>CM034146.1:78918742-80118742 GCA_019776745.2 Taxus chinensis | reverse complement strand
GCCAGATATAAGAAATTTGTCTTCTATCCGAATGGTAGCATCCTGGGCAAGAGGCAAGGTAGTTATTTGTTCTTGCAGAAGCAAAAAACTTATTTTTGAGCTCATTGCATTCACAAAGAAACACTTTTGATTTTCTAGTGTTGGTAACATGGCAACAGGTATCTGGTTGATTAATGCATTGAACCTAGCGATAAAATCACGCATGGTCTCATTGGCCTCCTTCTTCAGGTGAGTGATTTGTGATAACAATGAAAACGCATCTTCTGAGGGATTATACTTGTCTTCAAAAGCATCCCGCAAGGTGGCCCAACTGGTAATAGATCCGGCTGGTAAATGCTGAAACCATTCTACTGCGGGCCCTTGTAGAGTTTCCAGAAAAAGGTGAACTGACACATCTTCATGAGTCACATCCAGGATACTGCATGACATGATGAATGAAGATATGTGTGAATCCATGCTTTGGTTCCCACTCCCATCAAATTTGGGAAAATTCTTTCAGTTTCCATGTGGGAGTGCATGAACAGGATGCGGCAAAGCCAGGGGACCAATAGCATTTCCCCATGGTACCACCATCTGGACGGGTGGAAAAAGAACGCGGGCTGGAAGTACAGTTTCACTGAGCAACAAGGAAGTACAAAGGGATGTGGAGGCTCCTTGTGGAAACCAGTTCTTTCATGGAGGTGAGGCACTTCTGGTTGCCGATCAGCTAAACTTAGTGATGAAAAGTGTGCTGGTGTTATACTAAAGTTGTGCCTTTGAAGCAGATCAAAAGTAGGATCGACTTCTCCACGAGCTCTCCTACTATGAGTAAATGGTTCACCTGCCAATGTACCTTCCCAATCTGTAATATTGGGGAGCAGATTTAAAAACTCTTTTTGGTTGTACTTGCTGATTTTCTGATTTTTCTGACAAAAATCAGCAGCATGTACTTTCCTGAATATTTAATTTTATCCTTTTCTGAAAACCAATTGTGGTTTAATGACAAAGAACAATGAGGATAAAATGATGGTGAAGCTTAGTAAGCTGATTTTCAGATCTAGAGTTGAATTTTCAAAGAGTTTGAAAATTTTGGTAAACTGTCAAAAACTCAAATCTACGGAAAAATACAGATTTTTATAAAAAGTCAGCAAACTAAAGATCTTCAACTAGGTCAGATCTATGGATCTCAGAAGAAAATTTTCAATTTGGGTCACTTTTGCAAAAATTTTGGATTTTGAACAAAAGTTAAAATTTGCAAACAGGTAGTGATTTTTCTGATTTTTACTGATTTTTTATCGTACCACCATCATAGATCCGATAGATCTGTTCATTCCCTAGCAGAGTTGCCAAAAACTGTTAGTTTGAAAATCTATCACTTGGGAAAATTTATGGATAGACGAGCCAACAGTGTGCAAGGCATAGCCCCTCTTTGAGTCAGTAAAGTGAAACTAGTTTATTGCTATTCTACCAGCAGGAATCTGTGCAAGTCTCACAATTCTGCCTTCAGGGGTTTGGGATCTCATCCCGGTAGGGGTGTTTCCAACTGCAAAAAGAAAGGAATGAAAGAGAGGATGAAGAAAGATCAGGTCCAAAGGGAGAAAATAAATGAATTCCAAAGTAGAAAGGTCAGAAGGTTTATGTTTTGGGATTGGTAGTAAACAGAGCCAAACCTACTAGCATAAACAAATAAAGCAATACTGATGAATAAATGACAAAAAAGTAGAGATAGATCCAACAGAATAAACGCATAGATCTGACATAAGAAAGATTAGATTCCCATAACACACATATTCAGCATAAAGTCTTAATATTTGTATTAATATTTACTTCTGTTACAAAAAGTACAAAGCCTTTTGTTCTCACTTCTATTTTTTATCTAAAAGATATTCACTCCCTTTTTTTGAATACAACCAGTATTCAAGTATATATAGAAGAAGAGAAGAAAGGAAGGCAAAAACAAACCAACCACCTAATTACAAAATATCCTAAAGTCACTTGTTGACTTTTGACAACTTTGTGGATGACATCATCCCATGGTGCAACATGGATGATGTCATCATTTGTGCCAACATACTTTTAGATATTTTATAAAAAGAAAGTCGAGGAGAAGGAGACTATTCGTCATCATCCCGTGGTTAAAAGGGTGCATCCTGCTTTTGCTGCTTAGGAGACAAGATGTTGAACTGGGCACAGTATTCCATGAACTTGTTAGTCATGGGTTGAAGTTGATCCTGGGAAGGATCCTTGTGTCGATCACTGATAGCTTCACAAGTCTCCCGCTCGTCTGTGAGATTTTCTAGGAGTTTGGAATAATCATTTTCCACCTCTATCAGGTACCCAATGAAGTCACGACATGCCAACAGGTTTTTGATGGATTCGGCGTCGAACGTGACCTCTGGTCCCAGCCCCTATGAAATAATCTCCTTGAAGATCTGAACAGTTTCATCAACTTTCCCTAGGGTGAAAGAAGGAGTGAGAAAACCCGGAGACATTCTTAAGACAATTTGTTCCATCTAATGCATTGCATCCAGGGCTTCCTCCTTAATTTTTTTGATCTTCTCCAGGACGAACTCGAGCTGATCAACCCGATAATACAGAGTAGAAAGAATTTTGTTGAGGGCTCTGGGCTGTCCAAAGACACCAAACTTGACCATATCTTCGAATAAATAGTCGAGCATATTCTGAAAGGTCTCATGCTGCATCCTGGCATGGTCTAGATCTTCGGAGATGGGTCCTGCTATCACCTAGAGTTCTTTGTTTTCCTGACTGATATTCTAATATAAATTGGTGAACTTAGCGATTACTCCCTCACTTTTCTTAAGGATTTGGCTCCTCCAGGCGGAAACTGCCATGCCCTACTTGCCGATTTTGGCATATTCATTAATCTTATGCTGTCTCAAAGGCTCAGGAGTTTTGGCGGCAGTTGTAGGAGATGCACTGCCCATTTTCTGCAAGGCATGGAGAAGATGTTTATTTTTCTCCTTTAATAGCCTTTTCTCTCCCTTTGCTTCCTGGAGCTTCTTGTAAAGGGCATCAACTACAGATATGGCCTCTCCTTGAAGGCTTTCTGAAGATGTCCCCATTGTGACTTGAGTCACTATGTAATCTGTCGAAGACAGATCCTTTTTATCCTTTAAGGGATTGGGGTATGCAATCTCCATTACTCTCTCCCCTGACACACTCTGAGAGAAGCGGGTTAAAGGATTTTGCTTCTTGGTCCCCTTTGATGGGATGATGGAAAAGTCCATCTGTGCGATGGGAACTTTCCTCTTCTGTTGACTCAAGTGTTGGGAGATCCATGCTGGACTTATGGGAGAAGGACCAGAAATAGAAAAGGGAGTAGCTGTAGTAGACAAAGGAAAATACGTGAAGACACTTAGAGGCGGCATTGAGAGGGAGGCCGAGGAAGTGCCCATAGGGGGAAGGGAAACTGTAGGGGAGGAAGACATGGGAATTGAAGGGAGCTCTGAGATGAGGGAGAAAATGGTGGGGGACAGCTCCGCAAGAGAAGAGAAGATGGACGATGAGGAATGGGGAACAACAAAAGATGGGGGAGAGGACATGACCAAAGGAATGGTCACTTGGGTCACTCGAGGAGGGGAAGGAGGAGAGGGAGAAGAGGTAGAAGGGACCTCAATAGTTGTCATGGTGGAAACATCCTAAGTGGATGTGCCCCTCGGAACATCTTTGGCCGCTTCTTTCTCTTGAGAAGCCAGAGTTATATCTTGCTCAAGTGCAGTGGCAGGGGGACTTTTAGGAGCTTCCTCTTGGGTAGAGCTTGACTCACCCTCCTTGCCTTTATCTTTTCTCTTCGGAAGTTGTTTAGGTCTGGAAGGTGCATTTCCAAATGGAGATGTAGTGAAATCAACTCCGAGGTAAATGAGGCCATTCATTCTACACCAATGCTCCATTTTCCGCAGAGTTTCCTTGACCCTTTCTTCTATGGTCTAAGGTGCTTTGTTCCTGTCAATCACAGTTAAAGGCCAATTGTCCCCATCTGTGTCAAGATATACTTGATCAGCAGTTTGATAGCCTTTTGGGATGATGGCCACACCGTACTGGATGATTTTCGCCAAGGCCAAGCGGGAATGATCCTTCCTCCTGAGCTCAACCTCATGATATAAGTCAATGTAAATATCCTTGATCTAAGGGATGTGGATCGGATCAAGTTTAGCCCTGGGGAGACAATTTCTTGGGTTGAAATTGGGCCTTGCTAGGAAGTTGTGTTTTATATTTAGTAGCTCTAGTTCTGCAAACATATCCTTCGCCTTGTGGTGACAGAGACAAGTATACCTGCCCACTGTGAGGGGGAAAGGAGTTCCACCCTTCTTTCTCTATAAACACTTTTTATGGTAGGTAATAAGCTGTCTCGACATCTCCAATAGGATCAACTTGGAGACGGCATATCTTGGCAGTTTTGTTGGTTCCCCCAAGAAGTTAGCTACCCTTAGATAAGTAAAGGTAGGGAATGAGTGAACAAGGCCCCCCATTTCTCTGTGGCTGTGACGATACTCTTGGTCATATGACCATGAGTCATATTTGGCCTCAAAAGGTAGATGATGCCATAGAAGAAGGCATCGTTGATCTTTGTGAACTAGGGGATGCTATTTTCCAGCTTCAGTTCTGGATAGTATTTATATATTTTAACTTTGGGCCAAACCCCGCACCACATTAAAGCTGGATAGTCTCTTTCTGAAGCTGCAGCATAGACTACATAGGAGTTCATATAGAACCTCCCTGTTGTGGTAAGTTGTTGGAGCTACTCAGATATTGTGCTCCTTATGATCTCCGCCCACTCAAAGCATTGATCAGGCACATTTTTGTTCATCGTTTCTAAGTATCGTAGCATCCACTTATGAAAGTAATGGGCATCAAAAAGCCCAAATACTCTACTCAGGAACGTGATTGTATCACTGAGTTCCTCTGAAAAGTCACTACGATGAATGACTTGTGGCCATTAGGTCACCACCTTTTTGTTCTTCAGGTATACTTCATTCATCAGCTGCATACACTGATCCTCATTGTCATCCCAAGCCTTGATGCAATCTTCCTGGCTTACGGCCACAAAGTGCCGGTGGTGAGGAATGCCAAAAATTATTTCAAAGTGTCAGGTAGTGAGGTTGATTGTGACCTCGCCCTTCTCATTATGGACACATCTTGTGTCTTTGTTGTAGCAGCAGGCTACTACCATCATGAACTCATTGTTTACCACACTGACTGAGACCCCTCCAACAAAATGCAGGCCACTGCCTACCAGTTTTTCCATCCACGAACTTCCAGTGACCTTCCAGGTTCTGGCCCAGAAATCCTCCATATCAATGTTACCAAGTTCTGAATCTCTGATATCCAGGTCACACTCTGCCTGGGATTTGGGCATCTTGACCCTCTGATATTTGTACTTCATTTCTTCCTCTGTGAGCTTGGCTTTGCCCTTAGACTTAGTGGGTTTCTTGTTTGATGTTGACATATGTGGTTCTAAACTCAGTTGCTGATCTGCACGGAGTGAAACCCAATGCAAGAAAGTCATATTAGTTGTTTGATCTTCCATTAAAGCGTTGACAGAAGAAAGAGTTAGCAATTTTAAGGCCTCAGGGTGCAGGGCGCATGTATACTGCAGGCTGTAGGGTTAAATAATATGGTGCACAGAAAAGTGCTGCTGCAATGGAAAAATTAGCGCCAAAGGGTGTGGGGTGCATGAACACTGCATATGACATTTTTTTTGTTGGAAGCGGGAGTGCGCCGGTGCCATTTATATACATTTACATTGGGCACATGTATTTTTCATGTTGCATGGGGACAGGATGCGCCATAGGGTGCATATAATATTTGTGTTACATGGAACTTTGGTGCGCCAAAGGGAACTTGGCGTGGCACATGGAAGGATTGCATGACATTGTGTTGCTGTAATAAGGGATGCGCCTGTGCCTTTAACAGTTTATACTTGGCGGATCTAAATTTGATGTTGCATA
This sequence comes from Taxus chinensis, assembly GCA_019776745.2. Taxonomy (NCBI): domain Eukaryota; kingdom Viridiplantae; phylum Streptophyta; class Pinopsida; order Cupressales; family Taxaceae; genus Taxus; species Taxus chinensis. The sequence goes on along the minus strand of CM034146.1, from coordinate 80,112,794 downwards.
GATGCAGGGTGCGCTAATGGCGGAAGGTTTTTCAATGTTGCACACAAGTTTGGTGCGCCAATGGGGTGCATGGAAAGCGGGTGTTGCAAGCAAGGGAAGTGCACCTTGAGGGCACAGCTATTTTTTATGCAACAGGCATGATAGATGCGCCATTGGTGCGACTGTATATCATGTTGCACGGGTGGCAGATGCACCAAAAGAGGAAATGACAATGTCTTATTTTCAAGCCTTGATTACTTCTCTGAGGGGTTTACATGCTTCTAAGCTTCTTTTGCAGGGTTCCTTGGGTGATGAAGTCCTCTTTACTAGCAGAGTCCTCTTTACTAGCAGATCTGGAAAGAGGGGGAAGTGCATGGGGAAGGATAGAAAAAAAAATAGGAAGGGGGAGGGTTCCATGGTTTCACAGCTCTTTTAATCTAATCCTCACAAACAAGCAGCCAAAAACCAAAATACAAAATACAAGAGCAACAAGGACCTCTTACTAGGAATATATAATGTGAGAGTTGTGAAACTGGGTCCACAGCCAAAAACCAAAATGCAAAATACAAGAGCAATAGGGACCTCTTACTAGGAATATATAATGTGAGAGGTGTGAAACTGGGTCCATGACGTGATCGATAACGACAGGTGCACTGACAGGTATAGAGGGAAAAGAATAATCACGTGGTCTTGTCTGATGAAAATGACAGGGCAGATGTGCCTATATATAGGCAAGATGGTAATAAATGCGCCAACCACTTTTTCAAGTGGCGCGCCAAAATGCCTGTCGACAATGGAAAGGATGCACCCTATGGAACACCAAAACACTTGATAACATGAAGTTACGTGCATCTTTGGCACACCAAAAGTGTTGTCAACACAAAAATATGTGCACCCTTGGTGCACCAAAGCATGGCGCAACAAAAGTATTGTTGACATGATGGCGTATGCGCCATGGCACATGCAGGGAACATGCAACATGGTAAGGTGCACCAAAAGGTGTGTCGACACGTCAAACCGTGTGCCAAAGGATTTAAAGGGGGCGCATGAACACTTTATGTTCCATAGACATTATGTGTGCCCGACCAAAAAAGACCAAAAATGGCTAAGTTCGGAAAACCAGATTTCCTGGGAAGGGATTTTGCAACGTTCTGAACACAAGGAGTCCCCGACGAGGGACTTGAACAAAATTTTGAATGGTTACCCGTAAACTTACCCTTGACAATTTTACAGGATAACACACTACTCTCTTTATTATCATGCATTTTACGAGACTTGGAATTTGTTATTGTTTAGAAAATAATTTTTAATACATCGTTTTATAAGATAATGTGAACATTCTCTTAACATTTAGGCCTTTCTTGTTACAAACTTGACCTAAATAGTGATATTGTGTTGTCACTATTTGGTTTCAAACCTATCTAAATGAAATCCCTGAGAATAAACTATTTGGTGTAAACCAAATTTGAGCATTGTAATTCATTTTATTATTCTAAGGAAAACTTGTGTCATATATTACCTTGCTAGGGTAGTTTGTTCATTATTATTTAGTTTGTATGTTCATTTTGATCTATCAATTTTGTGGCTATTCTACATTCACCTTGTTTTAACAACTTAGGGTCGTTACGTTGCACAAATTTGACTAGGGTCTCTTATTAATAATCCTTAGTGGAAATATTTCACATTGTACCTTCTATTCTAAGAAATGCCTACTATGAGGATGGTATCAGGAAAGTTGGCAGCCAATATATTTAGAGGTGACAACCCTCTTATGGAGGATAATCTCATGGTTGACCATAGTGGTGGAGAGGAAGAGTCTCTTCGCACAGATGTAGAGCTTCATTCCACCCATTTTGAAGACTACATGTTTCATAACAAACATGAAGTTATTATGTGGGTTGTGGAACTAGGAGAAAAATTACCTTCTACAGAAAACCCTTCTATTATCATCAGCATGGTTTGGGGAGAAGAATAAGTAGCCCTCCCTCATCGCACTCTTAAAAAAATTTAAAATCCAGGTCATGCCTCTACTTCTACATGACATAATAATGAGGAGATACCATTTGAAAATTATCGACAATATCATTTGCCTCCTATTAAAATTCATTGCGAAGACCATGAAGAATATGTTCATCATGCACAACCTCCTCCCAATGAAGATCATCATGAAATACCTATTAAAGAGGTTATGCTAGAACAACATGTCCAAGATGTCACTTGTCAATTATCAATTTTGGCTTTGCATATACAAAAGGAATAACCAAAAGTTTTGAAACAAACTATATTAAAGGAAAAACCTAAAGCTTCATTTTACAAATTCCCAATAAACACTCCTTGATATGAGGCACAAAGAGATCTTTATGAAGATATTCTTACAACATATTAGGGTGGGCATACACCTAGGATTAACCCTTTATATATTCCTACACCACCACCCACATAACATCCACTTTTTAATCAAGAGTGGTCAATAATTAATAATTCCCTTCAATTACAAGAGGGCCTAACCGGTAACAATAACAAGAAGTATCGATTTGATGAGTTATGTCCTTACTCATTTGAAAAATCCATGTTGTAGGTACCTTTCCCAAGACATTTTGATTTTCCAAAATTTGATAAATATAAGGTAAAAGGTGACCCTCGTGATCATATAAATCATTTCTATATGGCATGTCAAGAGGTGGAATTTAATGACAATTATATTATGTGTTTGTTTCCACAAAATTTAGGAACAATGGTGCTAGAATGGTTTGTGTATATCCCTAACGGATCCATATCAAAATGGCCAAAACTAGTAGAGATTTTTGTAAGACAGTTCTCTTTCAATATAGAAAATGACGTTACCATGTTAGATCTCTGCAATGCCAGACAACGAAATAACGAACATTTTTCTATGTTTTTACAAAGATGGAGAGGGTTAGCTAGCCACTTTCCTTGCTCCATACCTGAAAAAAAATTGATAGGCATGTTTTTTCCCAACCTCCATTCAGACATTACATTCCACTTGCAAATACATTTTGGCAACACATTTGAAGAGGTAATAGAAAAAGGGAGCCAAATTAAAAAGGCATTGTTAAATAGAGGGACCCTAAAGCCCTTTTCAAGGGATCATAATGATTCTAAGACCAATGACAAGCCAAAGTTTTTTCCTAATAAGAACAAAAACATTGTTAATGAGGGAATAATAGACTCTAAATGAGTACAAGCCATTAAAAAAAAAATCCTTTGAAGCTTGCAAAGGGAGATCTGCCTATGAAGTATAAGCATCATACTTTCACTCCTCTATTTGACTCAATGTCATCAATATTAAAACAAATAGGTGTAGTTAATATGGTTAGATATCCTAAAACTATTCCTTAAGAGGATGATGTGCCTAAACCGTCATGGTTTAGAGATAATGAATATTTCCAGTTCCACCACGTTAAGGGTCATAAAACAGATAAGTGTTTGAAGTTGCAGCACTACATCTAGGACTTAATCGAAAGTGGAAATGTGGAGATGGATTCATCCACTCCTAAAAAATCCCCCAATATGAAGAATATTCCTAAAATTAATCAAGATGAGAATGATAATTATGTGTCTAATGAGGAGATTCATTTTTATGCTCTCATTTGTTGTGTAGATACACATGTTGAACATGTCAACACAATAACCCTTGTTATATCTCCTCAACTATCTATGTCTAGGCATGCACTGATAAATATTGATTATCACGTAGTTCTGCATACTTATGACAATAAGGAACTTAGGTTTTAGCATTCCCATCAAAGTATTTCTATCAAAACTAGAACTCGTTTGATTCTTCATGCTAGACAGCCCATTTGGTTACCCTATTCCCCACCTTCATCTCATAGTCGGTGGTATTGTTTGGACACTTTTGATCCAAATTATTATTCATGTTTCTACCACTCTTCTTTTAGCTTTGATCCAAACTATTATTCTGACTCTTGAGACTCACCTAGATATTCTAAAAATTATAATTCATTTATTGAGTCATAGTCCTCCCTTGCTTTGTAGGGCCCACCTTATTCACCATCTCAATGACCCCTTCTTCCTTCGAAGATATCTCTAACTCACAGTCCTTCTAATCAATCAGCCAAGTCGAATCCCATGTTACATTCATCTAATCAACCTTGTGTGGTAGAACAACTACCACACCAATTGATTCATTTCATAATGAAGAAGTAATTAGAGAATTTATGAGGGTGGATGAATACATTCTTCTAGAAGTTTGTGAGAAATAAACCTATTTAGACCTCGATACGTTTGTTTATTGGGAGGAAGAGATTGATTCCTTTTGTAAGAATACTAAGGAAGATCCTATTTTTCTTCACATCATTCTTTCTCTATCAGGATTCCTCCATCGCAATCTTACCTTAGGTCACCACATAGTATCCCATTGTCTTCATCTATATGTGGACCACCTCCAAGTAGCCCCACATCCTCTATATGTGTCTCACCTCTTGGCATCCCATCTTCATCTATACTAGGAGCACATATTAGAAGTCCCTCATCTTCAATTCTTGGTCCATGTCCTAGTAGCCCATCTTCTTCTATTTATGGTACGCCACCAGGAAGTCCTCTATCTTAAATCTTAGGGCCACATACTTGTATTCCTTTATCTTCAGTCTGTGGGACACATTCTGATATCCCATCCTCTTCAATTCTTGGACCGTACCCTTTGTGTCCATCACATTTTCCTTCTATCAATGATTGTGGCAAACACACTATCATTTCTCACATTAATTCTATTCATAAACTTTCTTCTCCTAATTCTCGGGATTAGATAAGTCACATGGTAGCTTATAAGAAACAAAAATGGTTTCTTCATCAGGATCAAATCAAAAATTCCAAGAGCTCCAAATCTCACAACAATTTAAATGATCTTAAAGTTCAGAATCAAACACAATTGATAAATGTAACAACGCACCCATCAAGTATGACATAAAATACAAAAACCTCTAGATAGTGACCTCAAGCTCCCACATACAAAATCCACATTTCATGATAAAAATCAGTCATCTATTGAGTATAAGATCACTATGATCATTGAGATCAGGGATAATATTATTGTTGATAAGCAAACATGCCTAGTCTTCCTTATCAAGGAAATTACTAACATTGTTGTTGGAACTTATCATGCCAAGTGACCTTTTTGGTCCCACCTTAAAAAAAAAAAATTTAAAAATGAGAAAACATTTTAAAAAGTCAAAGGTAAACGAACACACACTGCAATCAATTATTTCATACACATGGATGTTCTTTCTTCCCTTTCTTTATCTTCTTTTGCAAGTCTTCCTACCATTTTCATACCTTTGGTGATATTTTGGTTAGCCAATTCGCACACATATTATGACATTTATTTCTATGGTATCCGTTTAAACTTGGTATTTTATCAGCTTGTTAAATTAAAGAATGACTGACCTCACAGAGATCTTATCACAATTAACATTTAAAAAACTTGTTGCGAAGAAATTTTGGACATATTTTTTGACACTAGCCAATGTCATCATCACAATCACTTCCACCTTCTTCCATCAAGCCATTAGTGGTTCTTAACCCCTTGTCAAACAAGAGAGCTGAAATAAGTTTTCAGAAAGAAAAAGAATCAATCAAATCAAAAAGCACAATGTTGGAAGAAAATGCTAAAAGAAAAAGAAAATTGATATATAAATCTCTCTTGGGGTATTTCTAATAATATCTACTGAGGCTATGGATTTCCTGACTGGTAGTAAAGCAATGTAGTAATTAGAATCAAATACATCTCTATCAGGGCTATGGATTTCTAGTTGGTAACGGAGCAATGTATGGATCTCCTTCTGTAATCCATCCAAAAAAATCAACTTTGAAAAATAAACCATTCCCTCACTTCTAAGCTACATTCACAACATTCACATTGTTATTTTTCTTCATTCAAAACATCCATGTGTATAATATTTCCTGTTGTTAAAAATCAGCAACACCCCTAGATGCAGATCAAGGTTCTAAATTGATGTTTTAGGCATCCAGTGTGATTGCACAACATGGAAACCTCTCTCCAAGTGTGGGACTTGTGAAAATGAGAGAGGAATCTCCAGATTAGAGACTGGTTCCTCAAACTCCTCTGATTTAGATCTATATTTTCACAACTGCAGAGGTTCAAATCCTAATTCTACCCTAGATTGCAAGGAGACATGGATAAAAATGCAAAAATGAAACTAAACTAAAGATGGTGATGCACCAAAAGGAGTGGTGTAACATTTTTGCCATGTAAATAGACACAAATTCATGAAATGCAGCAAGGGAAAGCATACACAAGCTTATAGATGCAATTAGAGGTCTTAAAATGAAGTAAACACAATACAAATAGAGGACTGAAAGCATTCACAGAGTTTGCACTGTCATTTCCATGTAAAATCTCTTTCATTCCACCATCAAAGAGGTATAAACTAGCTGTAATACTTGAAAAAGGCTTAATTCTTACAAAATTCACTTGCTAGAGGTGAAAGAAGAAGTTTTCTATGCCAAAAAGTGTTCAACCCTGAAGAAATGAGCCAAATCTGGCTTTTACAGTGCATGGGTCGAGCCCAGGAGAGAGAAAATGTGAAAAAACATGGGAGCCATTCCTCATTGATTGAAAATGCATTAAAACAGCATGGAGGCCCTTACAAACCCATGCTCTGACATTTTTGACCATACTGGAGAAGAATGCGACCCATTTTGTATTAAATTTGGTTGTTGAAATGTCATTTCTGGCCATGGACACGTACCAGAAGTGTTTTTGAATTTTCTCTCTCCAAACTAAACTAAAATTCAAAATTGATGATAAAATCATGTATAGAATTTCAACATCTTTCCAATTATATAAAGAACCTGAAAATCTGAGCTCTGGATCAAAAGATATGATCGTTTGAAGATTTAGGGCAAAAACGGCCCAAAAACGGATCGACGGGAAAAAATTTCAAATTTTACCTCTTTTTTGTCTTTGGAAAATTTTTCAAAAAATTCCCGCGCTCCACTGGTCTGAGTGCCACGTGTCAGGCTCTGATTGGCTCTGGAATTCTCTCTCCTTCCTCCTCCCCGGGTTTTCCTTTGAAAATTCGACCCTTTTTTATACTTTGGAAAAAATTTCATTTTCCCCCCGCGCCCCACCACTTGGGACACGTGGCATGATTTGGTTGGTCGATAGGGGTGCGGGGGAAACCTTTCCCTTTCAATTTTTTGGCCAAAAACTTTTGCCAAATTTTCTATGTTCCACCCAAGCTCCGAACCCCCTTGGCCCTGTAGGACACGTGTCTTGTTTCTATTGGCTCGGGCCCTCTCTTCAAACTTCACCTTTGGAAACTCGGCAAAAAACACTAAGTTAAAATTCCACCCTCTCCTCCACCGCTTTGATCCACGAAGACACGTGGAGGGATGCCATTGGACGCGGGCTAGCACAGGCCAATTTTTCCTTTTGAACCTTTTGGCAAGACTTAGCCAAAATTTCAATTTTAACCCCGACGCCTCGCGCCCCTACTTTGGACACGTGTCGTGCTCCTATTGGCCGCGGGCCAAAATTCAAAATTTTTCCTTCTCAAACACTTAGCCAATTTTTCATTGCGCCTCCCCTTGTGACACGTGTCACACTGTGATTGGTCCGCGGGCCCCGCGGGCAAAAATTTCCATTTGAACCTTCGACCAAAACTTGGAAAATTTTCAAACTTGCCTCCGACCCCCGAACTCCTCTGCCACGTGGCAGCTTCCTATTGGCTGCGGGCCTCAAATGGGAAAAATTTTTCCACAAAAACTCCGTCGAGCCATAACTCGAAAAATATAAGGAGTTAGGAGGAAAACTTTACCTTTCTGGAAAGTTGAGAGAGATCTCTATCTGATGGTGCCATTTCCAGAATGATTTGAGTGTCTGAAACTCAAAAAATGTAGACTGAGGCACAAGAGAGGTAAGAACACAAGGAGTTAGCCACAAAAAATGAGCAGGGGCACATTTTGGATAACAATTTTGGTGACTCAGAGGGGTCATCTGCCTGCTAGATGAAAGTACCAATTGCCTCAGGCAGTCCATTGGGTATGGAGTCAAAAAAGTTTCTGCTTAGAACCCCAACTGACTTAGAATGTTGCAAGGAGGAAGATGGAATATCACCTGATGGAAGCAAGGACTGCAAAACATCTCCAGGGACAGCAAGCTGTGCCAAAGCACTTAGGGAAAACAAAAAACTAACCTATAGCAAAACAATGTGCAAAGCACTTGGAGGAATGAAAATCTAATCTAATATTTACAAGGTGGTGAATTTCCCTCTAGAAGCAACGCTTGAGATAGATTCCATTGACTGGAATCTGCAGTTCTTCACCATCCAATGAGGCCAATTGGAAAGCATTGTTGTTCTTGCACTTCGTGACCATGTATGGGCCACTCCAAATGGCATCAAATTTTGAATGCCTTCCCGGTTTTGCTCTATCCACATCCCATTTCAACACTAGATCTCCAACTTGAAAAGATCTATCCTTGGCCTTCCTATCAAAGGTCTTCTTGATCAAAGCTTGATCCTTTTCCATTGCTTGGGATGCCTGATCTCTGACCTCCTGCAGCTCCATCAACTCTGCATATCTCACCTCCATGGGCTTAAACTCTAGCAACTCTAACTGCTTCATGAGTTCCAATGTTGGCAACTCAAGTGACATGGGCAAGATTGCCTCTCTTCCATAAACAAGCTTGAATGGAGAGTGACCTATGGATCTCTTGGGATTTATCCTATCAGCCCATAAGGCTGATTTTAGTTTGGTATGCCAAGACCTCTGATTCTCATCAAGAGTCCTCCTAATGATCCTCAACAAGTTCTTGTTTGTAGACTCGGCCTGGCCATTACCTTGAGGGTAATAGTTTGATGAAGTGCTTAGGTAGATCCCATTCTTGACAGCCCACTCAGTCACCTTGGATCCAATGAATGCCAATGCATTATCTGAGATTATTGTAGCAGGTATACCAAATCTGGTTGCTATCCCCTCATAAAAGTCTAAGATGCTGGACTCATTTGCTTCTTTGAGTGCTACTGCTTCAGTCCACTTGGTGAAGTAGTCCGTGGCTGTCAAAATCCATTTGTGCCCTTGACTTGAATTGGGATTAATGACTCCAATGAAGTCCAAACCCCATTGCATGAATGGCTGGTCAACTGAGATTGGATGCAATGGAAGGGCAGCAAGTCTCTCTTTTCCTGTGAAGAATGCACAATTCTTACACCTCTTGATCCATGCATAGCAATCACTGAAAATTTTAGGCCAATAATAACCAGCCTTCATGATTTTTAGAGCTGTCACTCTCGGTGCAAAATGACCACCAGCTGATCCACCATGGAACTCTTCCAATACCCTATGAATCTGATTTGTGCTAATGCATCTCAGCAGCACTCCATTCACATCTTTCTTGAACAAAACTCCATCAATAATGGCATATGGGACAACCTACAATCTGAAGTGTCTTCTTTGGGTCTTGTTCATCTCCGGAGGGCATAGGCCTGTGCTTAGGAAGTGCATTATACCTTGGGTCCAGCAAGGAGTGGGGGCAGCATTGTTTTCTTCTTGAGTGCTGCACATGGCTCATGGCTGTCTTGAACTGTCAAAACAACCTCTTCTTCATTGCATGCTTCTTTTTGCTTCCCCAAAATCAGCTACTCACACAATCCTTTTCCTCTTACCAACTTGGTGATCTTGATCTTAATTTCATACTCCATGACACGGGTGATCCAACCTACCATTTTCTCGTTCAAATCTTTGTTGAGGAGGAAGTCCTTAACCCCAACATGTGAGACCAGCAACTGGACCTTGTTGTTTGAGACTAAATGCTGGAATTTCTTCAAGCTTCTGATTACTACCAACACATGCTTCTCAATAAAAGAATACCTCACCTCATAGTCATCTAGGCTCTGGCTGAAGAAAGAAATTGGCTGCTCATCGTTGTCCTTGTTCTACTATACCAAAATGGAAGAAATAGTATCATTACCTCCAAATGCATAGAGGATGAAATCCTTGGAGAAATCTGGGTTGATGAGAGTTGGTGCTTGAGAGATAGCTTCTTTGATTACTTCAAAACTCTCCTTGACTTCTGTTGTCCACTTGAAAGCCATGCTCTTCTTTAACATTTTGGTGATGGGCTTGACAAGGGCTGCAAAATCTGGGACAAACCTCCGAAATTTTTTATCCTCCCCAAGAAACTCTGAAGGGCTTTCTTGTGGCTTGGCAATGGTAGTGCTCTTATGGCTTCAACCCTCTCTGGATCAATTGCTAATCCTTCTTTGGAGACAATATGGCCAAGGAGCTTTCCTTCATGTGCAAGAAAGATACACTTCTTAGGATTCAAAGACACTCCAAATCTCCTGCACCTCGTGAAGACTTGTCTCAAATGAGAGAGGTGGTCTGCTGCATTCTTGGAAAAAACAGTGATATCATCAAGGTAAATCAGCACCACGTTGTTAATCAAACCTTTGAACGCCATGTCCATTGCTCTTTAGAAAGTAGCACTAGCGTTGGACAGCCCAAATGGCATTTTCCTGTATGCATAAGTTCCCCATTTGGTTGTGAAGGCTGTCTTGAACTGGTCTTCTTCCTTCACCATAATCTGATTGTAGCCTGAGTAGCCATCAAGTAGTGAAAACCTCTCAGAGCCAGCCACAACTTGCAAGATTTGCTCCATGGAAGGGAGTGGGTAATGGTCCTTGAGAGAAGCTCTATTCAAGTCTCTGAAGTCAACACACAATCTGATCTCTCCACTCTTCTTTCTGACTGGAACCAAGTTGGCAACCCAACTAGAATGCTTGATTGGGAATATGATCCTTGACTCAATCAGATTGTTCAATTCTTTCCTCATGAGAGGCTCCATATGTGGATTGATTGGTCTTTGTTTCTGCCTAACAGGCTTAGTATTTGGATCCAATTCAATGGTATGCTGAGCTAATTTGGGATTGAAACCTTTCAAGTCTTCATAGCTCCAAGCAAACACATCAGGGAACTCTTGACATAGCTGTATGAACTCATACCTTTCTTGTTCAGTTGTCATCTTTCCAATTTGCAATGGTTTGTTCTCTTCCACCAAGATGGATACTGAATCTTCTCTCTTGACCTGAATGTTTGCCTTCTCTTTCCTAAACTGATCATTGGGATTAAAAATGGACTCCAAAGTGATAAGTTCCTTGGGTAGCTTGTTAGTTCTTAGCTGTACCACTTGGTCACCATAATGTTGTTCCAGTTTTTCTTGATTCTTAGCTGAGAACTCAGCTTCTTCTTGCAAGAAATGGATGATTTGCTGGTCATTCTCAAACACTTGCCAACTGACATTGTTATCCAGCACTGGAGGCCTTACAATCACATGGATGTTTGGCTATACCTTGTCATTTTGAATACTTTCCACAATGTCAAAGGCTGCCCCTACTGCTACAAGCCTATCAGCAACTTGATTCTCCTTCCTAGGAATATATCTGATGCCAAAACCTTCAAAGTCTTCCATGAGATCCCATACCCTGTTCTTGTAGCACTTGAGTAGATCATTCTTGGTAGCATGCTGTCCCTAGACCTGATTTAAAATCAATTCACTGTCACCAAAGACTTGCAAGTTCTCTATTTTCTTCTTGATTGCCTAATGCATCCCTTTCACCAAGGCTTCATATTCAGCAGTGTTATTGGAGCATGCAAACTGAAATCTAAAATCTGAATAGTACTTTACTCCTTGAGGTGAAACAAGCATAGCTCCACCTCCTGCACCTTGTCTACTCCTTGATCCATCAAAAAATAGCTGCCATACCTCATTTTCATCCTTGTGGTCTAGCTTGGTGATGCTAGGAATGGGCTGATCTTTTTCATGTATGCAATAGACTCCTAGCTCAGATTCTTCTACTTCTTGATAAGGATCAAAAGCATGTACCTTGTTTGCCCATTCATCAAGAGTTAGATCCGGGATTCTCCCAACCTTGGTGTCAGCTTCATCAGTGCTTGGGTGATCTTCTTGATCAAATGCTGAGCAATTGGCATTAATCTGACTTGGAGTGTAAGGCTCAATATGGAAGTTTGCAATAGGTTCAGACCTGATTGTAGCTTTGGTTCCATACCTTATTCTGAACAGCATGTGTGACCAATCAGCAGACAAATATCCTCCAATCTTGGTTGTGAAGTCCCTTGACAAGCAAAGGGAAAAAAGTGGTGGAAGGTCTATGACTGATACATCTTGTAAAACAACAACATTTGGACATGCATGCAAGGTAAGACTCAAGTTTCTAATCACCCAAACTTTGGTTACTTCTGTCCCATCCAGCTGCACTACCCCCTTGGATATGGTTTCATACTGGAGCCCTAGCTGATCAGCTATTTGTTTAGGCATCACTGAGCTACTTGCCCCGGAGTCTATCATGTAATTGTGCACTAGCTGATTTCTAATGATTAATGAAACATAGAAAGGAGGGGGCTTCAACATTTTACCTTGCTGTCCTCCATGATTCCCTTCGGGCTAGGCAGCATTTGTGAGCACTTTCTCTTGCATCTGAACTTGCTAATTTGAAGTTGGCCAGACCTTCATGGCAGCTTGTAGCAAATCTCTTTGGCCTGGGATAGATAGGGATTCCCACATTGATATATTCACATTTGTCTTCTTCATCTAATCAATGATACTGAATGGTGATGAAGGATCTATTTGATGTCCCTTTGTTTGCACATTCACTCCTTGCACGTGGGCAGCAACAACTGGTATTTGAGTTGGCCTAGGAGCTGTTCTTGGCTGTCCTTGTGCATTTACAACTGGATTTTGTTTGCCAACCACTTGCGGAACCATAAAAGGTCATGGATTGGTTGGAGCCAATGGTTGTTCTTCACCCAAATTCCTCCTTTTTGACCTTGTATTGGCTGCAACACATTGAGAAACTACCTGATTCATACCACAAAAATCCTCTGCTTGCCAATTTACCAACATGGTGTCATTTGGGGCTGATTGTTGTTGGAATGTTTCTTGTTGTTGGTTGTTTCCTTGACTGCCCTCACCCTCCACACCAGTAGTTGTCACCATTAATCCTTGATTCAAAGCACCATTGAAGCACATGGATTGGTTATGAGGTTCATTGCATGGAAAACACCAATCATACTGCTGGGAAATGTTGTTTTGTGTTGGCACCAATGCCTTAGAGGTAGATATGGCATTTGGATTATAGGGCTGAAATGGTCTATTAGCAGGAGGCCTTGTTTGATTTATATTTGCAGATGGATTAGGAGGTCTTTGTGGTTGGTATGGCTGCTTGTTAGGCTGAGCTTGGGGCTGGTAAGAAGGTCTAAAACCTTGGGCTTGTTGCCTTTTGAGAGTAACCAGCTTATTGCCTAGATTTTGCAATTGCTTCATGACTTCTTGAAGCTCATTTGGGGCACTTGGAGATGAAGTAGAAGCTTCATTTGAACTCTGATTTCTAGGGGTGGGAGAAGGAGCCAAATTGGGTGCTTGATTAGTGTTTGGGTTCTCTAAACTTGGAAACAATGGCATGGGAGGTCTAGGGGCAAGTTTGCCAGCTTGAATCAAACAATTTTCAGCCCTAATGGCAATGCTATAAGCCATAGGGATAGTTATGCCTCCCATGGACTGAATTAACATAGAAATATCAAAATTTAGAGCTTTGAGATAGTAGAGAAAAACACCTTCTGCTGCTGGCCTGACTGCCACTGGAATTCTCTCCCAAGTCTTTTGAAATTTGAAATTGAAATCAGTCAGCTGCTCATTGGGAGCTCTCTTGATGGTTGTCAGCTGCTCCAAAAGAGACAAGTTGTCTCCCTTCTCTCCAAATTGCTCATAAAGTGCTATACATAACTGATTCCAGTTTGTGATAGAACCATCTCCAAGGCTTCTAGACCATTGCAATGCTTTCCATTTGAATGAAGATGCCAGCAACTTGACAGCCACTTGCATCTCATTGATTTCATGAATTACACAAAGGTTGGAAATGTCTTTAACATGATCACCTGGAGTAGTCTGATTTTCTCCAGTGAAGTAGGGGATGTTCTTCAAGGCTGCAATTGGAATTGGATGTTGTGCATTGAGGGAAAGTGGTTTGCTGCCTGTGAAATTAACATAGGGGTTGTTTTGTGCCATTTTAATTGGTCTTAAAACCATTGTTGACTGAATGAAAGGACTACTAGGTGGAGGAGTTGAGAGAGTTCTGTTTGGTGGAGATGGAGACCTTTGAATCCTTCTTCCTCTTTGCCTTCTTCTTGGAGATAATTGCAGGTATTCAAATAGCACTTCATCTTCTTTAGCTCTTGACCTTGTGGTGACTCTTCTCATGAGTTTTCAAGCCTGCACTGCTGAAACCAGTTGATTCTTCCCCTTGGAGTCACCTGATATGAAAATTATAGCTCTTTTCAAGCAAGAAAATTGCAGCAGATGCACATCAACTTTGCTACAGTAAAAATGAGACCTCTAAGGTCCCACCGGGCATGCCAAAACTATTGTTACGAATCAGCAGCACCCCTAGATGCAGATCAAGGTTCTAAATTGATGTTTTAGGCATCCAGTGTGATTGCACAACATGGAAACCTCTCTCCAAGTGTGGGACTTGTGAAAAGGAGAGAAGAATCTCTAGATTAGAGGCTGGTTCCTCAAACTCCTCTGATTTAGATCTATATTTTCACAACTGCAGAGGTTCAAATCCTAATTCTACCCTAGATTGCAAGGAGACATGGATAAAAATGTAAAAATGAAACTAAACTAAAGATGGTGATGCACCAAAAGGAGTGGTGTAACATTTTTGCCATGTAAATAGACACAAATTCATGAAATGTAACAAGGGAAAGCATACACAAGCTGATAGATACAATTAGAGGTCTTAAAATGAAGTAAAACAATACAAACAGAGGACTAAAAAGCATTCACAGAGTTTGCACTGCCATTTCCATGTAAAATCTCTTGCATTCCACCATCAAAGAGGTATAAACCTACTACAATACTTGAAAAAGGCTTGATTCTTACAACCATCACTTTCTGGAGGTGAAAGAAGAAGTTTTCTATGCCAAAAAGTGTTCAACCATGAAGAAACGAGCCAAATCTGGCTTTTACAGTACATGGGTCGAGCCCAGGAGAGAGAAAACATGAAAAACGCATGGGAGCCATCCCTCATTGAATGAAACTACATTAAAACAGCATGGAGGTCCTTACAAACCCATGCTCTAACATTTTTGCCCATGCTGGAGAGAAAAATGACCCATTTTGTATTAAATTTGGTTGTTGAAATGTCATTTCTGGCCATGAACACGTACCAGAAGTGTTTTTGAATTTTCTCTCTTCAAACTGAACCAAAATTCAAAATTTACCATGGAATCATGTAGATAATTTCAACAGCTTTCCAATGATATAAAGAACGTGAAAATCTGAGCTTTGGATCAAAAGATATGATCGTTTGAAGATTTAGGGCAAAAACGGCCCAAAATACGGATCGGCGGGAAATTTTTTCAAATTTTACCTCTTTTTTGTCTTTGGAAAATTTTTCAAAAAAAATCCCGCGCTCTGCTGGTCAGATTCCATGTGTCAGGCTCTAATTGGATCTAGAATTCTCTCTCCTTCCTCCTCTATGGGTTTTCCTTTGAAAATTCAACCCTTTTTTACACTTTGGAAAATTTTTCATTTTCCCCCCGCGCCCTGCCACTTGGGACACGTGGCATGATTTGGTTGATCGATAGGGGTGCGGGGAAACCTTTCCCTTTCAATTTTTTGGCCAAAAACCTTTGCCAAATTTCCTATGTTCCACCCGAGCTCCGAACCCCCCGGCCCTGTAGGACACATGTCCTATTTCTATTGGCTTGGGCCCTCTCTTCAAACTTCATCTTTGGAAACTCGAAAAAAAAACACTAAGTAAAAAATGCCACCCTCTCCTCCACCGCTTTGATCCACAAAGACACGTGGAGGGATTCCGTTGGATATGGGCCGCGCGGGCCAATTTTTCCTTTTGAACCTTTTGGCAAGACTTAGCCAAAATTTCAATTTTTTCCCCAACGCCCGTGCCCCTACTTTGGACACGTGTCGTGCTCCTATTGGCTGCGGGCCAAAATTCAAAATTTTTCCTTCTCAAACACTTAGCCAATTTTTCATTGCGCCTCCCCCTTGTGACATGTGTCACAACCTGATTGGTCCGAGGGCCCCGCGGGCAAAATTTTAAATTTTGAACCTTTGACCAAAACTTGGAAAATTTTCAAACTTGCCTCCGACCCCCAAACTCCTCTGCCACATGGCAGCTTTCTATTGGCTGCGGGCCTCAAATGGGAAAATTTTTCACAAAAACTCCGCCGAGCCATAACTTGAAAAATATAAGGAGTTAGGAGGCAAACTTTACCTTTTTGGAAAGCTGAGAGAGAGCTCTATCTGATGGTGCCATTTATAGAATGATTTGAGTGTCTGAAACTCAAAAAATGTATACTGAGGCACAATAGAGGTAAGAACATAAGGAGTTAGCCACAAAAATGAGCAGGGGGCACATTTTGGATAACATTTCCTTTTTTCTATGTTTTTAGGAACCTTACCCTTTCTCAAAATGAACTTCCACATCTTTCTATCATGTGCTTCTTGTCCAACTTATGCTAGGGGCATCCTTGCTCCTTCCTAGCACGTCATTGGGTTATGTTCATCATCATGATTGAACCTATCTATATTGGCCTCAATCAAACTTTGACACGTGAAGTGTTTTCCTTTGAATATTCCCATCTAACACTAGGGGCAATTTTTCATCTTCACTTTCTTGCACATGCGCATGGCATTCTGCCCTTATACATCCCATCTGTCGTTGGGTCATCCATGTTTCTTCATTTCCTGTACATAGCTTCAAAAATTCTAGAAACTAAAAAACATTCAAATATGTTTAAGAAAAACCCAAAATAAATTGGTAAAACAATGAAAAACCTAAAAAAAGGTAAACAATGTGCATACAACTGAAGCCTGTATCACTTGCATTATCCTTGAACATTGAAATTTCTCTAACAAAAACATATTTCTAAGGTTCTTATTTGTTCTATTCTCAAATGAATTGTAGATCATCGTGATCTACATCCATTAACAAAATCTAGGTTTCATGATATGTTGGTCCTCCCATGCAACAATGAGTTGTTAGGGATTGTGTCATAGTGGATGAAAGATTTTCCGTGGGACTACTTGTGTCCTCCATTTTTCCCTTGAATGTTTTATTTCTTGGGGCATCATTTTAACCCTTATCATTACAACATCAACATTCATGAGCTACAACTTAATAAAAACAACATTATTGCAACTATCTTAAATGTTGTTTGTTTGAGTATGGTTGATTGTACTAGTCTCTCTATTAGGTTATTTGGTTTACTTTCTTGTATTGTATTGCATTTTGTATGTTGCATGGAGCTAAATATCGTTTTACTTTCTTGTATTGCATTGTATAATGTATGTTGCATGGAGTAACACATTTTTAGTAGTAAACAATTGTTAGTAATTTATCTTTTCATGTTATATTACACTTTTTTTATTTTAAATAAAGGTTGATGATGTAGACCTAGGGGAAAAATGATATAACCAGGTTGCTTATTGAAAGGTTGGATGTAAAGATTAGAATTTTCATATATTCTCCATTAATCACTTATTCTACATTATCATTTATTATCACTACTAATTTTTCTTCTAAATCACCTGGGGAAATAAAGAACCATGTTTATCCCTATCCTTATTCATTCTCAGTACCTAAGGGTTTCACACCCATTCTGAATAATTTTCTTCTACACATTTCAAATCATATTTTCGATAGTCGATTGACCTCTTCTATCACCCACTCAAAAATCAAGGGGGCATCCTTCATCCTACTAATTTTTCTTCAAAAATTTACTTGTTTTATGCTTTTATACTATGTTTTAAGTGAAGTCACGAACTTCACCTCAAATAGGGGAAAATGTAGACACCTAAATTCCGCTTTTGCAATATTATTTCCAAAATTCACACAAATCACTCTCTTTCTTGCCAAATCAATTATAATTAGTGGTTTTCACTAATTAACTAACATTCCTTATCAATTTAGTCAATTAACACCATGTTGTTGATTGTGTAACCTTTTTTGCATTCAGGATTCCACTTTACCGCAAATCGTAAGTCAAAATCCTCTTCAAAACAAACAATTAATGTTTATTAGAAAATTAATCCTTTTTTGCCCTTGTTTTGGTCAATATATCCTAGTATTGACTCAAACCCCTCTTCCAACCACTCAAAATCACCCCATTCATCTCTACAACATCTTAGCAAGATTCAAAATCTTATCCTAGCCTCCTAGTATACCCTAAGCGGTTGATTAGGGCTTCACCCCTCTTAATCAATTGGTAATTCACTAATTGTGATTAGCAAGGCCTAATCATGATTAGAAAATCTAATCTAATTTTAGGATTTCAGTCCCACATGCACCAAAATACAAGTTTCTCCCAAAATTAAAACTCTAAAAAGGGTGCACCTCATTCCTTTATATTTTACAGCATGCTTTGATTTGCATCTCATATAACAAATATGATATATATCCAAGTTCAATCCTTGCTTAAAGCATTCAATGGGCTTAGTAGATTTATATCCAAAATGACCAAGTAGTCATTAAGAGATGTTATTTCACCTTGTTTGGATTAGAAACCATAACCATTTGATTTCCCTCTTACGTCTATTTAGACCCATGTTAGGTAATTCAATCATATTAGTAGGCATGTTTAGTTAGATTTTGTATTGTTTTCATACTAGTTAAGAATTAATTTAAGCTTTTATCTCAATGTTACATTTCTAGACTTAGAAATTGTGCTATATGGATGGAAATGGTGTTAACTTCCTTTGTTTAGTCATGCAATTTGCTTTGTAAAGTTTACGATGTCACCAAAAAGAATAATGCAAGTTCTTATGTATCCCAAAATAGAAAATACAATAAATTTTCTCCTTTAGTGGATTATAACGTTATATATTATAATTACAACAACTATGGACATATAACACATTTTTATATAAGTGGGCTTGTGGAATATCCATGTAGAAAAAGAATGAGGAAATTATGGATGATAAAAAAGAAAAACTATCAAAAGTTTGGAAGGAGGAACAAGAAAAAAATAAAGATAAATCCATGCTTGTACAAACTGCATTTCATGATCAAAATGAAGGTGATCAATGGTATATTGATAGTGTTTTTTCAAGCCACATGACTAGGTAAAAGATCAAGTTTCTCACCTTGAAATAAGTAAATGGAGGTATTGTGAAATTCAGAGACAATGCTACAACAAGAATTTGTGATAAAGGTATTATTAGTCTTAACAATGGAAAATCAAATACAAAAAATGTCTTCTATGTTGAAGGATTGAAGCATAATATTCTAAGTGTAAGTAAAATTAGTAATCAAGGACACACTCTCTCATTTCATGTTGAAGGTTGTGAGGTCAAAAAGGAAGGTACATGAAAGGTAGTTACGGATGTGTGCATAAAGAGAACAAGATATTCGCACAATAGATTTGAATAATAGTTCTCAGTATAGGAATAATACTTATTACAATCATATTCACATATTACATTTTTATAAGAGATTACAGCTCCTAAAATATAGTAACTCCCTATAACCACTCCTAACTGTAAACTATGTCATAAATATATATTGTTATAATAATATATATACAACATAAAAACCTAACTAATATAACACAATTACAACATAGTAATTATTAATCACATGTAAGTAATAATTACCTACAATAAACACTAATTTCCTAACATCCGCCCTTAGTTTTTACATGGGAAGAAAGCACATCTGAAAAACTAGAAACATAATCATGTACCTCCTCATAAGTTTAGGTCTGCATACTATTGGCTTGGATCTTGGTGTCTGGATCTTTCTACACATTACCTATCTACTTCACCATAGTGAATCCCTTACTAGATGATCAAACTTCCACCAAAACACCTACATATGAAAAATCAACAATTCCCACTTTCAATTCTAGTGAATTCTCTTTCACCAACCAATCGACGAAGAAGTTTGACATTCAAAGAATCTTAGTAGTCAGAGGATCACTCCAGTTCAACTTCCCTCCTATAAAACTATTCTCATATTCAAAAATTCACATTCTCCTCATTTTAATCATAATAGGGAAAGGAAACCACACATCATTTTATTTTACACACACACTACATAATGGAAAAATAAATACCACCATACAAAAATGTGGCCCCATTGTTGGTGATTGATGAGAGGAGTTGATTTCCCTCCATCCTTTGTTGCATTTGACCTCTAGTATGAAGTTGATAACTAAGCAAAATTATATTTTAAGGCTCAATAGTTTCCAAGAAACCAAGTAACACCGAAAATACATCCGTGAGGAAATTTTTTACCCATAAAAATATAAGTCTCAATAATGTGAGCACTAACCAAGATATTCTATCATTTTTTGACATAGAAATTTTGACCATCAATATAAAAAAGATTAATCAAATCATATAAAAAAATAATCTAGAAAATTAAAACAATTTTTTTTCATTTCTTGCCTCTAAGTTTCCACATTGCCATGTCATTCTACATTACCTTCATTTCATATTTTTTTAAATGTTTCATTAAGTTTATGGATGATAGATGAGTGGAGTACATGGGCATGCATGAAGTAGATCACAACTTGACAAGATCATATTAGAGGAATAGACATATCCCAATCACATTTTGGATTTTGTTTCCCATAAGCAGATGGTGCTATTGATTATGTGATGGTATGCATCTCCCAAAAATACCTTCACATCAATCCTTGATTCGCTCACCATTTCTACAATGCAACTAGATGACTTGTAGCTTGAAATTCATTAAACCAAATAGTGTAGTAAATGAAAGATACAAATGGAAACATGGATTATGATCCTTCAACGTAGATTCTCAATAAATCAGGTTGAGTGTAGGTTCTTCTTTTAGAACTTGTTGGGCCTAAAATATTTTCTTAGTGCCAAAGGGCACATGCATGTCCAGGGCCAGTAAGAATAAGGTTGCACATGGAGAATCTCATAGGATAAAGGTTTAAAAATGGTTTAGGAGAAAGTAGGGTACACGCGTAAGACAAGATAACAAGATCTAAGGACTTAGCCATATTTGGAATTCTGGATGCACTGGAGGAAAAACGTTACCCAACTAGGCATGCTGAGTAGATGAGGTGCCATCCTAGATACTTGGTGGTCAAGGAAAGAATATTCCACGTAGGGAAGTTTCCCAAAAGACATCATTACAGAAAGTGGAGATCTTGTAACAGAATAAACATGCACCATTGGAGGACCACATTAAAACTTAGCATCTGATCTGATCTTGAAGGAAGGCATGGTAGTGGGCATTATATCTATAATGTAAGATGCTCAAAAGCATATAAGGACCTGAAAAAAGAGTTAGACACACCTTGATGGAGTGCGTCAAGAACAAAAGGCTACAATAGTGTTAGGGTTTAGATCAAGTATTGTTATGGGATATGAGGGATGTAATTGGCCTTTGTATGTCATTAGAACTAGTAATGAGGGTTGTAATGGGAGGGTATAACTAGATTATCACTCTAGAGGAGGATTTACAAGAGATGAGTTTGAGTCTTTTGGTATGTATGGTCTGTAATGACCTCTTTAGATTGTAATATGGCTACCTGACTTTTCGAATGAATATATATCTAAGGACATGTTTTTTTCATCATGTTTAAAGGGGTAAACCCTCTTGTTAAAATGGCTATCATAGATTAGATCAGTTTCAGCATGCTTATTACTTTGTTTTTGTAATGCACTAAGACATGGAATTGTTAGATGTTTCTTCTTCCGTGTTTATCTAAGTGAATGTGTTTCCATTCTACAATCATCCTCTAACAATGGAAATATCTTCTCATAATTCTAACATAAAGGAGGGTCTCAATTCCCATGCATACCTCGGCTCAGAGATGACTTACTGCTAGGTGATAGGTTGACACACATGGGATTAGTATTTTTTACTAAGGGTACATGAAAAATAACTATAGAACTATCATGTTCATAAGTCTGCATAGACATATTACACATACACGATGTTTAGAACACATAAAAATAAATTATTCTTCTTTATGGTAGAACATATGACAAGGATGGAAAAAATACACATTTATTTCCTCACCTTGATGATGGTTCTAGTATGGGAAATGAAAGGTTAGTGATAATCCTCCATACGCAGAGTATCCAGAAGTTTTCATTCTTCATTTAACCTATAATATGAACCTTAAATCATTAAGTACTCATTCAGTTGCAAGATCAGATCTGAATTCCAAAATATATAGTGTAACTACCAATTTTTTAAGTGAGCAATCAAACCTTTATGTGCCAAAACAATGAGCTTGTATACTGCTAAGTCATGGCAAAAAATTAACCCAAGGGATGTAAAAACACAGAACTAGTACTGAATTAAAAAAAATAAAAATTCAAAATGTCGACGCTAAAATTAAAACATAACCTATGATAACTAGGTACATATTTTTTTCTCACATTATTATTTTCTCATCAATCACGGATATCAAGAACTAAAATGGTTCCCTCTTGTTATCCAAAATTCACCCCCAGGGTTAATTTGATAACATACATCAGAATTATCAAGTCCCAGAAAAATGGATGGATTCAGGGAAAAAATCATGTTTCTAGGGTCCCCTCAGAATTTTTTCTAACTCCCCTGGCCGAAGAAGGAAAGAGCAAGCTCTGAGGAAAGGTGAAAAAAGTGGCAAAAACAAGCTTGGGACAGGAAAAATTGTGAAAATTGGCTAAGTCCTAGTCCTCGCAACAGTAGGGACATGAGGTACATCGAGATGCAGATCGGCTGAAAAGCCTCCAGGTGGCCCACGAAGCAAAGGGACATCTGGGACAAATGTACGCGAAGGGCGCGAACCACCCGGTTTGGCCGAAAAGCAAAACTTTCACAAAGGAACAATCGGGCCATCCGGACGCATGGCACACGGAAATCCAGTTCGGCCGAAGGAGAAGAAAATCGACTAAGAATTTGGGACATCTGGGCCATGAGGACGTGAAAAGGTGAAGCGGCCGAGAGAAAAGGAAGCCCATTTTAGGCGGTTCGAAAGAACTTGTCCCAGACAGTCTGGGACAGTTGGAACAAATGGACATGAAGGACGTGAACCGGCTGGTTCGGCCGAAAAGGAGAACTTCTACACTGGGACAGTTGGGACAAAGGGACGCGGATAGCTGAAGGAGCCAAAAGCCAATCAAGTAATGCCACGTGTCATCGGCTGAATGAGGGACAAGGAAGCCCATTTCGGGCGGATCGGAGGTTTCTGTCCCAAACAACACTGGGACATCCAGGACAAATGGACACGATGGACGTGAAAAGCCGGCAGACCCGAATACAAATCAAGTCACGACACATGTCACAAGGGAAAAAGTCCAAAAGTCAAAGGGCAAGGTTTCAAGCACTGACCCGAACCAATGAAATAGTGCCATGTGTCCAAGTTTAAGGGCCCATAAGGAAATTTCAAAAGGAAAACCCACGGGACAAAGAGGAGAGGGAATTACATATCCAATCAGTGCGTGCCACGTGTCATCCAGGTGGCAGAGCGCGGGAAAATTTTCAAAACGCATTTTCACCTATTTTGTGCCCTAAATCTTCAGATCGACATATCTTTCGATCCAGAGCTCAGATTTGTACGTTCTTTATATCATTGGAAATCTGGTGAAATTCTCTACATGATTCTAGGGTTAATCTTGAATTTTGGTGTAGTCTGGAGAGAGAAAATTGAGAAACAGATCTGACGTGTGTTCATGGCCAGAAGTGACATTTCAGCGACCAGATTTAATGCAGAATGGGTCTCATTCTTCTTCAGTATGGTCAGAAATGGTAGGGTATGGGTTTGTAAGGTCCCCCATGCCATTTTAATACATCTGTAGTCGAGGAGGAATGGGATCCCATGTTTTGTACATTTTCTGTCTCCTGGGCTCGACCCATGAAATGTAAAAGCCAGATTTGGCTCAAAATTACAAGGGGTTCATCTTTGTGCTCAGCCCTCCCTTCTTTTCTTCTCTATGGTTAAAAATGGAGTTCAAACCTCCTCCCTGCTCTGTAATGGCATTTTTTCCTTTTACTAATGAAATGATGTTCTGTGCAAACTTCTTGAGCAACAAAAAACGTGTTTTTGATGCATCTGTCCATCCTTGCTCGTTCTTTACTTGTTTTCTTCTTGCCTCTCTTCATTACAGGTATTTGTGCACATTTGAATGTTCATTGCAGGTCTGGAGCTATGTTCATGGATTTTTGGGACATTTTCTGTGTGAAACCTATCCTTGGGCCTGTGATGCATCTGTCCATCCTTCCCATCGCTCACCTCTCTTTGTTCCATGACAGTTCTGATAGATGTTCAACATTCTCCTTCTCTGGTGCATCACCATTTTAGTGTAGGCTTTTGTTCTTTTTCCCTTCTCTCTCTCCCCCTGTCTCCTTGGTGGTTAGATTAGGATTAGATTAGCTTGCCTACACTGGAATAGCTTGTGGTAGGTAATTTAGGAGCAGGAACCAGCCTTCTCTAGAGAATCCTTTCTCATATTTGCAAGTCCCATGCTTGGAGAGAGGATTCAATGTTGTGCAATCACACTGGATGCTTCAAATGATCAAACTAGAAATCTGATCAGCATCCAGGGGGTGCAGTGATTTTGCAACAATAGTTTTGGCATGCCCGGTGGGACCTTAGAGGTCTTCCACTTCATCTTTTGCAGGTTGATGTGTTCCTGTGAAGATTTCAGCCTTTGGAGGCACTTACAAACACATCTGGTGACTCCATCTGATCAATAACTCATTCTCTGAGTTGCATACCTGTGTTCCATCCATTTCCATGCATCTTTCTTTCCATCTCTTTCATTCTTTTCCATTCCATGAAGTTGTGCAATCATGACTTCATTTCCATCATGGATTTCACATCAACAGCAGCAGTATATTCCACCTCCAACGCGTTTCACAAATCCTCCAAATCAGCATTTTGTACAAGTTCAAGATCAGCATGCATACCCACATGAACAGTAGTGCCAAAGTTAGTTTGGCTATGAAGTCCATTAAGAGCAAGAGTGTGCATATAATGAAGACCATCAGATGCAAGATGCTGGTCTGTTGGAGAAAATCCAAAAGATGGAGGTAAAGATGGTGCAGTCTAGAGAAACAGCTCAAATGAGAGCTTTCAGAATTGGTTGCAGGACTCCTTGTCCATGGGGAGGCCCTTTTGCAAGACACTTCAACCCTCAAGAGAAGCTTGACTTCATGATTGCAGATGCTGCCCCATTGCTTGCACAAGTGGATTGACAGAAATAGAGGTGTATGAGACTTGTTGTTCAGCAACCTTGTCAATGGGTAAGTTCTACACCATCATCTATGCTTTTCTTTTCCTCTTTCCTCAATCAGCATCATCTCATTTGCAGTTGTCAAATTTTGAACTCTCCATCTGCTGTCCCAATTGTTGATCCCATGTCTCCACCTCTCAGCCTTCCACCTCATCTCAATTCTTCTATCATTTTCCCTTCCAGACAGTCATCCCCTCCACAAGAGCTAAAAGAAATACCTCCTCCTCCAAAGAAACAAGAGGTTTCACCTCCCCTACCACCACAAAAAATTTTCAAATCAATTGAGTTACAACCCATCCCTCCTCTTGCATTCCCAATTCCATGCGGGGAAGAAGAAATTGCAAAAATCAGTCATCAAGGACAGCAAGAGGAAGAGCCAAGAAGAAAAGAAATGACAGACAGCTTGAAGGTTTGGGCTGCCAAGTTTGGGATGACAAAGATCCCCTTGATGGTTAAACCTACGGAAGAGGTTGAAGTCAGAGAACAAATGGTGGTCAGGACTGATTTTGTTGCAGCAGAAGAAGAAGATCTTGCAGTCCCAACTTGTCCTCTAGAGCAGCAGATTGAAGAGTTTGACTTGACAAACTTCATGCTGAAGGAAGAGTTCAATCAAGAGCAAGATTGTCTTCAAACTTTGGAGGAATGAGAAGCTTCTCCAAATCCAAAAGAAGAAGAGCACATTCCAGATGTGGAGGAAAAAATTATAGATCCAAGGGCTTTGAGCACAAGGCAGGTTATAGGAGAATCTTCAGTTCTTCTTTCTACTTCATCTCTCTCAAGTTCCAGTACTGAAGAAGAGTTTGATCTCTCAAACTCAATGTTAGAGGGTGAAAGAAACCATGGTGGTCAAGTTACAGATCAAGAAGACACCATGGAGGAAGTGGAGCATTTGCAGCAGGACAGCCATGAGGCAGTTTATCTGTCAGATTTGGAGGACTGTTTTGATGGAGAGGAGCCGGTTGAGTTTCCACCATTCTCTCTTTCATCATCCACATTCCAAACACTTGAGTCTGCTGTCATGAAGGAGAACATTCATTTGTAGTAGCCTGCATCTTATAGCAGCTCTTTGGAATCAAGATTGGAAGATTTTAATCTTTCATGTTCTTCATTGGAGGAAGAGAAAGGACAGAGGAATTTCACCATTTCTTCCACACCATCCAAGAAGGTCTCAAGAAGACTCCATTTTTGGAGTTGAAAATCAAAGCTATGGGCATATCAAATGGATCAGACCTTGCCCAATCAGGTGTTTGGCTTCATTGGAGCCAAAGGAGAAGTCACAACCAGTCATGCTTACTTCTAAGCATGAGGGTGAGCTACGAAGTACCAAGGATCAGCTGTCATACCTCTTCAATCCAAATGCAGACTAACTAAAAGAGGTATTGGATTTGGTTTTAGTTGACACCTTGATGATTTGGGTGGAATACCAGCTTTTTGTTGATTTTCCACTCATCCTAACAGCCATGATCAGCTCCAAATCATTTGCATGGCTGCCAATTTTGAAGAAAGGAAGCTATTTCTCACAACCAGTTGCAGGGTTTGTTTATCCTGCTTTTGCTTCCAGTTAGAGTAGAGTAGGTAGGTTTTCTTTCAGCAGAAGAAGTGCTTGTGCACACTCTGCATGTTCCATTTTGGAGCATGTATGATTTTTAGTTTTGTACATAGTTTTTGGTGCTACTGGTTTCGCTCTTGCACAGTTCATTTCAGTGGCATTTTGGTGAGAACAGCTCCATGTCCAACGGGATTAAATTAGCTCAGAGAGGAGGTTTTCAAGTTCATATCAGTTTTCAGGCTTACTCATGACTCCATGCCCAATGGATGCTTCAGGCAACTGATCATTCATCTAGCAGGCAGATGACCCCGTTGAGTCACCAAATTGTTATCCAAAATTCACCCCCCAGGGTTAATTTGATAACATACATCAGAATTATCAAGTCTCAGACAAATGGATGGATTCAGGGCAAAAAATCATGTTTCTAGGGTCCCCTCAGAATTTTTTCTAATCCCCTGGCCGAAGAAGGAAAGAGAAAGCTCTGAGGAAAGGTGAAAAAAGTGGCAAAAACAAGCTTGGGACAGGAAAAATCGTGAAAATTGGCTAAGTCCTAGTCCTCGCAACAATAGGGACATGAGGGACATCGAGATGCGGATCAGCTGAAAAGCCTCCAGGCAGCCCGTGAAGCAAAGGGACATCTGGGACAAATGTACGCGAAGGGCGTGAACCGCCCGGTTCGGCTGAAAAGGAAAACTTTCACAAGGAACAATCGGGCCGTCGGGATGCATGGGACGTGGAAAGCCGGTTCGGCCGAAGGAGAAGAAAATTGACTAAGAATTTGGGACATCTGGGCCGCGAGGACGTGAAAAGGTGAAGCAGCCGAGAGCAAAGGAAGCCCATTTCGGGCGGTTCGGAAGAACTTGTCCCAGACAGTTCGGGACAGTTGGAACAAATGGATGTAGGAACGAAGATGCCGAAGGAACGAAAGCCAATCAAGCAAATGTGCCACGTGTCATCTGCTGAATGAGGGACAAGGAAGCCCATTCAGGCAGATCGGGAGTTTTTGTCCCAAACAGTTTGGGACATCTGGGACAGAGGGACGTGAAGGGCCGAAAATCTGGCAGCCAAAGGACGAATCAGGTAACGCCACATGTCACAAGAGGGACAAAAGCCCAAAGTTCAGGCGGATTTTTGAGGTTTCTAGCCTGAGCCAATAAATTGGACACATGTCCAATGGAAAAATGGACGATGGTGGACGCATCAAGGGGAGAAGTACAGATTTTGGTCAAGACACGTGTCACAAAATCCAAAAGTCAAAGGGCAAGGTTTGGCCCGCACTGGCCCGCGACCAATGAAATATGCCACGTGTCCAAGGGCGTTTGGAGGAGAACAATGAAATTTTGCAAAAGTTTGCCAAAACCCATGGGACAGAGAAGGAGAGAAATTGACACATCCAATTAGTGCGTGCTACGTGTCATCCAGGTGGCAGAGCGCGGGAAAATTTTCAAAACGCATTTTCACCTATTTTGTGCCCTAAATCTTCAGATTGACATATCTTTCGATCCAGAGCTCAGATTTGCACATTATTTATATCATTGGAAAGCTGGTGAAATTCTCTACCCGATGATTCTAGGGAGAATCTTGAATTTTGGTGTAGTCTGACGAGAGAAAATTCAGAAACAGCTCTGACACTTGTTCATGGAGCTCAGAAGTGACATTTCAGTGACCAGATTTAATGCAGAATGGGTCCCATTCTTCTTTAGTATGGTCAGAAATGACAAGGTATGGATTTATAAGGTCCCCCATGCCATTTTAATACATTTGCAGTCAAGGACGAATGGGCGCCCACAATTTATACATTTTCTGTCTCCTGGGCTCGACCCATGAAATGTAAAAGCTAGATTTGGCTCAAAATTACAAGGGGTTCATCTTTCTGCTCGGACCTCCCTTATTTTCTTCTCCAGGGTTGAAAATGGAGTTCGAACCTCCTCCCTGCTCTGTAATGGTGTTTTTTCCTTTTACTAATGAAATGATGTTCTGTGCAAACTTCTGGAGCAACAAAAAACATGTTTTGTGATGCATCTGTCCATCCTTGCTCGTTCTTTGCTTGTTTTCTTCTTGCCTCTCTTCATTACAGGTATTTGTGCACGTTTGAATGTTCATTGCAGGTCTGGAGCTGTGTTCATGGAGTTTTGGGACATTTTCTGTGTGAAACTATCCTTGGGCCTGTGATGCATCTGTCCATCCTTCCCATTGCTCACCTCTCTTTGTTCCATGGCAGTTTGATAGATGTTCAACATTCTCCTTCTCTGGTGTATCACCGTTTTAGTGTAGGCTTTTGTTCTTTTTCCCTTCTCTCTCTCTCCCTGTCTCCTTGGTGGTTAGATTAGGATTAGATTAGCTTGCCTGCACTGGAATAGCTTGTGGCAGGTAGTTTAGGAGCAGGAACCAGCCTTCTCTGGAGATTCCTCTCTCATATTTGCAAGTCCCATGCTTGGAGAGAGGATTCAATGTTGTGCAATCACACTGGATGCTTCGAATGATCAAACTAGAAATTTGATCAGCATCCAGTGGGTGTAGTGATTTTGGAACAACACCTCCCCCGTACAATCTCTCAAACCCTCGTAGAGTTCCCAACTATGATACTAGATATATAGAACAAGATATTTGTACATTAGATTTGAATAATAGTGCTCGGTATAAGAATAATACTCATTACAATTATATTCATGGATTACACTTTTATAGGAGATTGCATCTCCTAAAATATAGGAACTCCCTATAACCACTCTTAACAATATGACTAACAATAAATTATGTCATAAACATATATTATTATAACAATATAGATATGACATAACAACCTAACTAATATAACACAATTACAACATAATAATTATTAACCACATGTAAGTAATAATTACATACAATAAACACTTATTTCTTAATAGTGCAAAACAACTAATAACCTTTACATTCTTAGTGAAATTAAAGGAAAAAAAATGCTACATAGGGGAAGAAGATTAGAGTTGGATATGACATAAAATCTTGGGTCATATAAATTTTGATAATCTAGTGAAAATCAGTACCAAGCAATATGTAAGAGATATTTCAAAGATCACTAAACTGTCAAACACTATCTGCAAGTATTGTCAGCATAAGAAGCACACAAGAGTTAATTTCATGGAAAAAGAGTAATAAAAAACAAAACCATTGGAAATCATTCATACAGACCTCTGTGGGCCTAAAGGAACTCAAATAATGAAAGGTGAGATCTATTTTATGTTATTTATTGATATTAACTATTCTAGAATGACATGGGTTACTTTTCTAAAAGAGAATTCTGAAGCATTTGAGAGGTTTAGCGTATTCAAATCCTTATTCAAAAATGAAATTGGTTTGAAAAATTGAGTGCCTAAGATCTGATCGAGGAGGATAATTTACTTCAAATGAATTTGAATAATTTTATGAGCGTCATGGAATAAGGGGACATTTATCTGCTGCGAGGACTCCATATCAATATGGAATTGTAGAAAGGGAAAATAGAAATTTAAAGGAAATGGATAGAATAATTCTAAATAAATCTAAACTATCAAACATGTTTTAGAGAGAAGCAGCTAACATAATGGTCTATATTCTGAATAAAGGGAAAATTAGAATAAAAAATACCAAGAAACCTTATTAATTATGGAAGGGAATACCATCAACAATGAAATATTTCAGTGTTTAGAAGAAAATTCTACATAAAAAGAGATGATGAAGACTTGGGAAAGTTTTAATCTAGATCTGATGAAGGTATTTTCCTCAGTTACTCTTCAAGAAGAAAATCTTATAGATGCTACAATATAAGAATACAAAAGATTGTTGAAAGTAGAAATGTACAATTGGATTATGTTAGGTATAAAAATAATAAGACACAAGAAACTGATTATCAAAAGGAAGCAATATGCAAAGAAGAAGATGATGAAAAGGAAGAAATTGAATAAAAATATATAAAGAAACCATCTAGATCCATCCAGAAGAATCATTTAGATAAGAAAATTATTGGTGATAAAAATGTTGTAGTACAGTCTAGAAGAAGATTGGAAAATACATCTAAACTTGTAAACCTGTCATTATTATCCAAAATAGAACCGAAGAAAATTGCTGAAGTAAATGAAGTTAAACATTGGATTGATGTTATGGAATAAGATCTAAATTAAATTGAAATGAATGAGACTTGGGAACTTTTCCCAAGACCAAAAGGAGGTAAAAATGTAATTGGCACCAAACGGGGTTTCAGGAACAATCTGAGTGAATATGGTAAAGTTGTGAGAAGGAAAGAAATATTAGTCGATAAGGGATATGCTCATGTTGAAGGCATTGATTTTGAAGGGCTCATATTGCAAGACTAGAATCGACAAGAATGTTCTTGGCATTTGATTTTTGTAAGAACTTTAAAGTTTATCAAATAGATGTTATGTTTTTCTTTCTCAATGGAAATTTAGAATAAGAGGTCTACATTTAACAACCATAAGTTTTATTATTATCGTATGAAAAAGGATTTTGTGTGAATTTTAAGAAAGAAATTTATGGGACCAAACAAGCCTCTAGAGCTTGGTACTCAAGACTGGACAAGTATCTACAATAGCAAGGTTTCAAAAAGGGAATTGGTGATAGAAATGTGTGTGGTAAAACTAATGATAAGGATCAGCTAATTTTTGTGGTCTATGTAGATGATATAATTTTTAGAGGTAGAAGTGACAAAATATGTCAAGATTTTGTTGTGGAAATGTAAAAGGAGCTTGAAATGTCCATGTTTTCTGAATTTTCATTTTTTCTTGATTCATAAATTTCTCAATATAACAAAGGCATATTTATTTCACAAACTAAGTATATTGAAGAGGTTTTGAAGAAGTTTAGAATGGAATATTACAAACCAATTAGTATACCCATGGTCACAAGATGTAAATTAAGAAAGGATATGAATCTCTTGAAGAAAATCAGACTCTTTACATGTCAATGATTTTTATTATATGTAAAGGCATCAAGACTAGATGTTATGAAATTAGTAGGTATGGTGGCATGGTTTTAAGCTCCACCAAAATAAACTCATATGTAGGAATTCAAAAGGATATTTAAACATATAAAGGGCACATTAGACTATGGTGTGCCAGAAACTATTGGTCTTCAAAATTGCACCCGCATCTCAGATCTGGAAAATCCAAGCTGTTTGAGATCACAATGGAACTATCTCCAAGTTTTGGGACCTTGCATGATTGAGATAGATATCTAGAGAAGGTTGGTTCCTCTATCTATTTCTACTACTACTTCTAATGCTAGTGCTAAAAGGAGAAACTAAGATAATAAATGCCAAGGGAATAGGAATAGAAGGATAACATGAAAATAAACTACACTAAAGGGGCGATAACACCAGAAAAAGATGGATGAACACTATCTATTCTTAGTGGGAATGAAAAAGGGATGTGTGAAAGGAGGTTAGGCATGAGTAACACAAATGAAAATGCATGTACTAGATCATTCTCATAGAACACAACTAAATAAGGAATCGCATGGGACGTGAATTGGCACATTGAATAGGAAATGTAAAAGAGAGGAAAGAAGAAGAAATGCAAACACATTAGGACATAGAATAGTCACAAAAAAATTCTTGTATTACTTCCATAAATGCACAGAGCTCTTATAATGGTGGAATAAGATGATATCCATATACATGAGCTAGATCTAGAGGTCTGCAACTTAGAATACAAAAAATATGAAGTTGTTAGCAACATGTGTAAGGATCCAGAGAATCCAATGTAATAATGAGCCCAAATTTTACATTTATAGATGAATCTATGCAAGAAGAAGAGGAGGGAAAACTTAAATTTGAAAAACAACCACAAATAAGAAGCATTCAATGCATAAAAATCTATTAAATGAACTTCCTGAGGTCTATTTTGTGTTTTGGAGAAGGAAGGAGGGTGGATCATATCAAATTAGATATTTGAAGCAATCAGATCTATTCATTAATGCCAAGAAATATGTTTTCCAATTGTCATCTTCCAGGTCAACCAAAACTTGAATTTGAATGTCTAACACTATAGCGGATGTTAGTAGCTCTCGGACAGTCTGGAAACATGTTGATTAGAGATATTTAGCAAAAGATAAGGCTATCAGAGGATGTCAGAGCCATCCATGCATGCAAGACATGTGGCATGTGTGAATTGGATGAAAATATGGCCAACTATGCAAAAAATTTATCATTTCCGCCACATGTCACTTACTCATCTATCGCAACTATTCAGTGCCCTATTGGCACGCTTTGACTAGTTGCATGTGGCACACTCAAGAATGTCAGAAGTTGACCTGACACAAAAGGATGCAAAGGAGGGTGTGAGGGAGGGAATACGGAAGAAAGGAGAGAAATGTGCATGAGACACGTGTGGGGAAATGAGGAAAACTGATGAGCAAAGAACACATGGTCAAGGTGCAACCATTACAAGATGTTGTGCAGGAACACGTGAGGGTGAACGTCTTCCAGAAATAAGGTGAATGTGCAGAAGACATGTGCAAGGGGAAGATGGAAGAAAGAAGTAAAGGAAAGGAAGGGAAGAAGGGGAAGCACATAATGGTGTGTGAGTAAAAGAAAGGAATGTTCCAAGGAAACTTGAGCATGCACAACCTTGCAATGAAGATCAGAGATAGAAGATGTATATAATTTATTCAAATCATTAGGAGAATTATTTGGATAACAGCTTTAGAAACTTTTGGGGCCATCTTCCTACTAGATGAAGGACATCACTAGCCTGAAGCATCCATTAGGCATGAAGTCTACTATGTAATTATTTTAATAACTTCCATTAAATTCTCCTAAAGGATCATTTCTTGACTCTATTCTGAATCTTGTAAGCTACTTAAAATTGTCGACATCCTGGAAACAAAAAGAAGAGTGTGCACAAGAAGCACATGAGAAGAAATAACTATGTACAAACAAACAATGTGCATGCAACACACTTAGAGGAATTTAAACAAATCTATTATATACATAATGATGTACCAAACTTAATGGAAGGGGTTGAGATAGATCCCATTTACTGAGATCTATAACGTGCTTCCATCAATATGAGTTAACTCAAAAGAGTTACCCTCTCTGCATGAATTGATGATGTATGGGCCACTCCAAAGTGCATCAAACTTTGAATGACACTCTGGTTTAGCTCTGTCAGCAACCCATTTTAGAACTAAGTCCCCAACCTTGAAATCTTGGGGCCTAACCTTTTTGTCAAACCAATTATTTGTTGTTTGTTGATGTTGTTATATCTTGATTATGGTAGATGTTCTCAATTATTCAAGATTGACCAAATTTTCCATTCTGATTTCACTCTAGTCCGTGCCTTCGAATTCCAGCTGTTGGGAAGGCACCAATGAGTTCAAATATACTATCAAACGAGGGGTAGCCTCCTTTGCATATACAAGCTAATAAGGTGAAGTTCCTATTGAATTTTTTACTGTAGTTCTATCTACCTAGAGTGTGCGTGAGACCTTTGTATGCCACTGTCTTTGGCTGATGTTGATTGTACACTTCATGATTTTTATCAGGTTCTTTTTTGTTGAATCTGACAAATTGTTTTCTTGAGGGTAATAGTTAGAAGAAGTATTCAAGTAGATACTTATATTTAATGCCCAATTAGTGATTTTAGTACCAAGGAAGGATTTTGCATTATTAGATATAATGGTTTGAGGGACACCAAACCTTGTGACTATACCTTTAAGAAAGTCAAGGATGACTGATTCAATTGATCCCTTAAGAGTGATAAATTTTGTCCATTTGGTGAAATAGTCTGTAGCTGTCATCGCCCACTTCTGTCCAACACTTGAAGGTGGATTGATCATACCTATGAATTCAATACCCCATTGCGCAAAAGGTAGATTTGTTTGGATTGGTCATAGGGTAAGTGCAACCAATTTTTTATTTCGTACAAATAAAGTGCACTCTTTGAATTTTGTGACCCACTTATGTGCATCTGCAAATAGGGCAGGCTAGAAGATACATGCCATTATGATTTTCATTATTGTAGTTTTGGAAGAAAATTTTCCACTAGAGAATCCATCATGAAATTTAACTAACACTTTTTTATTCTGTGCACCATTGATACATCTTAACAACACAATGTCAAGGTTCTTCCTGAAGAGAAGTCCATCAATTAAAACATAAGGGGTAGATTGTAACCTCAAATGTCTTCTCCTTGAATTTTTCAAAATACGAGGATATACACCCTAATAAATTAATGTGACCATGTCCTTCATCCAGTCACACGTGCCAGGATCTATATTCTCTCAAGATCTTACACAAAATACCTTCATCTAGAAATAATGAAGTCTCATATTCATTTTGTGCATCCTCAGAAATTTGTCTACAAAGTGTGCTACCTCATACTATTTTTTTGGCTCTAATAGTCACATTATATTCCATGATTTTTGTCACCCATCATGCTCTCTTTTCACTGATCTCTTCTCCCATGATGAAGTCACTGAAAAAAGACTCGGAGACTAATACCTTGATATGATTTTTGGTGATCATACTTTTGAATTTTTTGAGCATACATATGATTGAAAAGACCTACTTCTCTATATGATTGTATCTTAATTCGTAATCCTTTAGTGTATGGCTGAAGAAATCCATTGGTTGTTCCATCACTTGTTCATTTTCTTGTGTTAGGACAAAAACAACACTCGTATCAGCACCATACGAATAAAGGATAAAATCCTTAGAATAATCCAGGTTGATGAGTGTTGGCCCACAAGAAATTTCCTTCTTGATTTTTCTAAAGCTCACTCTTCCTTCTGTTGTCCATCTAAAGGTAATTTCCTTCTTAAGAATCAAGGTGATAGGCCAAACTAGTCCTACAAAGTTAGGTATAAAACACCTAACAAATTTTATCTTACCAAGGAATTACTACAAGGCATTTTGTGTGCTTGTAAGGAAAAGAGAAAGGATGGCTGAAACATGCTCAGGATCGATTGTGATACCATCCTTTGAAACCACATGGCCCAAGAGATTTTCCTACACCACCACAAAGTTATACTTCTTAGGGTTAAAAGACACCCCATACTTTCTACATCTCTCAAATACTTTCTTCTGGTTTTCCATATGATCCACACCCTGATTTAAGAAGATTTTTATGTCATCAAGGTAAACCAAGATAAACTCATTGATGTAACCTTTGAAGGAAATATCCATGGTGCGTTGAAATGTTGCACCTTCATTTGATAGACCAAATGACATTTTCTAATACACATATGTTCCCCACTTGGTTGTAAAATTTGTTTTGAATTGATCCTCTTCCTTAACAAGGATATGATTGAAACCCAAATATCCATCTAACATTGAAAATATTTGTGCACCAGCCACAGTATGTAAAATCTACTCCATTGAAGGAAAAGCGTAGTGATCCTTTAGAGATGCCTTGTTCAAATCTCTGAAATCAACATAGAGTATGATTTCACCGTTCTTCTTACGCACTAGAACTAGATTCACTGCCCAATTAGATTATTTGATGGGAATTTTTTTTTCCTCAATGAGTTTAGATAACTCCTTTCTCATGAGTGGTTCTATCTTTCGATTCACTAGCCGCTGGTCCTATCTGATAGGATTGATACCAAAATCAATGTTAATGGAGTGTTGAGAAACACTTGGATCAAAACCTTTGAGGTATTCATACTACCATGAAAATATTACACTATATTTTTTATAGAGAGAGATGAAGGCCTGCTTTTCATCATGCGCACAAGCCTTGCTGAGCAACAATTCCTTTCCACACGCAATAGTGACTGAGGAGTAGTCTTCTTATGCAACATGAATATACTTTTCTTCACCTTTGAACTTATCATCAAGGTTAAACATTTTCTCTAATGTGACCAACCCTTTAGGAAACTTGTTTGTCTCCTGCTATATTACTTGGTCACCATAGCTTTCATACAAGTCAACTTGCATGATTGATGAGAACTCAACTTCCTTTTAGATGAACTAGATGATCTGTGTGTCACTCTTAAACACTTTCCATTTGGTATTGTTTTCTGGGATGAATGGTCTAACCACCTTCTAAATGTGCTGAGTGTTTCCTTTGACAAAGTCCACAACAGGAGAGAAATGTGAACCAAGAGCGACAATTTGGTCATCCTCCTTGTTCATTTTACGTAGCACCACCCATAGGTTTAGAGAATCAAAGCTCTCAAGGAGGTCCCAAACTTTTTGTTTGTAAGATTTGAGAAGCTTATTAGTTCTTAAGAACTTGTTGGTAACCTGGTCGATAACCAACTTTGTATCCCCAAATATTTGTAGCACCTTAGTCATCTTATTCTCAGCAATTAGTAGACCATGCACCAGTGTCTCATATTCTGCCACATTATTAGAGCATGTAAATTACACCCTATGCATGAAGAATAATTTCTCATCCCTAGGGTAAATGATAATCACTCCTTCTCCCATGCCATTTATACTTTTGAAACTATTAAAAAATAAATTCCATAGACCACGTTCAACTTGATCTTTCTTAAGCATGTGCGGCACTAGATTTCCCTCTTCAAGAATGTGGTAAGTACGAAGTCTAGTTTCATAAGCTTCAAGTTGTTCAGTATATGGATCACATCTATGGTGCCTCTCCTCTCATTCATCAAGTACTAGGTCAAGAACAGAGGGTGGAAGAGGCTTCTCTCTAGGAGATGAAGATTGTTCTTAGATTAGACAATTGGCTTAGAGAAGGGATGGGACATATGTCTCTACATGATAGGAAAATATAGGCTCAACCTATATGGTAAATTGGGTACCATACCTTGTCTTGAGTAACATATGAGACCAATCAAAAGAAAAGTAACCATCCACTTGAGTAGTGAAATATCTTGATAGAGATAGGGAAAACAAAGGAGGCAAGTCAATGACTGACACATCTTGAGTAATTATTAAACTTATACAAACATGAAGGGTAAACTAAAGATCTGTAATGACTAATATGGTGGTGACAGTTGAGCCATCAAGTTTCATGACTCCTTTAGACAAGGGGTTATACCTAAGACCTAGAACATTAGATATTGTCTTGGGTATAATAGAGGTACTAGCTCCTGATTCTAACATGAAATTATGGACAAGATGTTCACCTATGATCAAGGACATATAGAAGGGTGGGGTTTTAATAACCTTAATTTTTTGTTTCTCCTCATATTGATAGATGTTAATAGAAGTATGTGGCTTCTATATGATTGGATCAGTGCGCAAAAGTTGGGCCAGAGCTTCATTCAATAGATCCGACTGAGATAGTATGGTTAGGGCAACCCACATTGTGACATTTATATTTGTATTCTTCATCTAGTCAACATTGTTGAATGGAAGACCCGTTGAATTATGCATTTGAGGAACAAAATTCAATTTTTATTTTTCAGACATAAAAGTTAGATTTTTAGAAAAAGGAGGATCTTCACCTACTAGAGGAGGGGCATGCACCACTTTAAGAGCCTTGCGCGAGGCCTCTTGTGTAGAAACTTGAGAACTCTTACTACTAGATGCCTTGGCTGCTTTTTTTTTATACTTTTAAGGTTTGATTTGCGTTGATGGGAGTTTGACTTGTGTGTTAAACTCCAAGATTCTCTTTTTATATCTTGTGTTTTCCATAACTTGGGTGCATGGTCTATTTGTATCATCTGCTGCTTGGCTGATTACACAAAAGTTCTCAACACCAAAGAATATCAAATTTTCCTCTCGAGGAGATTTTGGTCTTCCTTTCTAATTATGCACACATAGCATTAGCATAATGATATTGACTGTGAGGAATATTGGAAGGGAAGCACCATTCTGACTCTTACGCCAAATTGTTCTGAATTGGAATGAGTGTCTAATTTGTTCTAAGTACTGGAAGAGAGGGCACAGGAGGAATAACTTGCAAGGTTAGATGCATGTTATAATGCCATATATCATTTTTCTAGGTCGACACATATATTTGGTTACCATATTGATTCTGCCAAGGCTAATTGTTTTGGCTATGTGCCTAATTAGAACTTCCTCTATAGGATTTCTCTGTTGATTTTTTAATGATATGACTTTGTTTGATAAATTTCTGATCAAATCCTTTAATTCTTCATTCTCCTTTTGTTGTGTCAAAGAGTAGGATGTAGATGCAACTGGTTGTCCGCTTTGTTTAGGAATAGGAAGATGTGCCACATAAGGTTGAGTTGTTGGTGAAATTTCTAGGAACAAGGGCATAGGTGGTCTTAGAGCTATCTTTCCCACCTGAATAAGACTATTTTTTTCCCTAAATACAATACTATAAGTAGATGGTAATGTCCTACCTCCCATGGATTGAATCACGAATGAGATAAAATTATTTAACACCTTTAGATAATACAGAAAAGCATGATGGGATGTATGTCTCACCACAAGAGGGATTGTGACCCAAGTATTTTGAAATATGATGTTCAAATCATTCATCTACTCATTGGGCACCCTCCTTGATGTTTTTAGTTGCTCCACCAAAGATAGGTGATCTAACTTATCTTTGAAGCAATTAGAAATATTTGTTCCCAACTCAACCCAGGTAGTAATAGATCCAAGTCTCAAGCCTTGGTACCATTGAAGCACTTTACCTTTGAAAGAGGTTGCAAGTAGCCTAACTATTACATCATCATGTGTGATCAAATAGAGTGAACACACATTTGCTACATCCTGGATATGCTCCTGAGGGGTGACTTAACTCTCACAAGTTAAGTATGGAATACTTTTGAGCGCGTCATTTGGCATGTCATTTTGAATAGCCAACATCAAGGGAATCCTTCCTATGAAGTTGGAAAAGTTCATGAGTAGAGGAGGTGGGTGATGTTCCATTACAAGGCATGTAGGTTGTCTTTTTTTAGGAGGAATTAAATGGGCATGGCACACTAGAGATAGAGATGCATGCATAGGACTTCTAGAAAGAACTCTTCTCAAGGATAGTTGGAGGTATTCAAAAGAGTCTTCAGCTGTTGCACTTCTTATTTTATGCACTCTTCTCATGAAAGGTGCTCAGGAATACTAAAATAAAGATCTAGAAATGTTGGGAGTCATCAGATGTGTTGAAATGAGCCTCCAAAGGTTAAAATACTAAGTCCACACACAATAACTTAGCAATGTGAAATTTAAGCTTTCATTTTTGGTCCCATATGGCATGCTTGAAACTATTTTTCTTCAAACTTCCACCTGTGTCTCAGATCTGGAAGATATAATCTATTTGAGATCACAATGGAACCATCTCCACATTGTGGGACCTTGTGCACTTGAGACGGATCTCTGGAGAAGGCCCATTCCTCTATCTATTTCTACTACTACTGATACTCCTAGTGTTGAAAGGGTAAACTAAGATAATAAATTCCAAGGGACCAGGGATAAAAGGATAACATGAAAATAATCTACACTAAAGGGGTAATAGCACTAGAAAAAGAGGGATGAACACTATCTTTTCTGAGTGGAAATGAAAAGGGGACGCATGAAAGGAGGCTAGGCATGAGTAGCATAGCTGTAAAACTCGTTTGCCAGATCATTTTAATAGAAAATAGCTAAATAAGGAACCACATGGGATGTGAATTTACATAGCGAATAGGCAATGTAAAAGAGAGGAAATAATAAGAAATGCAAACATGTTAGGACAAATAATAGTCACGAAATGATGCTTCTACTTCTTCCAGAAATGCACAGAGCTATTACAATGGTGAAAGAGGTTGATATCCACATGTATGAGCTAGATATAGAGGTATGCAATTCAAAATATAGAAAATATGAAGTCCTTAGAAAAACATGTAAGGATCCAACATACCCAATTGTAATAATGATCCCATATCTTACATTTATAGGTGGATCTTTGGAAGAAGAAGAGAAGGAGGGAAAACTTGAATTTGAAAAACAACCACCAAAAAGAAGCATTCAATGTATGTAAATTCTCCTACAAATCTGTCAAATGCACTTCTTTAGGTTTTATTTTACGTGTTGGAGAAGGGAGTAGGGTGGATCATATAGAATCGGGTAGTTGAAGCAATCAGATTCTTTCATTAATACCCAGAGATAAATTTTCCATTTCTAACCTACCAAGTGCACCAAAATTTGAATTTGAATGTATACCACTATGGCTGAAGTTAGTACCTCTCTGAGAAGTCTAGATGCATGCCAATCGAAGCTCTATGCAAAAAGATATGGCCATCAAAGGATGTCAGATTCATTTACACACACAAGACACGTTGATCTAGAGGATTTTTCACTCTGAAATTTTTTCCTAAACTTCCATAAAATTAGACCATGCTGAAGGGATTATTGAGACCTTTCTAATGGTATGCTGATCTCTAGAAACAAAGTCCGTATGCAAATTCTATCACCGGTCAAAGATGGGTCTCCAAATAGGTCAACTCTGGTTAATAGGTCAACCAGTGGACCAATGACAAGGTGACACGTGGAAGTTGGCGATGAGAAAAAATTTATGGTACTGTAATGATTCAAAATAAGTTCCATGGTATAGAGCTCATTGCAAGCTTTTCAACACATTTTGAATGGACCAAATCTGAGTTCGTATGCGAAAGATATGCATAGTCAAAGTTGTGGTCAAATGATGACATGGCACACTCTAACGTGGAAAAATGGCATATTATGGGTGTGACACTTGGCAGGTTTGTAGTGGATTTAGATTTTAAAAAATAATTGTAAAAATCTATTTAATCTATTCCATGTGAATAAACTCAAATCCCATGGTATAAGGAGGATTTTGTTGCCAAAAAGCTATTTTAAGGCTTATCTTATCTCTTTCCCACCAACGTGGGGTCAATGGGTAATTTAGGCACATAAACCTATGGAAAGGGGATTTGAACCCTTGACATATGCCAAAATAGTAATCAGCCTTACCAAGCTACCACTTTGTAGCAAGTGATAGAGAAGGAGATCAAGTTGGTATCAGAGCTGGTTTAGTTTGGTTTTTGCATTTTGGGCTTCATCTTTCATTTGTAGTGTGTAGAGTTTGGAGGAGCAGGTGTGCAGGAATCATGGGTAAGATGTCCAACAAGACAAAGTTTGAGGAACTGGAAGCATGCAATCATCAAATTCAAGAAGAGAATGCCTTCCTGAGATGTCAGGTATTGGCTCTTGAAGAGAAACTTGACACTTTGAGAAAAGAGCTAGAATCTAAGGATGAGCTCTTGATGGTGTTGCAAATTGATGGACCTAACAAGGTACCAGTCATTATTGATGCATCCACTATGACAGATGAGTGCACAGTAAGTATGAAAACACTTAATTCCTCACCCAAAGCTAATTTGGATTCTACTATAGTGCTCGGTGAATTTGAAAAGCACACTAAAGATATAGGATCTAAAATTTTGAATAACATGGGTTTTAATGGAATTAATCTTGGTAAGAATAACCAAGGTATAACTAACCCAATCTTGGTTGAGGAGAGACCTTGTTATGTAGGACTGGGATATGCTAGTGTAGGGGAAATGGAAATTGGAGAGAACTCCAAAACCGCTGGAAGAAGAAAAGCTTCTAACAGCAAAGAGTCATCCCCGCTGACATTAAGTGGTTCATCCTCATTAGGATGATTTGGTAATAATTCACCATGGAGAGGTATAGAAATCCCCCCACCTTCGGTTTACCATTGCTAAAAAATGAAAGGTAAACAAATTGATCCCTTATCTACACTAGAAAAATTTGGCTATAATTTTCAAGCTATGTTGAATAGTTATCCATGCACATTATGTCGTTTATCTAATCATTGTGTGGCCAAGTGTAGGAAGTATAAATCCATAATGGAACAGTTTGAGAAAATACATTCTCCTAACCTGGGCTCGGCTAACAGTAGTCAAGGTAAGGTTCCTAAAAATGTGGATCCTAAAAAATGGATCAAAGGGTTTGTGATCATTGTACTAAACAAGGTCATGAAATTGGTAAATGTTGGAAGCTACATCCAGAACAAAAATTAAAGTTTTTAAAAAAGGATAAAAGTTTTAAACAAACTAATTTGACCACTTCAGTGGCACCAGTAAAAACTGAATTGAATCAACCCCCTAAAAAGGACAGTATGTTGAGTAAAGTGGGTAAACAATTTATCAGTTTTATGTTTGCATAGTTGATTGTGGAATACATGCAAACTAACAAGGAAGTTTTAGAAATCCTACTAAATTGTGAAAAGGATAAGTACAAAATTTATTTTTTTGCCTTGGTTTTGATGAATTATTGTAAAGAGGAAATAATCAAGTGACAGGTTTAAAATACTTGATGTAATTTTCCTTTTTAATGGTTTTACAACTTCATTTTTCAGCAGTATGTACAGTTCAGTGGGCATGATCATTTATTAGATGTCTATATGTGGATTGTAGTTAAAATATTGTTATTGTGCAATTTGTGGCATGTAGGCATTGTTTGTAAGTGCACAACTTATACAAACTCTTTGTTTACTATGCATGACATTTGTACATTTATAATTCTTATTGATAGAATTAATATTTGTAACTGTTAGGTATATTTGCAAATGGTATGTACAAGTTTTGCACTAACAAGCTATGAGTGCAGGTTACATTTGCATTGTTGATAGTGGTGAGTGCAGGATCAAGATGTACAGAGGAATATGGCAGATGCAGTTCAGGCCATTGGGTTATATTACTATTATTGGCATTTGATTATTGCAATTTTTATGGAAAAATTACCATGCTATAAACTGGGTTCTATGTTTGTATTATGCAGATAACATGTGTATAGTTCAACAGAGTGAATTTCCATTTTGAGGTCAAAATGGTCGTACTGGGGAGGAGTGATCTAGAGGATTTTTCACTTTGAAAATTTTCCATAAACTTCCCTAAAATTATACCATGCTGAAGGGCTTATTGAGACCTTTCCGATGGTATGCTGAAATCTAGAAACATAGTCCGTATGTAAATTCTATCACTGGTCAAAGATGGGTCTCCAAACAGGTCAACTCTGGTTAATAGGTCAACCAGTGGACCAATGACAGGGTGACACATGGAAGTTGGTGATGAGGAAAAATTAATAGTACTGTAATGTTTCAAAATTAGTTCCATGGTATAGAGCTCATCGCAAGCTTTCCGACGCATTTTGAACTTACCAAATCTGAGTTTGTATACGAAAGATATGCATAGTCAAATGATGACGTGGCACACTCTAACGTGGACAAATGACATATTAGGGGCATGAAACTTGGAAGGTTTGTAATGGATTTATATTTTAAAAAATAATTGTAAAAATCTATTTAATCCATTCCATGTGAATAAACTCAAATCCAATGGTATAAGGAGGATTTTGTGGCCAAAAAGCTATTTTAAGGCTTATCTTATCTCTTTCCCACCAAACGTGGGGTCAATGGCTAAATTAGGCACCTAAACCTATGGAAGGGGGATTTGAACCCTTGACCTATGCCAAAATAGTAATCATCCTTACCAAGCTGCCACTTTTTAGAAAGTGATAGAGAAGAAGATCACATCTATTTAAAGGAAGCTTTTGGTAGGTTGGAAGGGGGACAACGAAAGACCAGATTGCAGAGATCATAATTTTCGAGGCACTTATGGTCCGAATTAGGACTTGGTATAAAAATGAAAGTTGTTCAAAATTATGAGATATTTTTAGAAAGGTAACTTTTGTTGCATGAAGTGCTGTATTTTTTTCTTTGTAGGCATTTTTCCATCATAGTTTCAAAAAATAGGCATGAGGGGCAAGCATAGATCTGTATTTTGCATCCACTTCTGATCCGAATCAGACCATGAAGTAAAAAGGGAAGTATTTAATAATTTCCTATAGTTTCCAGAAATGTAAAATTATCTTTATAGGTCTTGTATATTTCAAGTTGTAAACATTTTTTGAACTTATTTGCACAAAGAACAAATAGAAGAAATACTGTAGGAGCCACAGATGAACTTGGGAATGATTCTGGTAAATTGCAGAGATCCATGAGGTTTGAATCAACTCATTTGCAGGTATAAAGGTCTGTTAAGTCAAGATTTAAGGGATATTGTACTTCATTGGATGTTTAATGGATCGATTCACTTTCTGTGAATCTGGAGATGTAGCCTTCGGGTGAACTCCGTTATCAATTTCTTGTATTGTGGATTTGCACATTTCAATTTTTAGAAGCTTTAGATCAGTTGAAATTCATCATTGGATTAATTTTATTAATTGATAAAATAAGTATAAAACTGGAGTAAATGGATTGGAGGAACTGTTATCCA
Source organism: Taxus chinensis (assembly GCA_019776745.2). Taxonomy (NCBI): domain Eukaryota; kingdom Viridiplantae; phylum Streptophyta; class Pinopsida; order Cupressales; family Taxaceae; genus Taxus; species Taxus chinensis. The sequence continues at coordinate 80,067,795 of CM034146.1, read as the reverse complement.
AAATGAACCCCTTACTCATTTTGTGGCTAACTCCCTTCAGTCTTTCCTCTCTTGTACCTAAGCCATAATTTTTTGCTTTTCAGGCACTCAAAACCTTCTGGAAATGTCACCATTGGATAGAGATTTTTCTCATCTTTCTAGAAAGGTAAAGTTTTCTTCCTAACTCCATGTATTTTTGAAGTTATGGCTTGATGGCATTTTTGTGAGAAATTTTCCCTAGAAAATCCCGAGCCAATAAGATGAGGTCACGTGTCCTCAGAAGGGCGGAGGTAGAGGTAAACTTGGAATTTTTACCAAGTGTTTGACAAGGTTTCAGAAGGAATTTTTCGGCCCGATGGCCCACCAGTGAATAGGATCATGCCACATGTCCAAGGGGAAGACATTAGGAAAATTTCCTAAGTGTTGGCGTAAACAAAAAATTTCGGCTCCAAGGCCCGCACCCAATCACACTGCGCCACATGTCCTCAGGTCGAAGGAATGTCGGGAGGTGGAGGAAGATAGAAAATTTGGCAAAATTTTTAGCGAGGGTGCAAAGTTAATTTTTTACCCCAAGGCCCACGTCTAATGGGAGCTCGCCACATGTCCCAAGACCAGCAGAGTGCAGGGGAAAGTTGGGAATTTTTCCCAAAGAAAAATCAAAGGAAATATTGAAAGGGAGAGTTCGTCCCCCAAAACTTGAGCCAATAGGACCATGCCACATGTCCACGTGGTGGCAAAAACACAAGGCAAGCCCGCAGGGAAAAATGAGCATAAAGGCTCACAACAAATCAAATTGTGCCATGTGGCACCATAAGTGGTGGGATGTAGAGTTTTTTTGGGAAATTTTCCCAAATGCAAAAAGTGGGAAAATTTCAAATTTTCAGCCCGCAACCCATTTTGGCCTTGTTTTGCCCTAAATTTTCAAATGAGCATAACTTTCGATCCAGAGCTTGGTTTTTCATGTTCTTTATATCAATGGAAATTTGGTGAAATTATCTGCATGATTCTAGGGTCAATTTTGTGTTTTGGTGGAGTTTGGGGAGAGAAAATTAAAAAAAACACCTCTAGCACGTGGAAACCAACAGAAATGACGTTTTAACCACCATTTTTAATGAAGAATGGCTCGTATTCTCTCCCCGCATAGCAAAAATGTTAGGGAGTGTGCTTCTAAGGATGCCCATGTTGTTTTATTGCATTTTGGTTGGTTTTTGAATCTTCTCTCACGTTTTCCCATGTTTCTCTCTCCTAAGCTCGAATGGGCATTGTAAAAAAGTCAAATTTGGCTCATTTTGTGTTGTTGGACATTTTTATGTTTTGCAGGCTTCCTCTTTCACCATAGAAAGTGATTTTGTGGAATGCCAGACCTCTTTCAAGACTGTAACATATTTTATGCCTTTCTGTTGATGTAATTCATGCATTTTGATATTGGAAATGACAATGCAAGCTCTGTGAATGAGTTTCAGTCCTCTTCTTGTGTTATTTGATTCATCCATGATCTTTCATTACATTTTATCAGTTTGTGCATGATGTTTTGCTGCATTTCTATAATCTATGTCAATCTACAGAATTAAAAATGCTCACCACTCCTTTGGTGCATCACCTTATTAGCATTAGTTTTAATTCTTTTTCACTCTCTATCTCTGTCCCCTTGAAATTTATAGTAGGATCTTGAGTTTAAACCTCTGCAATTTTCAAGTAATACACCTGATCAGAGGAGTTGAGGAACCAACCTCTAACCTGGAGATTCTTTTCCCACTTTTACAAGTCCCAAACTTGCGGAAATGATTCAATGTTGTACAATCACACTAGATGTCCAAATGTCAAAATAGAAATCTGATAGAACATTCAGAGGGTGCTGTTGATTTGCACTAATAGTTTTGGCACACCCGGTGGGACCTTAGAAGTCTTCACCTTCATTGCAACAAAATTGATGTGCATTTGTTGCAAGTTCTTACTTAAAAGAGCCCCGAATTGCACATCTGGCGACTCTAAGGAATAAGAATCAGCTAGTTTTCACAGTACAAACCTGAAAAATCATGAGAAGAATCACCACGAGGTCAAGAGTTGGAGAAGAAGAAGTATTGTTTGAGTATTTGTAATTATCTCCAAGAAGAAGATCAAGAGGAAGAAGAATCCAAAGGTCTCCATCTCCACTAAACATAACTCTATCAACTCCTCCACCTGGTAGACCTTTCATCCAATCAACAAGGGTTCTAAGGCCAATCATAATGGCACAACACAACCCATATGTCAATTTCACTGGTAGCAACCCACTTGCTCTCAATGCACAAAATCCAATCCCAGTTGCAACACTAAAGAACATTCCATAATTTATTGGAGAGAATCAGACCACTCCTGGTGATCATGTCAAGGATATTGCTAATATTTGTGTTATCCATGAGATTGATGAGATGCAAGTTGTTTTCAAACTGCTGGCATCTTCATTCAAAGGGAAATCTTTGCAATGGTTCAGGAGCCTTGCTTTAAGATCTTTCCAAAATTGGAACCATTTATGTATAGCCCTCCATGAGTAGTTTGGAGAGAAGGGAGATAACTTGTCCCTTCTAGAACAATTGACAACTATCAAGAGAGCTCCCAATGAGCAGCTGACTGACTTCAACTTCAGATTTCAAAGGACTTGGGAGAGAATTCCAATGGTAGTATGGCCAACAATAGAAGGTGCTTTTCTATATTACGTTAAAGCTTTAAATTCTGATATTTCTATGTTAATTCAATCCATAGGAGGCACAACTATCCCTGCTGCTTATAGCATTGCCATTAGAGCTGAAAATTGTCTGATTCAAGATGGTAAGTTAGATCCTAGGCCTCCAATGCCATTGTATCCAAATTTAGAGATTCCAAGTACTAATCAAGTTCCTAATATAGCTCCTATTCCCACTCCTAGAAATTAGAATTCAAGTGAAGCTTCTACTTCATCTTCTAGTGCCTCAAATGAACTTCAATAAGTCATGAAGCAATTACAAAATTTAGGTAATGAGCTGGTTACGCTCAAGAGGCAGAAAGCCTAAGGATTTAGACCTTCTTACCAGCCTCAAGCTCAGCCTAACAGGCAGCCATATCAGCCTCAAAGACCACCCAATCTAGCTTCAAATCAAAATCAAGCAAGGCCTTCTGCCAACAGACCATTTCAGCCCTATAATCCCACTGTTACATCTGCCTCTAAAGCACTAGTGCTAGTGCATTATAACATAACTCAGGAGTATGATATGTGTTTCCCATGTAATGAACCTCACAACTAGTCTATGTGCTTCAATGGTGCTCTAAATCAAGCCTTGATGGTAACAACAATGGGTGTGGAGAGTGAAGGGAGTCAAGGAAATAATCAACAACAAGAAACATCCCAGCAACAATCAGCTCCAAATGATACCACACTTGTAAAATGGTAGGCAAAATATTTTTGTGGTATGAATCAAACAATCTCTCAAAGTGTTGCAGCCAACACAAGGTCAAAAAGGAGAAATTTTGGTGAAGGACAGCCATTAGCTCCAAGTAATCCACAACCTTCTACCACTCCAAAAATTGTTGGCAAAAAAAATGCAGTTCCAAACATGCAAGGACCACCCAAACCAACTCCTAAGCCAACCCAGATGCCAGTTGTTGCTGCCCATGTGTAAGGAATGAATGTGCAGGTTAGAGGAAAGCAGAGGTATGCTTCATCCCCATTCAACATCATTGATCAGATAAAGAAGACAAATGTAAACATATCAATGTGGGAATCACTATCCATCCCAAGCCAAAGAGATTTGCTACAAGCTGCCATGAAGGACTAGTCAACTTCAAATCAATAGGTCCAAATGCAAGAGAAGGTACTCACAAGTGCTACCCAGCCTAAAGGGACTAATGGAGGACAACAAGGTAAAATGTTGAATCCCCCTCCATTCTATGTTTCATTGATCATTGGAAACCAATTAGTACACAACTACATGATTGATTTCAGAGCAAGTAGTTTAGTAATGCCCAAGAAAGTAGCTGATTAGTTGGGGCTTCAATACAAATTCATATCCAAAGGGGTAGTGAAATTGGATGGGACAACAATAAAAAAAATAGGAGTGATTAAAAACTTGATTCTCACTTTGCATGCATGCCCCAACATTGTTGTTTTACAAGATGTCTCCCTGATAGATCTTCCACCACTCTTTGCCCTATGTCTGTCAAGGGATTTCATAGCTAAGATTGGAGGTTACTTATTTGCTGATTGGTCACACATGTTGTTCAGAACAAGATATGGAACTAAGGCCACAATCAAATCTGAACCTATTGCAAACTTTCACATTGAGCCTCACACTCCAAGCCAAATCAATACCAATTTTTCAGCGTTTGATCAAGAGGATTATCCAAGCACTGATGAAGATGACACCAAGGTTAGAAGCAACCTAGATTTGACTCTTGATGAATGGGAAAGAAAGGTTCATGTTTTTGATCCTTATAAATAAATAGAAGAATCTGAGCTAGGAGTCTATTGCATGCATGAAGAAAATCAGCCTATTCCTAGCATCACCAATTCAGACCACAAGAATGACAATGAGGTATGGCAATTGTTATTTGATGGATCAATAAGTAAACAAGGTGCAGGAGGGGGAGCTATGCTTGTTTCACCTTAAGGAGTTAATTATTATTCAGCTTTTAGATTTCAGTTTGCATGTTATAATAAAACTGCTAAATATGAAACCTTGATACAAGGATTGCATTGGTCAATCAAGAGAGGAATAAAGAACTTGCAAGTTTTTGGTGATAGTGAGCTGATTGTCAACCAAGTTAAGGGGTAGCATGCTACCAAGAATTATCTACTCAAGTGCTACAAAAATAGGGTGTGGGACCTCATTGAAGATTTTGAGGGCTTTAGCATCAAGTCCATCCCTAGGAAAGAGAACCAAGTTGCTGGCAGGCTTGTAACAGTTGGAGATGCCTTTGATGTTGTTGAAATCATCAAGAAAGACAAAGTACAACCAAGAATTCATGTGATTGTAAGGCCTTTTGTGTCAGACAACAATGTAAGTTGGCAAGTGTTTGAAAATGATCAACAAATCATCCATTTCTTACAAGAAGAGGCTGAGTTCTCAACTAAAAATCAGGAAAAGTTAGAACAGTAGTATGGTGATCAAGTGGTATAGCTGAGAATCAACAAACTACCAAAGGGACTTGTCACTTTGGAGTCCATTTTCAATCCTAATGATCAATTTAGGAAGGAGAAAGCAAACATCCAAGTCAAGGGAGAAGATTCAGTGCCCATCTTGGTGAAAGAAGGAAAGTCACTCCAAATTGGTAAAATGACAACTGAGTAAGAAAGGTACAAGTTCATACAACTTTGTCAAGAATTCGTTGATGTGTTTTCTTGGAGCTATGAAGATTTGAAAGGTTTCAATCCCATGTTAGCTCAACACACTATTGAATTAAACCCAAGTGCTAAACCCATTAGGCAAAAACAAAGGCCAGTCAATCCACACATGGAGCCTCTCATGAGAAAAGAATTGAATTAGTTGATAGAGTCAAGTATCATATTCCCTATCAAGCATTCTAGTTGGGTGGCCAGCTTGGTTCTAGTTAGAAAGAAGAGTGGAGAAATCAGATTGTGTGTTGACTTCAGAGATTTGAATAGAGCATCTCTCAAGGATCATTACCCACTTCCTTCCATGGAGCAGATCTTGCAAGGTGTTGCTAGCTCTGAAAGGTTTTCATTGCTTGATGGATATTCAGGGTATAATCAGATCATGGTGAACGAAGAGGATCAATTCAAGACAACCTTCACAACCAAATGGGGAACCTATGCATATAGAAAAATGCAATTTGGGTTGTCCAATGTTGGGGCTACATTCCAAAGGGAAATGGACATGGCGTTTAAGGATTTGATTAACAACATGGTGTTGATATATCTTGATGATATCATTATTTTTTCAAAAAATGTTGTAGACCATCTCTTTCATTTAAGACAAGTATTCCAAAGGTGCAGAAGATTTGGGGTATCCTTGAGTCCCAAACGGTGTATTTTTATAGCTCATGAAGGAAGGATCCTTGGCCACATTGTCTCCAAAGAAGGATTAGCAATTGATCCAGAAAGAGTTGAAGCCATAAGAGCACTGCCATTTCCAAGTCATAAGAAATCCATTCAAAGTTTCTTGGGAAGGATAAATTTTGTTTGGAGGTTTGTCCCAAATTTTGCAGCCCTAGTCAAGCCTATCACCAAGATGTTAAGGAAAAGCATAGCTTTCAAATGGACAACAGAAGGCAAGGAAAGTTTTGAAGAAATCAAAGAGGCCATCTCACAAGCCCTAACTCTCATTAACCTGGATTTCTCCAAGGATTTCATCCTCTATGCATTCGGAGGTGATGATACTATTTCTGCAATTTTGGTACAATAGAACAAAGACAATGATGAGCAGAAAATTGCTTTCTTCAGCCAAATCCTGGAGGACTATGAGGTGAGATATTATTTCATTAAGAAGCATGTTCTTGTAGTAATTAGGAGCTTGAAGAAATTCAAGCATCTAGTTTCAAACAACAAGGTTCAATTGCTGGTTTCTCATGTGGGAGTTAAAGACTTCCTCCTCAAAAAAGACTTGAATGAAAAGAGAGCAGGTTGGATTACTCGTGTCATGGAGTATGACATTGAGATAAAATTCACCAAGTTGGTTAGAGGAAAAGGATTGTGTGAGCAGCTAGTCTTGAACAAACAAAAGGAAGCATGCAATGAGAAAGAGGTTATTTTAGCACTGCAAGATAGCCATGAGCAAGGAATCACTCAAGGAGAAAATGATAATGTCCTCACTCCTTACTGGACCCAAGACATAATGCACTTCCTACACACAGGCCTATGCCCTCCAGAGATGAAAAAAACCAAAAGGAGACACTTCATATTTCAGGTTGTCCCATATGCCCTTGTTGATGGTGTTTTTTTTAAAAGGTATGTGAATGGAGTGCTGCTGAGATGCATTGGTACAAATCAGATTCACGAGTGTTGGAAGAGTTCCATGGTGGATCAGTTAGTGGTCATTTTGCACCAAGAGTGAAAGATCTCAAGATCATGAGGGCTGGCTATTATTGGCCCAAGATTTTTAGTGATTGCTATGCATGGATCAAGAGGTGAAAGAATTGTGCATTCTTCACAGGTAAGGAGAGACTAGCTACCCTTCCATTGCATCTAATTTCAGTTGACCAGCCATTCATGCAATGGGGTTTGGACTTCATTGGATTCATTAACCCAAATTCAACCAAAGGACACAAGTGGATTCTATTAGCAACAGATTACTTCACCAAGTGGACTGAAGCAGTAGCACTCAAGGAAGAAAATGAATCTAGCATCCTAGACTTCTATGAAGAGATAGCAACTAGTAATGCATTGGCATTAATTGGGTCCAAGGGAACTGAATAGGCTGTCAAGAATGGGATCTACCTAAGCACTTCATCAAATTATTATCCTCAGGGTAATGGCCAAGCTGAATCTACAAACAAGAACTTGTTAAGAATCATCAAGAGAACTCTTGATGAAAATCAGAGGTCTTGGCATACCAAATTGAAATCAGCCTTGTGGGCTGATAGGATAACTCCCAACAGATCTACAAGTAATTTTCCATTCAAGATTTTTTACGGAAGAGAAGCAATTTTACCCATGTCACTTGAGTTGCCAACATTGGAACTCATGAGGTAGTTGGAGTTGTTGGAATTTGGACCCATGGAGGTTAGGTATGCAGAGTTGATGGAGCTCCAAGAAATCAGAAATCAGGCATCCTAAGCAATGGAGAAAGATCAAGCCTCGATCAAGAAGTCTTTGATAGAAAGGCCAAGGATAGATCTTTCCAAGTTGGAGATCTAGTGTTAAAATGGGATGTAGACAGAGCAAAACCAGGGAGGCATTCAAAATTTGATGCCATTTGGAGTGGTCCCTACATGGTCACAAAGTGTAAGGACAAAAATGCCTTCCAATTGTCTACATTGGATGGTGAAGAATTGTAGATTCCCGTCAATGGAATCCATCTGAAGCATTGTTACTGAAATAAATTCTCCACCTTGTAAATATTAGCTTAGGTTTTCATTCCTCTAAGTGCTTATGCACATTGTTTTGTTGTATATTAGCTTTTCTTTCCCTAAGTGCTTTGGCACAAGATTTCTGTTCCAGGAGATGTATTTTACAGGCCTTGCTCCAATCAGATGGTGTTATACCCTCCCGCTTCCTCCTTGCATTGTTCTAATCAGTTCGGGTACCAAGCAGAGAATATGATGACCCCATACCCAATGGATTGCATCAGGAAACTGGTAACTTCATCTAGTAGATAGATGACCCCTCTGAGTCGCCAAAATTGTTATCCAAAATGAGCCCCTTGCTCATTTTGTGGCTAACTCCCTTCAGTCTTTCCACTCTTGTACCTCAGTCATAATTTTTTTCTTTTCAAGCACTCAAAACCTTCTAGAAATGGCACCATTAGATAGAGATTTTTCTCAGCTTTCTAGAAAGGTAAAGTTTTCTTCCTAAATCCATGTATTTTTGAATTTATGGCTCAACAGAGCTTTTGTGGGAAATTTTCCCTAGAAAAGCCCGAGCCAATAAGATGAGGCCACGTGTCCTCTGAAGGGTAGAGGCGGAGGTAAACTTGGAATTTTTACCAAGTATTTGGAAAGGTTTCAAAAGTTATTTTTCAGCCCGATGGCTCGCCAGTGAATAGGATCATGCCACGTGTCCAAGGGGAAGATGTTAGGAAAATTTCCTAAGTGTTGGCGCAAACAAAAAATTTTGGCCCCAAGGCCAGCACCCAATCACACTGCGCCACGTGTCCTCAGGCAGAAGGAATGTTAGGAGGTGGAGGAAGATAGAAAATTTGGAAAAATGTTTGATGAGGGTGCAAAGTTAATTTTTTACCCCAAGGCCCACGTCCAATGGGAGCTTGCCACGTGTCCCAAGACTAGCGGAGTGTCGGGGAAAGTTGATAATTTTTCCCAAAGCAAAATCAAAGGAAATATTGAAAGGGAGAGCCCGCCCCCCAAAAATCAAGCCACTAGGACCATTCCACATGTCCACCTAGTGGTAAAAACATAAGGCAAGCCCGCAGGGAAAAATGAGCATAAAGGCCTGCGTCCAATAGGATCTTGCCACGTGTCCTCGGGTCATTCAGCTAGTGAAAAACTTTTGGAAAATTTTCCAAAGGCCGAAACGGTGGAAAAAGAAGCAAGAAAGGCCCGCAAAAAATCAAATCATGCCACATGGCACTAGGAGTGGCAAGGCGTGGAGTTTTTTTCTGGGAAATTTTCCCAAATGCAAAAAGTGGGAAAATTTCAAAAATTTGGCCCGCCAGCCCATTTTGGCCCTGTTTTGCCCTAAATTTTCAAATGAGCATAACTTTTAATCCAGAGCTCATTTTTTCATGTTCTTTATATCAATGGAAAGCTAGTGAATTTATCTACATGATTATAGGGTAAATTTTGTGTTTTGGTGAAGTTTGGAGAGAGAAAATGGAAAAACGCCTCTGGCACATGGAAACCAACAGAAATGGCGTTTCAACCACCATGTTTAATGAAGAATGGCTCGTATTGTCTCCCAGCATGGAAAAAATGTTAGGGAGTGGAATTCTAAGGATGCCCATGTTTTTTTATTCCATTTTGGTTAGTGGTTGAAGTTGCTCTCATGTTTTCCCACGTTTCTCTCTCCTAAGCTCGAATGGGCATTGTAAAAAAGCTAGATTTGGCTCATTTTGTGTTGTTGGACATTTTTATGTTTTACAGGCTCCTTATTTCACCATAGAAAGTGATTTTGTGCAATACCAGACCTCTTTCAAGATTGCAACATATTTTTTGCCTTTCTGTTGATGTAATGCATGCATTTTGATATTGGAAATGACAATGCAAGCTCTGTGAATGAGTTTCAATCCTCTTCTTGTGTTATTTGATTCATCCATGATCTTTCATTACATTTTATCAGTTTGTGCATGATGTTTTTCTACATTTCTATAATCTTTGTCAATCTGTAGAAGTAAAAATGCTCACCACTCCTTTGGGGCATCACCTTATTAGCATTAGTTTTAATTATTTTGCACTCTCTATCGCTGTCCCCTTGGAATTTATAGTAGGATCTTGAGTTTAAACCTCTACAATTTTCAAGTAATACACCTGATCAGAGGAGTTGAGGAACCAACCTCTAACCTGGAGATTCTTTTCCCACTTTTACAAGTCCCACACTTGGGGAAATGATTCAATGTTGTGCAATCACACTGGATGTCCAAATGTCAAACTAGAAATCTGATAGAACATTCAGAGGGTGCTGCTAATTTGCACTAACATGAACTTTTAGTATCCATAACCCACAACAAGATTTGAATACACTTATCAGCTGAGATTCAAATGTCAGTTTGAGTGTATGATTAAAAATCAACTATGAAGTAAAATGGATTTTTATTAGATTCAAGCTATTCACTTAAAGTTGAAAAATCAGATTAATTGGTCTTTTAGGAAGAGTTAAGGATTTGGGTTTCAAGACACCTAAAAATTAGACCAAATTAACTCAAGATCAATGTTGAGTCTATAAATTTTAAAATCTGGAAATTTTCTAAGTACTTCAAAAAAATTAAGTACCATTTTCAAATCACACGTGGCACGCGAATTGGCCAAAAAGAAGGCCAACTGTGCAAAATGTTTTTTGTTTCTACCACATGTCACTTATTAATCTATTGCAATGATTCAACACCCTATTTGTGCACTTTTAGTGGTTTTGTGTGGCACACTCAAGCATGTTAGAAGATGACCTTACATAGAAGGGTGCAAAGGAGGGTAGAAGGAAGGGTACACTGAAGAAAATAGAGTAAGGCGCAGAGGAATGTGCACATGATGCCTATGTGGAAATGAGGTAAACTAGTGAGCAGAGAATGCATGGTCAAGGCATAACCATTACAAGATGATGTTTGGGTGTGTGTGATGGTGAATGTCTACCAGAAAGATGGTGAATGTGCAAAATATGTGTGTAAGGGGAAGATGGAACACAAAAGAAAAGGAAAGGAAGGTAAGAAGGGGAAGCACGTAAGGGTGCATGAGGAAAATAATGGAATGTACCAAGGAAACTTGAGCACATGCAACCTTGCAATGAAGAACTCAGATCCAGAAGAGTTATACAAGTTATTCAAATCACTAGGAGATTTATTTGTATAACAATATCTAAGAGATGAATATTTCACTCTAAAAGTGTATACATATGCAAATTGGGTAAGAAGCATTGATGACAAAAAGAATATGAGTGATGGAGAATTATTTGTTTTCAATAGTTTAGTATCTAGGTTAAACAAGAAGTAGGCTTCCATTTCTTTATCCATATCAAAGGCAGAATACATAGCAGTAATGTCTTATTGTACACAAGTTATTTGGATGAAGAAGACACTGAAATACATTAAGGAATAATTTGATCATCTAATTTCAATATTTTATAATAAAAATATTGCAATAAATATTTCAAATAATATTTTTATGCACCCTAGAACAAATCATATTCATATCAAGTATAATTTCTTAAGAGAATAGGTTGCAGAACAACATGTCAAGTTGGAGTACATTATCAAAAATTAATAGATCTCAAATATTTTCACAAAGCCCCTTCCAAAAGAAAATTAATATATCAGACAAAAATTGGGAGTGATATCTTTCTCATCTAATCACTAAAGGAGAAGCATCAATTCAAGGGGAGTTAACCACTACACTATATTTTTTTTATCTCTATAGTGAAGTCAACACAGAAACAGATCAGTTGATAGACCCTTTACCATTGATGTCAAAGGGGTATAATTATAGAAGGGGATATTATTATAGAAAAGGGGAGAATTATAGAGAAATTACATAAATGGGGATCAATATTATATTCACATGATGTCTCTATGTAAGGTTTCCATTAATGAAAAAGGGGGAGATTGTTGGATTAATTATCATTGATGTCAATGGAAGATGAAGAAGCTAGTAGTAGAAATTATTTTTGGATATATTTTCATTGATGTGAAAGTAATTTTATATCATATATTGCTAATGGATCATATAGTAGAATAAGTCTGGAGCCAGTAAAAAAGTGGTTTGGATCGAAGAAGCATAAGTGGTCTGGAGCTAGGAGTGAATTTGGTACTAATATTGTATGTTTGGTCCAAAGATAAAAATATGTTTGGTCCAGAGCTCATATGTTTGGTCTAGAGCTAACATTATTTATTTTCTAGAGCTTGTATGTTTTATTTGGAGCTAATAGCTTGTTTGGTGTGGATATCATAGTATACTTATACCCAAGCTCATAGTAGAATTGGTCCAAAGTTAACAGTATATATATATATATATATGGGGATTTACTTATGAATGGTCAAGATACTCACTAATCAATACATCTAGAGCGACAATGTTATTCTGTTTGATTGAATATATGATATGCTTAAGGTAATATTCTTGATCATAAATATTGTGGGTAATATATAAAATCAAGTTATAAGTTCAAATAATATCAAAGGTGAGATATCAATCTTGGCTAAAGGCCTCTAATCGTTGTCAAATATTTATTTTTTAATCTCCATTATTCCAGGTGATATCACACCACTCTAAGGCGTTAAAGATATGTTTATAATCATTAAATATTGTAGGCCAACTCTCCTCCTTTTGACATTAGTATTAGACAAATGTATGATTGTTAAAAAGTGTTTGCTGGCCTCTTCTTTACTTCGGTGTTAACATTCAAATTCTGGGCTGACCCATGTTTTAGCACCCAAGATAATAAGAAGTCATATAATGGTAGAAAGGAAGAAGAAATTAAAAAATGTGAATTATGAAGAAGATGGTGAATCTCTAAGGAAGAAGAAAATGCAAATTAAGGAAGAGAAGGTTGATTTTTTCAAGTGGAGGATTGTGGAATTATTGGAAGTAGATTTATGAGTATGAGTTGAATAAAATAGAAATTATTCAAGGCATAATTCATTAACAGGATGGAATGAAGAAAAATATTAGTCAAGAAAAGTTTGTAAAGAAGAGTTGATTATTTCAAAGGTATATTTTTGAAGGTAGAACTCAAAGCAGATTTTTGTGGAGAATTTTATGATATTGATATTAATTGTAAATTATTGTTTGGAAGTTGGTGCTTCCTAAAAGATGAAATTGGTGTCTCTTTCTAATTTGGTGCTTAGTGGTGGGGATAGGTGTCTCCAGGAGGTTGGTTCCAACATATTGCTTAGTGGTGGGGATTGGTGTCTCTAGTAGGTTGGTGCCTATAAATATTTGTAAATATATTAATTATTTCTGACTAGATTTGGATAGTATATCCAAGCATTATTTTCTCTATGGAATTCTCCTAAAAGGGTTTCCACATAATTTTTTGTTCTATAATTGTTGTATTTTGGGTGATTTCTGATTTTATGGACTTTAAGTGTTTGAAGTAAAATATTGTATTATAATGATTCACCCCCTCTCTCAGTATTATGTATGTGTTCTTCAAAAAGATTTTAGTTAAGAAAAATATCATTTGAGAAAAGGGACCAAAGGATATGTGAAGGGCCTTAGCATACATATGTTATGTCCCTTTTTGGGTGCTTTGTTCCAAGATGTATATGTGAATGATTATTAAACTAAGATGTCACTATATAAGGGTTTAGCCCAATTTTATGGAATACTTTGTGAATAAATGGGATATATGTGGAAGCAAGAATAAATGGTATATTTCAAGGGATAACATGATTGACTAAGGTGGAAAAGTGTGGACTAGTGTCGAGGCATTGTGAAATTTGTGTTATTGGAATACATACATTATTAATATGTGTTAGGCCTCATAATATTGGCTGAGTACAAGAAGGTGTGTGGGTGCAAGGGGCCTATATGAAGAAGGCCCTGCATGGTAAAGGTGCGTGTGTAAGGAAAAAGAAAAGGGTTTTAGGACTTAGTCATATTCGGCATTTAAGGAAGCACACGAGAAAAGCATGACCCAACTGAGCATTCAGAGTGGATAAGGTGCCATCTTGGCAAGACTATGGTCAAGGAAGGAATATTCCATGTGATGGAAGGAACCATAAATACATCATTGCAGAAAGTTGAGAGCTCAGATGGGAAGAATCATGCTCCATTGAAGGACCACATGGACACTTGGCAACTGATCTATTACTTTAGGAAGACATTGTGGTGGATGCTAAAGCTATATATAGAGATGCTCCGATAGAAGAAAAGGGCATCAAAAGAGATATCAAGAGAGGTAGAGAAGAAGAAGAGGAGAGGTGAAGATCTACAAAAATAGTAGTAGATTATATGGGTTAAGGTTCTCATTAGGAGGACAGTATGAGAGATGACATATCTAAGGGGATGGATCTATGAACATCTTTGTAATATGGAAAGCATAATTTAGGATTTTGATGTATAAATCTTATCTGCATTAAGAAATTTTGTGTGTAATGGCCTTAAGGAATGTAATGTGGTTTTTGAACAGAGAGTAATATGAACATATGGCTTTCTTTTCAAATGTATACATTATTCATGGGTATAAATCATAGTGCCTTTTCTTTGTATTATCAGATCTATTATCTATTTGATATTTTCCTTGTTATCTAAATTAATGCATGGTTCTTTACCTTCTTACATCTAAAATTCTATCAATAGGGGATGTATTCTCACAAAACTCACATAAAAGAGGGGCTCAGTGCCCACGCTTTTCTCAGGTGAGTACCTAACACCCGCCGAGTGATAGGCTAAAACACATGGGATTAGAATGTTGTGCTAAGGGCATAAAAATGAATACATCTTGGTGCCGTTTCCAGGACCTCTTTTCAAATTTGTTGTGAGAAATGGCATACATCTTTGTTCTCGTGATGTGTGATGACAAAACCTTTGACCTTTGAGAGTGTTAAAGAATGGTTTAGGGGCATGGAGGATGAGTTTTCTCAAAGATTCAGTGCAGGACCTGAGTTTGATGCACAAAGATGGGTAGAAGAGTAGTTCTACCATGAGAAGTATGAAACTTTATTCTGTTGCTTTCCAGTACAATTATATGAATGGCTTTCAACATATGCATCCAGATTGAATTGGTACTATAGATTGTATTTATGGACCCAAGATGATTACCAGAAGCTATAAGATGCAGATCTAATTTAGACGCGTGCTATCAATCAATGGTGGAAATGAGTGATAACAAGTTATACTTTTGAATATGCCATTTCTACATATCTTTTCTAGAGGTTTTTGAATTTGAATTCTTAACGGAATCTAAAGGATCATTTTTACGTTTTGTCCCTTTGGATATGAAGATCTTGATCATTAACCTAATTTTAGAGGCATTTCCTATGGTTAGCTAAGCTTCTCAAAGCACTAGGAGAGGAAACTAGAGTGGAGGAAGATGACATACATTGCGGCTTAAAAGGAAAGGGAAGAGAGATGACTCAAATATAGTGAAGCTCATGAAAGGAAGATTGCTAGAAAACATGAGGTTCTAGGTGTGATGGATCTATGGAGGTAGACATTATGGGAAGGAGTTAAGGTTCACGTAGAGGACATGTAACCTAAGAAGTTTATTCTACTCCATCTAGGAAAGCATGGGAGAGAAGCCCCTTCAGCTTCTAATGAGATTTATTCACATAGAGAAAGTAGATCAATCAACACACATTGGAACAAACCTAGTGACGAATCCCTGGTGCTTGGTTTTGTAGATCAAGGAAGAAGTATTGCTAATCCGGTTGGTATTGGTGGAAGTAACTGATATATGCCTAGGAGAAAAAATTTATCATTCGCAACATCCATAGATGTGCAAACCATTCCTGTATTTGTAAGAAATTTTGGACAAGGTGAAAATACTCAAGGATTGGGTATCACATTTGGAAGTGGCACGTGACATACAACTAGTAGTGCGACAATATCACAAACCATAGGTGCACAGTTAAGTGGGACATTGGGGACACTAGAGGCAACCACTTTAGGCCATTTTTCAGCTACATGAGGTGGATCTGGTGGTGTAAGGGTCCAAGGACCATGTGGACCTAGTGGATCTTGAGGACTTAGTTGATCAGGAGGGATAGGACCTGGTGGGTCTAGTGGATCTGGTGGCATATGAAACACAAGAGGAAAGCAAGGTTCTGGGTCAGGTGGACAAGGGCCTTAGCCACCCCTGCAAGTATTTTTTGAGATTTCATTACACCTACCATACTATAGAGGTATTGGAGATGTTGTAAAACATGTGCACAAATGTGAATTACTATGACATGTGAAGGGGATCACTACCCTAGAGAGAAAGGAAAGTCAGTTTGTAATGAGGTTCAAGGGCATGCACATAGTTAGTACCATAAGTATGACCCCCACCAGATGTTTATGGACTACACTGCATTGAAAAATTCATTCCTAACAGGGTTCCATATCCCCAAGTTCGAGCAAAAAACATTACCACCCTGAAGGAAATCTAACAAGGAATGGCAGAGAGTGTGCAAGAGTACGACACCTAGTTCAAAACTCTCTTTTCAAAATTATCCTATGACATACACACCTCTCAACATGCTCAATGGTTTATGGGGGGATTGATAACACTGTTTAGAAGGGAAGTGTCACACAAGACTTTCATAGACCCACACAAGGCCTTGGAGGCTATACTTCACATTGAGGCTATTGAGAGCATTGATATTAGTGTTAGCCCTTTTCTGGAGGCTCAAATTACTTCAATGGCTAAGTAGTTTGAAAATTTATCTACAAATTCAGTGCATGAAGTTTGTAGTGGTCTTTGATGCATAGATTGTGAAGTGGAGGGGCATACAAAGGATAGTTTACCTCATAAATCGGTATGCGGCATGGTGGTAGACTATGAGATTTTTCATGGGGATCATGATGCAAATAGGTGTCCACTACTATAGTGCACAATCCAGAAGAGTGTTTCTTATTATTACTAGATTTGTTCCTCTATGACCCATGATACCAACGATCGTAGGTTGACTGACAAGATTCATGATGCTATTGATCTTGGTGTGTGTAATACTATCCTTGAAAGTAGTGCCAAGGATGAAGATTGCCACTATGAAGGGAGTGAAAATGGAGGAGCACATGGAAGAGGATTTTTTGCAGAATTTTATGGTCATAGCAATTTTGGCGGAGGAAGGGGTGAGTTCCCATGAAGAACCTATTATAATTATGGTTCTATAGAGCATTATAAGCATTAGTGTCCTAATCTATTGTAGTGCTCATGGTTTAGAAAGAAACATAAGTACAAGGAGTTACCTAAGTTGTTTGAGAACATGAGTCAATAACACTAGAAAAGCAAAGGCGTTGGGATGGTAAATATAAATAAGGATGACCCACAGTTGATGCCAAGAGTGATGTGTGAGTCAGGATAATAACCTATACTAGTGAAAAATGCAAACAGAGGTTACGCGTGCAAGGGAGATACCAAGGTAGAAATTGGTTATTAGGGAAGAATTGGTACATGGGAAGTATTTGGACCCTGTGCATAAGCAGGAAGTGTACCAATAGACTATAGATGTGATTCAAAGATTAAAAGGAGAGATCTAGTGTTTGAAGGAGCAGTCAAGGTAGTTAGTGAAAATGAATAATACTGAGGCTCCGCAGAAGGATCTAGATGAGCTCAAGGAAGTGTGAAAAATGTTAAGGTAGGATAATATCATTCCCTTGCTAGGAGAATGGTTATGGGAGAATATACCATGCACTGGGAGATAGCATGAAAGGCAGGTTCTACATGCCAACCTTCGGCCTCACAGCCTTGACTATGATAAAGAGATTACATTGAATACATTTTTTGATGGGTTTCTTTTGAGAAATATCCTCATCGACACAAGAGTGGAGGTCAATGTTCTCACCTAAGATGCATGGTATCAAATGGGAAGGCCTACATTACAACAATATTTGAATGTGTTATATATGGTGAAAAATACAAAGGCAATGCCCATTGGAGTCTTGAAGGATACTATTATCACTATTCAAGGAGACAAGTTCACTGGGAACTTTAAAGTATTGGTGCTTGCTGAGGTGGATAATTTCCTAGCATTACTTGGGTGCCCTCAGTGTTATAAGAACAATGTCGACTTGTGGTTTAACAAGGGGTATATAAGTTTCAAGATGAAGGAAAAAAGTGTGATCATCCCTTTAATAGATGGGAATTCAGTTCCCTATACTAAGCCCTTAGGAGAGGAAGTCCTCATAGAATCTATGTGTGCTCCATCAAAGATCCTAAGGTAATTCATCCTATAGATGGAGTCATCCAATTCTAATATACTCAGTCGATGAGTGATGAAACTAGTGTATCTTGTGAAAATTGGGAACACGAGACTTATAAATTGATTGGGTAACAATTGAGAGGATCTGTAAAAAGGGTGATGAAGGAATGCTCAGTCAAGAACCTAGGAAGAAAGAAGCTACCAAGTTACTCTTGAGTAGCAAGCCCTGATGATTTCTTACGAGAAATAGAGGCTCGATGGAAAAATGAGGATGAAAAAATAAGTATGCTCAGTTATAACTTGCTTGGGACTATAGTGTGTTGGTGGGAAACACATCACAATAGTTTCCTTGAATGGCATGAGGTAAGATTCAAATTTTGTGTAAGGTTCTGGAGAAGCAACATGCCCACTATTATCCAAGACTACCATGGAAAGGAACTTGCCTCTTCCCATATCCAAGAATGTGAGAAGGCCTAAGTGGAGGGCATAGAATAATTACCACCTTCATTATGGGTGCATAAGTTATATTCCATCTTACAGGGTTGTGCGCATCCATGGTATATTCACTCTGAGACACACCGTTAGATATGGAATTGACAAGAGTTAACAGCTGATCTAATTCATGCTTTTGAGTATCGGAGTACCAAGCCATCAATGGATAAGGTGTTGCAAGTTGGCAAGCACCTTACAATGGGAGATAGTGTTATGGTAGAAGATAGGTTACTGGATTTTCTTGGTGAACATTCTTTAGAGACACGTCTCAATGAGGAGGAATCATAAGAAATACATCTTGAGCATGCATACATTGAAAAGGAAAAAGGAAAAATGGTCTATGTAATAGATGGTAAAGAGATGGAAAGTTTGGATGTTAACTATTCTGTAGGTACAAATTGTTTTCCTCTAAACATTTCCCCTATTTTGAAAGTCAAAATTTTGAAAATTTTGAGTTGGCACCTTTAGTAATGTTCTAATGAAAAGAAAACTTGAAGAGATAGTGAAAATTGTGTTTTTTGGTGACTTGCGGGTATGTCAGACATTTTTGTCCCTCATGTCCGAAGTACCTCTAGACCTTCTATTTGCCGATCGACTACTTTCCCTGAAAATTCCTAACTGTCAGATTTTTCAAAACTTCTTGGCCCATTTGTCCCAAGTTCACCCAGACTTCCTTTTACCTAATCATCTACATTAGCCGCATTGGGTACTTCACGTACTTTTGTCCCATCTGTCCCAATAGCATCTGAGATTTCTGTTCCCACTTTCCCCACATCACATGCATCAGAAAATTACATCCTCACGTCCCTCACATCCTCGTGTCCTTCACGTATCTAAGTTCTTAGATCACTCGTGCTCATTTTTCCCGCATTTCCCACGTCACCTGCATCGCCCGGATCACGTCTTCATGTCCCTCATGTCCCAAATGTACCAAAGAACATCTGGGAAAATTTCTTTGCATTTCCCACTTTTCATCTTTTTGCGTCTGTGTGAGGTAAATTTAATGCACATTTAATGACCTTCTCTCTCCTAAATGGCTAATTAATTAGACTATCTCCTATGCATTTATCACATTTCTCACTTGCCATCTCTTTCTCAAATCCTTTCCATTAAAGTCTTTTACTCGTGCCCCTATATCCCTTGCATTCTCATCACAATTTTGATCTTGAAATGATTTTCCCCTGTGCATTAGAAAAATGAAGATCAAGTTTCAGGGTCAGGAACATGTGTCACCTCTTGAGACCTCTGTACCTAATATCGGAGATAGGGAGGTTTGGAACTTAGATTTCATGTATTTTTGGAGCAGAGTAACATGCTTTAATCCTTCTCCCATGGCACAAATGATCAGTGACAGTAGAATTGCATACGCATCTATTTTTCCTATCTTTGTATAGTGTGCGGAAATGGTGCTTGCCTGCGGAGCCCATTTTAACCTGGATACTAAAGAACTCACCAATGTGCATGGGTAATTAATTACAAAACTAGATGCTACCACCATTTCTTCTACCCTACGCATTCCAGATACTGAGGATTCCATAATTTTCACTCGTGCCCAAGCTCAAACCTTGTTCAACCAATATAGTGACACATACAAGGCATGTATAGACAAATCATGGTTAAATAACCCTAAAAAGGGAGCATCCCAAATCTCCAAGGCATTATACAGGGTTTATTTTAATGAGGAGATGTATGAATTTATTATTTTACTTGCTCGTATCATGGGGTTACCTTCCACCAATGAGTTTCACTTCTGGATGTTCCCCTTCATAAAAATTATCTACCAGGGAAAACAGAACATTAATTGGGCCGAAATTGTTTGCATGAATTTGACTGAGAAGTTGTATAGTGTTCAATAGAATAAGAAGTTCTATATGACTTCTTATCTCATGTATACCTTGGCTACATCTCAGAAGTGGTTTGGTTTCACCTACATAGAGGGCCAGAATAATGAGCCTATTTACGTATACTTCCCTCAGTTTACCCTTAAAACTAGCAATCACAATTTTAGAAGAGTCAATGATGCTTTTAGCATGTACATTGTAAGAATCTTGGAGTGAAACACTTCTAAGAGATTTTCTACTGAAGCTATGAACCTTATAGCCAAGTATGGTTCGTTCTTTATCAATTTAGGAGGTTTTCATACATCAAGTTGGTTGGCTATGAAAGCACACCTCTCAAGCTCACTATTTTCTGTAGTGACAAAATAGCCCTAGTTGAAGTATGTAGGCAACTTGATAAGCTACATAGAACATGTAGAGACAAGAAGATCACTGACCTGCATTTCCCTATATCTTTGGGAAACTATACATGTAAAACAACTTTGGATGCCTAAAATGTAGAAAGGGATATTACTTCTATCACTGTTCATTTATTCAAGCCAAAAACTTGCTTTGATCTGAAGAATTTTATTGATCAAAACCTTAGGATAAACTATCATCACAAGCCAGATACTGAGGATTACTGGGCTGATTGTGCAGATGATTTTGAAGCTAGATGAAGGCACTATGGCAGACTCTCTCTACAACACATCAGAGATCTAAATATTTAATAAGTTCTTGAAGGACTTAAGGAGGATGACGAGGACTTATAGTTATTTGAATATGAGACAATAATCAAACACACTCCTTTGGAGGATCTGGATTGGAACTAAAAAGAGAGAGATGATTTGGTTGAGATTATCACCCCTATTCTTGTAAGAACTAAAGTTTGGTTAGAAATGAAGGTTCATGAGTTCAAGAAGAATCAAGGTGGATCTTCTTCCAGAGACACCTCTACACCAGGGAACGAAGCACATACAACCAGTACCAAGTTTCTTGAGAAAACCCCTCAATCTTCCTCAATTAAATAACCTGAGTCATCTACTCCTTTTACTCAAGTATACCAAAAGAAGATCAAAGAGGTTAAACAGGAACCAATTGATTAAGAACCTCTTCTTGAGCATCCAAAGCTACCTTCAGGACTAGAGGGAATTATCATTCTTAGTGAGAATGATGACAGTGAAATGCCAAATCCTACAAAAACTCCTGAAGTTACTGTTGAAAAAGAAAAGGAAATGTCTAGTGCAGAGTCTCCTAGTACCGTAGAATCCTCTCTAAAGGAAGCTCCTGATACTCCCTTACCTTCTCTACTAGAGGAAATAGTGGTAAATACTCTAAGTTCCATGATTTCACTTACTCTTGGGCCCCTTGTTCCTTCCTCTTATTCTTCTAATTTTTCTTAGGTGTAACCCATGGTTGACAACATGAAGAGGAAATCTTCCTCTCGGATAACAAGGCCTAATTTTGATGTTGTAGTAGATCTGCTAGGAACTACTCCTCCTCCAGCTAAGAGAGAAAAGAAAAATTCAAGGATAGTAACAAATGCTCAAGGTCAGTAGTTCCTGGAAGTTACAAATCCCAAGGTTGATAAGGTAGAGAAAGATCTCTTGGTCTCTGATTTAGTGCTTTCTAGAATCCCAATGGGGAATCCACTCCTGAGAGTGAGGTTCATAACCTTTAAGAAACAATGACAAAGGTTATTGAATGAGTAGAGAAGGGCAAGCAAACTATAGAACAGTTGGAAGAACAAACTCAAGTTCTTGCCAACTTTATCAAGTCATTATTGGCCAAAGATAAGGTTTTGGATCCTACCCCACTGGCTACTCTTTTGCCCCCCATGATTCTAAGCCAGGATGAAGTTCAGAGCATTAAAGATATACATAATTATTCTAATTATGGGAATGATTTGAAATCCATGGTTGATGATATGATTATAGCTGGATTGAATTTCATTAAGGAAGCCTTTAAGGCCAACGAGAAGGTGATTAATCTAAAGCAGAAACTCACTTCCTCAATAAGGGTTATGGATAAAGAGCTGAAGCTCTAGACTAGTTGTATTACAGATCTTCACCTTATGGGCCAAGCTGATGAGAAGATCTTGTTGGCCAATAGTGTATTTGATGATGCCAAGAATAACCTATCAAAAGCATGGGTTTTTGGTGTCAAATGGAAAATGAAGGTTTTAGAGGAAGCACTAGTTGAATTAAATAATGTGTGGCAGAAAGGAGAATCTTTCAAAACTTGTGTTTCCTCTACCTTTAAAGATATTCATTGCCATCTTCATGATGAAACCTCAGGTGTTCCTGTCTCTCTTCAAGATATCAAAGCTTAGTTCAGAACATTTATCAAAGAAGACTTGTATAAAGAGGACTTAATTACCAAAGAACAGATAAAGGAAATTTGCTTCCTTTAATCTGCAATTGTTGAGGAAAATAAAGAATACCTGGAGCATACCGAGTTCGATAAGGATATGGAAAAATGTCTAGGTACTTGGTCTCACACCACTTCCAAAACAACAATCCCATGAGGTATGGAGATAGCTGAAGCATTAAAGAAATTCAGATATCGGATCCTCAAATCAATGGGCCTGCCTAAGCCATAATCAAATGTTTTTCTTCTGGCTTCTCTTTTCCTCCTATTTTTAAGTGCTGAGCTCCTTATAAATTAATTAAGGATATTCTATTGAACATTTCCTTAATTAATCTTTTAGTTAAAAGAAACGGTTACCAAGTGTAACTAATTTGTAAGCTATATAATGAGCTCTCCATGCCATTCTAAAGGGTGGGAACTCTGACTATTTTTGCAAGTGTAAAAGAGTTAAAAATCTATCAATATAAGAAGACTTCTCTTTCTATTTCTATATTTGGTTATTCATTCTTTCCTATCTATTAAAATTATTGAATCATTAATCTCATTTGTATCAAGAAGATTTGTATTCTTGTGGATGTCATCTCTGGAACTTTGTGTCTATGAAATAACATCTTATGGCTATAACGTAAATGATTTTTTTCTATATGATCCTAATTCATCATTTATAAGGAATTATTTTGCTATCTATATTTTCTGAGAATGCTACTCTTCCTTTTCCCACTTCCTAGTTCTTATGTCCTTTTGTATTGATAATCGGTCATTTTAAACACTTTCATGATATCAGAGTTCCTCTTTAAAACTAAACATTTTACATTTGTAAATAGGTATTTTCCTTTAAATAAGGGAACCTCTCCCATTAAAGAGGAGGGACTTCTATCCCCTAACTATTACTTTCATTAAATTCCTTATTTGACAACCAACATTCATGAAGTCATAGATAAGACTGATGAGTGAGCGTACACCTACTGTGAGCCCTTAAAAATGAAGAAGGTTAACATTGGCTCATAGGAAGAACCTAAGGAATATATCATTAGGGACTATTGGTCAGAGAAAGAAGTTTTAAAGATCATTGATCTTTTGCGCAAGTTTCGGGTTTTGTTCCCACATAGGTACCATGAACTCAAATTCATCCACCATTCCTTAGGGGAGATGAGGATCAATTTGAAGGAAGTTGCGCACCTGATTTAGAAGAGGCATTATCGGATGAATCTAAACTTGAACATATGGGTCAAGGAAGAAATACATAAGATGATTGTTTCAGGCATCATTGAGGCTATGGAGGAATCAGAATGGATAAGCTCAATGGTCATCAGTATCAAGAAAGATGGAAGAATAAGTATCCATATTGACTACAGGGACCTAAATGTAGTATTTTTCATTGATCCTTTCCCAACCCCCTTTAATGAATAAATTCTGGAAGGAGTAGTCAGGTGCAAGGTCTACTCTTTCATGGATGGGTTTTCAAGGTATCACCAAGTCAGGATTGCAAAGGAAGACTAGATAAAGAAAACTTTCGCTACTAAGTGGGGAAAATTTTCCTATACATTCATGTCTTTTGTATTGAAAAATGTGTCTGTTATATTCTCATGCATTGTGGTACAAGCATTTCAGGACTCCATCCAAAATTTTCTTCAAGTCTACCTAGATTACTGGACTGTGTATGGGCTGGTAAAATACCATTATGAAAATTTGAGGTTGATGTTTGAGAGATGTCGATAGTTGAGGATATTCCTCAACATTAAGAAATGTTTCTTTGATACTCCATTTGGAACCTTGTTGGGACATATTCTATGTAGGGAGGGCTTGTTAATAGATACCACAAAATTTGTTGTTATTGTGGGATTGGGAGAGCCTAGTAGTTAGAGCGTAGTGCGTGGATTTCTTGGGAATATAGGGTACTAGGATTTTCATGCCCTTAGAAGAATTTTTGAAGCACAAGAATGCCTTTCATTGGGGAGAGGTGTAGCAGAAGGCATTTGCAACTTTTAAGGATAGAATTGTCACTGCACCCATACTACGATTTCCTTCTTAGTATAATCCTTTCCATGTGTATGTTGATTCCTCAAAAACAGCCAATAGAGCATTACTAGCACAACCTAGTGAGGGGATTTTGGATCACCCCTTGTGTTTTGGAAGTAGGAAGTTGACACCAACAGAACAAAATTACACCACTCCTGAGTGCAAGGAACTGTCAATGATCTACGTGTGGTATAAGTTTAGGAAGTATCTACTAGAAACACCATTTATATTCCACACAGATCACATGGCATTGAAGTACTTGGTAAACAAGCCAGTTTTGCAAGGGTGGATATGTCGTTGGGTTCTATTATTTCAAGAGTTTGAGCTCATGGTGGTTGTAAAACCAAGAAAAAGTAATTCAAGACTTGACCACTTATCAAAGATTAAATCTAGAGAGGACATGTAGAGTATTGAGGATACTATGTCAGATGTGCAATAGTTTAGGTTATGGCATGTTCCCTCAGATTTAGAATATATTGTGGTATTCCTTAAAATAGGTTTGGCACTTGACAGGATGAAGGCTTTGGAGAGAAAATAGTTAGCAATACCCGTTGCACCCTATATGTGTATTAGTGGAGATCTATATAAATTAGGTCGTGATGAGGTTCTACACAGATACGTATTACAACATGAGGGTGAAGTGATTATGAAGGAAGGACATGGTGGGATTACAGGAGTGAACTATGCAGGAAATGTAACCACATAAAAGATTATACTCATAGAAATCCAGTGGGAAACCATCTACCAGGATTGTATTGAATTTTATAAGTCCTATGACCATTGTCAGTGCCTAGGAAAACCTGGAAAGAGGGATGAGATGCCATTAAGGAAAATTTCCAACACAAAGCCATTTGAAAAATGAGCAATCAAATTTGTAGGGCCAATTTCATCTACCGCACGAAGGACTGGTTCATGTTACATCATTACTTGTACTATTTACTTGACAAAATGGGTAGAACCAGTGCCTACAAAGGATTGCACCACAGCAAAAACTACTACATTTTTAATGGGAGAACATAATGAGTAGGCATGGAAATCCTTTGAGCTAGAAAAATTTATGGTGGCCCATCATAAGACTACCCCCAATCATCCATGAGAAAATGGAACTGCGAAGGCATTTAACAAGATACTAAGTCACATGTTGATCAAGATTTTTGATGTTGGAAGACAAGACTGGGATGAAAAAGTTTCCACTATTCTATGGGCGTACATGACAACCTACAAGAGGTTGAATAATTCCACACAATTTTAATTGGTATTTAGTGCGGATGCTATTTTTCTATTTGAGTTCATGTTACCATTGTTGTGTATAGCGTGTGTAGGAGGATTGGCTAATGAACAATCTCTTGAAGAAAGGATCTATAAGTTGATGCAGTTAGATGAGAGATGATCACTTGCTAGATGGATTCAAAAGACTGAAATAACAAGAAAAAATTCATGGCATGATCATCATATTAAGAACAAAAAGTTTAAGGCTAGGCAGATGGTTTTGTTTTATGATTCCAAGTTCCTAACCATCTTAGGAAGTTAAAAGCCCATTTATTTGGCCCTGACATCATCTTGTACATCCTTGATTTAGGCGCATATCAGTTACAATAACTCAATGAGATGAAGCTACATGGCCATTTCAATGGGAGTAGGCTAAAGCCCTACTATAAATAATCCTTCCTTATATTTGTAAATACGACAATATTTCTAGTTATATTAGAATTTCCCTTTATGCATTTTTTTATTTTCTTTGTGTTTCCCTTTCTTATTGCTTGTTCCTTTCTGTTGTTTTGTTTTGTGCCTTGTGCACTGGTAACCAAATTATTTTCAAAAATTTGTGTATGCATAGATGTTGGGACCCTAAAATATTGGCTAAGTATAAAAAGGTGTGTAGGTGCACAAGGCCTAGTTGAAGAAGGGCACGCGAGGAGAAGGAACGCATGATAGGGTTTAAGGAAGGGTTTAAGAAAACCCATGGAACATGTATGCACAGAGAAAAGGTTTAGAGAATTAACCATATTGGGAATTTTGGTTAGGACACAAGAAAAGCATGACCCGATAGCCAATGAGGAGTGGATAAGATGCCAGCTTGGTAATGTGATGCCCACGAAAGGAATATGCATAGTGATAGAGGATTCGAGAAGACCATCATTACAAGGAGTGGATAGCTCAGATATGTTGGAGTATGCTCCCATGGAGGACCACATTCCGAAACTTGGTGCTAGATCTGAGGCCAAAGAAGGATGAGTTGGAACTCTGGGATGCCTAT
Organism: Taxus chinensis; assembly: GCA_019776745.2. Lineage (NCBI taxonomy): Eukaryota > Viridiplantae > Streptophyta > Pinopsida > Cupressales > Taxaceae > Taxus > Taxus chinensis. The sequence continues at coordinate 80,040,724 of CM034146.1, read as the reverse complement.
AAATACAAGTGCCTACAGAAGAAAAAGAGAGTAGATTGGATATACAATAGAGGATAATATAGAGAGCAGAGCTCTAATGAAATACTGTGAGAACTTTGTGGGATTAGGTAGAGGCTATATAAGAGAGTAATGTATTAAGAATTTGGGATATAAATTTTTCTTTATATGGATGAAGAACATGATCCCTGCTGGGATGTATGACTTTGGTTTGATCAAGCTGTGGTAATATAATGGATCCATTGAATGTAATGAGGTTACAAATATAAATGAGTATGTGATGCAGCCTAGAATTTACTAGATAACACCCTATTCACATTGACACATCACTCATCCTTGACTGAGCGCTCACCTGAATCTCGTAAAGGTACCATGTCCCTCTTTAGGTTTGCTTTAGCAGGATTTTAGCATGATGAAGGAAGAAACATATATATTCATAACTAATCTATCATTGTACAATGTATGCTAGATTTAGATCTATGATAGAAAAATCTTTAAACAATAATCATGATTAAATCAATACCATGTAATACTTAATCCAACACAAGAATGACACTTAGGTTTAGCCAATATCTTCCATCTATTAATAAACACATAAGCTCCTTACAATAATGTTAATCTATACCAATGCATGTATGGGTCTGATATAGTAATTAAGTCATATGCATATATCTCTATACCTCCATACATCCCTCACACTAATATCTTACCACTATGTACCTCACATCATATATATATGGTGGGGACTTGCCCTTTACCACTTATCTATTCCAAAAATAGGCTACATGCTATTAATAGCCACACGCCGTTCACATGCATAGCCACACATACAAGTGTTCTATCTATAGACCTCTTATAGTTGATTGAAGTGTCAATCCTATTCTCATCTCATCTCCATGTAAAACACTTCGATCTGATCCTCCAAATATAGACAATGCATGGCGCACATGTCTCTGCATCGTTGGTGTTTTCTACACGCCGTATTCTAAAAATAGGTTGTCATGCTAAAAAATGGCTAGGTCCTAAATGCTGAACCTTCCTTCCACATGTGGGTCCTTCCTATCCCTTTGTGCCCTTGATCCTGGCCTTCTCTCCCATGCAGACTCCTTGTGTGTTATCTAAAAAGTATTCTATGTTCAACATTACCCCACACTAATCTCATTTTCATCTCGACAATGGGTATTCTTCCAAAAATTGAAGTAAACAATAAAATAATGGAAAGAATAAGAATGAAAGAATGTAGAAAAATAAATAACTTTTATGATGTTATGATACAACCTCCTCTGTATCATTTTGAAGTATCAATTCTAGATACTATTCCTTTATTTCGGCCTCCAAAACCTGCCATTTGGTGAGTACTTATTCTTCTTTTTCTGGGATGTCCAGAGCAATGGATTGTAACTCATCCCTCGTAATCACTCCCTTTTCACTCTGTAGAACCAACACAACATTGGACATTGATGTCATTATTACTTCTAAAGGATCCATATTATATGTAATTAGCTTCCCAAGCTCTTCCGGCCGAGTCTTGTGTGGATCTTGTGATGCTGTCAGGTTCTAAATCTTCTATTTAACTATTGATAATATTTTTGTGTGGCCCAATGTCTCATCCTTCATTGATTTTTGGAACTCATTATTTTCTTCTGGGGTATTTATGTTGATAAGTGCCTCTAGATTTGTGCAGATATTTAAAGTCTGGTCTTCTCTCTTCAATTATTCTTGTAATGCTTGTAGTAGCCCTTCATAAGATGCAATATTTCACATCACTAAGGATTTCTCTCATTCTACATATTTCTCTAACTTCCTTGGCGTTGTCATGTGTAGAGGTTCATCTTCAAGTACCAAGTCCACCAACCTCCATACATAGTTTATCGCTGAAGGAAATGTCTATGGTACCTTGGCATCCAAGTGTGGCCTCGCTCTGATGAAATTGTCCCCAATCTCCTTTGCGATGATGATAAATACTTCATTCTTCTTCTACAAAAAGTCCCTCTCTTATGTTATGCACTCTATGTCCACATATTCTGTCTTCAACTCCTCGTGCAGTGCTTTGATTATTGCAACTTTGTCCATGTTTCTTCTAGCCACTTGAGTAGAAACCTTCACCAATGCGTTGCTGACCTGCTCATCCGACATGACAGTAGGATTTACTGTCATGTGTCTATCTAGGAGTTCTTTTTTCAGTCGTCTCAAAATTCATGACTCTTCACATACATCGAATTTAGGATCATCCATGAGGGTGTGCATTGACCATGATTGCTACTTTCAAGTGCACATAGTCATCATATCCTCATCCATTAGCTCCCAGCTAAATAAATAATTATGTGCTATTGTGCTCTTGAAGTGGGCACAAACTATTTTTCTTACATCCTATGCATACCCCATGGTCAGTGGAATGTTCTCCCCACTTGTTCTTCTAGACCGTTGCTTCTTAGGGAATTTAGCTTCCAAATTTGGGACTTTTGTCTCCATGTCCTAAACATTTTGAACAACTGTCTCCTCTCATCATTTCTTGTCCTCTTCTCTTCCCTTTTATTCATCACCCTGTTCTTCTATGTTCTCTGGAAGTGTGGGAAAATTAGGCATGCTTTCCTCTAACTCTTCTACCTCCTCATTTAACTTCAGTTTCCTCCTTATTTACATAGTTGCCTCCTTCTGTGGAGAGAGTCTGGGTGATCTGTGCACTGTGGTTGGAGTAGTACCTTAGGTCCTTGTTCTCCTAAACACCCTCTTAAATATGTGCTTCCCTTGGACTACATTCAAGTCCTCATCATCCCCCTCCTATGGCGAGGTGGTGTAATGGCATGCTTAGCTTCAACCTTATTTGTAGGATGTCTCCTACCTCTATGCTTCAAACCACCACTATCTTTGTGCTCCTCCTCCTCATCCTCCACTTCAATTGGCTCTGTTGGCTTAGGCACTGTGATGTTCTCCATTGTATACTTTTCCTTTCGTGGTGCTGGAAGTGTGAACTCACCTTCCACATACTTGTTATTCTCCATCTTTGGCTTTAGATGAAGATACATGAATTTTGCCCATATATCTGCTACAACCAGAATTATTGGCTTAATATTAAACACCTCTAAAATGATCCTCTCGATGAAGGCAATTCATTCCAGGATACACATGCTTCTTTCTCAATGTGTGGTAGTCATAGTCTACCTTATCTGCATTGAATACTAGTTGGTGCGTGTCTGTAAATCTGTGAACGAATGCTTGGAAATACCTTGCACTGAATGTGTAAGGCAATTTACACAAGGGTTCCAGACTCCATATTTCATTGGGAAGAACATGATGTAGAAATGCCGATATATAGCAAACTGGACTTATTTTCCTACTACTGATGGTAGGTCCTTTTGGATGTGCCACTCTTCTCCAAATGCCACATGGAGCATGTCATATCATTTCTACACCATTTGCTTTACGTCATCTATCATGGCCCCTTTACATAGATACTCAGTGAACCTTTTAGTTGGTGACTTATTATCCATGGGGTATTCCCATACTTTTTCCTTTGACCCATCTCGTACTCCAATTTCCATGAATACTAGTGACAGTAGAACGACACCAAACCTAATCTTCCCTCCTATACACGCTTCCTCAACTATTTGTTCTGTAATATATCCTATAATATTGTAGATCACTCCTTTTGACATATTATGCGTAACATGTAACCACATAGTATTTACCTGTGACCACCGCTCCTGGTCATTCAACTTTGTAACAAGGTATGTTTCTGCTTGCACAACCAGATAGTTCTTTAATTTTTCTATATCCATACCGCATAGACCCTTCAGGTACCTAAACTTATGTCTGGTCTTTAATATTGTGGCTTTATCTATGAGATCATTCTTTATGTCCTCTCATGTGGCCTTTAAACATGTAACTGATGAGATGAGCGCAGATGAGATTCTAACTCTGCATCCTACTAACTAGAAGAAGTCCTCATGTACTATGCTCATGATCCACTGATACAAGGGATCATAATTTCTAAAATATGGGAGCTCATATAATTGGTAGACCCCAATTATTTTCAAAATATTCTTTCCTGCATCATCAAAAATTGGCATGTCATCCACTGTATGCTTGTTTGTCCTAGTAGTGAGCAAAGAATCAAGCTCCTTCTTGTTCTTCGTGGTCTTGTGATTGTATTCACTCACTTTCCTCTTTTTGATGGGTGAATCCCACTCCTAGCCAACGATGAATCCTTCTAGATATTGCATTTCTGAAAAGTCACTTTCAGGTGCCATATCTTCTTCCTCAATGATCACCTTCTTCTTTTCTTTTGCTGCTTCTATAGATGCCTTCTTGGGTGCCATTATTTTTTTCCTTTTCAAACATCTCCTCTTTAACTCTGTAACTTTGCGAATCAAACCCTAGCTCGATTTAATCATGCCCTTGGTGGAAACTTCATGCCCTAACTCCTCTCTACCTCATTGTTTCACTCAAATCCTTCACCATTGGAGATGCAAGCTTCTTTTCACACAAATATGTTTATCGCGCTTGGTTTCAAACCCTTCGCACCTTAACCCAATCACTCGGCTCTTCAAAATTGGATATTTCCTCAAATTATCTTAGTGACAAAGTTAAAAATGAATCTGCATCCCATCCTTATATAATTTTTTTCAATTTTTCAAATTTTGATGCATTTATTACTCCTTCACCTACTAAATATTCTCTCATTTACTAACTAAATTCATTCTTTCCACGTGGCACATCTTCGTGCCCCAACTATAACCTTCTAGTGCACCTTCTTTCCCTCTGGTCATAGACTTCTCTTTAGCATGCAGCCTTACACCCGAGTACCTCATCATTGTACCTTATAGTGGTAGTTATCATGGCCTCCACTTACCTCATGTTATACTATCCTTTCATTCATCTCCATCCTTAGTAACTTTTGAGAAGAAATATTTTTTTGACTTAAAGCATACCCATAGCATTTTATTCCTTTCACCTTTCAATTCCCATGGTCTTTTACTTGGATAAATACAACCATCCCACACTAAGGGTATGTGCCTTCCTTTGTGCATAAAAATTCTTCACATAGTAATTAGCTTCAGGCATGCAAGTGCATTTTACACAAGAACAACAACTAAATTGACAAAGCATAGCGACAATGAAGGAAATACATTAAGGAAATAAAGAAGGGAAACCTAATCTAAATGGAAATATTGCCTTATTACAAACACCAAGAAGTCTTATTTATAGTAGGGATTTAGCCTACTCATGGTAAAGTAACCGAGTAGTCATGTTCCATCAAGTGCCTATAACTAGAAAGCACCTGATTCAAGTATGTAAGTGATGACATATGGCCCCAACCAATGTACTTTAAGCTTTCCTAGATGGCGTAAAAACTTAGAGTCATAAAGAAGTACCATTTTTCCAATATCAAACTTCTTATCCCTTATGTTTCTGTCATGCCATGCCTTCTGCCTGGCCTTTTCCTGCTTCTAAATCCATTTTACTATAGCTCATTTCTCATCCAGTTGAATCATCTTCTCAATATACTCTTCTAAATCTTATTCATTAGCTAGACCTCCAGCGCGCGTAATGCGCAAAGAAGGTAACATACATTCTATAGGGAGAATGGATTATGTGCTAAACACCAGCTAAAATGGTGTGGCTTTGTTCAATTGCTTATAAGTTGTTCTATATTCCCAAAGAACAACTGACACTTTGTCATCCCAATCCTTTCTTCCAACATCAATTTTTTTTTTCAAAGTCTTTCTCAAAATCTTGTTGAAAGCATCAGCAATTCTATTTTCCTAAGGATTGTAGGGTGTAGTTTTATGGTGTATAACCATAAAATCATCTAATAGGATCTTGATTGTATCATTCAAAAAGTGTGTACCCCTATCACTTGTCAAGCTTAAAGGACATCCATATCTTGTAAGAAAATTATCCCATATAAACCAAGCCACTGTAGTTGTTGTACAGTCCTTTGTAGGTGTAGCTTCTGCCCACCGTGTGAGATAATCTATGCAAGTAATGATATATTTCAACCTAATCCTACACACGGCTGGAAAAATAGGTTCTACAAAGTCAATGGCCCATTTCTCAAACGGTTCGGAACTATTAACTGGTCTCAAAGGTATCTCATCTCTTTGCCCTAGTTTTCCTAAGCGTTGACAATGATCACATGCCTTATGATATTCTTTACAATCTTTATATAATGTCTCCCACCATAATCTAGCAAGTAGGATCTTCCATACAGTCGTATCACCTACATAATGGCCTCCTACAATACCACCATGAGCTTCTTCCATAATATCCTTGCACTCATGGTCTAATACACAATGGCATAATACTTTATCTCTACCTAACTTGTAGAGGTCACCATTGATTAACATAAATGGTGCCGCGCGTATAGAAAAATGTTTCTTTTCTAATGCATTCATTCCTTATGGTGTTATACTAGTCTCTAGAAAGACAACAATGTCTTCTAATTTTTATGGTGTGCATTATAACCTATATATCTATGCATCTGACATGGTTTCTTCAATTGTCTATGATTCCTCTCCTGAGTTAATTCTAGATAAATGGTTTGTTCCAGAATTTATTTTCCCTGGCTTTACCACAACTGTGAAATCAAAATCTTACCCATCTACATATGTGCCCATGTAGGATGGGCTTGTTTATTAAGTACTTCAATGTCATGTGATCTGTATAAAACACAAATGGTGTTTCTAACAAGTACTTTTGAAACTTATGCAATGCATATATCATATATAAAGCTTCGCACTTTGTAGTTGTATAAATTTGTTCAATATTAGTAAGCTTCCTACTAGGAAAACAAATTGGATGATAGACAATACCTTCTCCTAGTTGAACTAAAAAAATGGCAATGGCCATGCTAGAGGATTCCACATGCACATGAAATGGTTTATCCCATGAGGGAAAGCATAGAATTGGCATGGTAGTAAGTTTCTCTTTTAATATCTCAAATGCGTGTTGATGTGGTTCTCCCTAATAAAATGTATCTTTCCCCTTTAGTAATTCTTCTAAGGGTGTAGCAATTTTGGCATACCCTTTGATGAATTTTCTATAATATCCTGTATGACCTAAAAATCCGTGCACCTCACTTTGACTGGTAGGTGCTTCCAGGCCTAAAATGACTGTAACCTTAGCTGGATCAATGAGTAAACCTTCCTTACAAATTATATGTCCTAACAATATTCCAAATGGTGTAGTAAATATGCACTTCTTGATGTTCAAAGAGATACTCAACTATCTACACCATTCAAAAATTAAGCACAGATTGTCACAATTATCTTTCACAAGCCCATATAATGTCCAATCATCTAGGTAGACCTGTAAGAAGTTGTGAATAAAATATTTGAATTCCTGAACAACTATGCATGAGAATACATCAGGCACATTTTTCAATCCAAAAGGCATGACATTATAGGAAAAACTACCACATTTAGTAGTAAATTTTTTCTTTTCTTAATCCTCCTAAGCAATCCTAGCCTGATGATACCTAGAAAACCCATATGTAAAGGAGTATATTTCACGCCCTGTAATGCCTTCTAGTATTTCCTCAATGAATGGCATAGGGAATGAATCATGACAAAGGTAGCATTCAACTCCCTATAGTCTACACATATTCTAGTTCTTCCATTCTTCTTGATATTGATCACCATTGAGCTAACCCATTCCAACTCATCAAGGGGTTTGATAATTCAAGATTTCAACATTTTATCAATTTCTTCTTGTACCTTTTCACAAAAATTAGGATTCATTCTATAAGGCCTCTTTTTAACTAGGTATGCACCATCCTTAAGCTTTATCTTCATTTCCCCAAGTGATTTATGCACGCCTTTAAGTTCATAATATCCTCAAGGGAATATTTCCTGATAATCCCTGAGTAACTCAATGATCTTTGCTACCTCCGTGTCTGACCAGTAGTCTCCAATTATGGCCTCCTTATGCTTAGCCTCCAAACCTATATTCAACTTATTTTTCTTCATTGGTTTGTGATAGGTGCGCATATCCTTGTCTGCACTATCCAAGACCTTGGACACCCCTTGTGAATGTTCAATGTCTAGGATCTCAACTTCCTCATCATCCATGATATAAACCATATTTCCTTTCTATTTCTCAAGGAAAACACGTTCAATTAGTATAAAGTTTGTTTCTTCTTCCTTTTCAAAATGTGCTCCAGACTCTGTCTCACAAAATGATTCTTGAATATGCTCTTATACTTTTGCACTATCTCCCATTGTTAAGCGCTTGATAAATTGTAATGCCTCTTCTATTGGAGGTTGAGAAGAAAAGTAGTCAAAGGTTTGGATCATCCCTATAGTCAAATTTTTCCAGTTTCTAGTCTCTCGATGTAGTTCTACATATACATACTAGGCCCATGTGCATCCTTGTAACATAGAGTGCAATCTATGCACCTAGAGTGAAGGTGGTAATGCTTCTTATCCTGTTGTCTAGAGTCTCTCACACTACTGAATGTGATGTTGAACAGTTTGATCCTCATGATAAGTGTAGATCTGCATAGGTGCATTATACCTTACAAACCTAATAGACAGGGTGATTCTAATCTCTTCCCATTCTATAAGATTATCTCTGTGGACTACCCACCAGTGCACTGCTATCCCACGTAAGGTATAGAATAACATAGCTCTTCTCTTAATTTGATCTTTCCACTATGTTTCCATGGCTTTCAACAATGCAGGAAGATATTCTGCCCCTGTATACCAAGGTATTGTGCTACCTATCCATCAGACTAAACAAATTCCATTCTTGCACGTAACCACACTCTTTACTTCACGCCCTACTAATTCATATGTACCATGAGCCCAATTGTCACAAGAAAAACTCGTAGTATCACTAATAGAATGATAATCCTCCCACTATATGATGCCTTGTTTTGATGGCTCATTGACCTCTGGGTCCTGAATAGTGCATATATAAATTCAGTTTAAGTCCTCCTCACTTTGAGGCTCAACATATGGTGTAGACTTCCCATCTGTCAACGGTATCAAAACCCTTTCCTCCTTGTTATCAAAGATGATAAACCCCCTATTGAATCTCAAATAAGCGTTATTCGCATAACACCAAGGGTTTTGAAGGAAGGCTAGAAAATTGTCTACTTCTGCAAGTGCTAATACCTCATAATCCCTAGTGAACTTGGCCCCTTATATGGTTATAGATGCATCCTTCAAAACTCCTATGGGAGTGGGCTTAGTTTGGTTTTCCATAAACAACACATTAGATGATGGCTATAATGGAGGCCTCCCCATTTTTACCCATGCATCTAATATAAGCCCATTTACTTCCGCACTTGTATCAATCAATATGTTTCTCAAAAACCACCCATCCACAACAACATTCAAAGTAATTTCCTTGTCATAGTCAATGCTATCAGGGGGAATATTTACATGTAGGATCTTCTATCTGGTTTCAAAACCTATGCGTAGAGTGTTCCCCTTTAACCAAATTCCCAATAGTATGATAATGTTCTCCTAGTGCAACATTCTGCACACTTCTCGCAGATCATCAATATCAGTTTGGACTTTCTCTGATGCTTTCTTCTACTCCTTTAAGTATTTTATCTCACCCTGACAATTCCTTAACAATTCCATGGTATCCTGGTAAACCTCCTTCTGATGAGTGGGATCAGGGTACATTGTATGCAAAACCTCCTCCTTGGTGATCATAGGCTTCTGATTCAATGCTTCCCTTGCGCGTGCCACTTTAGTGCCTATTGTAATCTTCACTATCAATGCCTCAGGTCCTTCTTCTATCTTGGGAATCCACTAATCTTCTATCACATGCTAGATTCTAACCATCCTAGTGCCTTTGTTTTCTTGCTTATGCTACTTACTCAGATACTCATATAAGTCTAGGCCCTCTTCATAACTATGGTTATTCCCACAGAAAGAACATGAAATATTCTGAGGAAATTTGTGCCTACAGTGGTCAAGAGATCCACATGTATAACATGTTCTGTGAGGGAACTCATCTCTTCCTCCACCATTGCCTCATCCCCCATATCCACCACGATATCCACGTCCCCTTCCATGACATCCTATCATAGCACGTTTGATTATTATCTCAATCCTGGTGCTCATTCTTACCCTTATAATTATCTATTACACTTATCTATCATACCCTAATGTCTATAGCATCTTGGATCTGACCAATCAATCGATAATCCTCAGTATCATGGGTCATGGACCTATAAATCTTGCAAAATCAAGATATATTGTTCCTTATCACGTGCTGTAATAAAGGGTAATGACTAGCATCATGATTCAAATGACATATCTCACAATCCAATAGTAATGAGTGTACAAATCTATGAGGGCAACTATCCTTGGTGTGACCTTCCACTTCACAATCTGTACACCAAATTCCTGAGCATGTTTCATGGGCTGAATTTGTTGATAAATTATTTAACTGCTTTATCATAGCTACAATATATGCCTCTAAGAATGGACTAATGCCAATGTCAATGCTCCCAACTACCTTAACATGTAAAGATACTTCCAGTGCTTCGCATGGATAAGTTTATGTCTTATGTGACAACACCCTCCTAAATGGTGTAACCAATCCTCCAACAAACCATTGTGCATGCTGGCTAGCATGAATATCATAAGATAGCTTAGATAGAATTGTCTTAAAATGAGCATCATACTCACGTACACTCTTAGTAGTGCCTTGTTTGATATCCTTGAGTGCAATTATATTCTTTTACTCAAACTCGGGGATATAGAACTCTTTCAAGAAAGCATCTTTCAATGCTACATAATCCAAGCAAGTTTCATCAGGGTCAAACTTCCTATACTAGTTGTGTGCACATCCCTGTAATGTAGTAGCAAATTTAATTGCCTTACATTCAGCAGTCTTGATTCCTTTAGCATGCCACAAGATTTCACACATAGCATATGTCCGGAAACATCCTTGATACCTCTATACTCTGGAAGATGAAGAGACATTTCCATATAAATATTTTTTGGTTGTTGCGGACCTTGACCACCTGATTAAAAACCTCTTGTGTTCCCTCTACCTCCAGAACCACCAGATCCACTAGTACTAGAACCACCTATACCTCCTGATCCTATATATGTAGTGGGAATAGGACCTGTAGATGTACTCCTCTATGTTTTGATAGTAGTACTATATTGGACCCCTACTGTCTGTGAGGTAGTTCCAATTCTAGTGGTGAATCCAACATTCTATGTACTCACATTTTTTGTAGATGATGTGCCTAAGAATGTTCCTATAAATATCATTGAATTTGTCTATCCTTCAATCGATGTACTCGCTCCATGACTTACTCCTGCTCTCCTACTTCCCAAGTTAGTTTGTTTGTTACTTGTCGTACTAGATACTGGAAAAACCAAGCGCAAGGGCTAGGTCACCAAGTGGATTAAGATATGCACCCATGGTCCAGGTAGTTCTATTGGAACACTTCTATTTGAGGTCGAGGGGGGATCTTTGTCATGTTTTCCAAGATGGGGGAGTTTTTAATGCTCTAGCTCCACATCTTCTACGTGAACTATAAATCCTTCATGATCCATCTGTCTCGTCAACGCCATACCTTATGTAATAGGACACTGCTTCTTTATCTCCCTCTCACGTGCCTCATTATACTTAAGCCACCTTTCCTCTCTCTTCCTCTCTGCTTCCAGGTCTACCATTTTTCATCAAACCTTTTCCTACCGTCACGCGTGGTGAAGTTTAGTTAGCCATTGGTTTAGTCCCCAGGTTCAAATTTACCATCAAGATCTCGATCGCCAGTGGAAAACCTCACAAATATGCTCCTCTTAGATACCACAAAAACTAGAATTCTGTTACCTCTGAGAAAGAGTATGTCAAAATTGAATATTCTAAAATATAACTATTTATAACACCATGAAACCACGTATCCACAACGGGAGTCCATATCAGATCAGCATCATAAAGGGCCTGAAATTCTTCCTGTGTCTAGGTAAGTGCATGATACCTCCAATTCCGCTAAGATTCATAAGCAGTAAGCCACTCATATAGTTATACTTTAAAGATGGAAAAAAAGTTCTCATATAAGCTATTATATAGATTCTGTTCTACACAAGTGCTTGCATTAAACTCATATCCACTATTGAACCACCATGCATATTCTTCCTCCATATTGTGTAGCCATTCCTCAATACTTGTTAGAGTTAACCAGTACATCTTCATCACAAACCATCCTGAAAAAAACTAAAAAATAGGTCCCGAAAAGGGAACAAATGATGAAGCCTATAATTTACCAGATAACACCCTAGTTACACTAACACATCACTCAACCTTGACTGAGCACTCACCCAAAGCACACAAAGGTACCAGGTCCCTCTTTAGGGTTACTATAGCAGGATGTTAGCATGATGAAGGAAGAAACATATAGATTCATAACTAATCTATCATTTTACAATGTATGCTACATTTAAATCTATGATAGAACAAGCTTTAAATAGTAATCATGATTGAATTAATAACATGTACTACTTAATCCCACATAGGAATGACCCTTAGGTTCAGCCAATATCTTCCATGTATTAATAAACATAGAAGCTCCCTACAATAATGTTAATCTATATCAATGCACATATGGGTCTGATATAGTAATTTATTCATATACATATATTTCTATACCTCCATACATCCCTCACACTAATATCTTACAACTATGTACCTCACATCATATATATAGGGTGGGGAATTTCCGTTCACCACTTATCTATTCTAGAAATAGGTCGCATGTTATTAATAGCCATGCATCATTCACAAGCATAGCCACACATGCAAGTGTGTTATCTATAGACCTCTTACAGTTAACTGAATTGTCAATCCTATTCTTAGCTTGTCTCCATGTAAAATGCTTCAATCTGATCCTCAAAAAATAGACAATGCATGGCGTGCACGTATCTACATCATTGGTGTGTTCCACACACCATATTCTAAAAATAGGTTGTCATGCTCAAAATCAGATAAGTCCTGAATGATGAACTTTCCTTCCACATGTGGGTCCTTCTTGTCCCTCCATGCCCTTGATCCTAGCCTTATCTCTCGCGTGGAATCCTTGTGTGTTCTCTAACAAGTATTCTTTGATCAATAGTATAAATGTAATTGATTCAGTTCATATCTGTATATTTTCATTTCTATTCATGGATGTTATGGAATAGATGTAAATCCTTATGTATTTTCCTTTATATTGTAGTTCTATTTGTTATCTATAAGTACCCTCTATTTGGAATGACTACATTTGTCTAGATGCCATTCTGAGCCCTATGATGCTTGTATGTCTCATTTCCACCTTTATTCTTTAAGTTCCTGACATAGATGATGTTTTTCCACTTAACTCACATAAAAGAGAGACTCGGCACCTGCGCTTGCCTCAGGTGAGTGCCCAACGCCCACTAGGTGAAAGGTTGACACGCATGGGATTCCCTTGTTCTTTGGTGGGTGTAAAAATGAATACATCTTGGTTCTATTTTTAGGACCTCTTTTTGAAGTTGTAGTGGGAATTGGCATGCATCATGTTTTAAATAATGAGTAATGATAAAACATCTAACTCTGGAGAGTGTTGAATCTTGATTCAGGAGCATAAAGGATGAGTTTTCTCAAAGATTCAATATTGGGCCCGAGTTTGATGCAAGAAGGTGGGTGGAAGAGAATATCTACCATAAACTATATGAAGCTTTTTTTCTACTGTTTCCTGGTAGAGCTATATGAATGGCTCTCAGCATATGCATCTAGAGAAAGTTAGTTTTGTAGAGCACGTGTGTGAAAATAAGAGGACTATTAGAAGCTACAGGATGGAGATCTCACTTGGACATGTGTTGTTGATCAGTGGTGGAAGAGAGTGTTGGCCAACTACACTCTGGAGTACACTATTTCTACATATTCTCATCCAGAATTTTCTGTTTGAGTTTTTGTGGGAGCTTAAAGGATCATTTCTACATGATATTCCTCTAGTAATGAAGATCTTGATTGTTACCTTGAGTTTAGAGGCATTTCCAATGGATGACTAAATCATTCTGAGAGTTGGGTGAGGAAGCTAGGGTGGAGGAAGATGGTAGATATTATAACGGAGAAAGAAAGGTAGGAGAGATGACTCAAGTATAGTGAAGCACATGAAAGGGAGATTGCTAGACAATGCGAGGTTACAGGTGTGATGGATCTATGGAGGCAAACATTACAGGAAGGATTTGAGGTTCACGTGAAGGACGTGAGACCTAAGTATTCTATACTACCCCATCTTGTCAGGCATGTAAGAGATACCCCTTCATGTTCTGATGAGAGTTCTTCGTGTGGAGAGAAAAGAGTCATTGGTATGCATCTAAACCCACCTAGTGGTTGAACCTTGGTGCTTGGTTTTCTAGATCAAGGAAGGAGTATCATTGACCCAGTTGGTATCAGTAGAAGTGATAGATCTATGCCTAGGAGATAAAATTTCTCATTTCTCAATTCTATGGCTATGCATATTATTCTAGTATTTTGAGGAATTTTTGGACAAGGAGCAAGTACACAAGCCTTCGGTCTTGCATCTGGGAGTGATGTGGGGTACACTAGTTGTAGTGGGGCATTATCAGATACCGTCAGTGTGTATTTTAGTGGAACTTTGGGGACCCTTGGCATGAACACTACAGGATATGGTGGATCTAGTGGGTTAGGAAGAATAGGACCTAGTGGATTAGGTGGCTTAGGAGGCATATGACCTGGTGGATCTGGTGGATCCAGTGGTAGGGGAAACACCGGAGGAAACCAAGGATCTAGCTCAGGAGGACAAGGACCCCTGTCACCTCCTCAATTATTCTTTGAAATGTCACTACATTTTCTAGATTACAAGGGTATTGAAGACGCTACAGAACATGTTCACAAGTGTGAGTTGCTATTATGTGCAAAGGGGTTCATAATCCCAAAGTAGAAGGCTAGTATGTTTGTAATGACGTTGCAAGGATGCATGCATAGATACTATAGGAAATATGAACCTTTTCAAATGGTGGTGGATTACACTACTTTAAAGAATGGATTCTTGGAAAAATTTCACATCCTTGAGTTTGAGTAGAAGAGCATCAGCGCCCTGAAGGAGATTCAATAGGGAATGGTAGAGAGTGTGTGGGAGTATGATACATAGTTCAAAACCCTCCTGTCAAAATTTTCATATGACATTAACCCTTCACAACATGCTTAATTTTTTTTGGGGGGAGTTGATAACTCCATTTAGAAGAGATTTATCTCATAAAATTTTCATAGACCCGTGCGAGGCATTAGAATCAACTCTACACGCCGAAGCTATTAGAAGTGTTGATACTAGTGCTAGCCTTTTTCTTGAGGCTCAAATTGCTACTATGGCTAAGAAATTGGAGAAGTTATCTGTGAACTCATCCCATGAGACTCGCGGTGGTATATGATGTAGAGATTGTGAAGTAAAGGGGCATGTCAAGGATAGTTACCCCTAGAGGACAGTACACTATGAAATTTTTCATGGGGATAATGATGTAAGTAGATGTCCCTAGTTACATTGCACATTTCGGAAGAATGTGTCCTGCTACTGTAAGATCTGCACCTCTACAACCCATGATACTAAGGACTATAGACTAATTGACCAAATCTTTGAGGCCATTGATCATGGTGTGTGCCAAACTAGCATTGCTAGTAGCTCCAAGGAGGATGATCATCGTTATGAAGGATGTGTGGATGGAGGAGCACGTGGAAGGGGTTTTCATGGGGGATTTTGTGGTTACAATGGCCACGGAGGAGGAAGAAAAGAGTTCCCATGATGAACTTATTACAATTGTGGGTCCATGCACTAATATTAAGGAGAATGCCCTGACTTATTGCAGTTCTCATGGTGTGGGTAGAAACACAAGTATGAGGAGTGCCCTGTGTTGTTTGAGAAAATGAATCAATAGCACCATAAAGACAAGGGCATTGCAATGGTAAGCATTAAGAAGGATTATACGTAGTAGATTCTTAGAGTTGCGTGTGACTTGGGATTATAACCTGTCATGGTCACTACTCGATTGGAGGCTGCATGCACCTGGGAGGTACCAAAGAAAAGAACCTTAGTTTCAAGAGAGGAAGTTGTGCATGGGAAGTACCCAGACCCTTCCCATCAGAAGGAGGTATACCAAGAAACTATGGACATTATAAGGAGCTTACAGGGAGAAATCCATTATGTTAAGGAGTAGTCTAGGTAGTAAGAGCATAGGAGAAGTGTCGAGGCTCTGCAGAAGGACATGGATGAGGTTAAGGAACTATGAAACATACTAAGGAAAGATAATATTATTCCCTTGCTAGGAGCATGGTTGAGATAGAAGGTACCACGCATCAGAGAAGAGTGTGAGAGGTAGGTCTTGCATGCAAACCTTCCCCCTCACGGCCTTGACTATGATAGGGAGATCACATTAAATGCAGTCGTGAATGGATGGCTCCTTAGTAATATCCTCATTAACATAGGCACGAAGATCAATGTTCTCACCTTGGATGCATGGCATCAGATGGGAAGGCCTGTATTCCACCCATCTTTGAATGTGCTTTATATGTCATATAGAATGAAGGAAATGCCCATTGGTGTCTTAAAGGATGTAGATATCACCATTCAAGGGACTAATTTTACTGGGGACTTCGAAGTCTATACACTTGTCAAGGTAGAAAATTTCCCAGTATTACTTAGATGCCCATGGTGCTGTAAAAATAATGTTGACCTACGGTTCAATAAGGGGTACATCAGCTTTGAGAATGAGGAAGAAAGGGTTATCATTCCCCTTTCAGATGGGAAGTCGTCGCTATACACAGAGCCCTTAGGATAAGAGGTCCTTGATCAGATTTATGTGTGTTCTATTTGAGACCTAGAGATAATCCATCCTACTGATAGAGTTATCCAATTTTAGGATGCTCAGTTGGTAAGTGACACCACTAGTCTAACATGTGACAATTGGGCACATGGGACTTATGAGTTGGTTAGGTGAAAACTGAAGGTACTTATAACTAGAGCATCTAAGGTGTGCTCACTTAGGTGCCTAGGAGGAAGGAAGTTACTAAAGTATTTTAGAGGGGCTTACACTGAGACCTTCTTGTAGAAAATGGAGGCCCATTGGAGAAACGAGAATGAAAGAAGAGATATTCTAAGCTATGTCTTGCTCAACATTACAACATGATGGTGGGAAACACACCATGAGAGCTTACCATAATGGTGTGAAGTGAGAATTGAAATCTCTATTCAGTTATCTAGAAGCAACGCGCCCACCACCATGAAAGACTACCATGGTAAGGAGGCCTCCTCTTTCCACATCCAAGCCTGTGAGAGAGCCTAGAGGGAAGGTACAGAAGATTTTCCACCATCCCTTTGGGTACACAAACTGTATTCTACACTACAAGGTTACGCACGTGCATGGTACATCCACACTGAGACATGCCACCAAACCAAGAATTGGCAAGAACTAGCGGATGATCTCATCCAAGCATTTGAGTATCGAAGCACCGAACCATCAGTGGATAAGGCATTGTAGGAGTATAAGTGCCTTACAATGGGAG
This sequence comes from Taxus chinensis, assembly GCA_019776745.2. NCBI lineage: Eukaryota > Viridiplantae > Streptophyta > Pinopsida > Cupressales > Taxaceae > Taxus > Taxus chinensis. Next base: position 80,023,213 of record CM034146.1, on the reverse strand, counting down.
ATAGTGCAAAGGCAGAGGATAGACTTATAGAATTTCTAGAAGAACCATTCTTAGAGGAAAAATTTGGTGAATATGAGTTTGATGAGGTGTAGTTTGAGTGCGCATGCGCAGAGAAAGAAAAAGGCAAGATGGTCTATGTCATAGATGGTGAAGATATGGAAAATTTTGAGGTTAACCATTCTCTAGGCTTGCACGAAGTGATGGATAGTGTTGATGAAAGAATGTGGACCTACCATGAGCCCATGAAGACTAAGAAGGTTAATATTGGGTCAGAGGTAGAACTGAAGGAAGCTATCATTGGAGATTACTGGTTGGAGAAGGAAGTCTCTAAGATCGTTGATCTATTGCATGAATTTCAGGACATGTTTGTTTCACTCGGAATGATTCGTTCCTTTTAGAAACAGATAAGGTTAGGGTTAGGAGGAATACCTGTAGAATGTCGAGATGGTGTGCGTGTACCGAAGAGAAAGATCAGACTGACTGCGAAGAACTCCTTTTTTTCTTGGAAGGACTACCTGCAAATAAGAACACAAGACCACAAGATTTTGATTAAACAATAAATGAGGAAACTGCCTTGGGCCCAGGAAATATAAAACTTCCTTTCGAAGGTGGTCAGTTTCCCTGCTAATATGAATTAACACAAAAGACTGTAAAATATCAATTAAGTTGTTTCATTGAACTGGGTAGGGAAAAGGCTGTTTTTCTGGTTTTGATCAGAGGAACCGATGGCGGTTACTGATAACCAATGCCGGTTACTGATAACCGATACCGGTGGGTTATAGGATCTTCTTGGTAGCTATGGTGTTTGTAAGGCTCGTTTATGGATGATATTAGGAAATGAGATGATGAGGGGTAAAAGAATAACAGTTAGATGCAATGGCACGTTGGGTAGTGGACTCATAAACGGATTTAGGAGGACTGAGATTCAAGAAACATAAGAAATGTTATAACAGAGGACATGCAAGATGTGACTTACTGGTTTTGACCAAGATGCAAGCTGATCTCCTTTGCTGTAAACACTTCTAGTATTTCCACTCGTCTCTGCTTCATCAAGTGAAGATCTGGACTCTGTTCCTCACTCCCAATAATCTCTGTTGATCCAGAAATCCTTCGACTGATCTCCAAAATGAAATTCTGATCTTTGGTTTTGGTTTGGGGAGCCCATTTACAGGGAACCGATGGCGGTTGTGTAACCGACGGCGGTCGAGTAGGAACCGGTATCGGTAAGGAAAAAGTAGGCTATTTTTAGTAAAATCACCCACCTTCCCTGTTTTTCTCCCGAGAGATCAGCTGCGGCCTTGGTCAAGTGACTAGAAGGTCGGTTTTGGGTGCGAGAAAGGGGTCATTAGTTATGGGTGTAGGTGTAGACCAAGTTTGAGGTTTTAATTAGGTTAGTTTAGGGTTAGGGCTAGGTCATGATGAGGTGGCAAAATGAGGTGGCAGGTAAGGTGATGGTGGATTTATCAATTACAAGGTAATTAATAAATAATTGTGTAAGTTTTAGGTGATGAGGTTAAGTTACGAGATGAGATGCGGGTCACAAGGGGTTGTAAGACACAAATTTGGTGTCTACATTAGCCCCTTATTGTCGTGTAGCTTGTTTTGTAAATCTGCGCGGACAATAATATGAAGTGGTTTCTCCTGTTAAGGATATAGGTAATCCCCCTCAAATCTATCATAGATTGAGTGAACGGGAAATTAGGGATAGGGTTGATAAAAGGTACATGTTGTAGAGAGGATGGTAAGGTGGTGGGGTAGGTCCAAGGAAGCAGACACATGTTGAAATGCAATAGTACGACTAGGGTACATGATTTGATGAGCAAACCAGCGATGTATAGGCAAAGGTCGATAGTTTATCCAAACAAGGGTGATATAATCCTGGTATCCAAGGCATAGGAAGTAGCTCCAGGGTATATAACAGGTAAGGTACAGGAACGTTTAGGCATGTTCGGAAATACCAAATGGTTAGTTTGGTTGAGATAAACGTCACGGTCTAGGTCTAGGCAAAGTTGGTCAATAGATCAAGTCAAGGACCCTAATCATGCTAAAACATGAACATGTGAGCTCGATTGAACAAAAGGTACATGATGGACGGATAAAATAAAATGTTGATTGTGGGTATGGTATTGAAGTGATACGGCCTTGGGTCGGGCCAAGTTGTTGGGTTGTGGCCTTGGGTCAAGCCATAAGGGTAGAGTGAGGCCTTGGGTCGGGCCAAATTGTTAGGGCGAGGCCTTTGGTGGGGCCGGATAGGTAGGTTGAGGCCTTGGGTCTGGCCAAATGGTTAGGGTGAGGCCTTGGGTGGGGCCGGATAGGTAGGTTGAGGCCTTGGGTCGGGCCAAATGGTTAGGGTGAGGCCTTGGGTGGGGCCGGATAGGTAGGTTGTGGCCTTGGGTCAGGCCAAATAGGTTGGTTGCGGCCTTGGGTTGGGCCAAGTGGTTGGGTGCGGCCTTGGGTTGGGTCGGGCCAAGTGGTTGGGTGCGGCCTTGGGTTGGGTCGGACCAAGTGGTTGGGTGCGGCCTTGGGTCGGGCCAATTGGTTGGGTGCGGCCTTGGGTCGGGCCAAATGGTTAACAAGGGGTTTGCAGCAGAGGTAGATATTTGTGATGTTTGTGAGTCACGAGCGGAGGGACTAGAGGCTAGATACCTCCATGCGAGAGAGTGTATTCACATGTTACAGGAGAGATTGGCATATCAGTGGGCGGTACCAATAGCCGTGGTACCTTTGAGGATAGGGAGGCCCGGCGAGAGGCGTCGACGATCATGATCATCACCTAGTTCGGGATGAGGCGTGAGGGTCTAAATAAATGTTAGCAAGGTATAAGAATAAATAAGAGTACCGACCTGCGTGTCGATGATAGAGAAGATGTATTTGTTTAACATCTAAATAAAACGAGATATGTATGCTGATTTGAGTTATAATACTAAGAATGTTTTCATTTTGACTTTCGGTGTTTTGAAAAAAGGATAAAGAGGAATGTGATGAAATAAAAATACACAAAAATATTTATATTTACCATACATGATAGGTTATGGTAGGGGATGGTCGAGCTAACCTTGGGAGACCCCATGTCTCCTAAGTGCTGCTTATATAGCCCATTGCACAAAGCAAGGAGGGGCCTCAGACAGATATATTTCTCCCTTAGGACCAGAGAGAGGTGAATTTAGGCAATTGGTTGGTTGGTAAAAAAATATTGATATTAATATTGGTAAGGTAAAATGAATTGGTGATGTTGTAAAAGGAATAAGGGAAGCGAAAGTTAGCCTACCCAAGTAGAAGGGAACCATGTCCTGATTAAGATCAACACACAATCCTAGATGCGAGGCAAAGCAGAAAGAGCGCTCCGTAGGTGAAAAGAGCTAAACAAACCACACAACGTAGAATGAGCTTGAAACCCTAGGTACCGTGCATAGATGAGAAGTCAATAGGTGAAAAGAGTTGTATGATCACAATATATTGAGCGTACGTTACGTCCCTTGAGTTGAAGCAAATGGTGAGGTGAGGTGAATGATATAGCTGAGATACAGAGAACTTGTTACAAAGTGAGTGTTCTGACGAAAGAGAACCTACCCTAAATAGACAAGTCCATGACCCAAAAATTTCTTGTGAATGAGGCTTTTATTTGACTGAATATAGACTGATCAATGCGGGAAGTCTACCAGGGATATGGATTGTTTTATTCTTGAGGTCTTCACAAAGCTGATCAATGCGAGAAGCTTCTGAGAAAAGGCTGACTGTGTATAGCTGTCCTTCGGGGGGAGCAGTCTATTTATAGTAGCAGATATGATTTTAATGCAAAGCTGTCCTTCAGGGGAGCAGTCTATATTTAATAGCAGCAATAGTTCGGCATATAGCTGTCCTTCGAGGGGAGCATTCTATATATCAATTTAGATGACCTAGATGTTCTTTTGGCGTGAAGCATCTAGTTTAGTAGGAAGTTTGACTCAAGAAAATCCCATAAGAATACGGCTTATTTTAATACTTTGAAGTCATGGACTAGACTAAAAAGGGGAAGGCATCACTGAGGTGAAGTGAGAATCAAACTATGTGAGCTTTATTTTTATTATGAGGTGTAGGAAACAAAGTGTATGTGGTGGTAAGTGAGCTCAAGGGACGAGCAGTAGGTAGATAAAAAGTAATATAACACTAGATTCAACAGTAGAATGGTCAAAGATGCAGGGCATTAACGGGTTTAGGCTCAGGCTTACCATTAAGCGAAGCTAAATGATAAGTGCCTAATCCATAAGTGTGAGTGATTATATAAGGCCCAATCCAATTAGGAGCAAATTTTCCACGTTTTCTCTTTTCTAGTTTGGTTACATGTTGATTCTCTTTGAGGACAAGATCACCAACCTTAAAGGTACGCTCATGAAGTCGCTTATCATAAGCACGCTTGATACGTTTTTGATAGATTTGAAGGTGATCGAGAGCTGTAAGACGTCGTTCATCAAGAAGCTCTAATTGGGCTAACCGCTCTTGGCGGAAATCATCGTTGGTGAGAATATCCTGAAGAGATATTCTAAGGGAGGGTATTTGTATTTCGAGAGGAAAAACAGCCTCGGTACCGTATACCAAAGAAAAATGTGTGGCATTAGTAGAGGTACGAATGCTAGTAAGATAAGCCCAAAGGGCAAAGGGAATGTGATTGTGCCAATTTCTTCCGAATTCATTGACAACTTTCATGAGGATTTTGGTTAGGGTTTTATTAGAAGATTCAGCCTGACCATTGGCCTGCAGATAGTAAGGCGATGAGAAACTAAGTTTGATACCAAAGTTGTCACAAAGGTCTTGTAACAACTTGTTTTTGAAAGATTTACCATTATCTGTTATTAGGCGATGAGGAATACCAAAACGACAGATAATGTGATGGTTAATGAATTCGACAATTTTTTCTTTTTTGATTGAAATGAGTGGAATGGCCTCTACCCATTTTGTGTAATATTCGGTTGCTGTGATTATCCAACGGTGACGTTGTGAAGAGGTCAGGTGAATCTCACCAATAAGGTCTAAACCCCATTGTGAGAAAGGCCAAAGATCTCGTGCGACCTGCAGCGGATGGCTAGGAGTATGTTGAAGGTTGGCATGTTGTTGACACATAGCACAACGCTTAACATATTCGTAGCATTCACTATTGAGAGTAGGCCAATAATAACCTAGGCGAAGGATTCATTTGGCCACGGCAAGGCCACTAAAATGTCCACCACAAATCCCATCATGGACTTGTTGGATGGTATAGGTGACCTCCGCGCCGGTTAGACAGCGAAGGAGGATGCCATCAAAGCCACGTTTATAGAGGAGTCCTCCCATGACAACATAACGTGAAACACTTTTAACAAAAGCACGTTTGCCATTACTAGTAAGGTCAGGTGGGATAACAAAGATCGTAAGGTAATCATGAAATTGGTCGGTACCAGGTATCCTGCGAATTAGTAGACACAGTATTTATCATGCAAACTACCGGGGTTGAATAGGATGGTGCAAAAAGTTGCTGGACCACAACGAATAATTCAGAGTTGGTTGGTGTGGCGGGAATTTGTGAGGCTAAGCAAGCCATAGTATCCACAAATTTGTTAGTGGAGCGGGGAATGGTTTGGATAGAATAGTGAGTAAATAAGGCTAGAAGTGACTCCACGTGGTGTTTGTACTTCTGAAGTTCCTCATTTTTACATTGGTAGATGCCCATAACTTGATTGACTACCAATTGAGAGTCGCCAAAAGATATTGATAGATTTGGCATGCCTAAGTGTATCGTAACTTGGAGACCCAGAACAAGGGCCTCGTATTCTGTTGTATTATTAGTGCAGGGGAAATCAAGCCGGAATGAAAGAGGCATAAGTTCAGCATCAAGAGGGATGAGAACAACGCCGGATCCTCCGCCGCAGCTGGCATTTAGATCCATCGAAGAAGAGGGTCATTTAATACGACTCTTCCACTGAGTGAAAGAGTGGCGATGAGTTCGTCGGGGAATGTAAAATTGGTAAATTGTTCCCCAGGTAAAGTGGCCTCCGCAAGTTGGTCTCCAAGAGCTTGTCCTTTGATTGACTTCTGTTGTATAAACTCAAGGTCAAGGTTGGCGAGGAGCATGAGCCATCGAGCGATGCATTGGTTTAGATGTGGTTTGATGTACATATAATGAACGGGGTCCGTGTTGGTGATGACAAAAGTTTTATGATTCAGGAGGTAATGTTAGAGTTTGGTGGCTACGAATGATAGGGCTAGGCACAATTTTTCTACATGTGTTATACCTAGTCTCGTACTCCACGAGGGTATGACTTATATAATAAATGGCCTGTTCTTGACGTGCCGAGTCCCGATGTGTGAGCATAGCTCCTATAGCATGGTCAGTGGCGGAAAGATAAAGGTAGAAAGGGCGGTCGTCCTGGGGTGGGATAACCGCGGGTGGCTACAAGAGATAAGTTTTTAGAGCTTCGAAGGCTTGGTGACACTCCTCACTCCATTGAAAGGCAACATCCCTTTTTAGAAGGTGATGAAAAGGGTGACATCGATCCGAGAGTTGGGAGATGAAATGCCGGATGGATTGAAGTTTACCCTGCAAACTATGCAAATTTGTTTGAGGTTTTTGGGTGGGGGAATTTCTAGGATAGCTTTTACTTTAGATGGATCGACCTCAATGCCATGCAAAGAGACGATAAAACTAAGAAGTTTTCTCGAAAGGACACCAAAGACACATTTCTTTGGTTGAAGACGGACAGAATATTGCAACAGGCGATCGAAAATAATGGTTAAAACATCGAGATGTTCACTGCGATGTTTAGACTTGCCAAGAAGATCGTCGACGTAATCTTCAAGGATAGTGTGCATAATGTCATGAAAAATGTAGGTCATAGCCCGCTGATAGGTTGCACTAGCATTCTTAAGGCCAAATGGCATGACACGATAACAGAAGGTTCCCCAAGGAGTTATGAAAGCGGTCTTATGTTGATCGGCGGGTGCGACCAAAATTTGGTTGTATCTTGAAAAGCCATCCATGAGAGAAAGAATTTCATGGCCCGCAGTGAGATCAACAAGTTGATCAATACTGGGTAGGGGAAAGTCATCCTTAGGGCAAGCAAGGTTAAGATCCTGGAAATCCGTGCATATCCGAAGTCCCCCCGTCGCTTTCGTGACAGGCACGATGTTAGAAATCCATTGAGGATAGTCAATAGGCAGAATGAAGGAAACAGAAAGGAGTCATTGGAGCTCCTCTTTGACCAAGAGGGCAATGCGTGGATGCATTTTTCTCAATTTCTGTTTGATTGGTTTGGAATCAGGGTTTAGGGTAATGTTATGGACGGCAATGGTAGGATCAATTCCTGGCATGTCCGCGTAGGACCAAGCGAAAGCTTGGTTGTGGGTATGGAGAAAGGTAGTAAAGGCAGCTTGTTCTGATGTGTTAAGGGATTGTCCAATCTTCACAATGTGAGGATCCTCCTCCATGTGGATGTTGATTTCAATAGTAGACTCGTTCAACATGGTTTGAGTTTCAGATGGTAAGGCGTGTTGAAGATAGGAGTCATCCGCCCCAAGGTAAGTGAGGATGGAGTCGTCATCCTGGCACTCAACAACATTAATCGAAGGTGAATCCTCTTCGATCATGTCTGGATACAGAAGGGGAAGAGAAGATGGGTCCTCATTATCGCATTGATAAGTGAGAGGACCTATGAAGATGGCATTTATGAAAAAAAAAAGTTAGGAGGGATAGATTCAGGGTCCATCGATTCTGTGGGTGATGATGGCAAAGTGGGTGATGATGGTTCGGTAGGGGTGACGTTGTCTTCTTCCAGAATATAGCTGACACGAGGTGTCTCCTGTGTAGGTGTTTCAGGAAAACCGAGACCACTGCGATCATTATGTTTGCGTGTGGTGATGGGGATGAGCGTATGTCAGCCTTGTTCATAAAGACCAAAACCAAAGCCTTTCCAAGCACAGCGAGTCAAGAAGGTGAGGGCGAAGCGACGATTTGTCAAGTATTGAAAATCGGATTGGAAGGGGACCACACCAAGAGGAGGTTCAGGGGTAATGGAAGATGCGTCAACACCCCCATATGTTAGGTTGGTGCGGAAATGGGGTGGTCCATAAGAGATTACTTCCCCCACACGACGGTCGTAGGTGGGATGTGCATGTAATTATCCATACTCCTGTGGGGTAGGGAAAGAACTAACGTTATATAGGTGGTACTCCCCCAGCGTAAGGCGTTGAAAAACATCTACTAAGGGGTCGGAGGTTGGGATGTTAGCTGCGGGAAGGAAAGTGGTTTTTGTGACGGTGGTTTCATCAGTTGAAGGCATAGGTGCAGTTGAGGTGGATGGTTGAGGTACATTTAAAGAGGATGGTTGGGTTGAATGTATGGGTGTCTTGATTGGTATAAGCACATCGTTAGGACGATATAACATATTGCAGGTTTTAAAGGGAGGAGGATCAGCTTTTACGGTGTAGGACTTCCCCTCGTACTCAAATTTTATGCATCTATGTAATGTTGAGGGAACGCATCCCATGGCCCGGATCCAAGGACGACCCAGCAATATATTATATTGGAACTCTCCCTCAAGGACATAGAAGAGTTCTGGTAAAGTACGCGGTCCTACATGAATGTTGAGGATCACGGTGCCTAAGGTAGAGGTAATAGCGTCATTGAATGACCGCAACATGATGGGGTTGGCACACATGCAACTAGAAGGGATATTCATTTGTTGGAAAGATTTTGAAGAGATGATGTTTAGGCTGGTGCCCCCGTCAATCATAACATGACGTACCCGAATGTCCCAGACGTAAGCTGAGATGAAAAGGGCAGGGTCAGGATCTTCTACACCAAAGTCAATAATTTCATCTTCGGAGAAACTGACAGCAGCAGCTTGCTGTACAGAGATGGAAGTGGTGGGGGAGATGGATTGTTTGGTGAGAGAGGCAACATGATTGGGTGTTAGAATGGAGGCAACGGGTTGGGTTTCATTAGGTAAGACCTCGATCCCTTGAAGAATTTCAACAAGAGCTTGTCGATGAGATTCAGAAGTCTGAATGAGATCATATAGTGTCATTTTTATGGGCGATTGATGAAGCTGTTTGATCATAGTTCGGTGGGCAAATCCATTAGAGACGGGATAGGTGGGTCCGCGAATAACCACTTTAGGTGGTGGTGCAATCGGGATGGTTGAAGGAGAAAGAGATGCCGCAGGTGTGTTTTCTTTCACTTTCCCAGTGTTTTTCTGTCCTTGAGTAGCGACACTAATCATATTAATCTCGTAGACCTGAGATGAGGAAGATGGTTGGGATAATTCATGGTCTTCAAGAGGTGGGGTTGTAATAATGATAGATCTTGGTGAGGCGGGGACAGATGATATCGTAGAGGGAATTGAAGCTAAAGGTCTCTCCCTTCGTAAGTTGTCTTTCTTAACCTTTCTATCCGGGAGAGGTGACTGACGAAGGATGGTTTTTAAAGCTTTGCATCCCTCCACATCATGTCCTGGTGTGCGATGATAGGCGCAGATTTTAGACTCATCATAACCTGTGCGTCGAGGTTTAGATGGGTCATAAGGTCTAAGTGGGGGTAGGGAAATGGTCACATTCTCCATCAACATAGCAAGGATTTTGGCGTAAGATCCTTTGAGGGGGTCAAAATCGGATGAGGGTATTGGTTGTGCGGGTTTTGGTAATGTTTGGGCGTGGTTGGTTCGTACGGGTGGTGGTTTAGCCTAGGGGTGCTGACACGTGTTTTTCACTAAACGTGGTTTCTTTGGCACAGAAGTTACGTTCAGCTGGTTAGATGATGAGGCTACAGATGACATGGTAGCGGGAAACAACCATGGAGAAAGGGGAGTGACAGAAAATAAATCCTTTGATGATGGGATTGGTTTAGGGTTGATAGGTGGACAGGATACGCGGGGTAACGATGTTGTTATACCCTTTGATCTCTGTATAGGTGTAGAAGGCGTAGGTCGTTTTGAAGAAAACGCAGGAGGTATGATATATTGATGTAAGGTGGAGGGATGAGTTCCCAATATGGAAGGTGGGTGTGACGATGAGGGTTTTGATTGTGATAGAGGCACGGATTGAGTTTGTCTCCTAGGTGGCGGGGCGGGTTTATTTTTGGATAAATCGAGTCTCTTAGGTGGGTGTGTTAGACTGGGCATTGGTGAGGTCCCAAGCGTAGGGGAAGATTTGGCTAAGTTAATAGAAGTGTACAGGTCATTTGGTAGAGGTGAGGGGGTGAAGGTGAGAACATGGGCATTTTAAGCTTCTGTAAGCACTTCGGGTATATGGTGGAGGCATCAGGATTGGTCATTTGCATTTGAGTAGAATATGGCCTACTCAAACATTCCCATAGGGCCTGTCTATTTTTTGTGGAATGACAGTCCTCACGTGTGAATATGAACTTTTGTATGGAAGAAAGACGGGTTGTGATTCCAGTCCACTGTAGGTGTGATACAGGGGGTAGATGAGGCATTATATCCATAGATGTTAAGAGGTCGACTGGTCGTTGAAAAGATTTAGGTGATGAGGGACTAATAGGTAGGAGGGCGTGTTTGAGAGGATCTGTTATGGCTAAAGAATTTGGTGATGTTGGTGTAGGAAATTTCTCTTCTAAGGATGTAAAAAGGAGTGGTGAGCCTTCCTCTTGTGTAGCAAGAGCGGTAGGAGGGGACGTTTGGGAAATAGATGAATTAGATAACATCCGTTTGTAGTCTTGTAGGGATGTGGTATAAGAAGACTCATTGAGGGGAAGAGAAGTCTAGGCAGTTAACTCTTTTATGGGTAAAGGAACGATTTCACTTTGGCTTCATGGTGGTAAAGGAGGTTCGGGCTCCTGTGTTAGTGAAGAGGCTTGATTCAAAATTTTCTTGATAGAGGATTTTGGCTGGGTATCGAATACTGCATGGATCTCATGAACACTCTCTTCAGCTAAGATATCCTGGTTTGTGTTACTGTTGGAAGAGTGATTCGGGAATGGTTTGTTGAAGATTTTCAAATTTCGGTTAGCAGGGGCGTTAGGATTATCGAGAGCTATATCCCCTGCGTCAACCATTTCCTGCACTATGTTCTTCAACATCTTGCAGTTTTCATAACTGTGTCCCTTCACATAGTGGAAGTTACAGAAGTCATTTTCTTTGTACCAGGAAGGTATGGCGCGAGTGGAATCAAACCCGGAATGAGGTTTAACAGGAGGTAAGGTAATGGCTCCTGCTTTGAGCAATTTTTCCAATATCACACCGTATGTTTCTCCCAAGGGAGTGTAGTTGATGGGCTCTGCTTTATACTTATAAGTGGTTTTTGGTGGAGTATTGGACGGTGGTTGGGATTTGACCATCACCGCGTGGACAGCTCCTTTTGATTTAGAAGAAGTGGACGCGTGAGGAGTGGTGGTATTTGGTTTATTGGTAGAATCAGGAGTTCGAAAAGTGGAGTTTTTGTTGCGCAACCGCAATTTCTCTTCCTCTAAGGCTCGAATTTCTAATTTTTGAGCCATAGTAAAGGCCTCGTCGAATGTACGGAAAGTTTGAATTTGGAGGGTAGGGGAGATGTGCTTAGCGCAGGCCCGCGTAAATAGTTCGATAAGTTTGGTTTGAGGTAAGGCATATGTAAGTTGGTTGATAAGGCCCCATCATCGTCCAACGAAATCTGCGATAGATTCGTCTTCGAATTGTCGGATGGCATAGAGGTCCGTGATAGATACTTTCTTGGCAATGTTAATGGAGAAATGATCCAAGAAAGATTGGGCTAGTTGGTTAAAAGAGAAGATTGAGTGCTGGGTTAAAGCACTGTACCACTCCAAGGCAGGTCCTGATAAGGACATGGGAAAGGTGCGGAGTAACAAGGCATCATCATGAGCAATCAAATAACAAGCGTGTCCAAATGATCGCAAGTGTTGTTGAGGATCCTCTTTACTGTTAAAACGAGTAAATTTCGGCAACTCCCATTAAGGAGGATATGAATGAAGGGGGACAGAAGGGTGAATGGGCTCCCGACAAACTTGCTCATATGTCAAGGCGCTACGACTTCCTGAAACAGAAGCCTCCAGGTTTTGCATTTTGTCCATCATTTGTTTAATTAAGTCAGTGGTTGGATGAGATGATGGTGTGGTTATGGTGAATGGAGGTAGATTGGACCAAGGACCACCACTAGACACTGGTGGGGCTAAGTGTTGATAAGGTGTGGAGGATGAATATGTTGAGGCGACTGAATAGGGGTGTCCTATATAGGATGTTGAGGTTACTGGATACGTGTATGGGAATTAAAAGGTAGGCGGAGCTTGAGAAGGAAAGCTCGTGTGGATAGGTGGCAGAGAGCAAGTCATGAACGGAGCAGTCTGCAAGAGAGATGAGGTAGGGGCGGTCGGTGGTAATGATATGTGGGGTCCAAGATTAACAAAAGGAAAGCTAATCGGGGTCGTATGAACCTCTGCAGCTGTCGGATTGGGAGACGGGGCTAGAGATTCAGGAAGCAAGGCGGTATTATCAGGCGGAGTGGGAGCTAAATGAGCAGCTATACTGATAGGCATACCTATAAGGAGCTGACCATCAGGTGTACGGTCAGGGGTATGAGACAAATAGTATTGTACAACGCTGGAATTAGCATCCAGAAACTTGGCAAAGTCCTTATCTCCCACAAGAATTTTAGGAACCTCGCTGGTATCAGTAGGATTCCCCACAGAAGGTGAAGGGGGTGATTCAGGCAAAGAAACAGAGCAAGCATGTGAAACCATGGCGGCGGCTTGCTTTCGAGTGATAACAACCATGGACAGAAGTTCACAGTAGGGTTTTAATCTGTCAGGAATAGAAACAAACTCAGACTGGTAAAATTGTTAGGTTGCTGGTTTGTCAGGAATAGGAAAAGACAGTAACCGATATCGGTCTAGTAACTGATGTCGGTTATACTATAGCTGACGTCGGTCAGGTAACTGGTGTCGGTGTAAGAAGTCTGGGCTAACAAGATATAAAAAGGCTGCTAATTTGATTTTTAACAATGTTTAGTATACTTGTCCAATTACTGATCACAGAAGACAGAGTATGAGAAAGAAAAACAGAACTAAAAACAAGCAAGATGCACACGCAAATCCAGAGATTAACCCTAGGGTTAATTTTAATTATCGTGGGCTTATGCCTTTAGACGTAGAAGGATGTCAGACTCCTAAACAAGAGACTTAGGGGAAATGTCAAGTTGTTTTGGCTTATAAGGTTACCTCAATTGGGCGGAGGAATACCGCGGAAAAAGGGGGGATGTTTGAGTTGTTGTGTTAATTGTGAAGTGATTCGGTATGTGTTGTGCAGTGAATGTAAGATTAATTTCTTGTCAATACCGTGGATATCACCCCCACGCGTACAACATGTTACTTAATCTATGTTCACTAGAATTGAAAAATAACAAGCAGGAATGCAATGCACGTGTTTTAAACCCAAATCGAAAATTATGTTCGATGAAGCAAGAGAGATGACTTTTACTAATGCGAAACTAGGAAAGCAAGACAATTTCTTTACGAAATATATAACAAAAGCAGCAACAGCAAGTATGCTTCCTAAAATGAAAATAAGCAAGAGAAACAAAAACTCAAGATGGGTCCCACCGGGTGTGCCAAAATGTTTCACTCAGAATGATTCGTTCCTTTTAGAAACAGATAAGGTTAGGGTTAGGAGGAATACCTGTAGAATGTCGAGATGGTGTGCGCGTACCGTAGAGAAAGATCAGACTGACTGCGAAGAACTCCTTTTTGTCTTGGAAGGACTACCTGCAAATAAGAACACAAGACCACAAGATTTTGATTAAACAATAAATGAGGAAACTGCCTTGGGCCCAGGAAATATAAAACTTCCTTTTGAAGGTGGTCAGTTTCCCTGCTAATATGAATTAACACAAAAGACTGTAAAATATCAATTAAGTTGTTTCGTTGAACTGGGTAGGGAAAAGGCTTTTTTTCTGGTTTTGATCAGAGGAACCGATGGCGGTTACTGATAACCGATGCCGGTTACTGATAACCGATACCGGTGGGTTATAGGATCTTCTTGGTAGCTATGGTGTTTGTAAGGCTGGTTTATGGATGATATTAGGAAATGAGATGATGAGGGGTAAAAGAATAACAGTTAGATGCAATGGCACGTTGGGTAGTGGACTCAGAAACGGATTTAGGAGGACTGAGATTCAAGAAACATAAGAAATGTTATAACAGAGGACATGCAAGATGTGACTTACTGGTTTTGACCAAGATGCAAGCTGATCTCCTTTGCTGTAAACACTTCTAGTATTTCCACTCGTCTCTGTTTGGTCAAGTGAAGATCTGGACTCTGTTCCTCATTCCCAATAATCTCTGTTGATCCAGAAATCCTTCGACTGATCTCCAAAATGAAATTCCGATCTGTTGTTTTGATTTGGGGAGCCCATTTACAGGGAACCGATGGCGGTCAAGTAGGAACCGGTATCGGTAAGGAAAAAGTAGGCTATTTTTAGTGAAATCACCCACCTTCCCTGTTTTTCTCTCGAGAGATCAGCTGCGGCCTTGGTCAAGTGACTAGAAGGTCGGTTTTGGGTGCAAGAAAGGGGTCATTAGTTATGGGTGTAGGTGTAGACCAAGTTTTAGGTTTTAATTAGGTTAGTTTAGGGTTAGGGCTAGGTCATGATGAGGTGGCAAAATGAGGTGGCAGGTAAGGTGATGGTGGATTTATCAATTACAAGGTAATTAATAAATAATTGTGTAAGGTTTAGGTGATGAGGTTAAGTTACGAGATGAGATGCGGGTCACAAGGGGTCGTAAGACACAAATTTGGTGTCTACAATGTTCCCACGAAGGTACCATGAGCTCAAGGGTGTTCACCATTCCCTGGGGGAGATGTGGAAAAAAATGAAGGAAGGTGCATGCCCAGTCTAGAAGAGACCATACCGGATGAACCCCAATCTATGTGTGAAGGTCAAGGAGGAAATAGACAAGATGATAGCATTAGAAATCATAAAGGCTATAGAGGAGTCAGCATGGATAAGTTCAATTGTGATTAGTATCAAAAAGGATGAAAGGATAAAATTATATGTTGATTATAGGGATCTGAATGTAGTGTGTGTCATTCATCCCTTCCCAACCCCATTTACTGAAGAAATCTTGAAAGGAGTTGTAAAGTGTGAAGACTACTCTTTCATAGATGGGTTCTCATGTTATCACCAAGTGAGGATTTCAAAGGAAGACTAGAGAAAGAAAACCTTCACCACTGAGTGGGCAAGTTTTTCCTATAAGGTCATGCCTTTTGGGTTGAAGAATGTGCCTTCTATGTTCTCACGCATTGTAGTGCAGGAATTTTAGGACTTCATCCTCAAGTTTATCTAGGTGTTCCTTGATGATTGGACCGTGTATGGCCTAGTCAGGGACCATTGTGACAATCTGAGATCAATGTTTGAAAGGTGTCGGCAGTTGAGGATATCCCCCAACATCAAGAAGTGTGTATTTTCTACCCCTTTGGGGACCCTATTGGGACACATCATATGCAAAGAAGGCTTACTGGTGGATCCTACCAAAATTGTAGTAATTATGGGATTGGGGGAGCCAACTAGTCAAAGCATAGTGCGTGGGTTTCTTAGACACACGTGCTACTATCAGAAGTTCATCAAGGGGTATTCCAAGATCATCACACCTTTAAAAGATTTTCTCAGACATAAAAGTGCTTTCCATTAGGGAGAGGTGCAATAGTGAAGGATATACTTGTCACTGTACCTATATTACATTTCTCTCTTGGGATAAGCCCTTCCATGTTCATGTGGATGCCTCCAGAATGGCCATTGGGGCAGTTCTTGTAAATCCTGGTTAGGGAATTTTTGATCACCCCCTATGCTTTGTAAGCAACAATTTGACACTAGTAGAGTAGTATTACACTATAATTGAGTGCAAGGCATTGTCAATGATCTACGCACTTCATAAATTTAGACAATATCTACTGGTAACTCCCTTTATTTTCTACACTGACCACATGGAATTAAAATATTTGATGAATAAGCCCATCCTACAAGGGTGCATATGTTGGTGGATGCTATTATTACAAGAGTTTGAGTTCACCGTAGTTGTCAAACCAGGTAAGAGTAATTCTGGAACTAACCATTTGTCTAGGATTAATTTAGGGGAGGATGCATAAAGTATTGAAGATACCATGCTAGATGCATAGCTGTTTATGTTGGGGTGTGTGCCCTCAGACTTGGAGGATATTGTTGTGTTCCTCAAAATGGGTATGGTTCTGGAAGGGATGAAGACATTAGAGAAAAAGCAACTAGCCATATGCATCGTTCCCTATATGTTGATAAGTGGGGGCTTATAAAAAATATTGTGTGATGAATTTTTGCGTAGGTGTGTACTAGAGCATGAGTGCTTTGCCATCATAGAGGAAGTAAATTGAGGAAGTGTAGGTGTACATTATGCAGGCAACGCCACCGTACATAAAATATTAATGGTAGGATTGTGGTGGGAAACTCTATATAAGGATTGTAAGGAGTATTGTAAATCATGTCACCATTTTCAGTGCATTGGCAAGCCAGGACGGAGAGATGAAATGCCTTTTCACCCTATCCCTAGCATTGAACCTTTTGAGAAATGGGAAATAGAATTTGTAGGCCCTTTTTCACTAGTAACACATAGCACTAGATCATTCTATGTAATCACTTGCACAGACTATTTGACAAGGTGGGCAGAGGCAGACCCAAATAAAGATTGTGTAGTAGCTACAGTAGCAATATTTTTGTGAGAGAACATTATCATGAGGTATGGATGCCCTTTAACTGTAACCAGTGATAGGGATACACATATCTTGAATGAGACCATGAGGATCCTATTAGCAGAGTTTATGGTGACCCATCACAAAAATACTCCCTATCACCCTCAAGAAAATGGAACTACTGAGGCATTTAACAAAATACTTAGCAACACATTGACTAAGATCTGTGATGTTGGTAGATAGGATTGGGATGATAAAGTACCATCCATTCTTTGGGCATAAAGGAAAACCTACAGGAGGTTGAATAAGGCCACACCATTTCAATTAGTGTTTGGGACAGAGGATGTCCTAACAGTTGAATTCATGTTACCTTCTTTGTTTATAGCATGCACAAGAGGATTGGCCAATGAACAAGCGCTGGAAGAAATAATTGACAAGTTAATGCAATTGGACGAAAAGAGGATCACTCACTAGGTGGAGCCAAAAGATAGAAAAAGTAAAACAAAAGGCATGGCATGATCATCACATCAAGAACAAAAGGTTTGACGTTGGCCAGATGGTGTTGCTACATGATTCCAAGTTTTTACACCATCTTGGGAAGTTAAAATTGCATTGGTTACGTCCCTACACCATCTCATATATCCTTGATTTGGGCACGTGTCAGTTACAAGTGCTAGATGGGATGATATTTTCAAGACACTTCAATGGGAGTAGGCTGAAGCCCTACTATGAATAATTCTTCTTGGTGTTTGTAAATAAGGCATTATTTCTAGTTATTTTAGGATTCCCCTTAATGCATTTTATTTTCTTGTGTTTCCCTTTCTCATTTTTGTTTTGTGTTGTGCCTTGGGTGCCGGTAATCTCATTATTTTTTTAAGGTTGTAACTGCGTAGAGGACCACACATCAATTTATTGTGGCATAGACTAAGGTGTAAGAACTTAAAGTGTGAATTGCTGGGAAGGATTGCATGAGAAATCCCAATTGAATGGCCCTTTGAAGGAAGTACATGCAAGGAAAGGTTAAAAGGGATGGTTGGTGTTAGGATACTGCTACATTGGGGATCCACGTACAAGAGAGGATGAAGCAAAAAAGCAACATGAGGTAGGCGAGAGAAAAAATCATGTAAAGGATGGAAGAAGTGCCTTCAGAACTGTAGAAACATGTGTAAGTCTTCTGTTAGATAGGTTGGTTACATGCCAGAAGGTTGTAGAATCATCCGCGTAAGGTTGGGCGCATGAGAAAGGGTGCTAAAGTCCAGATTTTTGGAAAAACCTACAATAAGTGTTGAAGTACAGTGGTAGGTGAATAAGAATTTAATACACAAAAAAATGAAAAACTATAAATAGAAGGTTGGTCACTTCATTATTTACATTACAAATAGAAAGAGAGAAGCACTTTTGCATCATTGCAAACTAGCGGTTCCAGAACTTATCCATGTGAAGAAAAAATTCAAGAGTTGGAGCATCAGTAACTAGTTTGGATTTACAAACCAGAAGGAAGGGATTTCAAAGGCATAAGAGTAGTTTTGAGAAGGCACTATCTTGTGAAAGAATTATCCCAACTAGGGTTTGAAAAACTAGGGTACGGGTTTAAGAGGTTTTATTTACAAGTTTGAGATCTAAGGTTGGAAAGAGTGGAAGAGAAGAGTAACAAGAAGAGATTGAAGTGATAAGAGGAACTAGAAAATGGCACCCAAGAAACCAACTGTTTCACCCAAGAAGCCCTAGGGCAAGGGCAAGGGCAGAGAGCCAGCAACAACCACCACAAGCATGAATGAGGAGTGGTATGTAGAAATGTAGTACCTGGATGGAGTTTTTCTTGGGAAGGAGTGGTAATCCCATTTGATAAAGATGGTGGTGAGAGATTATAACCATTACACAAACAAAATAAAGAAGGAAATGGTTTTGGATTTAGTGTGCCTAATGAACAAAAGGACACCAGAGGGTTTACCCATCTATAGTGATGAGGTAAAAGTGAAGTTGGAGAAGGCATGGTTATTGCAACTCTACAAGTTTCCCTACTTTAGAAATCCTAAGTGTCTCTATTAGTGGCCAATGTCGTGTGTGCATAAGGACCACTTTTACTTCGTAGAGTGAAAGATGTGCATAACCCCTGAGCTGATTTTGATGTTTACAGGCCTCATCTGTGAGGGAGAAAGCATAGATGATGACCTGAGCGAGAAGGATGACATCAACACAACTATCACTGCATATGATTACAAGAAGGGGTTAAGGTATTTTGATATTGCAGAAATCCCAAATCCCATCATGAGAATGGCCGCACACCTAGTCACAAAGTTAAATGATCAAGAAAGGTGGATGTAGGTGAATAAGGCCTGGTTGAATGTATGCAGAAAAATATCAAAGGGAAAAATCTAAAATTTATCAGCCTTCATTGCAGATGAGATAATTAGCAACACACATGAAGGAGACAAGATACTCTTTGGAAATATCCCCTTGAAAATTGTATTTTTGGAGATAGGAGTGCCTGACATGGTAGACAAGTTTTTTTGGGAGTATCTGGCTAAAGTTCCCTTACCTACGAAAATATTTGCAAATTATACATGTGAAACAATGACAACCTCCCACAAGGTGCACCTAGACAATTGGTATAATTACTTAAGGGATGCATTTGAGGAAGAGTGGAGAATTCTAGAGAAACTACCAGTGCTTACACAGGGACAAGATGATTTTGCTTTGTACTAGCACTTCTACATAGGCAGATTCAAGTTGGTGGATGAAACCATGAGCCCATGGTGTAAACTCCCATTCTCATTCACCACCCAGTACTTCTAAGTGAGAGTTAACAGGTTCAAAGAAGTAAAGAGACTAAGGGTTGATCTTAGTAAGTTGATTATGACCATAGGGAGATGCACAGGATGTTGGTCTACCGTAATAAGTGCTTGTACATGGAAAATTATGTAGCACATGAAGTCAGAATGATGAAAACCATGACTCTACCAATTGCAGGAAAGTCCATGACGTGTGTATATCTCCACATTAGGACAAATTTTGAGAAAGGTGCATACCTATAGAATGATATCTCCATACCTAAAGATCCCACAGATAGAAGAAATCTTGTGCTCAAGAAAAGGGAGAGAGAAGAAGAAAAAACACCAAGTGTGAAGACTTCCCAGCTACTAAGCATTCTGGTGGCAAGTGCCAAACCTAGCACCTATGCATGTAGGAAGAAGTCCCCGGTAAAGGAAAAGACCATGGAAGAAGAGGCACCAGAGTAACCCCTCACCAAGGAGAAGTCACCAGAGGAAGCAGAGAAGGCTGGATCCCCTATGGAAGAATCACCTCTCAAAAATAAGCAGAGGATAGTAGAGGAGGCCCACTTGGAAGAAACTAGAGCAACTTTTCTTCAGCATACACGATTCATAAGAAGAGGGAAAAGAAGAAGAACATGAGTTCCTTTTCGTTCGGCGCAAGGGTAGCTAGGAGGAGGAAGGCACCTAGGACATGGAAAGAAGCGTGGAGGTTGGTGCGCAAGGGCAGAAAACTCTAAGCCTTACACAAGAGCAATTAAATGAGGGGGTAGAAAGAGAAGTGATGAAAATAATTGAGGCCTTGGTAGAACAAGAATTGGATCACAACGTTGACATAGTGATGGAAGAGGATAAGGGGGAAAGCATTGAGAAAGAACAAGTTAGTGTGGAAGGAGGTCCTGGTCTAGTGGTGAGTTTCCCTAAAGCTACATGCTTGGGAAGGAAGAGGCTTGATACAGAACGAGGACATGTCATGGGCTATGTTGTTGATCCAACGAAGGTGCTACGCTTACGCTTCCAAAGCACTATACCCACGGAAAACATTCTAGCTATGGTGTCATTTGACAAGGAGGGCACGTAACCCAGGATAATGAAGATGCTCTCTTGGGAATTTGAGTCACATATTGACAAGCCAAATTTTGAAGTATACCAAGGGGTAATCATGCCAGTACTGGAGTCTAAGGGAGCCAACCCCTTGGTAAATACCTAGAAACTCTAGGACGAGCAGCTATGTAATGTTCTCAACAAGGTTACGGTCGAGGCTAAGGCTAGGCTCTTTGGAAGAAATGACAAAGTAAAATTTCCAGAGGGAGTGTAGACACCAAAATTAGATCACACTCCCCTTGGTTCTTTGTCAAATAACCAGCTCAATCATACTCATCTAACCATGACCCCTTCCATCCCACATCACCTTTAATTTAATTAATTTAATTAAATTATATGTATCCTCACAATATTTAATATCTAATTACCTTAATTTCTACCCCACCACCTCACCTAGCCACCTCCACTAGACATCTCATCCAACCACCTCACCCTAGACCTATTATTGGCATTTTTCCATAACCAACAATAACTAAGTCTTACTTTCATTAATGAGCTATGATTTGTTCTAATCCTAAAATCAATCCCTAAAATCTCTCTAAGCACATTCCCGCTCATTATAAGGGAAGTTTCCATTCTAATCCGTGAGAATAAAATAGTTGGGCCAAAGAAATTAGAAATATCTGCCCATTTTAGTAAACCTAGGGAATCTCACCTTAACCGACGCCGGTCACCCCTAAATCAACTCTGGTCAACCCGAAACCGACGTCGATTACCATTTATTCACCCAAACAACCTTGTTTTGGGTTTGCACATTTTGAGAGAAAGGAAAGGATATCAGAGATGCATGTAAGCAAAACTAGCATCCTTTCACGTATCTAGACATCTAGAGCCAACACCAGGACAAATTTTGGAGGCATTACACTCATCGAATAATTCTTGGAGCCACTGCTATGATATCAAACACCATTCTTCTGATCAACAGCCACCTCCATTCAGCCATCTAAATCTAGATCATAGTAAGTACATCTCTACCAACATTTTCTATTTCAGCATAGTAAATTTTTGTCATCCTTGTCATTAGTTTATAATTTGCATGTTTATTCCTCCATTTCTTAATATCTTGCAATCCCACCATTACCCTTACCCACACCATCAAATCACCATTATGACCTAATATTTGTTTCTGAGTATACCTGAGATCTCCACATACCTTCTCATCTACTCTCCCAACCTCATTTTACCTCAGTTCAGCCCCTGCCATTTGATCTATTTAACTTTCTTTTATCTCGACTATACTAATGCCAGTTACCCATAACCATCATTGGTTACACATAAACTAGCATCGGTCATACCTAATCGATGTCGGTCTCTCTATTTTACACCTTGACCAAGAAAAAACCCAACAATCATCTCACCAATTGACCTAAGTAACCCAAAATCTAACCATGACCAATTCCAACACCCTACCTACTACCTACCTTTTTGATCTGACCATAGCCTAGCCTGTTATGTTAAGATTTTCTTATTGTACTTGAATGAGATACCTAAATCATATAAAATACAATAGGACTTTGTTTCTTTCTCACATTAGCTTGTTTTAAAGAGTGGATTGACAGCCATCTAGGAAGTATCACACTTCTTAGAACTAGCATATGCTAGGTAGTCCACTGTCATATATCATTTAACTATCTTTTTATGGTCTTGTTTTCTTTTACAGGTAGTTCCTCCTAGCCAAAAGGAAGCTCTCACGATTGTCACTGGATCAAGAATTTAGAACGTGTGAAACAACCATCAATCAACCAACATTTAACAGGTATTCCTCCTTGGCCTTTACCCTTATCTGTTTCATCACTTTGAAAACGTATAGAAAATGGTGAAATATTTTGGCATGCCTAGTGGCACCCATCAAGGGTTCTTTTACATTTATTCATTCCTAAGTGAAAGTTGTGTGTTTTTTTACCTTCGAAAATCTTCCACATTCATTTTATTCTTTGGAATCACTCTCCTTCTTTCTATTGTCTTAAAATAATCATATTTTTAGTGCTTTAAAAAGAACACATCTTCCTTTCTTTTGCATTACATTAGTGAAAGAGCATCCCTCTTCCTATTCATCACTTGTTACATCGAATATCACACTTTGATTTGGATTTAAAACACTTGCATTACATTATGATTTGTTGCATTATTAGCTCACATTAAAACTAAGGGAAACCTATATGCTGGAAGTCATGACCAGCTGATGGTTGACACAAAGAATCATAGAAAGCAAATTTTTCTCTCTCTGTGTCTTACCAAACTTGCACAAAATTAAAATATACACATATTTCTTAAACAACATCTTACCTAGGAACATCATTTAGTGATCACATGATCTGATTGGTAGGTACTTCCCAAATCGTTGCCTCTGTCAAGTCATCATCTTAGAAGATGGCCTGCCCCTGCCATAACATACTTGAAATCTCTCCTTTTAGATATCCTTCTTCGTAGGATGCCTTCCTAACCAATTTTTTTTCTAAATACACACAATCAGTCCTAAATAGCATAACCTAAACAAACATAAGAAAATCACTGTTAGGATCGTGCTTTTTCTTAGCATTCTTCTTGACTTGTGTTTTGAGGTGTGAGACTACGAATCTCCATTTTTCTTCTTCCTTACACACTCCACCATTGTAGTTTGAGTATTCTGACTTTGTCTGAGTGTGTCAGGGCCCCATCTCCTCATTCTTAGGTTTTTGAGTTTGATTCTTCACTTAATTTAATTCACAAAACCCATTTTCTTCATTTCTTTCTAATTTCACAGTCATCGACGCCAGTGCAGCAACCATCACTGGTTCACATCTGATCATCGTCGGTTAAACCCTAACCAGTGTTGGCTTCTGGCTTTCTAGTTACTTTACCTAGAATAGCCTTTATCACTATTTCTGTTCTATTTCTGGCCCTCAGGGCATCATCATATTTCTCCCCTATTGATACCCACTTTCATACCCATTTTTTGTAGTATACATCCAACATTCTTGTTTTATTCTTTGAGACTGGTTTCTTTAACAGTGACCGGTATCAGTTTCAAAAACCATCATCATTGTTCCCTAAACTGTCACCAGTCATCCTGACCATCATCATTTTTCCCTCAACCATCACCGGTTAGCTTGACCATTATCGGTTTGCCCTTAACTGTCAACAGTCAACCTGACCATTATCAGTTGCCTGTGTTTGATTTTCAAAATCTAGACATTGACCAAATTCACCTCCTAGAGCCCACTATTCTCTGTTTCTACTATTTTCTATGTCATCTACAAAATACAGTTTTACCAGGTCAACACTTTTTCACATGGTGCTAACTCTTAGCGAGACTAATGCCCTCATATTCCATGCTAGTCGTCAACCACTCCCACCTAGTCCCTCACCGCCTTCCATCTTGTCACCCATGGATCCAAACTTACCTACCACCATTGCTGCAAGTGACGAAGAGTTTACACGACTCCTTGATCATAATCCCATGGCCTTACAGTATTACCTTTCCCTCTCTTCCACTCGGGACTCCTCATGTTAGTTGATAAATGGCATGCCTGTATCCATCTCTCCTTCTCTTATTCATGTTATTGCATCAGCCCCTAATAATGTGGCATTTCCCTCACCTGCTTCACCCCTGGTAGTTTCACATCTAGGCCCCATACCCACCATGACCATTACATCTGTAGTTTCAATCACACCTGTCGTATCTATTGTCCCCTCGTCAATCACCCAGACCATAGCATAGTCCACACCCATTGTCTCAAAAATACCTATTGTTATAAATCAGCAGCACCCCTGGATGTTGATCAGACTTCCAGTTTGATCATCTTGGACATCCAGTGTGATTACACAACATTGAATCCTCTCCCCAAGTGTGGGACTTGTAAAAATGGGAGAGGAATCTCTAGATTAGAGGTTGGTTCCTCAAATCCTCTGATCAGAGATATCACTTACAAGTTGCAGAGGTTTGAATTCCTAGTTCCTACTCTAAATTCTAAGGGGACACAAATAGGGCATGCAAGAAAATGAAGCTAATGCTAATGAAGTGATGCACCAAAGGGGTTACAGACACCTGATACTGCAATACATACACAATCCATAAGAGAACATAGCACAAAGCATGCACAAATTGCTCAAAATGTAATGAAAGATCAGAAAAACAATGGTAGATATATGAAAGGATTGAGGGGGGTTTTAATCATAGAGCATATATTAACATTTCAGATCCAATACAATGCATTACAGTGATCAAGAGGCAAAAAGGGGTGTTTTATTACATGGAAAGGTAAAAATTTTCACAAATTCTGCGAAAGAGGAAGAAAAAGGAAAGTTGCAGAGCTAAAAAAAGTGTCTCCTTTGCAAAAATGAACCCATTCTAGCTTTTAGAGTGCAAGCCATGACCCCAGGAGAGAGAAACATGGGAAAACATGGAGGAGATTCAACCATTGACCAAAACACAATCAAAACAGCATGGGAATCCTTACAGTCCCATCCCCTGACATTTTTAGCCATGCTGGGAGAGAATGCAAGCCATTCTTCAATAAAAATGGTGGTTGAAACATCATTTCTATCCATGACCACGTGCCAGAGGAGTTTTTTCAATTTTATCTCTCTAAAATCCATCAAAATATAAAACTTAGCCCTGAATATTTTAGATAATTTCACCAGCTTTCCATTGATATAAAGAACGTGAAAAACCGAGCTCTGGATCGAAAGTTATGGCCATTTGAAATTTTAGGGAAAAACAAGGCCAAATCAGGTTGGTGGGCAAAATTTTGAATTTTTTCACCTTTTTTGTATTTGGGAAAAATTCCACAAAATTTCCCATGATCCACAATTCTGGGTGCCACATGGCATGCTTTGATTGGGTGTGGGCCTTTCCATCAAATATTTCCATGCGGGCCTATCTTTTAAAATTTGCCGCCACTGGAAATGTGGCAAAATTCCATTAGTTCGCGCTCAGGCAAGGGGGGTGATTTTTCCTTTGAAATTTATTTCTTTTTCCTTTGGGAAAATTTCCCAAACTCTCCCTGCCTTCCGCCAATCTGGGACATGTGGTGTCATTTCATTCACTGCAGGCCCTTCGTAAACATTTTTCCTTTATGCACAATCATTTGGGAAAAAATCCCAATTTCCTCCCGTGTTCTACAGATCTGACCCCCGGGGACATGTGGCATAACATGATTGGCTGGCAGCGGTAGCGGGCCAAAAAATTACTTTTGAAAATTGGTAAAACACTTCACCAAAATTTTAACCTTTCCTCCATACTCCACCGGTCTGGTGCCACGGGACACGTGGCACAATATGATTGGCACGGGCCTTCTTCATTAAAATTCTCCCTACGCTAATACTTATTCATTTTTTCAATTTCTTCCCCCTAAACACGTGGCATCATCCGATTCACTGGTGGGCCTACGGGGAAAATCTTCCTTTTTGAAATTTCGCCAAAATAATCGGTAAAAAACCAAGTTTTCTTCCAACCCCGCCACTTCCTTCAACACGTGGCGGCATATCATTGGCTGCGGGCCTTCTAGGAGAAAATTTCCCACAAAAACTCCACCAAGCCATAACTTCAAAAATACATGGAGTTAGGAGGAAAAATTTACCTATCTGGAAAGCTGAGAAAGAACTCTATCCAATGGTGCCATTTCCAAAAAAATTTGAATTCCTGAAAAGGAATTTATGACTGAGGCACAAGAGAGGGAAGAATGGAAGGAGTTAGCCACAAAATGTGCAAGGGGCACATTTTGGATAACAATTTTGGCAACTCAGAGGGGTCCTCTACCTACTGGATGAAGTTACCAGTTGCCTGAAGCAATCCATTGGGCATGGAGTCATTAAATTCTTTGTTTGGTACCCCAACTGACTAGAGCACTGCAAGGAGGGAGGTGGAATATCACATGATGGAGCAAGGCCTGCAAACACATTCCCTAGAATAGAAATCTTGTGCCAAAGCACTTAGGGAAAGAAAACTAAGCTACAGCAAAACAATGTGCACAAGCACTTGGAGGAATGAAAACCTAAGCTAATATGTACAAGGTGGAGAATTCCCTTTAGTAGTAATTCTTTAGATGGATTCCATTGATTGGAATATGCAATTATTTTCCATCCAATGAAGACAATTGGAAGGCATTGCTGTCCTTACACTTTGTGACCATGTATGGGCCACTCCAAATGGCATCAAATTTTGAATGCTTTCCTGGTTTTGCTCTTTTTGCATCCCATTTTAGCTCTAGATCTCCAACTTGGAAGGATCTATCCTTGGCCTTCCTATCAAAGGTCTTCTTCATCAAAGCTTGCTCCTTCTCCATTGCTTAGGATGCCTAATTTCTAATTTCTTGGATCTCCATCAACTCTGCATATCTAACCTCCATGGGCTCAAACTCCAACAACTCCAACTATTTCATGAGTTCCAATGTTGGCAACTCAAGTGACATGGGAAAAATTGCCTCTCTCCCATAAACAAACTTAAATGGAGAGTTACCTGTAGATCTCTTGGGAGTTATCCTATCACCCCATAAGGCTGATTTCAATTTAGTATGCCAAGACCTTTGATTTTCATCAAGAGTCCTTCTAATGATCCTCAACAAGTTCTTATTCGTAGACTCGGCCTGGCCATTACCCTGAGGGTAATAGTTTGATGAATTACTTAGGTAGATCCCATTCTTGACAGCCCATTCAATCACCTTGGACCCAATGAATGCCAATGCATTATATGATATTATTGTAGCAGGTACGCCAAATCTGGTTGGTATTCCCTCATAGAAGTCTAGGATGCTAGACTCATTTACTTCCTTGAGTGCTACTGCTTCAGTCCATTTGGTGAAGTAATCTATGGTTGTCAAAATCCACTTGTGTCCTTGGCTTGAATTGGGATTAATGACTCCAATGAATTCTAAACCCCATTGCATGAATGGCCGGTCAACTGAAATTGGATGCAATGGAAGGGCAGCTAGCCTCTCTTTACCTGTGAAGAATGCACAATTCTTGCACCTCTTAATCCATGCATAACAATCACTGAAAATCTTGGGCCAATAATAGCCAGCCCTCATGATCTTTAGAGCTATCACTCTTGGTGCAAAATGACCACCAGCTGGTCCACCATGGAACTCTTCCAACACCCTATTAATCTGATTTGCACTAATGCATATTAGTAGCACTCCATTCATGTCCTTTTTGAATAAAACACCATCAACAAGGGCATATGGGACAGCCTGCAATCTGAAGTGTCTTCTTTTGGTCTTGTTCATCTCTGGAGGGCATAGACCTGTGCCTAGGAAGTGCATTATGTCTTTTGTCTAGAAAGGAGTGAGGACATCATCATTCTCCTCTTGAGTGCTTCCTTGCTCATGGTTGTCTTGCAACGCCAAAACAACCTCCTTCTCATTGCATGTTTCCTTTTGTTTGCTTAAATTCAGCTACTCACACAATCATTTTCCTCTGACCAACTTGGTGACTTTCATCTCAATGTCATACTCCACGACACGAGTAATCCAACCTGCTTTCTTTTCATTCAAGTATTTTTTGAGGAGGAAGTCTTTAACTCCCACATGAGAAACCAACAATTGAACCTTATTGTTTGAAACTAGATGCTTGAATTTCTTCAAGCTCCTGATTACTGCAAGAACATGCTTCTCAATGAAAGAATATCTCACCTCATAACCCTCCAGGATTTGGTAGAAGAAAGCAATTGGCTGCTCATCATTGTCTTTGTTCTGCTGTACCAAAATTGCAGAGATAGTATCATCACCCCCAAATGCATAGAGGATGAAATCCTTGGAGAAATCCAGGTTGATGAGAGTTGGGGCTTGGGAGATGGCTTCTTTGATTACTTCAAAACTTTCCTTTCCCTCCACTGTCCATTTGAAATCCATGCTTTTCTTCAACATCTTGGTGATAGGCTTGACTAGGGCTGTAAAATTTGGGACAAACCTCTTAACAAAACTAATTCTCCCCAAGAAACTTTGAATGGCCTTCTTGTGGCTTGGCAAAGGCAGTGCTCTTATGGCTTCAAATATTTCTAGATCAATTGCTAATCCTTCTTTGGAGACAATGTGGCCAAGGAGTTTTCCTTCATGGGTTAGAAAAATACAATTTTTAGGATTCAAGGATACTCCAAATCTTTTGCACCTTTAGAACACTTGTCTCAAATATAAGAGGTGATCTCCTACATTTTTTGAAATAACAGTGATATCATCAAGATATATCAGCACTATGTTGTTAATCAAGTCCTTGAATGCCATGTCCATTGCTCTTTGGAAAGTAGCTCCAGCATTGGAAAACCCAAATGGCATTTTCCTGTATGCATAAGTTCCCCATTTGGTTGTAAAGGTTGTCTTGAACTGATCTTCTTCCTTCACCATAATCTGATTGTACCCTGAATAGCCATCAAGTAGTGAAAACCTCTTGGAGGCAGCAACAAGTTGTAAAATCTGCTCCATGGAAGGAAGTGGATAATGATCCTTAAGAGATACTCTATTCAAATCTCTGAATTCAACACACAATCTAATTTCCCCACTCTTCTTTCTAACTGGGACCAAGTTGGCCACCCAACTAGAATGCTTGATAGGGAATATGATTCTTGATTCTATCAACCTATTCAATTCCTTTCTCATGAGAGGCTCCATGTGTGGATTTACTGGCCTTTGTTTTTGTCTGATGGTTTAGTACTTGGATTCAATTCAATGGTCAGTTGGGCTAACTTGGGATTTAAACCCTTCAAATATTCATAGCTCCAAACAAACACATCAGGGAATTCTTGACAAAGTTTTATGAAATCATACCTTTCTTGCTAGTTGTCACTTTACCAACTCAGAGTGATTTGCCTTCTTCCACTAAGATGGACACTGAATCTTCTCCCTATACTTGGATGTTTGCTTTCTCCTTCCTAAACTGGTCATTAGGATTGAAAATGGACTCCAGAGTAATAAGTCCCTTTGGAATTTTGTTGGTTCTCAGCTGCACCACTTGGTCACCATACTACTGCTCCAACTTTTCCTGATTTCTAGCTGAGAACTCAGCCTCTTCTTGCAAGAAATGGATGATTTTCTGATCATTTTCAAACACTTTCCAACTTACATTATTGTCTGGTACTGAGGGCCTTACAATCACATGGATGTTTGGCTGTAGCTTATCTTTTGAATGCTTTCAACAACGTCAAAGGCTGCCCCAACTGCTGCAAGCTTGTCAGCATCTTGGTTCTCTTTCCTAGGAATGAATTTTATACAAAAGCCCTCAAAATCTTCAATGAGGTCCCACACCCTATTTTTGTAGCACTTGAGCAGATCATTCTTGAGAACATACTGCCCCTTAACTTGGTTGACAATCAACTCACTATCACCAAAGACTTGCAAGTTCATTATTCCTCTCTTGATTGACCAATGCAATCCTTATATCAAAGCTTCATATTCAGCAGTGTTATTAGAGCATGCAAACTGAAATCTAAAAGATGAATAATACTTAACTCCCTAAGGTGAAACAAGCATAGCTCCCCCTCCTGCACCTTGTCTACTCCTTGATCCATCAAAAAACAACTTCCATACCTCATTTTCATCCTTGTGGTATGGCTTGGTGATGCTAGGGATAGGCTGATTTTCTTCATGCATGCAATAGACTCCTAGCTCAGATTCTTCTATTTCTTGATAAGGATCAAAAGCATGCACCTTTTTTTCCCATTCATCAAGAGTTAGATCTGGGATTCTTCCTACCTTGGTTTCAGTTTCATCAGTACTTGGATAATCCTCTTGATCAAACGCTAAACAATTATTATGATCTGACTTGGAGTGTAAGGATCAATGTGAAAGTTTGCAATCAGTTTAGATTTGATTGTGGCCTTGGTTCCATATCTTGTTCTCAACAACATGTGTGACCAATCAACAGATAAGTAACCTCTAATCTTGGATGTGAAATCCCTTGACAAACATAGGGCAAAGAGTGGTGGAAGGTCTATTACTGAGACATCTTGCAAATTAACAACGTTGGGGCATGCATGCAACGTAAGACTCAAGTTTTTTATCACTCCAATTATTGTTACTGTTGTCCCATCCAATTGCACTACCCCTTTAGATATGACATCATACTGGATTCCCAATTGATCAACTATTTTCTTGGGCATTACTGAACTACTTGCTCTGGAATAAATCATGTAGTTGTGTACTAATTGGTTTCTAATGATCAATGAAACATAGAATGGAGGGGGCTTCAACATTTTACCTTGCTGTCCTCCATGATTCCCTTCATGTTGGGCAACATTTGTGAGCACCTTCTCTTGCATTTGGGCCTACTGGTTTGAGGTTGACCAGTCCTTCACGACAACTTGTAGCAAATATATTTGGCCTGGGATAGATAGTGATTCCTACATTGATATGTTTACATTTTTCTTCTTCATCTAATCAATGATATTGAATGGAGATGAAGTATCCCTTTGTTGTCCCTTGGCCTGCACATTCATTCCTTGCACATGGGCAGCAACAACTGGCATTTGAGTTGGCCTAAGAACTATTTTAGGATGCCCATGTTGTTTTGATTGTGTTTTGGTCAATGGTTGAATCTCCCCCATGTTTTCCCATGTTTCTCTCTCCTGGGGTCATGGATTGCACTGTAAAAGCTAGAATGGGTTCATTTTTGCAAAGGAGACACTTTTTTCAGCTCTGCAACTTTCCTTTTTCTTCCTCTTTGGTAGAATTTGTGAAAATTTTTACCTTTCCATGTAATAAAACACCCCTTTTTACCTCTTGATCACTGTAATGCATTTTATTGGATTTGAAATGTTAATATATGCTCTGTGTTTAAAACCCCCCTCAATCCTTTCATATATCTACCATTGTTTTTCTGATCTTTCATTACATTTTGAGCAATTTGTGCATGCTTTGTGTTGTGTTCTCTTGTGGATTGTGTATGTATTGCAGTATTAGGTGTCTGCAAATCCTTTAGTGCATCACTTCATTAGCATTAGCTTCATTTTCTTGCATTCCCTATTTGTGTCCCCTTGGAATTTAGAGTAGGAACTAGGAATTCAAACCTCTGCAACTTGTAAGTGATATATTTGATCAGAGGAGTTGAGGAACCAACCTCTAATATGGATATTCCTCTCCCATTTTTACAATTCCCACACTTGGGGAGAGGATTCAATGTTGTGCAATCATACTGGATGTCCAAGATGATCAAACTAGAAGTCTGATCAACATCCAGGGGTGTTGCTAATTTGCAACAACAATACCCATTGTAACACAACCACACATGGTGTCAGTGAACCCTACTCCATTCAAGAATATCATCCTATCCATCCCACAAACACTTCCCCCAATCACTACTTGAGTCACGATGACCATCCCACCTACATTCACCTAGTATCAACAACCCCCTATCTTGTCTGTCACCCATTCTAGATATGTTCCTTTTATATAGGTTCCTTATTCTCAACCTCCCTATCAGGTTAAATATCTACCGCCTTATGCCACAGGAGGTGTCTCCCCATCACAACCTACCACTGACCTCATCAAGTTGATGATGTAAAAGATGTAGACACTAGAAGCATTGGTTTCTAGCTCTCACAATTCCCCCACCTATGATGAAATTTTTAATGAGCCTATTCACCCATTCATTCGTATTCAACCATACCACGTATATTGGGAAATGTTAAATTTTAACCACTTTAATAGTAAATAAGATCCAAAACAACATTTGTGATCCTTTAAAAATGGGTGTTACCTGATTGCCCATGATGACACTTTACTTTTGAGGACTTTCCTAATGTCCCTGACAGGACCTGCATTGGATTGGTATAGTGGGATACCAAGACAATCCATTTACTCATTTAATCAAGTATCCCAAGCCTTCTTAGATAACTTATCTATCAACATTGTCAAGAAAGTTACAATGACTGATCTTTATTCCACTTATTTGTAGGAGGATGAGTCTATTACTGAATTTTTCGTTCGTTGGCATAGCCTAATCAATCAACTCACATTTCAACTACCTCAAACTAAACTCATATATTTGTTTACTTGGAATTGCACTAGAAACATCTCACCAACCATGCAGGTGCAGACCTTCTATACTTTTGATGAGGCATTCACCATGGCACAGAAATTGAAAATTCATGCTATTAAAGAAAAGAATATTAAACTTCATAATAATAACATTGTGTTCAATTCAAATGATAATTATTCTTCGTCGAAATCCCAAAACAACTATTAAAAACCCAAAGGGTCTACCAATGCCATAGTTCTCAAGGCTGGTCCCCCTTATCAATCAAACCTAGCCAGACCCCCTTCCAATCTCTCTCCTGTCTAAGCTTTCCAGTTCAGATGGCAATAATGAAAGTACACTTCCATAGGAGAATATTATTCTTCTATGTTGGAAAATCTTATGATGGCTAGTGTCATTACCCTCCCACCTATAAAATCACATACTGGTTTTGACCCTGAGTGACCCATGCCCTCATGGTATAAGGAACATGACCTTTGTAATTATCATTTTGTCAAAGGTCATAGCGACAATAACTACATCACCTTCAAGAATATTGTCCAAGAAATGTTATACAATGGAGATATAGTCTTGGATATCCTAAATGCACCCACTAACTAAAACTTGCATATCTTCAAGAAGCCATTCCCTAATCATGCCCCATCTTCCAACCAAGCTGGTGATACCTCAAACAATGATAGCAATGTCCACAAGGTCCACGCTATTTTTAATGACATACCAGTTGCTTCCCAATTGCCTCATGTTCCTTCCATAGATGAAATCTTATCCAGAGCTCTGCTACCTGCACAAGGTTTGATTTCATCTACTCCCCCACCCATAGAGACACCCCCTTCATTTTCTTCTACACCCATGTAAGAGCCTATAATTAACACAACACCTTTGACCCCTCAAAATTTTGAGTAGTTGTTAGTGGCACCACTCCTACTCATAGAAGATACAGGTCCACCACCTACACCAACACAAGGAGAGTCCACTTCGGCTGGCATGTCCTCTCCTCTACCCATGGAGAATACTATAGAAGTACCACTTCCTGTAGATGACCATTCACCATCAGACCTTCATGACCATACTGATCTTCTTTCAGCTCTCTTACCCACAGGGTTGGAGCTAACCATTTCCCTATATCTCAAACACATTTTATGGGGATTACCAATCAATCCACGTTGACCCCACCTACATCAAAACCATTCTCATGCTTGGATGATCACTTGGACTATGTCGATAGAGCCTTACTTTAGGGACACCTTCTACTTCTTATTTCAACACAAATGAGGTTATCCCCTATTGACACCTCCATTATCTATCCAAAAGTGTTTCGGGAAACGAAACCAAACACAATTACGACTATTGTAAATCCTTCCATGATACCATCCTTGGCCCAACATACACCTACACCCAAACACCTACCATTTCCTATATTGCCACCCTTACCTAAACCTATCACTACCTAAGGGGTCATACCAATAGGTAGCCTTACTCACCCACCCATCAAATTAGATGTAACATTCCCATTTTAATACTTTAGAATCAAGATATTGTTTTTTATAATGTTCATTGTTCTAAATAAAGCAATATTTAGAACAAACATTCCATGCCAATCAAATTCAATGGATAAACACATGCAGCAGTAATGAATCAGTGACTCACTGATCTATTCATTCCATAACTCGGTAAGCTACTGATCTATTTATGTTATCTTATATATTGAATACATATTGTATACTTTGTATACCTTGTCATCCTGCCCTACACTGGGTACTGAGTGATCTATTTAAAGAACATATTTGAATATCTGTTACCAATATTCATCCGATATCACGTTTTTTTAAACATGGTGACATAAGACAACACAACGAGCGGTTTGCGTTACTTTGGCCAAATATTTATAACATACTGTGTATGTCACTATTCCTAGATGACATACTCGTCATTTTGGAATATGTCCTTCACCTCATGCTTCTATTATCATGATTGATCTTTACTAACTTCCGTCAGTCCAATTGTTCCAGGTTTTACCCTAGCCCTAGATAGAAACATAACCTATTATAGGAAGATGCTCACAAAGGCTTAGGGTAGATGGGCATACTCATTTGACCTAAGTCATCCGAATGTGCAAACATACCCTGAGCCTTTGGAAGCTAATTCCTATCCTAAATATGCTCCTATCCAGACCTAGAGAGAAACTAGGTTCAAGTCCAAGTTCCAGACGTGTGTAGATCTAGATGATCAATACGGAAGGGTGATGCCACATTTCAACTACAAAATTGTATTCTTGAGAATATTTAAGCCTTCTCGAAAGTACAGCCCTACAATTGGCATGTGCCAACATCCTACAAAAACTACCTCATCGAGATGTACATACCCCCGAGGAGATTTTTAATACATTATTAGTTTGAATTAAAACCTAATTATAGTAACCCTGCCAAACCCTAATCTAATGCTCAATAATTTTTTCGTAATTTTTCTTCATTTAGCTCACTAAGAACTTCATTATTTTCATATTCACTTTTAATAATTGATCACATAAATAAACTATTAATTAATCGTAACTGTGCAGCGTTATAATATGTCTTATTTAACAAGTACAATAACTTTTTAGAAAGTTCAACACCATAATATATCCAATACAAGGTAGACTTTATACAAATTAAGTCTAATAAATTGTAGTCATACTTGCAAACCTTTATGGTTTATATTCCATTAAGAAAGAGAAAGAATCTTTCTCTACATGTTACGTGTTAGGGTTTATCCTACCCAATGTCCACATTTTCTTAATGTATGTTCATCACATGTTACATTACTATGTTATATAGTTTAGATAACGAATATCATATACTGCAACTTAATAAGATGCATCACAAGTAGGGAGATTGAACTAAATCCCTCTATCCAACTTATGAAAAGATATCCAATTAACATAAAAATATTATAAAGAATATCAACAAGATAGAATCCATCTCATCCATACAAGTACAAAATAATTTACACAACCGATGCAGGTAAACTCTCAACTTTCAATTTATCTTCTAACTTATACATTTACAAGTCTTATGCATTTAGGTATACTACATAACAACTGTATTCATTATAAAAGAATACTACATTTCCTTTTTCAATAAAATCTCAAGAATGAATCTGAATTCTTCACAAGGAATAATGTTTAATTCAGCCAATGCATCATATAATTTTTTCCTTCTTTTATCACTTACGAAGTCCATCTGCAAAAATTGCTAGCATGGGTCAGCTCAATGAACTGAGCATGATAAGCACTAAGCCTTAAAATGAGGTGCATTCCAATAATTGTTCCATTAAAACAACTCTGCTTTAATGAGACAATTATTACATCATAAATATCAATATAAGTAATAGAAAATAGAAAATAAGTACGTTTAACCAATTGAATTTACTTCCAAGATAAGAACGGAATATAATCCACTATATCTACCTTACAAAATTAAAGTTTAATTGATCATATCAATTATCTTTAAGCAAACAACAAATCATATCATCTCATTGTTCCCAATTATATTATAATAGAATACAACATTTATCTTTTCTTTAACCAAAATAAGGGTTTAAAGCATTGTTCTCATTAGGACGATTCATCTAACTCTTAAGCAAAAGAAAAAGAAGAACCATTATAAGATATGCTCAAACACAAGACATCCAAAAAACTGAAACAAATTCATAACATGAATTAACGGTTTCATTTAAAGGAAAACTACCTTAAAATTCAACATTTAAGATTTTCATCAGAACATAATCCCATTTCAATATGAGGAATAGAGAATCAAACAGTCTACTTGCAAGGCTAAATCTACTTCCACATGATAGACGTTAACATTTAAAGATCAGAAACCAACGTTCACAAATCAAGGTAGACTTATATAGGTGATAATCTCCACTCGAGTCCATCCAAGGAGGATCCATAAAAAGATAGTGTGCAAGAGACAAAACTTACTCATCGCAAACCAAAAAAAGCAAAGCCTTGTCAAACAAATAGTCTACCAAACAAGCTTACATTTTCAGTTCAATAAAACCGAATAATCTAATCTCTTCCTACATCATTTCTAGAAATGATTTGAATAAGGAAGACCAAATAACTCATAAAGAAATATCCATTTCATAAGAGAATCAAAACAAAAAAGTTAAACTAATGAACTTATCCCAGAAATAGAAAGAAAGGGATCTTAATTAGAAAATGATCCAATCATTAATTCATTTTATTGTACTAACAAATGAATTTCCACTTTTAATTCAAACATAGAAATTCATAAGCTAGTTCCCATGAGAGAGAACAAAATTGAATCATAGTAAGAAGAAAGCACACTGCCATTTTCCTTACAATTTGTTACCTTTAATAAAAACGAGTTTCAATTCCTATCTCAAAATTAAATACGCATAACAGTCCTAAAAACAACATTCTGTTCCAAAGGATTCACATTCCTTTCTTTTAAAAAGATACAAGGTTTATTTACTATATCCAACAAGAAATAGAAAAACAAACCAATCAGTAATCTAAACATGTTTAGAGTATTGACGAACTTAAAGACTAAAATCTCATTTTCAGGTTTCAATATTGCATTACAAAAGAGTAATTAGTTCTCAATTCAATAAGCACTAAAGTAATAAACTCTTCTTTTAAACAAAACACAAAGCTTATTTTAAAATAACTGAAGACACGGGTTTCCACAAAATAGAGGGGTGAAAAGAATACCCCTGATAAAATTCCATTGACATCTCAGCAAAGATGAAACAATTCTCAAAAAGGAAATACCAAATCCATTCATCAAACAAAGATGTTTTCAGTTAAGATCTCAAGAGTTTACCCAATAACTCAGCCAACTATTCTCCCATTTTTCTTTGAGCAATAGTTCAAAAAAAGAGTTATAAGTTTTAACTTTTAATACAAGTAAAACCCAACTAAAAATACCTGAACAAAGTCAAACATGAAGTTTCAACAAAAGTTCAGGGCTACACAAGTCTCTGATCACAGGTTCAAGGAAACACGAAGTTCCCATTCCAGTTTATATTTTAAACAAGAAGTCCTAATACCAGCTCAAAATGAAACATGGGCTTCAACAAGAGTTTATAACTATACAAGTAACAAAACATGAGTACGGTGTAAAACACAAACCCCATTAACAGTCCAATTTTTCATAAGAATAAAACATGGGTACAGAGCCACATACGGGCTTCAACAATAGTCCCGAGTTACCCAAGATTCCCTAACATAGGTCAGAGCATCAAGAACCTCCATCACCAGCTTTCATCAAAAAAGAAACCAAGAAAAAGATCCAAACCAAATACAAGCTCGATTATGAGCTCAAGCAAAACACAAACTCCAACAAGATTAGACAAAACTCAAGGTTCCCATATAGTTCAGAATCCACATAATGCAACGAAGGTCAGTTCCAACACAACAACCTCGAATACAAATTTCAGAAATGGAAAATAGAGCTACTAATACAAGCTTCACATGCATGTATCACTATTAAACTACCACAAGGATAGTTTCAAAACCAATGTTATTTTTTCCATGGATTCATATTCAAGATAACAAAGATTGTAAAACCTAGAAAACAAGTAACCAAATAAAACATGCAAGCCCAAAATCTCAAAAGAGAAGAATCATTTTAATGAAACATTTAGAAGAAAGTAAGAGATCTTAAATATTAGAGCCTATCATGCCTGATAGTGCTTCTTCCAAATCGAAGGATACCTCTAGCTGAGCTCACAACTTCTCCTCTTCTCCACGAAAGATCAAACAACCATATTCTTTTTCTACATCGTCTCTTATACATCCCATGAACCAAAAATAGGTTTAAGACTTCAAAAATAGCCATTAAGTGTAGTTCAATCTGATGGTTCGAAAAACTAGAGAGCATGTAAAGAAAAAATCGTGGAACATGCAAGGTGAAAAAACCCCAGACAAACCCGCTTGCATGCCTTCCAAGACGGTTTGTGCATGAAAACAAAAAAAAAAAGTTTCATTAATTACAATTTTCCTGCCTATCCTTCCTCGCCACCGCCTTCCAAGTCTGGCAATTTCCAAATCAAATTTGACATGAAATTCCATTTTATTTATACTTCCACATAAGCCTCCTCTAAGTCACTAGCCCTTGCCAAAACTGGTAGTACCCTATGCATTAAGAACCTTATCAATAACATAAATGTCATAGGAATCGTCACCCTTAATGCATGTGACCACCTAATTCCCCTTTCATACCCATTAGTTTAGGATAGATCAATTTTTTTAGGTTAGATCTTAGGTAGTTTATAATACATACCTTAGGATATAACCCTAACAACAAATTTCTACCATAGGTCTTAACACATAGCCTTAGGTAGTTTCCACATAGGTTAGATTACTTCACAACATAATAGTTTTAGGCATTAGGTTAGATCATCATAAAACCTTATAGTATTAGGTTCTAGGTTAATTTTAATAGCCTAGTAACCTTTCCATATCCTTTAGCACAGAGATTAGGTTAGGATACCACTCAACCAACAAAGTAGAATAGGAAGCTTTAGGTTAGAATAAGAATTATATTAAGTGACATAGCTTAGGTAGTAAATATTCTTACCTAGCTTAGGATTTTGTAGGATAGCCCTTTTTAGGATCCCGAATCCTTCCTATGTCGTGAACAGGCTATATTTTCGTGTTCGTCAGTAATGTTCTACCATGATCGATCTCCAAGGACCCAAGAATAACATACAATTGAATGGAAATACGTTCACAAAAAAAATCAAAGAACTTATAACAACAAAGTTCAGTCAATATGTCTCTTAATTCATGGAATGTCAATTTTACCATTCATTCAACAGAGTAGATTTAAAACATTCCTTGGATCACTGAAATTGATCCAAGGATGAGTGAGATTGATAGATAAGCTTACAACTCTTAAACTAGATTGCAACTCACCTACAAGAAGTGAAAAATGGATTCAAGGAAGCCATTCCAATTCAGTCAAAGGATATTAAGAATAGAAATGATTTTTCCATATCAAGCATGATCTCCAACAATCAAAAGAACATATATTTATAAGGAAAGTCACATGTCAACACTTGAAATGCAAAGGAGGAAAATAAAAACTGTCAAGGGTGTTACATGCTGATTTAGCTACATCTTCAAAAACTAACACCAAACTTAAACAAGCCCCTAAAATGAAGATCCAATCTCCTAAATCTCATACCCCAACCTCAGCTACCACACCCTTATCACCTTCACCCCTTCCATCCATTTTAGGAGCTCATCCCTCGACACTGGCCAAGCAACCCCTATCCACTAGTAAACCAAGAACGCAGAAACCCATTTCCCCATCGCAAACCTCTAATATACTCAAGCAACCCACACAACCTTTTCCCTAACCTATAACCTTCTTACCACCCATACCTCTAATACCATCAATAACTTCTTCACTACCCATGACACTTCCTTCTCTTTCACTCACGCCTCCTACCCAACCTACACCACCTACCTCCACAGCACCTCGGTTACCCCCGTGGGTAACTTACCCTCTTCCACCATCTACTTTTCCCTCCACATCTCATATGCCCATATCTCCTTTTCCCAAAAAGATGCAACCTAAAGCCAAAAATATGCTTCCCTCAAATAAGGTAGTTAAACCAACCAAACCTTCCTTTGTCAGTTCATCTACCATGTCCCTACCCTATAAGATATGACCAACACCTAAGACCACACCACACACCAAACTAATAGCCCAACCTACTCCCCCTATTGTAAAACCTCTTCCTCCACAATCAGCCATACTTGTACCCAAACCCACATTCACCACCCATTATGATCCACTAGCGGGATCTTATGCCAAAATATTAACCAATATCCTCAAAACTTCTATCATCACATTACCACCCCTTAGAACTTACAACTCACTCAAACCCAAACCAAAAGGATTTGACAAAACCAAAATTTGTGCCTACCATCATGTGCCAGGACACGATGTAGAGAACTGTAAGGCTTTACAAACCACTCTTTTCCAATTATGTCCTCCTGAATAAAACTTTAATGATGATGATCTTCTTGATGAGGAACCCATTTTTCCTTCACTAATTTCCACAGATCCTCTCCCATCACCTACTTAGTGACCAATATCTCCACCCCAACAACTCTTGGATCCATCCCTAAGATTCAAAATTAACATGGTTTGCATAAGAGAATTGGCCAAACCACCACCAAAATTCCAATGTACCCTACTCATTTCACAAGGATTGTATCCCCCATTAGGGTTTTGTCCCTCATGACACTATACCTTCCATGACACACCCTCTTCATCCACCTCTCCTCAGATTAACATGATAAACATTACCACCCATGCTCAGAAAGACAAGGGCAAGGAGAAAGTAAGTGGCCCATCAACCAACCCTGTACCTCATATACCATCTACACCCACACCCAAAGTCATCATTCGAGGTCCTTCATATCCCATTTCTGACAGGGTCACACATCGCACATGTTAAAATAAATACACCAATCCCCCCTCAAAATTTCTTAGTACGACCTCATCCAAACCTCAGAGTCACATTGTCAAGCCCTCTTGGAGGTCCTTCAATCCATTGAATTTTTACCAAATAACCCCACACCTATGGCCTCCATCATTACCCCTCACAACGTAGCCTCTCTCACTAGCACTTCGCCTTCCTTCTACACCTCCACCCACTCACCACGTGGCTGCCCTCATCTTATCAGATGAAGAGATTGCTTCCTTCTAGTCTGATAACCTCGACCCCACTCTTTTCATCTTCATCTTCATTGATAATATATGTATACAATGTGTTATGATCGATGGTGGTGCTAGCATTAACATCATCTCCTCCCATGTGTATGACCAAATACAAATACCTGCCAATTATATGCATGTTAGCCCTATTATGCTACGTTCCTTTAATAACGTTGTGACCTCTACCCTAGGTACCATTGTTTTTCATGTCCACATAGGTCCCTGCACCGTCCTAGAACTTTTCTATGCCCTAGAAGGGGAGTTCAAGTATAACTTGCTGCTTGTCCGACCTTGGATCCGTGATATGGGTTGTGTCCCTTCAATGTTACATTGATGCCTCAAATTTTAACACAAGGGACATAATTACACCATCCCTACTGACCCCTCACCTTTTAAGACCTGTAACATGCTATAAATACCCAATGATGTGTTTGTACTGGTCAAGGTATCCGCCACCACAACCACTTCACCTTCACCCACGACCCCATCCAACAAAATTACCACTACTTCGGTTGCATCTAACCTTGCTATCCACACTGGAATTGTAGCCTCTACTAGTGGAACCCCTTCATATAGCAAACCATCCATACCCGCTACCCACATACAAACTACTGGTCCCTTAGAAGGTGTTTTTCAATGCCTCACTCTAGGGGAATACCACCTATACAATATTGATACCTTCCTCACCCCACAAGAGTATGAGAATCTACATCAACACCCCAGTTATGACATCCACATTGGTGATGTGTTCCCTTATGACCCTCCCCACCTTTGCACCAACCTAACATATGGGGGGCTTGATATGGCCACCTATGAACCTGAACCTCCATCCCAAAACCAACCATTTTCATCCAACCTACACTCCCTCACTAACCATCATTTCACTCACACTTTCCTCCATCAGTGCCCATGGAAGGGATTTGGCTTCGATTTTTATGTACAAGGCCACCACACTATCATCTCATGTACCTCTCATAAACACAATGACCGTAGTGGCATTGGTTTTGATGCTCCATCCTATAAGAAGGTTCACATCGACCTTATCCAGGATGAGAAAACTCCCCCCTCTCATTCACCCACATTACCATCTTAACCCACGGAGTCCATAGATCCTGAATCTATTCCTCCTAACATTTTTTTTCATAGACACCATTTCCCTGGGACCGCTAACCTATCAATGTGATGGCGACGCTCCCTCTTCTCTCCCATTCTTGTATCTTGACATGATTGATGATGATACACCTTCAATTAACATCGTTCAATGTTAGGATGATGAGTCTATCCTCACCTACCTTGGTGCAGAAGACTCTTATATTCATCGGTTGGTACCCTCTGAGACACAAACCATGTTGAATGAATCGATGATAAAAATCAACATTAATACTCAGGATGAACCACACATTCTAAAGATCGGTCAATCCTTAGACGCTACTAAATAGTAAGCCTTCACCTCTTTCCTCTGGGACCATAACAATGAATTTTCTTGGTCCTATGCCGATATGCCCCGAATTGACCCTAAAATCATGGTTCACAATATCGTAACCATTCCTAATGCCAAACCCATAAAAAAAAATCTCCAAAAAATGCATCCTCACATTGCTCTTCTGGTCAAAGAAGAGATTTAGTGCCTTCTCTTAGTTTCCTTCATTCTACCCATTGATTATCCCGAATGGATTTCTAACATCGTTCCTATCACAAAAGTGACAGGGGGACTCCACATTTGCATGGATTTCTGTGACCTCAACCTCACCTGTCCCAAAGATAATTTCCCACTACCAGAAATTGACCAACTAGTTGATCTCACCACTGACCATGAAATGTTATCAGTCATGTATGGCTTATCAAGATACAATCAGATATTACTAGCCCCAAAGGATCGACACAAGACTTCCTTCATCACCCCTTGGGGGATTTTTCTGTTATCGAGTCATGCATTTTGGCCTCAAAAACATTAGTGCTACATATCACTGAGCCATGACTTACATCTTCCATGACATCATGCATCACATATTGGAGGATTATATAGATGATCTGCTTTCCAAATCCAAGCATTGAACCAAACATCTACCCGTTCTTAAAGTAATTTTTGATCACCTCATCAAATATTGTGTTCATCTTCAACCAAAAAAGTGCATCTTTGTGGTACTTTTTAGAAAAATCCTAGGTTTCATCATTTCTTTGTGGGGCATAGAATTCAATCCTTCTAAATTCAAGGCTATTCTTGAAATTCTGTCACCCACTAATATCCATAAAATTCACAACCTACAAGGAAATTTGCAATCAATTCATCATTTTATCTCACAACTTTTTAACCACTGTTAACCCATTCCATCATCTTCTCAAGAAAGATGTTTCATTCAAATGGGATGATTAATTCCATAAAGCCTTTAAAGCCTTAAAACAATACCTACATCAACCACCAGTGCTCATTCCTCTGAATGATGACCAGCCGTTCTACCTATATTTTTCTACCATTGACCATTCTTTAGGTGCCATGCTCACTCATCGCGATGACCAACATCGAGAGAAAGTGGTTTATTACATAATCCATATCCTTCTTGACTATGAAATTAGATATACTCATGCCAAAAAACTTTTCCTAGCCTTAGTTTTCATCATCACCAAACTCTTCCATTACCTACTCAACCACAAAACATTCATCATTACTAATACTAACCCATTACACTATATGTATGCCAAACCTTATCAAAATCAACATGCCACACGTTGGCTTATGCTTTTGGCTGACCTTACCCTTGAATTCATCCATCAAAATTCCATCAAGGGCTAGGCTATCACCAACCAATTTGTTGACATGTAACACCTGATAAAACAACCCACTAGAGACCTAAGAACAACCTAGGATTAGTTAGGAAAATTATGGAACAATTTTTTTTATTAAAAAGAATCTCCAACAATGTTACAAGACAATAACTATCACTAATAGGTTCTGGAA
This sequence comes from Taxus chinensis, assembly GCA_019776745.2. Taxonomy (NCBI): domain Eukaryota; kingdom Viridiplantae; phylum Streptophyta; class Pinopsida; order Cupressales; family Taxaceae; genus Taxus; species Taxus chinensis. Next base: position 79,979,028 of record CM034146.1, on the reverse strand, counting down.
TAGTTCTAATCTACTAGAGTATACTTTTATTTTATTAATAATTATTAGAGGTTGCAAGGTCAAAAATTTAGGGTCAGAAGTTTCAATTAGGTTCAGAGGGAAAATTCTTCACCATACCCAATCTCTAACAGGTGTAAAGTTTTAACTTGATTTTTCTCATACTTAACACATTCAAAATTTCCCTAAATCAATTTCATTAGATCAGAAATTTCCTCACCTTTCCATTTATATAAATAAGTCCTCCTAAGTCCTCATATTTTTCAAGTTATGGGCCGGTGGGGCCTTGGGGTGAAAAGTTTCCCCAAGGGTGGGCCATCGGGCCTAGGGGTGAAATTTTACCCAAAGGGTGGGTTGGCGGGCTGCGAGGAGACCTTTGGAAATTTTTTACCACGTGGGGAAAAAATCACATTTGCACCCATGCTCCCGCAGGACCACAAGTCCACAAGGGACACGTGGAGCTTCCTAAGGCAGCGTGGGGAAGAGCGGGGAAAGGCAGGGCGGCGGGAGACATTTACAAATTCTCCTGCACGGAGTGAAATTCATCACTACGCCCGTACTCCCACGATTCCAAAAAGGACATGTGGTGTCTCCTAAGCTAATGTGGGGAAGGTGGCGTGTCAGGGAGAAAATTGACTTAACGTCGTGAAGGGATAAGATGGTATAGAGATCCATTCCTTCACCGGCACCTCGCGATGCCACGTGGTAGCCCTTGATTGGCTGCGGGCCAGAAAAACAGTGAGGAAAACATGGAAAAAATTTCAAAAAAAAATTGAGATGCAAAAGAAAAAGATGGATGTGTTCCTCTGCCAATGCCTCATGATGCCACGTGGCATCACCTGATTGGTTGCGGACCGATAAGGAAAGTTTGGTAAATTTTTCAAAAAAATTCTGAAAACGCTAAGTTCAAAAGAGGATCCGCCCCTCCACTATCACCTCATGGTACCACATGGTAGCCTCTAATTGGTTGTGGTCCAATAGGGCGGAGGAGTAAATTTTGAAAATTTTACCAAAAAAATTCCTAAGCCCCAAGGAAAAGATTTGGGCCGTGGGCCCACCAAGGAAAATTTTCCCAAAATTTTAACGCCAAGTGAAGAAAAATTCAGAGGGCCATAAATTTTGATAGAGATCTCGATTTTGGGAAAACAAGGACTTTCTAGAAATCTCTAGATGTCCTCTTTGCACTGAGTTCATTAATTTTTTGTTTTGATAAAGTTTAAGGGGTCAATTTTAAGAAAATGGCTTGTAGGCTTATATAGTGCAAACTGTTAATATTTAACTTGTTAGATTTATTCAATTTGATCTTTCTCCTCTCTCAACATGCCAAATAGACATGGAGGATTGTTCCTAAATGGATTTAAGGAAGGATTCAAGGTTCAATTTTTCTGATTGACTTAAAAATTTGAGCATTTCTGTTTATTGACATAAAAATGACTGCAAAATGGTTTGATCCCGATTTTACTAAGTTTTTGAAATACTTCCTTAAGTTTTTTAGTCAATTTGAGCTTGTTTACACCCTAGAATGTTCAATTTTAATGTTTCATAGTTATTTCTTACTTTCAAGTTTGAAATGTGCATTTTTGGTTTAATTAATTACCAGTTTTAAAATTACAAAAAATAGGCATCAAATCTTAATTTGTCTATTTGACATTTCTTCTATGTATTTATGATACCATCCAATTCCAATATGACACATTTGGTTGATTCAAAACAAACCATTCACGACCAAAATGTAATACTGATTTCAATTTTTTTCACATTTCAAAGACAGAGTTCTGCACTATCCTTCATACATATTTTCTTCTTTCAAGCAGAGATTCTAATACATTGAAATAATGAAATTCAAATAAAACAATGAAATTTGAGAAAAGCATTACATTCATTTATTTATTCCAAAAGACAAATTACAACTTCATTTCCATTTGATTACAAAATACAGTATACCAAGCACGTATTATTCTTTCACATTCTTTCTAAACAGAATACACAGTATAACTCTTTTACATTTCAAATTTCAGTTGCAAATATGTATAGCATCTTTCCATTACAACATTTACAAGATCATCCACTTCGAGTGGGAATGTTACAATGAAATTTTATTTCACAAGGGACTATAAAACTCTTTCCTCAGCTTCATAATAGTAACATACATTCTTCTCATTTTTCCAATTTTGATCACAACAAATTCAGGGGAAAGGCAACGCTCCCCACCCAAATACGACATCCAATGAAAGGAGAAGCCATCCTTATTCATTAGCCCCCGAGACCCAACCAAAAAGCAATAAGAAATGTATTTCAACCCATGGCAACAACAGACTTCCACATCACAATGCAATCTTTCAACATGCACATTTCAAAATAAAAACACAGTCCAAAATAGAATGTAGTTTTGCAGCTACATTATAACATGAAAAAACAATACTAAGACTTCATCAAGCAAGCCAAAGGAGAAAGAACTATGAGGGATGCTTCTTATACCTCCCAAACAGGGAAATGGTTATCACCACCTGAGTACAACCCACATAAATATATGTATATATATATGAATATCATTTCAAACCCATTCATGCCCTTATGCCTCCCCCAAGTACCCATTATTCCTCGTATTATCTTATATCTCCCCAACCTCTTATGGAACCCCATAACATGTAAATAAATGCAAGCTATTTCTTTGTAAGGTAGAACTAAAATTCCCAACTCCCTCCACCCTTATACCTCCCTAAAACCACTTGTACCTCCCACAAAATAACTACATAGTATTCTCCGACACCATTCCTAGGCCATCTACCCAACAACCCACAATATATACCAAAACATTCACACAAGAACATTCGCATAAACAAAAGAAGAGTATTTCAAGAGCCAAGCTCTTACCTATCCATGATGGAGTTTGTTTCAAGTTAAAAATAGAAAGCTCCTTTCAATGCAAGAAATCCAAAAATCAACCCAACACAATCATGCAACAATCTTCCAAAAAATTCTCCAAGCAAGAGCTCCCAAAACAACAAGAAAAATTTCCCAAAAAATGAAGTCTCATAAAAATGAAGAAATCCAAAACAAGACAAGAAATTCAAATTTTATAGAAGAGGGAAGAGAAGAGGATGAGGTGGATCCACATAGGATGCCACTTCACACATCCTTAACTCCAACACCCAGAATCAATTCATTCTCTAATGCATAATAATTAGGTGGGTGAATAATATTACAGTTTTACTTATACACTCAAATCCAACCCACACCCCAAAGAAATGAAATTAAATCATGTAAGAAAAGTGCAATTAAAACCAATTCGTCTTCCCAAAATGCATTATAAAATTCTAAATTTAACCCTCCAAGAATAGGCAAGGTTGGTATGTAAATTTAATAGGTATGGGATAAGTTTAACTTGTCCCATAAGCCTCCTAAAACAGCCCCCAAGGACAAATTCAAATTTCCATGAAGGTGGAGTGTTTCACACTCAAAATTTAACTTACACATTACTTACACATTCTTAGAAAACTTTAATACATGGAGAACACATTCTTATGACATCATTTAATTAATTAAGTAAACAATATGATTACTCACAATATTTACACACCATTTAATAAATAATGAAAGGGGTAATTGCACCACATAAAACATATGAAAAAATTAAACAAAAGGGACCAAAAATAAAATAAATACATAAAATACCTTGGTCACATTTAAAGGTGATTCCCCCCATGGGAATCCCTAACACTAACAAACACACACACAAAAAAAACTAGTTGTCATGGTGACCTTGTTAAATTCATCTAGAATTCCAATGTGGTTCATCTCCAATCCCTCGATGTTTGTTGCGATATTTTAACCTACAAAAAAAAAATACCTCCTTCAGTCTCATGGCCATATCAAAATGTCCAAAATAATATAAATATATTAAAATTTTCAAAATCATCTAGATATGTGAAACACAACAACATCAAAGCAATCTAACAATATCATTCTAGTTTTGTCAAAAAATATATCATCATCCAATAATTTTCCATTTCTAGGACTACTCACAATATATAAATATCACAAGTCTAAACAATGCCTATCATATAACTATGTCCAATAGTATGACATCATCAACCTATAAATTGTCTCTAATAATCATCATGAATCATATAATAATCAAAGTCAACAATAATCCATTATCAAATATCTAACATCATACTAAATCAAAACTATAATAATGTCCATAATATAGCCAACAGTTTCATGATCAATATAAAAAGGTGTCAAAGGGAAGTGGGCACTACATCCCCCTCCCCTTAGACTGAACTTCCTCCTGGAAGTCACTGGAACAAATGTGGAAACTGAACTCGTAAAAAAGTAGCATCCTCCCATGTAGCTGCAGTCTCATAATATTTGTCCCCTTGTACCTGAACTTGATCAACCTCTCTACCTCAAAGGCCTAGGGACATACGATCTAGGATGTAAATGGGCTCCACCATCACCTACCCCTAATCCTACACCTACAATGATGTCCAATCTAACACATGAGAAGGATCTACAAAATATCTCCTAATAACTAAAACTTGAAACACATCATGTATGTGAGACAAGATGGGTGGCAATGCTAGATGGTAGGTGAATGGGCCGATACACTCCAAGATCTCTAAAGGACCATTGAATCTAGGAGCTAACTTAGAAAATTTTCCATAACGGATAGGGCTCTTATGTGGCCTAACATGAAGGAACACCTTCATGCCCACATCAAAACTATGGTCAGTCCTATGCTGATCTACATACTTATTTTGCTTGTCCTATGCCTCCTGCAGTCTTCGTCTGATCAAACTCACCTGCTACTCCATGTCTTGCAACAAAGCTTTTCCAAGAGAAAACCTATCCTCTAGCCTATCCCAGCTAAGAGGTGTCCTATACTCTCTACCATACAAATCCTCAAAAAGGATCCATGCCAATAGAACTCTAGAAACTATTATTGTAGGCAAACTCCACCAAGTACAGGTAATCCTCCCATCTAGACTATTGATCCATCACATACATCTTAAGCATGTCCTCTAAAATTTGATTTACCCACTCAGTCTTTCCATCTATCTTAAGGTGATATGCTATGCTAAAATTTATCTTTTTCTTGAGGGCATGCTGCATGGTAGTCCAAAAATGGGAAGTGTAAAAAGGATCGCAACCACTAATGATCTTCCACGGAATCCCATACAACCTTACGATCTCATCCAAATATACTCTTGCCACTGCTCTAGCTGTATAAGTGATCTTCACCAGAGAAAAGTGAGCCACTTTTTTCAATTTATCAACTGTGACCATGATGGCGTCATGACGATATCTCAACATCGGTAGCCCAATAATGAAGTCCATGGTAATAGTGTTCCATTTCCACTCCGGTATAGCGTGAGGGAAAAGATGGCTAGTTTGATGCTAATTCTTAGCATTAACTCTCTAGCACTCTAAACATCATGACACCAACTGGGCCATGTCTGTACGAATTCCTCTCTAATGATATAATTGTCTCAAGGCAGTGTGCATCTTCTTCACCCCGGATGGGCTGAATAGGGTGCATGATGTGCCTCTACCAAGATGTCCTATCCCAAGCATCCATCTTTGGGAACATAAATCTAGCCTCTGTTCTTGAGAAGACCATCTGCATCTAAATAAAAACCATCAAACTTCCCCTCAAGGTGTCTCTGAGACTCGATCTCTACTCAAACTGTAATGTAGAAGCTGTCAAGAGGAAGCTGCTGAAGAATCCTACCCCACAAATCCATGCTCACTGAAGTGGACATAGCCACATGTCTCCATCTGTAGAGTGCATCTGCCACCACATTATACTTCCCTTTCACATACTATATCTCCATATCATACTCATAAAGTAACTCCATCCAACCCCGTTGATGAGTGTTGAGATTGGTCTACCTAAAGAGATGGCAAAGAATCAGGTGATTTTTCCTAAGTGTGAATATCTGACAAAGAAGAAAGTGTATCCATCAAACCAAGGTATGCACAATGACCGCAAGATCAAGATCATGAGTTGGATAATTGAGCTCATAATCCTTGAGTTTGTAAGACTCAAAATCCACTACTCTGCCCTCCTACATCAACACACCTCCAAGCCCTACTAACAAAGCATCTGTGTAAATGAAAAACTGACCCTGTGGATCCGACACTGCAAGAATAGGTGCTATAGTGAGACATTCCTTCACTTTACTGAAGGCCTACTTTCATATTTTCAACCAAACAAACTTCTTCCCTTTCCTTTGAAGGGAAGTGATGGGGTGTGAAATTCGAGAGAAGTACTGAACAAATCTCTGGTAGTATCTTGTTAATCCCATTAAGTTTCACACCTCAGTCACCATAGTGGGTGCTAGCCAATCCATAATAGCTCTAATCTTGGAAGGATTGATGGTGATACCTTCCCCAAAAATGATGTGACCCAAATATTGCACCTCTTTCTAAAAGAATGCACACTTCTCCAAGTTCCTGAAAAGATATTGTTTCCAAAGACACTGAAGAACCTTGAAAAGGTGCCCCTCATGCTCCTCATGTGTACATGAATAAATCAAAATTTCATCAAGGAAGATGAGCACGAAGCGATCTAATATGGTCATGAATACCCCATTCATCAAACTCATAAATATTACGGGGGCATTAGTCAAACCAAAAGGCACCACTGTGAACTCATAGTGGCCATATCTCATATAGAAGGTGGTCTTATGAATGTCCACCTCCGAAATCCTCAGTTGATGGTAACCTGACTTAAGATCAATCTTAGAGAAAACCATGGTTCCCTTCATCTGATCAAATTAATCATCAATGTGTGGAAGGGGATAATGATTTTTTATTGTTACTTTGTTCCACTGGCGGTAATCAATACACAACCGTAAGGATCCATCCTTCTTATTCACAAAGATCTCCGGTGCACCCCAAGATGATTTAGTAGGGTGGATAAGGCCTTTCTCCAAAAGGCCCTCAAGTTGTAACTTGAGCTCACAGAGCTTTATGGTGGTCATCTGATAAGGTTCTCTTGAGATAGGCTCTACTCCAGGAACCCGATCTATATGAAAATTAATCTCACATGGGGGTGGTAACCCCTGTAGCTCCCTCAGAAAGACATCTGTAAACTCTCTCAAAATGGGGTGATCATCTAGTGATGGTCAATTAGACCCATCCTCTAATCTGTCAATGAATGTAACAGCATACATCTAGAAATCCCATCGCACACACTACTTAAGCTGTATAACAGAGATTGTGTGAATAGAAATGGGTCTCCTAACCCCTGAAATCATTGACTCAACTCCCAAATCATTTGCACAGGATATAATCTTGTGGTAACAATCCACTCTCGCCTTGTGTGTAGATAACCAATCCATACCCAAGATGACTCCATAAGAGCCCAAAGGAAGGATACAAAGATCCGAGGTAGTGGTGAAAGGTCCCAAATCTGCCACATACTTCTTAACTAAGGAGTCTATAGACATCTTGACTCCAGAAGCCATCTCAACATCCCAACTATGACCCTGCCTAACTACCACTAGCCTGAATTACTCTACTAAAGATGGTGCAATGAAAGAATTAGAAGAACCATAATCAAACAAGATGGAGGTAGGAATACCACCAATGCTACCTGCAGTCTCAATAACTATACTCTGATGCTCTACCTAATGGTTCTTGACCACTACATACATCATATGAGTGTGCCCCATATCACCAACAGTAGTCTCTGAGATTTATGTCTTACCCTTATTGTTAGGGTTCTATGGGCAGTCTCTCCAAAAATGTCAAGTAACACCACAAAAAAAAAATCGCTTAATCCTCTCCCCTATGTAGCCAGTCCAGTCAATACTCTGGAGGTTTGTGGTGTGGATCCTAATGATCCGGCTATGGTCTACTATGGTCTTTGCTAGTGAGCTCCCGTTGAGTGAGCTCTCTAGGAAGCTTGTGTCCTGATGGGACCCCTAGGAGGAGGCCCCATACTCCAACCTCTCTATGCATCAAACGTATGAGGAGGCATATAAGGTCGGTAGGACTGTTGCTACTGCTGGGGTCTAAAAGATGACTATGCTGAACCCTGTCCACCACAAGGAAGAGGTAGTGATCTCCTCAATATTTTATCCTACATCTATTGTATATGGCTCCAGAATTGATCTCTAGCCTACTGGGTCTTTCCCTGAGTCTCCTATGTTATGTAGGCCTTCTCGACGGCCTCAGCTAATGCCTATGGATAATGGATCCATATTGCACCTCCAATGTCTAGATTCAAGCCCCAGATGAACCTACGAATCTACACCTACTCATCCTACATATAACAAACATACAAGAGTAGATCCAAAAATCTAAATCAATGAAAGGAGGTGACACGTGGCAACAAAGAGCGGAGCATGGGGTTTTTTGGGGAAAATTTTCTCAATACAAAAATCAAAGGAAAAAGACAGACCTCCAGCCCACATTCCATCAAAGAACGGAAAGGAACCACATGGCAATGGAGCGGCGGGGTGCGGGGATTTTTTGGGAAATTTTCCCAAATTCAAAAAAGGGGAAAGATTTCAAATTTTGACCCGCGAACCCATTTTTTGCCCTATTTTCGCCATTTTTTCCCTAAATCTTTATAGGACCATATCTTTTGATCCAAAGCTTTGATTCTCATGTTCTTTATATCTTTGGAAAGTTGGAAAAATCCTCTACACGATGGAGGATTCAATTTTTATTTTTGATGGAGATTTGTGGGAGAAAAATAGGAAAATGTCTTTGGCATGCAAACAATGCAGAAAACACCCCTAACCACCAAAATTAATGAAGTATGGGCCTCTTCTTGCTCTACAGAGTAATTTACTTTGGAATATGGGTTTGTCCATGAAGCCCATAACTTTACAAGCAAGATTGGAGGGATTTTTTAGTGGTTATAGTTTCAATTTGATTTTCCCATGTTTTCCACATTTCTTTCATTCTGTTCGATGCTTAAAAGCCAGATTTGGCTCATTTGTAAAGGTTGTTCATCATTCTTCTTTGCCTCTTCCTTCTTTTCTTCCCCAGGGTCAAAAATGGAGTTTGAACCTCCTCCCTTGCTCTGTAATGGTTTTTTTTCCTCTTACCAGTAAAATGATGTTTTGTGATGCATTTGTCCATGCTTTCTCATTTTGCGTGTCTTCTTCTTACCTCTCATTATTGCAGCTATTTGTGCATGTTTGAATGTTTGTTTTAGGTTTTGGAGCTATGTTCATGGAGTTTTGGAACATTTTTTGTGTGAAATTTATCCTTGGTTTTGTGATGCACTTGTCCATCCTTTCCATTGGTCACCTCTTCTTGTTCCATGGTAGTTTTGATAGATGTTCAACATTTTCCTTCTCTGGTGTATCACCATTTTACTGTAGGCTTTCTTTTTCCCTCTTTTCTCTTTCTCTGTCTCCTTGGCATAGTTAGATTAGGATTAGATTATCTTTCCTACACTAGAATAGCTTCTGGTAGGTAGTTTAGGAAGAGGAACCGGCCTTCTCTGGAGAGCTTTCCCCATTTTCAAAGGTCCCACACTTTGGGAAAGCTCAATGTTGTGCATTCACACCAAAAGACTTTTCCTTATAAAAGTAGATCCATAGGTCATTTTGGGGGTGCTGTGAATTTTCACTAACAATTTTGGCATGCCCGGTGGGACCTTAAAGGTCTTCCACTTTATTTTTGACAAGTTGGTGTGTTCCTGTTAAAGATTCAGCCTTTTGAGGCATATTCAAAAGCACATCTAGTGACTCCATCTATTAAATAAATCATTCTCTAAGTTGCATACCCTCTTTTCATTAATTTTTCATCCATTCTTCCTTCCATCTCTTCCATCTTCTTTCATTTCATGAAGTTGTTCAATCATTACTTCATTTCTATCATGGAATTCACATTTACAACAATAGTATATTCCACCTCCAACATGTTTTACAACTCCTTAAAATCAGCATTTTGATCAAATTCAAAATCAGTATGCATATCCATACGAGAAGAAGTGCCAAAATCAGTTTGGATATGGTTCTTTCCAAGAGCAGGAGTATGCAAACAATGACGACAATCAAATGGAAGATGCTGATTTTATGGAGAAGATCCAAAAAATGGAGGTTGGCATGGTGCAATCAAGAGAAACAGCTCAAATGAAGGCTTTCAGAATTGGTTGTAGGGCACCTTGTCCATGGGTTGGCCCTTTTCCAAGACACTTCAGCCATCAGGAGAAGCTAGACTTCATAACAGAGATGTTTCCCCAACTTGCACAATGGAGAATGGAGATAGAGGCCTATAAATTTGGTGCTGAGGAACCTTGTCAATGGGTAAGTTCTACACCATTATTTGGTTTTTCTCCTTCCATTCCTCAAGCAACACCATCTCATTTTGAATTCCAAATTCTAAATCCAGCCCATGCTGCCCCAAGAGTTGATTCCATTTCTCCATACCCTAGTCTTCTATCCCATCTCAGTTTTTCTTCTCTCTTCTCTTCCAAATCCTAATCCCCTCCATAAGAGAAAAAAAGAAATACCTTCCACTCCAAGGAAACAAGAAGTTCCATCTCCTCCACTACAAAAAATAATTGCAAAATCAATTGAGTTATAACCCACCCCTCCTCTTGAATTCCCAATTCCATGTGGGGAAGAAGAAATTGCAAAAATCAGTCATGAAGGACAATAAGAAGAAGAGCCAAACAAAGAAGAAAAAATCAGAAGTTTTGTAAGCTTGGCTCTTAAATTCAGGATTACAAAAATCCCCTTAATGGTGAAACTAATAGAGGAGGCCAAGGTTGAAGAACAAGTGGTGGTTAGGACTAATTTTGTTGCAGCAGAAGAAGAGCAAAAAGAAGAGGCAAATCAGCAATCAATTTACTCATAATGTAGTGTCCATGTTGGCACTCTACTTGAAGAAGATGCTGATCCAATTCAAGTTGCACAATCAACAATGGAAGAGGAAATCTCTAAAAGAGATCTTATAGCCCCAACACATCCTATAGAGCAGAAGATTGAAGAGTTTGACTTGAAAAAATTCATGCTAGAGGAAGAGTTCAATCAAGAGCAAGATTGTCTTCAAGTAGAAGAGGAAGGAGAAGCTGCTCAAAATTTAAAAGAAGAGGAGCACATTCCAGTTATGGGCGAGAAAAGTGCAGATCCAAAAGCTTTAAGCACAAAATAGGCTATAGAAGAACCTTCAGTTCTTCTTACTACTTCATCTCTCTCGACTTCTAGTGCTGAAGAAGAGTTTGATCTCTCAAACTCATTGTTGGAGGATGAAAGAAACCATGGTGATCAAGTTGCAAATCAAAAGAACACCATGGGGGAGGTTGAGCATTTGTAGCAGGACAGCAATGAGGTAGTTTATCTGTTAGATTTGGAAGACTATTTTGATGAAGAGGAACCAGTTGAAATCACACCATTTTCTCCTTCATCACCCACATTCCAAACACAAGAACCTACTGCCATGAAGGAGAGCATTCATTTTCAGCAACCTACATTTTATAACAGCCTTTTGGAGCCAAGATTGGAAGATATTAATATTTCATGTTCTTCATTGGAGGAAGAAGGAAAACATTAGAAGAACTTCATCACTTCTCCCACATCATCCATCCAAGAAGGTCTACAAGAGGACTCCATTTTTGGAGTTGAAAATCAGAGCTATGGGCATATTAAATAGATCATATCTTGCCCAATAAGGTATTCAACTTCATTAAAGCCAAAGGAGAAGCCACAACTAGTCATGCCTACTTGTAAGCATGAGGATGAGATACAAAGTACCAAGGATCAGCTGCCATACCTCTTCAATCTAAATGTAGAGAAACTAAAAGAGGTATCTAACTTGTTTTCAGTTGACACCTTGTTGATATGGGTACAAGACCAGCTTCTTGTTGATTTTCCACTCATCCTAACATCCATGATCAGCTCCAAATCAATTGCATGGCTGCCCATTTTGAAGAAAGGAAGCTATTTTACACAACCAATTGCAAGATTTGTTTAGCTCACCTTTGCTTCCAGTTAGAGTAGAGTAGGTAGGTTTTCTTTCAGCAGAATAAGTGCTTGTGCACACTATGCATATCCCACTTGGGGTATGTATGATTTTCAATTTTTTACATATTTTTTTGGTGATGTTGTGTTGCTCTTGCAAAATCCATTTTAGTGGGTTTTGGTGAATAGCAGATCCAAGTTTTAGTGGGTTTCCAAGTGGCTCATAGGTCAGATTTTCATAGTTAAGATCAGAATCAGTTTATCGGGCTTGACTCCATGCCCAATGGATGCTTCAAAGGCCACTGATCATTCATCTAGTAGGTAGATGACCTCTGAGAGTCACCAAATTGTTATCCAAAATGAGCACCCTTCTTATTTTGGCTAACTTGCCTTCATTCTTCCTTTCCTTGTGCTTCAACTTCAATTTTCACACATTTCAAGCACTAAAGGGTTTCTGGAAATGGCTCCATTAGATAGGATTTTTCTTCCCCTTTCAAAAAAGGTAAAAGTTTCCTCCTAACTCCAAATATTTCGAAAGTCATGGCCTGGCAGAGTTTTTTGGGGAAATTTTCCCTTGACAGGTCCATGGCCAATGAGAAGGTGCCACGTGGTGGTGGAGGCCAGGCCAGCGGAGGTAGGTTGGAAAATTCACCAAGGAATTGGCGGAGGCGCAAAGGGAAAAATCAGCCCGCAAGCCCGCAGAGGAGGATGAAGGAAATTTGTGAAGGCTCGTGGGCCAACCAGAGGACGACACATGTCCTACCAGCAACAAAATTAGAGAGCATGGGGGAATTTTGGAAATTTTGCCAAAATTATAAAATGCGTAAAGGGAAGAATTGGTAGTGCAACCCCACAGAGTAAACAAATGATGACATGTGTCCAGTCAGTCATGGGGGTCAGAGGCACAGAAGGATTTGGTAAAATTTTCCAAAGTGGTCAAAAGGTGCCAGGGTGAAAAATAGAAGTGTGCCCCCACCAAGCAACCAGGAGGTGACACATGGAAGCGGAGAGTGGAGTACGGGGTTTTTTGGGGAAAATTTTCCCAATGCAAAAATCAAAGGAAAAAGAAAGACCTCTGGCTAGCGTTCCATCAGGGAATGGAAAGGCGCCACATGGTAGCAGAGTAGCAGGGTATGGGGATTTTTTGGGAAATTTTTCCAAATTTTAAAAAGTAAAAAGATTTCAAATTTCAGCCTGCGAACCCATTTTTTGCCCTGTTTTCACCATTTTTTCCCTAAATCTTCAGAGGGCCATATCTTTTGATCCAGAGCTTGGATTCTTACATTCTTTATATATTTGGAAATATGGTAAAATCCTCTACATGATGGAGGGTTAAATTTTTATTTTTGATGTAGATTTGTGGGAGAAAAATAGGAAAATGTCTCTGGCATGCAAACAATGCAGAAATCACCCCCAACCACCAAAATTAATGAAGTATGGGCCTCTTTGTTGCTCTATAGAGTAATGTAATTTGGAATATGGGTTTTTCCATGAATCCCATAACTTTTTAGGAAATATTGGAGGGATTTTATGATGGTTAGAGTTTTAATTTGATTTTCCCACGTTTTCCACATTTCTTTCATTCTGTTCGATGCTTAAAAGCTAGATTTGGCTCATTTGTAAAGGTTGTTCATCATTCTTCTCTACCTCTCCCTTATTTTCTTCCCCAGGGTTGAAAATGGAGTTTAAACATCCTCCCTTGCTCTATAATGGTTCTTTTTCCTCTTACCAGTAAAATTATGTTTTGTACAAACTTTTGGAGCAATTAAAAAAAATGTTTTGTGATGCATTTGTCCATCCTTCCTCGTTTTGCTTGTCTTCTTCTTGCCTCTATTTATTGTAACTATTTTTGCATGTTTGAATGTTCTTTGTAGGTTTTGGATTTGTGTTCATGGAGTTTTGGAACATTTTTTGTGTGAAATTTATCCTTGGTTTTTTGATGCACTTGTCCGTCCTTTCCATTGCTCACCTCTTCTTGTTCCATGGCAGTTTTTATAGATGTTCAACATTTTACTTCTTTGGTGTATCACCATTTTAGTGTAGGCTCTATTTTTCCCTCTTTTCTCTCTCTCTGTCTTCTTGGCATAGTTAGATTAGGATTAGGTTAGCTTGCCTGCACTATTATAGCTTGTGGCAGGTAGTTTAGGAAGAGGAACCAGCCTTCCATGGAGAGATTTCCCCATTTGCAAAGGTCCCACACTTTGGGAAAGCTCAATGTTGTGCATTCACACCAAAAGACATTGCCTTAGAAAATAATATCCATAGGTCATTTTGGGGGTGTTGTGAATTTGCACTAACAGTTGCTAGAAAAAGGACAGAGCTTGAAGCATCCGCTCAAGCTCACCAACCAAGAATCTTCCTAAAATCCACCTATGTCACCAAAATAATGTGATGGTCAAAGCTTCCAGATCTCCCTGATGTCATCTGGAGCTGTGGTCTAACTACCTCTAGGTCTCTCTGTCTACTCATCCCTAAGCCGAGAGCTCTAAGACCTCTCTCTATACTTTGAAACTTAGTCACCCTATCCCCTCTATGGAAACTCTACCCTGGATGACTCTGCATGGGATTTATCTCATCCATACTCCTTTTTGGGTCAAGGAGATACCTGACCCTCAATGGAAGGGACTCTGTCATGTCTGGCTACATGTCCTCCTACTGATCCTCTGCATAGAGCGACATTAACATCATGAACAGTCTACAAAATTTGGGGTAGGATGGTTGTTACAGCATGATCTAGTGATGGTAAGTCTTGGTCTATGTCATAAGTCCCCTAGTCCCGTCTGTGCCTCATACATAGACCAAGGTGAGATTTAGTTCATTTTTCTAAGTTTTATTCAATTTCCATGTTTACTAAAATATGTAATTTCTAAACTAAGTTGTTTTCTAGATTGAAAAGTGTTCTAGGTTTAAGTTTCATGTCTCCATTTTTCTAGTGTGCCCAATGGTCCAAGATTTTGAGCCACCGCTTTGATACCAAGTGTAATGCCCATTAAACCAACCCACTAGAGACCCAAAAACAACCTAGGATTAGTTACGAAAATTATGGAATAATTTTTTTTGATTAAAAAGAATCTACAACCATGTTACAAGACAACAGTTATCACTAACAAGTTCCAGAATAGTTCTAATATACTAGAGTATACTTTTCTTTTATTAATAATTATTAGAGGTCACAAGGTCCAAAATTTAGGAGTTTCAATTAGTTTCAGAGGGAAAATTCCTCACCATACCCACTCTCTAACAGGCTTAAAGTTTCAACTTGATTTTTCTCATACTTCACACATTCAAAATTTCCCTAAATCACTCCCATTGGATAGGAAATTTCCTCACCTTTCCATAGACATAAAAAATTCATCCTCACTCTTCATATTTTTCAAGTTATGGGCTGGCAGAACTTGGGGTGAAAATTTTTCCCAAGGGCGGGCCAATGGGCCCAAGGGTGAAAATTTTCCCAAAGGGTGAGTTGGCGGGCCACGGGGAGACCTTTGGAAAATTTTTACCACACAGGGAAAAAATCACATTTACACCCATGCTCCCATAGGACCAAAAGTCCACAAGGGACATGTGACACTCCCTAAGGCAGCGTAGGGAAGAGTAGGGAAAGGCAGGGTGGCGGGAGACATTTACAAACTCTCCCAAGCAGGATGAAAGTCATCTTTGTGCCCATGCTCCCATGAGTCTACAAAGAACATGTGGAATCTCCTAATCTAATGTGGGGAAGGTGGGGCGACAGGGAGAAAATTGAATTAACACCCCGAAGGGCTAAGAGGGTATAGAGACCCGTACCTCCACCGACACCTCGTGATGCCACGTGGCAGCCCCTGAAAGGCTGCGGGCTGGCGGAACAATGGAGAAAAATTGGAAAATTTTACAAAAAATTTCCAAGACACAAAAGACAAAGAGAGACGCGTTCCTCGAACGATGCCTCGTGATGCCACATGGTATCACCTGATTGGCTGCAGGATGGTGGGGAAAGTTTGGAAAAATTTCCCAAAATTTTCTGAAAATGCTAACTTCAAAAGAGGATCTGCCCCTCCACTATCACCTCATGGTGCCACATGGCAGCCCATGATTGTCTGTGGTCTAGCGGGGTGGAGGAGTAAATTTTGAAAAATTTCCCAAAAAGTTTCCTAAGCCCCAAGGGAAAAATTCGGGCCGCGGGCCAGCCAAGGATATTTTTACCAAAATTTTAATGCCAAGTGAAGAAAACTTCATAGAGCCATAACTTTTGATAGAGAGCTCAGTTTTGGGCAAACGAGGACTTTATGAAAATATCTCAACGTCCTCTTTTCACTGAGTTCATTAATGTTTGTTTTTGATAAATTTTAAGGGGTTAATTTTAAGAAAATATCCTACAAGCTTATACAGTGCGAACTGGTAAATTTTAACTTGTTAGATTTATTCAATTTGATCTTCCTCCTCTCTCAACATGTCAAATAGACATGGATGATTGTTCCTAAATGGATTTAAGGAAGGATTTGAGGTTCAATTTTTCTGATTGACTTACAAATTTGAGCATTTCCATTTATTGACAGAAAAATGACCGCAAAATGGTTTGAGCCCGATTTGGCTAAGTTTTTGAAATATTTCCTTAAGTGTTTTAGTCAATTTGAACTCGTTTCCACCCTAACATGTTCAATTTTAACGTTTCATTTTTATTTCTTGCTTACATGTTTAAACTGTGCATTTTTATTTTAATTAATTGCCAGTTTTAAAATTACAAATAACAGGGATCAAATCTTAATGTGTTTATTTATCGTTTCTTCTTCCATGTATTTAGGATACATTCCAATTCCAATATAACACATTTGGTTGATTTTAAAAAAAACCATTCAAGACCAAACTGCAATACTGATTTTAATTTTTTTCACATTTCAAAGACAGTGTTCTGCACTAGATGTATTCAATTTGATCTTCCTCCTCTCTCAACATGTCAAATAGACATGGAGGACTATTCCTAAATGGATTTAAGGAAGGATTCAAGGTTCAATTTTTCTTATTGACTTACAAATTTGAGCATTTCCATTTATTGATAGAAAAATGACCACAATACGGTTTGAGCCCGATTTGGCTAAGTTTTTGAAATATTTCCTTAAGTGGTTTAGTCAATTTGAACTCGTTTCCACCCTAGCATGTTCAATTTTAATGTTTCATTGTTATTTCTTGCTTGCAGGTTTGAACTGTGCATTTTTGGTTTAATTAATTGCCAGTTTTAAAATTACAAATAACAAGGATCAAATCTTAATGTGTTTATTTGTCATTTCTTCTTCCATGTATTTAGGATACATTCCAATTCCAATATAACACATTTGGTTGATTCAAAAAAAACCATTCAAGACCAAACTGCAATACTGATTTCAATTTTTTTCACATTTCAAAGAGAGAGTTCTACACTATCCTTCATAAATATTACATTCATTCATTTATTCCAAAAGACAACTTACAACTTCCTTTCCATTTGATTACAAATATAGTATAACAAGCATGTATTATTCTTTCACATTCTTTCTAAAAAGAATACACAATATAACTCTTTTACATTTCAAATTTCACTTGCAAATCTTTACAACATCTTTCCATTACAACATTTATAAGTTCATCCACTTCAAGTTGGAAAGGTTACAATGAGATTTCATTTCACAAGGGACTATCAAACTGTCTTTTCTCAGCTCCAGAACAACAACATGCAAACTCCTCATTCTTCCAATTTGATCACAACATAAGTAGGGGAAAGGCAACGATCTCCACCCAACCAAGACAACCAAGGAAGAGGATAAGCCATCGTTATTCATTTGCCCCCGAGCCACAACCATAATGCAATAAAATATGTGATCCAACTCATGACAATAAAAAGCTTCCACATCACAATGCAATCTTTCAACATGCAAAATTTTCCTAATAGAAACACAGTCCCAAACATAGAATGTAGTTTTGTAACTACATTAAAACATGACAAAAACAATACAAAGGCTTCATCAAGCAAGCTAAAGGATCAAGAAGCTATGGGGGGTGCTTGCTTATACCTCCCAAATGGGGAAAATGGGTATCACCACCTGAGTACAACCCACCATATATATATATATATATATATATATATATTCATATATATATATATATGAATATCATTTCAAACCCTGTCATGCCCTTATGCCTCCACCAAGTACCCCTTATTCCTCACATTTTCTTATGTCTCCCCAACCTCTTATGGCACCCCATAACGAGCAAAGAAATGAAAGCTATTTATTTATAAGGTGGAACCCAAATCCCCACTCACTCCACCCTTATACCTCCCTAAAATCACTTATGCCTACGACAAAATAACCCCATATTCTTCTCCTACACCATTCCTAGGCCATCTACCCAACAACTCACAAATATACCAAAACATTCACACAAGAACATTTACATATATATAAGAAGAGCATTTCAAGAGCCAAGCTCCTACCTCTCCATAATGGAGTTGTTCCAAGTTCCAAAACAACAAGCTTTATCCCAATGCAAGCAATCCAAAACAGCCAAACACAAGCATGCAACAATCTTCCAAAACTTCTCCAAGCAAGAGCTCCCAAAATAGCAAGAAAAATTCACCCAAAATGAAATCTCCAAAAGTGAAGCAACCCAAAAAATGACAAACAATTTGAATTTTATAGAAGAGGGAAGAGAAGAGGATGAGGTGGATCCATGTAGGATGCCACATCACACATCCTCAAGCACAAGCCCCAAAATTTAACTTCATTCCCCAAAGCATAATAAATAAGTGGGTGAATAATATGATAGATTTACTTACAGACTCAAACAAGCCCATACCCCATAAGGACTAAAATTAAATTATGTAAGAAAAGTGTAATTACAACATTCAACTTGACTTGTAACAATGCATAAAAAGGTCTAAGTTTAACCCTCCAACTATAGACAAGGTTGGTATGTAAATTTAAGAGGTATGAGACAAGTTTAACTTGTCCCACAAGCCTCCAAAAACAGCCTCCAAGGACAAATTCGAATTTATAAGAAGGTGGAGTGTTTCACACTCAAAATTTAACTTACACATCACTTATAAGGTCACTTACACATTACTTACACATTCTTACAACAATTTAAAACATGACCAATAACTCTATTAATTACATTCTTATGACATCTTTTAATTAATTAACTAAACAATATGATTACTCACAATATTAACACCACATTAAATAAATAATGAAAGGGGTAAGTGCACCACATAAAACACATGCAAAATTTAAACAAAAGGGACCAAATAAAAGAAAAACATAAAATCCCTTGGTCACGTTTAAAGGTGATTCCCCCAATGGGAATCCTTAATAAAAATACAAACACACACAACAAATACTAGTTACCATGGTGACCTTGTTTAATTCATCTAGAATTCCAATGTTGTTGGTCTCTAATCCCCTAATGTTTGTTGTGATATTTTAACCTAAAAAACACAAATACCTCCTTCGGTCTCGTGGCCATATCAGAACGTCTAAAATAATATACATATAATTAAAATTCCAAAATCATCTAGATATATGAATCACAACAACATCAAAGGAATCTAACAATATCATTTATAGTTTTATAAACAACTATATCATCATCCAATAATTTTCCATTTCTAGGTCTAATCAAAATATCCAATTATTTACAAGTCCAAATGACATCCATAATATAACAATGTCAAATAGTATGTCAACATTAATATATAAAAGTGTCTCTAATAATCATCATGCATCATATGAGAATCAAAGTCAACAATAATCCATGACCAAATATCTAGCATCATACTGAATAAAAACTATAATAATGTCCATAATATAGTCAATAGTGTCATGATTAGTATCAAAAGGGGGTCAAAGGGAAGTGGGTACTACACCATCCATCTATTTGTAATGTATAAATTATGTCCTTTGTATTATGAATTGCCCAAATTTACCATGTTCTATGTCCAAGAGGATCCTCAACAACACATACTAGCCTTATGACATTTTTTTATCTCATAATCCATGATCAATATATCCTGATTAGAACCTTTCCTATGTCATTGGAAGCACCTTCATTGGATTGATAAAACTCCCTCCCTTAGCACTCTTTATTGTATTTCACACAATTATCCCCATTGTTTCTCAAGCACTTTACTATAAAAGTTACACGTAAAATAAATATCTCCGACATCTCTACCATAAAACAATAAAAAAATGAATCTATTATCAACATCATCACTAGATGGAGAAACATTATCAATCATTTGACCTTCTCACTACCCCAATTAGAACTGATCAAGTTCTTTTCTTGACTGTGTGTCCATCACATCTCATCTACCCTTCAGATTCACATGTTCTAGAATTTTTATGAAGCCTTCACCGTGGCTAGAAAATTATAAATCTGAGCCCTTGAAGAAGACCATATCGATTGTCTATCCATACATATCTCATATGGTTCCCTTATAAATTCTTATAAATTAAATGAGACCACCCCACATGTATATGTTTCTTATATTTCTGATGAAATGCCATCGATAGATTCAGTTCATATAGATACTGCATATCCTTTGAGTAGCATAATCACCACTATCACACATGATCTTCCCCACAAGGAGACCCCTTCATCACTATAACTTCCTCTAGAAGACTCATAATCCTTGTTTCTCCTTTTCGGTAGTCCACACACATCGATAACATCTACATATACTATCCAATCACCTACTACCTCCCCATAACCTTTAGACTTGACTTCAGAAACTATTATAAAGTGGGCACTTATAATCAAATATATTAATTTCTAACCATATTTTTATACCAATCAAAGAATTGGGTAGCTCACATAAATGTAGCTTGTATCAATCATGTCTAGAGATTGCATCTTCTTCATTTGAATCAAACCTAATACTATCCATAGCTCCTCACCTAACATCTAGTTTGGAACCTTGTACTAAACCAAACACTATACAATCAAATCCTATCACATCCATGACCTCACCCTCGTCATATTTTGTGAGACCTTCTCCTCTATCTGAAGCAAACATTCCAAAATTGAATCACATCACATCCATGACCTTTTCCTCATCATCTTTCATAATACTATATCCTTTACCTAAATTTGACATTACAAAATCAAAACACACATCATATAGGGTCTCACCCTTACCATCCATTCTAGGACCCCATCCTTTATCATTATCAAAATCTATCCCATAGACAGTTCTACCTTTACCATCCATTATGGGACCCCATCCTTTATCATAATCCAAATATATCACATCTACAGTTACACCCTCATTATCCATTTTGGGACACCATCCTTTATCTCAATGTCATGTCACATAGTCATACCCTACCTCATCCATAATCTGTCCCTCCTCATCTATTTTGAGACCTCATCAATCATCTAATTTTATCAATCCCACATCCTATCCCATCCTTAGATCACATCCTCTCTCTTATCAAACTCACAACATCCCTATGATGCTCTAACACCATACAACATCTTCCCATCCACCCACATCCAAAAATCAGGTGCATCCAACCAAGTGTTCTCATAAATAAAAATAAAAATTAATTAATCTAAACTCCCTAAAGGGGATGTACATTGACATCCTCGAAAGGTGCATGTAGGATTATCTTATCACATTACCACCCATAAAAATAACTAATCCACATATCCAGAAACCTATGTGGTATGATCAAGATAAAACTAGTTCCTACCATTGAAGCCCAGGTCATAAAATAGAGAGTTGTAAAGCACTTAAAGCCATAATATAGAAACTATACCTCATCAATGATATTCTCATAGAAGAATACCTATCCTAATCCATCCTCAATATCATCTACACCTCCACCATCATTAGTGTCATTGTCGACATTTGTAGGACAAGTGGGTCATCCTCAATATCGTATTATCAAACCTCTACCATGAATCTCTTCAACACATTACATTGAAGGTTGATAAACCTCATCGACATCTACACCCAAGTCACTGAAACTGTCCTCACCAACATATGTAAGAGAAGTGGGTCATACTTAACTAGATCTTGGAAAATATTTCTCTTACGTATTCTCATCACCTTCCATTAATGGTCCCTTTCCTCAAATCCATATGGCTCATCCACCTACACAATGTAGAAATAATCGTACATGAAGAAAATGCAAAACTAAAGCTTCATCATCTACCCCTTTCAACAATCATCCTCTCATATCTCATCTAGATTTTCAATGGGTCCTTTGTTGAAATTTTGGAATCCTATTTTATTTACCATATACTCAATCAATCAACATTGAAGATCTCATCATCCTATGCTGAAATAAATTACTCCTCTCGATGCATGTTATCTCTAGCCACCATGTCACATTAGGGGGTCTCTTCTCTAATGATAATTTGAAATTATTATCTTGTTCACCTCCCCTTAGTGAGTCCTCACTAAACCTATCCTCTTGATCAAATCAAAATGTCACTACGCTAGAAAGTAGTAAATGTGGAAAGTTTTCCGTTGACTGGATCGTTCCATATATTATTGGTTGAGAGTTTATCTTCTCACGTCCCTCAATGGTATAAATAAAAATGAACTTATGAAGGCCTCACACTTGTGCACTTATACGTTAATATTGATGTAATTTCTCATTTAATTCAATTTATTGATTTAGATACTAAAGAAATTACACAACTCAAAACATGGAGGGTTTATAGTACCTCAAAAGCATGATGTAGATGAACAAGCACCAAGTAGATGATCCTTGTTTTATGTTGATGAACCTGAAATTAAGATAGACTAAAAATGATATTTATTATATGGGATATGTAGGGGTTTCTTGAAAAATGTAGGCTTCAAGTAGTGTTAGATTCCTTTCATGGATGTCAACCCCCATTTATTTAGAAAGAGTGAAGTAAAAAATGAATAGCTGATAGCATGCAGAAGGATAAGTACTAATGATTCTGAGAACAATTAAGATATGATATAGAAGCTGATTTAATTGAAAGAAATGTAAATTAAATGATACCTGGTCTAGTTTGGTGGTAACCCAGACTATGCAGAGGAAGCTTGACAGACTGGGAGTGAGGATCTAGAATGTAAGATGAATATGCAAAACTTGTAAGATATGGATATAATATGGATGCAAGAGAGGCTTGAGTATGTTGGAGTCAACTTGGAGAAGGGATATGGGGAAGCATAGACCAAGAAAAAGAAAAAGAAATGATTTGGTTGAGATATTTGACAAATAGGACCCTAGTCGATGGTGACCAGGGAAGGATGATAACAATTGTAGCATAGTTAGATAAGGCCTAGGTATATAGGATGAAATAGGACACCTGAAAGTAAAGAATATAGAAAAAAATTTAATGACAAATCTCTGATTTTTTTTAGGATCACTTGCTCCTAAAAAGGTTAAATACAAGAAAAAAAAAATAGTAATAAAAAGTTGAATAAAAAAACAAAAAGATAATGATAATCTCATGAAGGATGATCATTTGTGATGTAAGTACATTCTAAAGAGGTTCGTGAGGTCTGTAACTGTTGTAGGAATGCTCAAGCATGAGAGTTAGTTCATAAGTCATAAGAAAGATCCAAAATTCATATACATTTGATGATTTCTGATTGATTATGGAAAGATTTAACTTAGTTTTATAGGGTCGACGGTGATAGAGCTAGGTCACTGCCGACCATAAGGAAAGTTTCCCCAATGTGGTGGAATTTTTTTCTTCACGCCGAGATTTCATGTTTTTAAGAGTTGGAAGGGTGCTTTAAAGAATGTAGATGGGAAAGGTATTTTTAGGGATGTTAAGGGATAAAGATATGTAGGATAGAAAATCTATCCTTGTTGCCATCAAAGTATCTTGATAATACCAAACCTCACCTAAAGCATCTCTCAACTGGGCCTATTGATACTATCTATGGTGGTGCCATCGGCCTCAGCCCTTGCACCTGTCTCTCAGGACCCTATACCACTGATACCTATAAGGAGGGACCCTGTCCTTGTGACTGTGACTGTGCTAAGGGACCCTGTCCCAATCCTTCTTGTATCGGGGCCTGAAGGGTCATAACCTACACATGTGCAATGGCCAACTGACCCTACAAACCTATTATTGTGCTTATATGATGACCACATGTACCCCATCTCCATCTCCACCCTGTGCGGGTAGCATCCCTATGTGAACTGGGCCTGTAGAGTGGCCACCTGTGCCTATAACATAGCAACCTATGCCTTTGAACGTATCAGCTACCCCTCCACTATACCCAACTGTGTAATTAGGGTCACCACCTACCCCTATAGGGCATCCCTCTACATTATGATGGTGGGTAAATCTGGCTACCCCGTCCTCGGTGGTACTAATCATAAGTTTGTAGCCCACCATTATCTGTATCTATCTGTAACCCTGACATCATCAATCTACAAGTCTCTCAACTACTCCTCCTGCCCTATCAGCACTATCAACTGTGGTAGAGGTAGAGCCCTCTCCACGTCATCCCTCCTGTACTGTGGGAAAGGTGATGGTATATCTTGAAGCAGCCCAAACTATCATCTAACCCTATCCATGGGTATCATCTCATGCTCTTCTACACAGCACCACTCTATCCATATAAGTAGTTGCAATCCATCTAACTCAATGGCCATATGTGTGTATGAGGGAAAACCCACATACAATCTCCAAATGGTGTTCATTCCGGATAACCCCTCTAATAAATGCCTATAGTATGTGACATATTGAGTCACCCCTGTCACTCGACACTCTCCAATAATAGGAACCCATCACCTGTAACCCACCTAAACCAAAACTTGGCTCAAACTCATCAGCCCGAAGCATGCACAATGGGTGCACACACACAATGTGCTCATATTCCCAACAATGAAGTAAGAAAGTGCAACATAAGCTAAACCTCTGTAATCACCCATATGCCCATAACTCCCTGTATATTTATACCAGGAATGTTGGTGCCCACGTAAAACAGGTATGGTATATCACCATATCATGCAAGACCCCCATAAATGATCATGGCAATTTCCCACCCTTTGCATCTGGCAGTGCAAAAAAATAGACTGCCTCAATAAACAATGCAACAAGCCTAGTCTCTTCTAGATGGGCCTATTACATATCTCTGTAACTCATGCTAGAGTTATGGAACCTCAACTCCACCAACCCTTCACCAAATACTGTCAGCATCAACTCCTTAAATGCCTCTAATGAGATTGAATATACCTGCGTCCCCACTATCGACAACCACAGGATCTTGTACACATCCTCCAGGGTGACCATGATCTCACCCATTGGTAGATGGAATGTGTCTGTCACCAAATCCCATTTGTCGATGAGGGTGATCATCAAACTCAGTTGTCAGAATACATGTTAGTAGTGTCTGATCCCAATCAGGCCAACCTCTACAACATGCCATCAATCCTCAACTGTCACACCTCCTTAAACCATCATGAGCAGGGGCGGTACCTTATCTCACATCCGTAACTAATCTCTCACCTACATCCAATAAAACATCACATTAATACACCTTAATGATACCCACAATCATTCTTGACACCTCACCTACACCTATTACCCTCCCTCTTTTTCCCCTTATAACTTATCTTCTTATCACATATCCTATCTACCCACCCCAACCATCACCCACTATCACTCAAACCATACCTATTTCAACCTCTTACCCATACTATGTTTTTCATCAACAACATCTTCTTTTCCCACTATCTATCTCACCTACCCACCCTAAGGATCTTTTAGACCCTTTTTCTCCACATGATAACTGATACAGGTTACCCCTAACTGACAATGGTCTCTCCCAAACTAGCATCGGTCACCTTATCTATGACCGATACCGGCTCGACACCCCCAACATCGGCCACCCATTTACCGACACTAGTCACTGTCACACTAAAATCCGTGACTCGAAAACCCCTTTCTTCCTAACAACTCCATTATTCTACCTTTCTACCCTTCCATTCCTATCTAAATCTACCATCAACTCCACCTCACCCTTTGTTCACCTATTCACATCTCTCCCCATTCCTATTTTACCCAATTTTCCTTCCCAAATTCAAAATCCCCTTTTCCCCCCAAAACCTATTTTCGTTACTTGACCTATATACCTAATCTGCCTCATAAAACAAGGTAATGGATTGTCTCTTATCTCATCATGTTGTTGTCTCCATGGTGGCATGTCAGGACGCTATACCAATGTTCCACTCGATCCCTCTCCCACCTCTACTATGTCTAATCACCAAATCCAATCCTCTTGACCTTCACCCAATAACAATCGATCCCCCTGTGCTCTTGGACCCGTCTACCTGGCTCCTCTAACAAACAGTATCTCTCCACCTTATTAGGATATCATCCCTAGTCCTTTCCTCTTGACAAAGCACAAATCATTTAGCACTCTGTCATTTTCACAAAAGACAAAATGTACAAATGAACATGTATTTTATGGTTTTTTTCTTTTTATATACCCACGTCGACATGACCGACATCGGTTATACCTAAACCAACATTGGTCCTATGCCATAGAACAATGTAGTTGGTTATACCCAGACTGCATCAGTCATGTGCCCATAAAAACTATGGTCAGTTTACCTAGACCATTAACGGTTCTGTATGACCAACATCGGTTACCTGTCATACTCATGTCAACTACCCTTTCCCCATTTCTGACCCAACTTAACCAACCTAATCATCATTTGGCCTTACCCACCCTAATCGCAACCCACCTCCAAGCCTACATTACCTATACATGTCTTTAATTGTGTTTAGGGACTTGTTATTTTACCCTTACCTCGGCCCTACCCGTGTCGTGACCTCACTACTTGGACCCAAAAAATTGTTAATAACCTATGACCTCATGTGCTCATTATACCTTGTGACACTGTTACCCATGTTGTTTGACCTAATGACCTTACCTTTCCTATTGCCATGTCATTTATCCTGACCCAACCTTTGGTGTACCGGAACATACCTAAACATTCCTGCAACTGACTTGCAAATTTCTTTTACACCATATCCTATACCTTTGATACTGGAATCACCTCAACCTTGTTTTGATAAACCTATCGACCTTAGATGATGTAGAGTTTTCATGCTATTCAACCTAGTACTGTGCCGTAGTTTATACATGTGCATGCAGTTGACTGTTTATACCTTTGACCTTGGCCCATTACCTAGATTACCTGATTAGATCTTTACCAAATTACCCCTAGTGTCCACCTTCCTCTTCATCACATCCACCTTTTATCAAACCACTCACCGATTTTGTCTTCTACCACATCAATTCCTAGTTTGAGGGGAATCACCTTCACCCACACATGGGGAAACCACATCTTATTTTTTTCAGTGTCTCTTACCAATACAAGCTATGCAACAAAAAAGGGGAAAAATTTAGACACCAAAATTGGGTCACACTCCCCTTGGTCCTTTGTCAAATAACCATCTCAATCATACTCATCTAACAATGGCCCCTTCCACCCCACATTACCTTCAATTTAATTAAATTAATATGTATCCTCACAATATTTAATATCTAATTACCTTAATTTCTACCCCACCACCTCACCTAGCTACCTCACCTAGACACCTCATCTAACCACCTCACCCTAGACCTATTATTATCATGTTTCCATAACAAACAATAAATAAGTCTTACTTTACTTAATGAGTTAAGATTTGGTCTAACCCTAAAATCTCTCTAACCACATTCCCACTCATTAGAAGGGAATTTTCCATTCTAGTCCACAAGAATAAACTAGTTGAGCCCAAGAAATTAGAAAGATCTTCCCATTTTAGTAAACCTAGGGAATCCCACCTTAATTGAAGCCGGTCAACCCGGAACCATTGTCAGTTACCATTTAATCACCCAAACAACCTTATTTTTTGGTTCACACATTCTGAAAGTAAGGAAAGGAGATCAGAGCTGCATACAAGTGAAACCAACATCTGTTCACATATCTAGACATCCAGAGCCAGCACTAGGATACATTTTTGAGGCATTGCACTCACAAAATCATTTTGGGAGCCACTTCTATGATATCCAACACCATCCTTTTGATCAACAACCACCTCCATTCAGCCATCTAAATCTACATTACAATAAGTACATCTCTACTAGCATTTTCTATTTTAGTATAGTTAACTTTTGTAATCCCTATCATTAGTTTGTACTTTGCATGTTCATTAATCCATTGCTTAATAGCCTGCAATCCCACTATTTCCCTTACCCACACCACCAAATCAACATTCTGACCTAATATCTATTTCTAAGTATACTTGAGATCTCCATAGAACTTCTCATCCACTCTCCCAACCTCTCTTGACCTTAGCTCAACCCCTGCCATTTGATCTATTCGAGTTTCTTTTATCTCGAGCATACTGACATCGGTTACTGATAACCATCATCGGTTACACATAAAATGACATCATTCATACCTGACCAAAATCGGTCTTTGTGTTTTACACCTTGACCAAGAACAGACCCAACAATCATCTCACCAGTTGACCTAAACAACCCATAATCTAACCCTGACTAGTTCCACCACCCTACCAACTACCTACCTTTCTGATTTGACTATAACCTAGCCTATTATGTTAAGATTTTATTATTGTACTTGAATGAGATACCTAAATCATATCAAATACAGTAGGAATATGTTTCTTTCTCACATTAACTTGTTTTAAGCAGTGGATTAACAGTCATCTAGGAAGTATCACACTTCCCAAAACTAACATACGTTAGGCATTCTACTGTCATATATCATTTAACTATCTTTTTGTGGTCTTGTTTTCTATTATAGGTAGTTCCTCCTAGCCAAAAGGAAGATATCATGATCGGAACTATATCAATAAGTCAGAACACGTGCAACAACCATCAACCGACCAACATTTAATAGGTATTCATCCTTAGCCTTTACCCTTATCTATTTCGTCACTTCGAAAATGTAAAGAAAACGGTGAAACAAGGAGAGCTAAAAAAGAAGGAAGAGGAGCTGTCTGAGAAGATTAAGGTCTTGAAAAAAGAATATTTGATCAATGTGAAGATGAAGCATGACCTAAGGGATGAGAAGGTGAAGGTCCGTGAAGTATACAAAAAGATGGAGTTAATCATAAGCACCATTATGTTGAAGCATCCAGACCTAACGCCACCCGCAAAGAAGTATGGATCGAATCTTGAATGCTTAGAAGATCTGATGTGCATCCTCACCAATGAGAGACAACCGTTAGCCTAGAGTCTATGGAAGAAGTGGTAGCATGCTTGGTGAGGGAGGAAAAAGTAAAAGTTGTAGCAATCATTGTTGATTATAGCAAGGTACTTGCAGATGTCAAGATTGCTACCCAATCTGTTGAGGCCATATAGGATAACTACATAGACATGGATAGAGTGGCGAGCATCTTGGTTGCCACTCATGAAGCAGGGCTAAAGGATTTTCAAGAGAAGAATAAGGGAATAGGGAGGAAAGGGACATAATCCTTTCCGAGGTCAAAAAGAAATCTGAGGCCATTGAAATCTTAAGAGGTTCAATCAAAAACCGGTTGAAGGAACTATACTCGCAAATCACAAGAAGAATGGACACACTTGAGGACATGGGAAAACAATTGGATGGGATAGTTGAGACTATGAATACCTAGGGAGATGGGTTAAGCTTTAAGGAAGTGAGCACCTTAGTCAGTGACCTCTGCCAGAGAGCATAAAATGAAGTAGATGCCTAGAACAAGCTAGAGGCCAACCTAAAAAGGGACTTCCCACTCCTTTTGCAGCAATAATTACCCTTCTATTCTTTTATTATTTCCCAATCCTTCATCCCCATATTCTTACTCTTCCCAAATTCTTTCATTCTTCTAGAACATATTGTAATTCTTTACTCTTGAAAAGATGTTTCCAAGGGTAGAGAACAGGTGAAGTGTGGGGTGATGTTAGGACCCCAAATTATTGGCTAAGTACAAAAAGGCACATAGGCGCACAAAACCTAGTTGAAGAAGGGCACATAAGGAGAAGGTGCATAGGATAGGGTTTAAGGAAGGGTTTAAGAAAACCCATGGTGCCCGTGTAGACAAAGCTAAGGTTTCAGGACTTACCCATATTGGGAATTTTGGGTAGGACATGAGAAAAGTGTAACCCAACAACGAATGAGGAGTGGATAAGGTGTCATCCTGGCAACATGATGCCCATGAAAGGAATATGCTTAGCAATAGAGGATTCTAGAATACCATCATTACAAGGAGTGGAGAGCTTGGATCTGTTGGAGCATGCTCCCATGGAGAACCACATTCAGACAATTGGCATCAAATTTGAGGCTGCAAAAGGATGAGTTAGAACTCTCAGATGCTTATAAATACAAGTGCCCAAAAAAGAAAAAGAGAGTAGATCGGATATAAGAATAGAGGAGAATATAGAGAACGAAGCTCTGTATAAATACTAGGAGAAATACATGGGATTTTGTAGAGGATATATAAGGGAGTAATGTATTAAGGGGCTTGGATATACATTTTTCTTTGTATGGATGAAGGACATGATCCCTACTGTGATGTATGACTTCGTTTTGATCAAGTTGTGGTAGTCTAATGGATCTATTGAATGTAATGAGGTTACAAACATGAATGAGTATGAATGTAATTGATTCAGTTCATATCGATATGTTTTCATTTATGTTCATGGATGTTATGTAATAGATGTAAATCCTTATGTATTTTCCTTTCTACTATAGTTCTATCTGTTATATATAAGTACCCTCTATTTGGAATGAATACATTTTTCTAGAGGCTGTTTTGAGCCCTATGTTGATTATATGTCTCATTTCTACCTTTATTCATTAAGTTCCTGACATAGATTATGGTTTACCACTTAAATCACATAAAATACAGACTCAGTGCCCGTGTGTGTCTCGGGTGAGCACCCAGCACCCACTGGGTGAAAGGTCGGCGTGCATGGGATTCACTTGTTCTTTGGTGGTTGTAAAAATGACTACAACAGAGGACCGCACATCTATTTTAGTGTGGGCTATAGTAGTGCAAAGTGAAGTATAAGCTGGCAATAAAAGTTAAATGGATTAGTTGAAGGATAGAAAGTGTGTGGTAAAATGGTGGATGAGAATGGTTGGTGTCAAGATAAGGCTTTATAAAGACCATGTATAGAGAAGGAAAAGCACAGGAACAACATGAGTTAGGCAAGGGAAAAAATCAGGTAAAGGATAGAATAAGTGCCTTCATTCAGTAAGGATTTTTTCATTCCATAAGGTTTTAGGGAGTTTTTCATGCATGATTTGGTGGCATGGGTAAGGGTGCTTAAGGTCAAGATTAAGTGGGAAAAATCCACATTTAATGGTAAGTACGTCTAGTATTAGCATAACATTTATTGCTAAAAGGAGGGAAAAGTAATAAGTATGAGGTAGGGTGAATCACTATTTTACCTTGCGATTACGAAGTGGAAGAGATCTTGCAAACTAGGGCATCTAGAGAGATTTGTGTGAAGGAAGAAGAATCATAGAGATCTAAGTGCACAACTAGGTTTGATCTACGAACTGGAGTGGAAGGAGTACACAAGCATGGGGAGAGTTCTTTTAGAGTATGTTGTCTTATGGAAGGGGTTTTCCTAGTTAGGGGTTTAGAAGCTAGGGAACATAGGTAGGGATGATTCTTTATAGAGTAGAGCCTTAGATTTGAGAAGAATAGTATAGCAGAGCAAGAGGAATTTAAGTTTTAACCCAACAAGTAGAATGGAACCAAAGAAGGAAACCATATTGCCAAAGAAACAAAAGGGCAAGGGAAAGGGGAAAAAAAACCACTACTGTTGCTAGTTCAAATGAAGATTGGTAAATAGAGATCCAATACCCAGATGAAGTGTTGCTGGGAAAAGAGTGGTAATTACACTTAAGGAAGATGGTCGTAAGTGACTACAATCATTGCACAAACTGATCAGGGGATCATTTTTGAAAGTTCCCTAAACATCCATAAATGGTGTCAGTGTACAATATCATCTCAAGATATTTCCAATGACTATGAGAACACACCGAAAATGGACATTGGGAGCTCTAGTTATTCTGGTCTAAGTTCGGTCAAGAGGAAAGCCAACTATGGTCAACTGGTCAATATGGACCAATCACACTACAACACGTGGCAAAAAGGTGTTGGTAAAATTGGAGGGGTTTTAACCATCGGTCATCGACAATCATGAAATGAATGGTGCATCGGACAAGAGGCTCAACTTTGTTATAGAGGGGAGCTTGGCTGTCGTGTGGACTATGGCATTATCGCCGACATGGTGGGTCCACAATCCACCACGAATCGACTACGATCGATTTTCCGATCAGGAGACGACACTTGGAATATATGCTATTGACCGAGTTAATTATTTCTATACCACATTATATGGTTTGAATTTTTATTTACTTGGTAAGTCCACTACACATTATTCCCAAATGCCACGTGTATATATATATATGTTCAACACATTAGTATAAACCACAATAAGTCCACCTTAACTCTCCTACCGCCAACATATGCTATTAATCCACGTGGAGATGGGGGCGGTTTAAGACTAAGGTGGTCTTTTGACCCTTCACATGCGTGGAAAAGGGATTTGATAAAGCCTTAAACAATATCAACCCACAAAATGTGGGATATACGTCCACTTACCCAGCAATGGAAAATGGTGGGAGGAGACTAATTTGGGGGATTTAATCCCATTAAAAATGGAAAAACCACCCTATATGGGTATGTAAGCCCATTAATTGTTGCTATGGGTGAGGCTAAGGTTA
The DNA here is from genome assembly GCA_019776745.2 of Taxus chinensis. NCBI lineage: Eukaryota > Viridiplantae > Streptophyta > Pinopsida > Cupressales > Taxaceae > Taxus > Taxus chinensis. The sequence goes on along the minus strand of CM034146.1, from coordinate 79,946,360 downwards.
AAATATAACCTTAAGATATATTGTGTGCAGTTTTTTTTAAGGGGCCCTATTTTTGTATAAATAGGGAACCCATTCGATTGTAATGGACACACCCGATGCAACGGAGAAGCTCATTGCTAGAGCACAAAAAGGTAGACACATTAGTTCGAGAAGCTTATTATTTTTAAGCTTTATTGTGAGATTTGTCAACAATATTGTCTATTGGCCTATTATTTTAGGCATATTAGATGGAATATTTGTGAGTGGGAGGTACATTAGTAACTACCAATAGGACCCTTCACCATTTGACCACAGTTTAATTACTTGCAAAGTCCTGTGGATTGTCGCCCGGAGTTGCTTAGTGGTGCATATATAGCTATGGGGAAGGCAGATCGAAGCCGAGGAGATGTGTGCATCCTCCCCAATGAGAGACAACCGTTTAGCCTAGATCTATGGAAGAGTGGTTGATAGCCTGCGGGGGAGGTAGGAAAAAGTAAAAGTTGTAGCAATCATTGTTGATTATCTATAGCAAGGACTTGCCGATGCCAGATTGCTACCCAATCTGTGAGGCAATAGATAACTACATAGACATGGAGTAGAGTGCGAGCATCTTGGTTGCCACTCATGAAGCAGGGCTAAAGATTTCAAGAGAAGAATAAAGGGATAGGGAGGAAAGGGACATAAATCCTTTCGAGGGCACAAGAAATCTGAAAAAGGCCATTGAAATCTTAAGAGTCAATCAAAAACCGGTTTGAAGGAATATACTGCAAACACAAGAGATACGAATGGACACACTTGAGGGACATGGGAAAACAATTGGATGGGATAGTTGAGGACTATGAATACCTGAGATGGTTAAGCTTGAAGGAAAGTGCGACCTTGTTCAGTGACCTCTGCCAGAGAGCATAAATGAAGTAGATGCCTAGAACAAGCTAGAGGCCAACCTAAAAAGGGATTCCCAAGCTTTTGAAGAAATAAGTACCCTTCGATTCGTTGTTATTTCCCAATCCTTCATCCCATATGCTTACTCTTCCCAAATTTTTCATTCTTTAGAACATTTGTTATTCTCCTCGAAAAGAGTTTTCCAAGGGTGAGAACAGTGAAGTGTGGGGTGTGTTAGGACCCCAACTTATTGGCTAAGTACAAAAAGGCACATAGGCGCACAAAACCTATTTGAAGAAGGGCACATAAGGAGAAGGGCATTAGGATAGGGTTAAGGAAGGGTTTAAGAAAACACATGGGCCGGGAAGACCAAAGCTAAGGTTTTCAGGACCTTACCATATTGGGAATTTTGGGTAGGACATGAGAAAAGTGTAACCCAACAACGAATGAGGAGTGGATAAGGTGTCATCCTGGCAACATGATGCCCATGAAAGGAATATGCTTAGCACTAGAGGATTCTAGAATACCCATCATTACAAGGAGTGGAGAGCTTGGATCTGTGGAGCCATGCTCCCATGGAGAACCACATTCAGACAATTGGCATCAAATTTTGAGGCTTGCAAAGGATGAGTTAGAACTCTCAGATTGCTTTATAAATACAAGTGCCCAAAAAAGAAAAGAGAGTAGATCGGATATAAGAATAGAGGAGAATATAGAGAACGAAGCTCTGTATAAATACTAGGAGAAATACATGGGATTTTGTAGAGGATATATACGGGAGGTAATGTATTAAGGGGCTTGGATATACATTTTTCTTTGTATGGATGAAGGACATTGATCCCTACTGTGATGTATGACTTCGTTTTGATCAGTTGTGGTAGTTAATGGATCTATGAAGTAATGAGGTTACAAAATGAATGAGTAGAATGTTAATTGATTCAGTTCATATCGATTATGTTTTCATTTATGTTCATGGATGTTATGTAATAGATGTAAATCCTTATGTATTTTTCCTTTACTATAGTTCTATCTGTTATATAAGTACCCTCTATTTGGAAGAATACATTTTTCTAGAGGCTGTTTTTGAGCCCTATGTTGATTATATGTCTCATTTCTACCTTTATTCATTAAGTTCCTGACATAGATATGGTTTACCACTTAAATCACATAAAATACCGAACTCAGTGCCCGTGTGTGTCTCGGGTGAGCACCCAGCACCCACTGGGTGAAAGGTCGGCGTGCATGGGATTCACTTGTTCTTTGGGTGGTTGTAAAAATGACTACAAAGAGGAACGCACATCTATTTTAGTGTGGGCTATAGTAGTGCCAAAGTGAAGTATAAGCTGGGCAATAAAAGTTAAATGGATTAGTGAAGGATAGAAAGGTGTGTGGTTAAAATGGCTGGAATTGAGAATGGTTGGTGTCAAGATAAGGCTTTATAAAGACCATGTATAGAGAAGGAAAAGCACAGGAACAACATGAGTTAGGCAAGGGAAAAAATCAGGTAAAGGATAGAATAAGTGCCTTCATTCAGTAAGGATTTTTTCATTCCATAAGGTTTTAGGGAGTTTTTCATGCATGATTTGGTGCATGGGTAAGGGTGCTTAAGGTCAGATTAAGTGGGAAAATCCACATTTAATGGTAAGTACGTCTATATTTAGCATAACATTTATTGCTAAAAGGAGGGAAAAGTAATAAGTATGAGGTAGGGTGAATCACTATTTTACCTTGCGATTACGAAGTGGAAGAGATCTTGCAAACTAGGGCATCTAGAGAGATTTGTGTGAAGGAAGAAGAATCATAGAGATCTAAGTGCACAACTAGGTTGATCTACGAACTGGAGTGGAAGGAGTACACAAGCATGGGGAGAGTTCTTTTAGAGTATGTTGTCTTATGGAAGGGTTTTCCTAGTTAGGGTTTAGAAGCTAGGGAACATAGGTAGGATGATTCTTTATAGAGTAGAGCCTTAGATTTGAGAAGAATAGTATAGCAGAGCAAGGAGGAATTTAAGTTTTAACCCAACAAGTAGAATGGAACCAAAGAAGGAAACCATATTGCCAAAGAAACAAAAGGGCAAGGGAAAGGGGAAAAAAACCACTACTGTTGCTAGTTCAAATGAAGATTGGTAAATAGAGATCCAATACCCAGATGAAGTGTTGCTGGGAAAAGAGTGGTAATTACACTTAAGGAAGATGGTCGTAAGTGACTACAATCATTGCACAAACTGATCAGGGGATCATTTTTGAAAGTTCCCTAAACATCCATAAATGGTGTCAGTGTACAATATCATCTCAAGATATTTCCAATGACTATGAGAACACCGAAAATGGACATTGGGAGCTCTAGTTATGTCTGGTCTAAGTTCGGTCAAGAGGAAAGCCAACTATGGTCAACTGGTCAATATTGGACCAATCACACTACAACACGTGGCAAAAAGGTGTTGGTAAAATTGGAGGGGTTTTAACCATCGGTCATCGACAATCATGAAATGGAATGGTGCATCGGAACAAGAGGCTCAACTTTTGTTATAGAGGGGAGCTTGGCTGTCGTGTGGACTATGGCATTATCGCCGACATGGTGGGTCCACAAGCCACCACGAATCGACTACGATCGATTTTCCTATCAGGAGACGACACTTGGAATATATGCTATTGACCGAGTTAATTATTTCTATACCACATTATATGGTTTGAATTTTTATTTACTTGGTAAGTCCACTACACATTATTCCCAAATGCCACGTGTATATATATATATGTTCAAACATTAGTATAAACCACAATATTCCACCTTAACTCTCCTAACCGCCAACATATGCTATTAATCCACGTGGAGATGGGGGCGGTTAAGACTAAGGTGGTCTTTTGACCACTTCACATGCGTGGAAAAGGATTTGATAAAGCCTTAAACAATATCAACCCACAAAATGTGGGATATACGTCCACTTACCATGCATGGAAAATGGTGGAGGAGACTAATTTGGGGATTTAATCCCATTAAAAATGAAAACCACCCTATATGGGTATGTAATCCCATTAATTTTGCTATGGGTGAGGCTAAGGTTTAAATATAACCTTAAGATAATATGTGTTGCATTTTTTTAAGGGCCCTATTTTTTGTATAAATAGGGAACCCATTCTATTGTAATGGACACACACCGATGCAACGGAGAAGCTCATTGCTAGAGCACAAAAAGGTAGACACATTAGTTCGAGAAGCTTATTATTTTTTAAGCTTATTTGTGAGATGTGTCAACAAATATTGTCTATTGGCCTATTATTTTAGGCAATATTAGATGGAATATTTGTGATTGGGAGTACATTATAAACTACCCAATAGACTCATTGAGCCACAGTAATTACTTGCAAATCCTGGATTGTCGCCCGGAGTGCTAGTGTTGCATATATAGCATTGGGAAGGCCGATCGAAGCCGAAGGAGATTGTGCATCAAGAAGGTGAAGAACAATTCAAATGATCATCAGAAGTTTTTGAAGAACTGGTGTACTGATGGGCAAGTAAAATTCCATTAGGTTTTCTTGTGAAAGTACTATTGTAACTTACAGGTTTTGACTAGTGGAATTGTTCGACCACAAACCCAGAGACGTAGGAAATTGCTGAACTCCATAATCAATATTTGTGCAATTGTCTTATTGTCTTGCATTAACTTTTAAAATTGATTACTGAAAAGGAGAAAATTGTTAGCAAATAATTAAAGCCTACAAGGGTCTGAGATCAGGTAGTAATAACTTGATTATTTTCAGATCAAGTTGGTATCAGAGTGAGGTTGTTGGCCTTCAAACTTGCTAATCTCTGAGAAAGTTTGGTATCAGAGTTGGTTTAGCTCCATATTTGTTTTTTAGTAAATCTGATTAACAGATTGATTACTTCAAGATTGGTGCAATTGGTTCAATTTGTGTGAACAAGGTGCAAGTGCACTATGGGCAAGATGTCTAAATAGGTAAAGCTCGAGGAAATTGAAGCTTATAATCACTAGATCCAGGAAGAGAGCTCTCTCATGTGATCCATGTATTACTCCTTGGAAGAGAAGAATGCTTGTTTAAAATCAGAACTACAAACCAAGGATGAGCTCTTGGCAAGGTTGCAGTGTGGTGATCAGAGAAAGGAAATACCTTCAAATTTAGATGCAGTGACCATGGTAGATGACTGCACTATAAGTTTTTCACCACTGGAATCTTCTTCCTCCTCCCATTCGGTTTCGGATTTAGGTAATGAAGTATTTGGTTTGTTTGAAAAGCATACTAGAGGCATTGGATCCAAGTTACTAGATAAAATGGGATTTGATGGAAGAGGACTTGGTAAAAATGGCCAAGGAATTTCTAACCCAATATAGGTCGAGGATCATCCTAATTTTACAGGTTTGGGTTTTCCTAGTGTGGGAATGGAAATTGGAGAATGCTCCAAGAATGCTGATGGGAGACAAGCTTCCAAAAGCAAAGTGAATACCCCACTAGTCCTACAAGAAGATTATGAGAAGGAAAGTTGTTCTTCGTCATCACCGACAGGATGTGGTAAGATAAATCAGTGAAGAGGTAATGAGATTCCACCTCCAGTTTCTTACCATAATCATAAGCACAGTAAAACTTCTTATCCACTTTTCCAGCTTAAGAAGTATGGTTATGATTTTCAAAATATGTGGAATTCGTTTCCATGTAATTTTTGTGGATTGCATAATCATTCAGTGGCCAGATGTTAGAAGAGAAGGAAACTGATAAAGAAGTTAATTCCATTCGTCATGAACAAGGCAAATCAGAAAGACCAATCTCGTCATGGAGAGTCAAGAAATGGCAGAAAGAGTTCCTCATCCCAGAAGAAGGAGATTAAGAGGAATTTTTGTGCTCATTTCCAGAGGAATGGGCATCAGGTGGAAAATTGCTGGAAATTGCATCCATCTCGCCATCAGAGTAATGGTAAGCCAAAAATGGAATGGAGGCCTATTGCAAAGGCAAAAGAAGTTTCTACTCCACCACCAGTTGACAAGTCAACCCAGGACTATGTAATATGTGAAAGTGAAAGTCCTTTAAAATGGGTAAGTCAACAATTTTTCAATTATATATTTTATAATTTAGATTGATGAATCATATGCAGTATTAAGTTTGGAGATCAAATTTTGTGAGAAAATGCTGAGAGAAAGATTTACCATACTCAATGGATTTTCTTACTTAGAAAATTTGATTAATGCTCCAAACAGATATCCTAATAAGATTGTGAGTACCTGTTATAGCTTGGATATAGGATTTAACTCATATAAAGCTTGGAGATTGATATGCCATTTTTGCATACAATAGAGTTCCTAGAGGTCAGCTCGGAACTTCATTCTGTGTAGAGGCATTGTGACCGTGTAGCAGAATGGTAGCTGAATCACCGTTGGCATTGACATTGGGTTAGAACTTCATTCTATGTAGAGGCATTGTGACCATGCAACAGAATGGTACCTGATATTATATGTCAACAAGAGGAGATCTCAAAGGATTATCTCGGAACGTCATTCGGTGTCAAGGCATTGTGACCACACATACGAATGGTAGTTGATCAACAGACTTAACATCATGCATTGGAGGCTTGAGGTCTTGAAAGAGGATTAGCATCGTGCATCGGAGGCATTGAGTTCTATAGAGACTTAGCATCATGCATTGGAGGCTTGAGGTCTTCAAAGAGGCTTAGCATCATGCATTAGAGGTGTTGAGGTCTAAAAAGGGACAAGTCATTGTCCATCATTGCCATCGGATCAATCAAATCTCTACGTAACATGGAGTTCCTTCAAACCAATTTGGATTCTAAGGAATCAAATTAGAGCCAGGAGCTATGTTATAGAGTAAAAGAATATCCATGTTGTCAGATATCAAGAAGCTTAGCACCGCACAAAAGGAGCATTGAGGTTTCATTCAGAAACTTAGCACCATAAAGAGGAGGCGTGGAGGTATTCTTTGGATATCAGAGTGGAGCAACGGAAGCGTCATGGGCCCATAACCCATAGGTACCAAGATCAGAGCAGAGTTATCGAAGTGAGAAGGTTGGAGGAGAAGACCCAAGGGTCTACTATAGCAGCACTTCCAAGGTGGCAGCAGAGTTTTTCAGATTCAGTACAGTATGGAAGCTTTTTGGGACAAAAAGCCTTTCTCAGTGGGGAGGTGTGATCAGGGGATCATTTTTGAAAGTTCCCTAAACATCCATAAATGGTGTCAGTGTAGAATATCATCTCAAGATATTTCCAACGACTATGAGAAAGCGGAAAACAAACATTGGGAGCTCTAGTTATGTCCGGTCAAAGTTCGGTTAAGAGGAAATTCAACTATGGTCAACTAGTCAATATTGGACCAATCGCCCTACGACATGTGGCAAAAAGAAGTTGGTGAAATTGGAGGGGTTTTAACCATCAGTCGTCGACAATTGTGGAATGGAATGGCACGTCAGAACAAGAGGCTCAACTTTTGTTACGGAGGGAAGCTCAGCCGCCGTGTTGACTATGGCATTATTTCCGATGTGGTGGGTCCACAACCCACCACGTGGCTTGCCACCACAAATCAAATATGATCGATTTTCCTATCAGGAGATGACAAGTGGAATATATTCTATTGACCGAGTTAATTATTTCCATACCACATTACATGGGTCAAATTTTTATTTACTTGGTAAGTCCACTACACATTATTCCCAAATGCCACACACACACACACACACACACACACACACACACACACACACACACACACACACACACACACACACACATATATGTTCAAACATTAGTATAAACCACAATATTCCACTTTACCCACATAACTCTCCTAACCACCAACATATGCTATTAATCCATGTGGAGATGGGGGCAGTTAAGCCTAAGGTGGTCTTTTGACCACTTCACATGCGTGGAAAAGGCTTTGATAAAGCCTTAAACAATATCAACCTACAAAATGTGGGATATACATTCACTTACCATGCATGGAAAATGGTGGAGGAGACTAATTTGGGGATTTAATCCCATTAAAAATGCAAACCACCCTATATGGGTATGTAATCCCATTAATTTTACTATAGGTGAGGCTAAGGTTTAAATATAGCCTTAAGATAATATGTATTGCATTTTTTTAAGGGCCCTATTTTTTATATAAATAGGGAACCCATTCTATTGTAATGGACATACACCGGTGCAACGGAGAATCTCATTGCTAGAGTGCGGAAAGGTAGACATTAGTTTGAGAAGCTTATTAAATTTTAAGCTTATTTGTGAGATGTGTAAACAAATATTGTCTATTGGCCTATTATTTTAGGCAATATTAGACAGAATATTTGTGATTGGGAGTAAATTATAAACTACCCAATAGACCCATTGAGCCACACTAATTACTTGCAAATCCTGGATTGTCACCCGGAGTGCTAGCGTCGCATATATAGCATTGGGAAGGCCGATCGAAGCTGAAGGAGATTGTGCATCAAGAAGGTGAAGAACAATTCAAATGATCATCAGAAGTTTTTGAAGAACTAGTGTACTGATAGGCAAGTAAAATTCCATTAGGTTTTCTTGTGAAAGTACTATTGTAACTTACAGGTTTTTACTAGTGGAATGGTTCGACCATGAGCCCGGAGACGTAGGCAATTTCCAAACTCCGTAATCAATCTTTGAGCAATTGTCTAATTGTCTTGCATTAACTTTTAAAATTGATTACTTAAAAGGAGAAAATTATTGGCAAATAATTAAAGCCTACAAGGGTCCGAGATCAGGTAGTAATAACTTGATTATTTTTGGATCACAAACACTACAGAAAAAGAGATGGCATTGGAAATATTTCATCCAGCTAACAAGAGGACACCAGAAGGAATGTCGATCCATAATGATGAAATGAAGGTGAAGTTGGAGAAAGATGGGTTTTTGAAATTATATGATTTTCCCTATTTTGGAAAGCCCGAGCAACTATACCAATGGTTGATGTCACGTGTACATGAAGACCAATTTTATTTTACAGTCTGTAAAATGTGCATAACTCCTCAACTCATGTAGAAATTCACTGGTTTGAATTGTAAAGGAGACTCCATAGAAGAGGACTTGGATGATAAGGATGCCATCAAGAAAACTATGGATTCTTATGACGACAAAAAGGTTTCGTGATATTTTGATATCGTAGATATCCTTGACCCTATTATGAGAATGGCTGTGCACTTGGTTACAAAGACGAATTATCAAGAAAGGTGGACATAAGTGAACAAGGCATGGATGAATGTATGTCAGAAGATCTATGAAGGAACCATTTACAACTTATCTACCTACATTGCAGATGATATCATTAGTAGCACATAGGAATGAGAGAAGTTACTGTTCGAAAACATTCTCCTCACCATCATATTCTTGGAGATTGGAGTGACCGATGGGCCAAATAAGTTCATATGGGAGTATCTAGAATAAAATCCCTCACCCACAAAAAGCTTTGAGAAATATAGTAGTGAGACCATGATGGCTGCTCGCAAGGCATGCCTAGAAAAATGGAATCAATACATGTGTGATGCATTCGGGGTAGAGTGAAGACCTGAGTAGTTGCCCAATATCATAGATGTGGAAGTGGAGTTTTCTATATATCAAAATTTTTGTATTGGCCAATTCACCTTAAAAGACCGGAAAAAGATTGGAGCTACCATTTTCTTTCACCACACAATACTTCTAAGCGGGAATCAACCATTTTAAGGAGGCCAAGAACCTAAGATTTGACCTTTGTGAGGTAGATAAATACCACCACGAGTTGTGCCAAAATCCCATTTATCCAAATAAGGATGCATATGTGGAGAAATACGTATTCCACGAAGTGCAGATGATAAAACCAATAACACTAGCAATCGTCAAAAGGGCTACAACAAGGGTATATCTATGCATAATGCCAAAGTTTGAGAAGGTTACCTACCTAGAAAATGATTTCTCCATTCTAGAATACCCCTTAGGAAGAAAGAAGGTTGCACTAAAGAAGAGGGAGAGAGAAGAGGTAAAGAAGAAGAAGGCACCAAGTGTGTAGACAACAAAATATTTGGGCACACCGGAAATAACCACTAAGCCAAGAACTTAGGCATGATGGAAGAATTCCCCAGTCAAGGAGAATATCCTAGAAGAAGAGGCTCCAGAGATAGAGGAACCTCTCATAAGAGAAGAGTTAGCAAGGAAGGATTCGTCCACTGAAGAGAAAGAGAGAGAAGAGTCTCCTATACTGGAATCACCAATTAGGAAGAAACAAAAGGTGACGGAGAGGGCATACTCATAGGAAACAGAGGGCTTAGAGGCCTACAGGGGTGAGATTGACTATGATGAGGATGAATAAGTTCATAATCATCTTGTGTATGATATACACAATTAAAAATAATAAAGAAGCAAAGGGAATAATGGTGAGGAAGAAGGAGATGCTCAAGGAAAAAGGGTGATTAAAGAAGTAAACACAAGAGATCAGAAGACTCCAAACCTCACCAAGGAACAAATAGAAGAAGCCAAGAAGAGAGAAGTGAAAGGAATCATTGAAAAATTAGTGGAATAGGAAGTAGAGTGCAACAGAGATGAAGTGATGAAGGAAGTTGAGGAAGAAAGCATTAGAAAAGAGTATAGAAGCATGGGTAGAGATCCCAGTCTAGTTGTGAGCTTTCCAAAGGCTGTAGGCATAGGTGGGAAGAGCATGGTGATAGAAAAAGGGCAAGGAATGGGTTACATCAATGATCCAAGAAAGGTGCTATGTGTGTTCTTCTAGAGCACCGTTCCAACTAAACAACTCCTGGTCATGTCCTCATTCGACATAGAAGGTGCATACCCATGAACCAAGAAGATGTTATCTTGTGCACTTGAATCCCATGTCAATGAACCTAAGTTTGAGGTAAGCCAAGGGGTGCTAATGAACATTCCAAATAAAAAAGGGATAAACCCCTTGGTTAATGCTCAGTGGTTATCTAATGAGAAAGTTTGTTATGCACTCAATAAGGTTTTAGTTAAGGTTGAGGCCAAACTTTTTGGAACGAATGATTGGGTGAGATTCCTAGAGCCAGAATTGGAGAAGGAGGAGGATCTTCTTGAGAAAAGAAAGGATCTGAAATAAGAATAAATAATCAGTGCACAACTAAGGTGCAAAATTAAAGAGGAGAAGGAAAGGGTGCATGAATTACACAAGAAGATCAAGATGATTACGGATGTTATTAGCTTAAAGCATCCCAACTTAGCACTACCCTAGAAAAAATATGAATCAACCGTGCAATGTTTGTAGGATTTTACTCACATCCTCACTATGGAGAGGTAGAAACTCACCTTAGAGTCCATAGAAGAAGTGTTGGAATGCCAAGAGAGATAATGCAAGCTGAATTTAATAGGGATTTTTGCTTAGTATACCAAACTCCTTGCCAATGTGAAGTCCGTCGCGCAAGTTTTTGAAGCTCCCTATGATAATTTTGCTAATAGAGATAGAGTAGCAATCATCTTGGTCACTACACATGAGACAAAACTCAAGGAGTTCTAGGAGAAGAATAAGGGGAATAGAGAAGAATGGGATAGGATCTTGGCTGAGGTAGAGAAGAAATCAGAGGCTATCGAGACCTTGCAGGGATCGATCGAAAACCAGATGAAGGAATTATATCTTTAGATCACCCGTAGGATGGACGTCCTCAAGTATTAGGAAAAAAACTGGAAGGAATTTTTGAAATGATGAGTGCTAAAGGTGAAGGGTTAAGCTTTGAGGAGGTAAGCACCCTCATAGGTGACCTCTGTCAGCAAGAGCGGAGTGAGGTTAATGCATGGGAGAAGCTAGAGGTAGATATAGGGAAGGATTTCCCTCTCCTCCTTCAAAAATGAACATGTTCTCCTTAATTTCCTAATTCCTTCATTCTTTCTTCCAATTCTTCATTCCTTCAATATTTTTAAAACTATTCAGAGCCCATCATTCTTTATTCATTGAAAATAAGTGTTTATGAGGATGGAGAACAAGATTAGTGTGGGGTAGTATTGGGCCTCATAATATTGGCTAAGTACAAGAAGGTGCGTGGGTGTAGGGGGGCTATATGAAGAAGGGAACGCATGGTAAAGGTACATAGGATAGTGTTTTAGAAGGGTTTCGTGGAACCCAAGGCATGCACGCAAGGCAAAGGAAAGGGTTTTAGGACATAACCATATTCAAAATTTAAGGAAACACATGAGAAAAACATGAACCGACTAAGAATGTGGAGTGGATAAGGTGTTATCCTAGAAACTCGATGGTCAGGGAAGGAATATTCCATGTAATGGAAGGATCCAAAAAGACATTATTGTAGAAATTGGATAGCTTAGATGGGAAGAATCATGCTCCATTGAAGGACCACATGGACACTTGGAAACTGATCTATTACTTCAGGAAGGCATGGTGGTGGATGCTAAAGCTATATATAGAGATGCTCAGGTATAAGAAAAGGGCATTAAGAGTGATATCAACAGAGGTAAAGAAGAAGAAGAGGAGAGGCTAAGCTCTACAAAAATAGTAGTATATTATATGGGTTAAGGTTCTCATTAGGAGAATAGTATGAGAGATGGAATATCTAGAGGGATGGGTCTATGAACATCTTTGTAATCTGGAAATCATAGTTTAGGATTCTGATGTTTAATTCTTATCTACATTAAGACATTTGTTCTGTAATGGGATTGAGGAATGTAATTTGGTTACTGATATGACAGTAATATGAATATATGGCTTTATTTTAAAATATATACATTGTTCATGGGTATAAACCCTAGTACCTTTTCTTTGTATTATCAGATCTTTTGTCTATTTGATATTTTCCTTGTTATCAAAATGAATGCATGGTTCTTTCCCTTCTTGCATCTAATATTTTGTCACTAGGGGATTTATTCTCACAAAAATCACATAAAAGAGGGGCTCGATTCACGCACGTTCCTTGGGTGGGAACCCAACACCCACTAGGTGATAGGCCAACATGCATGGCATTTGACTATTTGTCTAAGGGCATAAAAATGACTATAATATGAATATCTACACTTCCTTTGTCTTATTAGGAGGATGAGTGAATGTTATATGCATAAATATGGAAACCTTAATACAGTTGTAATTTTGTGATTGGAATTCATTATGTGGGTGTATCATATAGTTCACTTCAAAATGAGCAAGTGACACAATGGTACCAAGAGGAAATGTGTCCTTACATAACTTAAATTTCTCATCTAATCATTGATCTATGTGTGTTTGTCTTGTGTACTCATACACTATCATCTCTTGAAATATAGTTATAAAATCTAATACACTTATTTCTTTACTCACTAATTCCAACCTCTTGGCCTCTTTACCATATTTTGAAGTGTATGCCACTTAGTTGTATTTCGCAAAACTAACCATTTCCTTTTCAATTTCACTTGTATTCTTTGTGTGTATGAAATATTGCAAACCAGCAAAATTATCATAGGTTTCATCCATGCATGATTTCTTCTAAATATACATCCTTTTTATTTTGAACAAAAAAACTTGAAATGAAATATCTTGTTGATTATGGTGGAACCTAATTTCTTAAGTAGTTAATGCATTCTAAAATATGAAAAATTCTTTTTATGTAATATTGTACATATATATGCCAAGGATGAATGGACTTTATAATTCATAGTAAATTCAATAAGTACCCTCCCTTTCACATAGCCTTGTTTTGAAATCCTTATCAATGAGAGGGGGGGTGACTTAATGCTTGTTCATATATGTTGTATAGTTATGTCTCATGTCCTTAAACAATGAGTTTCTTGATGTATGGTTTTCAAACCATACACTAATGGAACATCTCTACTTTATCATCTTCCTAGATAATTTTCCTATTGTGGGAATCCCATTACTATGAATCAGTATAATTCCATCTTGTGCTTAAATGAACCTAGTCTGTAAAAGTTGAATCCTTATTATTTTGATTATGTACCTTGATTTCTCTTGGAGCAATAATTTTTTCTTGGAATGATGGAGCTACAGATATTTTTAATTGAATCAATTATGAAAACTGAACCTCTAGCAAGCTTCAACTTGAATGGAAGCTTCACCTCCCAAATTCTGGAAACATGCATTTCTTTTTGAAATTGTTTTAACTTACAAGGAAGTTTGTAACTTCCTGGATTTATGAGCTTGTATTCATTATTTTTAAAAAGTTTTGAACACTTGTGTTTTGTTGTCTTCCTAAAATTGATTATGGATGTCACTTGTATTATGGAAAATCTGACCTTCTCAACTTGCTAGAAACCTGTCACTATGTACTATAGGTACACACCTAATTTCTCAGAGTTATTCAAAAGTCACTTTATCTCCCTTATACCATGCACATTTTCAGAAAATACTTATAAAAATCAATGATGAAGGTCCTTAGAACCTCTCTTTTCTTTTCATCGTCTTCTAGTTACTCTTCTTTTACCTCCTTCAATAACAACACCGAAAATGGCAGCTAGAAATGCTCTTGAGTGATCAATGACATGTCAACACCAGAAAATTGGTATCTTCTAGTTCATTTTACATGTATCTTATATGTACTTGCTTAAAGAGGTTCACTCTACCCATTTGAATTAAGTAAGTACAATGACATAAAACAGAAATGACCATCAGATCTAACGGTATTTTTGTCATATGTCGACAGGATACTTATGCAACCTAATGTTTCAGTTAGCATGGACCCATGATTTCCACACCATGTAAGTGAGGTTTTATATTCTCAAACCAACTCACTTCATGAAACCTCATAAACGTGTTTCCTCTCTCTTCACTTATTTAGCATATTCCTTATGTATACCGTATCTGACATGTATGATTTGTGCATATAAGTTACATCCTGTCGGCTTGTGTGGGAAACACTATCTTCTTTACGAATAAATGAAAGCTTAAATTTTTTAGATTGAGTTATCATATTTCCTTTTTCATTTGATTATTGTAACATGATAATTTTTGAGTGAAATAAATAACTCAACACATAATTAATCTTCATTTAAACATACAGATCATAACAAGAATTTAAGGCACTTGTACCTAAAAACTATACTTTCTACCATGCAAAAAATCAACTAATGTTTGTCAAGTTTTAGGGTCAAGATACATTATCTGACATCATTCGTTTTATCCCCACCTGTCATAAAGTTTGTGCCACTAGTCTTTTGGAGGCTTCTACATATCTTATCTCTATGATGAAAATTGGAAGTGGCAACATATGTGAGGCGTTGCACCTTGCAATCATTCAATTAAGACAATAGTTGATCTGTTTAAAGAACTTTCAATACTTCACTACCCATAAATGACTAGACTTTCTAGAAACAAGAGGTATTTTTTATTACCCCTAAACACTATGATCATGACTCAATCCATGGTCAACATATTGGTGACTTTTTTGACCTTGAGTGAATTTTAACCTTACCATAACTTGTGAGAACCCTTGAAATATCTTGGCCATTTCAAAACATTTTTCTCAGACAGACTGACTAAACCTGAGATCATAGGGCTCCAACATGCTAGTTCCAAAGGCTGCATGAGACGCTTGAGAAAACTTCATAACATCCCTCTAGAAAAAAGATAAACAACATGACAAAAACCTGCATGAAACCTATACTTCACTATAGAACCTTTACTTACAGATATTTTATAAAAAAAAACACATTCACCTTTCAAAATCAGAGACTAGTATTTTCCTTCAAAGCATGAAAAGAAATTACACATCACCAACATCCTCCAAAAAAGATTTGAGCATAGGTTCCTTAACAAAATTTGTCTATGTACTTAAAAATTCACAAAAAAGTTAATTTATTGTGGGTCCCACAAGATTTCATGAACTCAAATCACAATGAACATGACATAAGATGAGTTATATATACTATAAAATAATTTTTAAGATAAAACAATTCAATTTGGAGGGATAAACAATTAATTTTTTTCCTTACCGATTTCATTGGGTTTGAGGAATGCTTCAAAAAACTTCACAAAAATGGATGGAAATTTCTTATTTGACATCCATTTTAACTCATAATTTTTGAACCATGTTTTTAACCCAATTATCTTCAATTTTTTATCTTATGATTTATCTGAAGAAGGCTTCACAATTTTTCTTGACTGCTAAGAAGTCAAGGTGATATTTTAGCAACTTTACTTAACCCAGTTTTACTGAAAAATGTAATATCTTGAGAAAAAATATTCCTTAGGTCCAAAAATGTGTACCAAACCTTCATCACTACCTCATTCATTGAATACAATGACCATTTTTTCTTGGTTCACTCTTAAACTTCCAATCAAATCTCATTTGTGCATGCTAAACCTAATTGTCTTAAAGGGAAACCATACTAAGTATAATGAACATGCCTCAAAATACTTAATTATGACTTAATTATTAATCTAAGGACTCTTAAAAATGTACCTACACATTCCCAATGCTTAAAATATCTTGATTTATATTTTTTTCTTCATACCCTCATGTCGGGTACCTGAAGTAAGCCAATTTAGGCTAGTTTACACTATAACTCACCACTTCTAAACTCTTCATCATATTTTATCCCATTGAAAATGTTCCATTATGTATTTCATGCATTTAACATGATTAAAAATCATCCTCATGAATCCACTTCACCTTTTTAGGTCACTTTGATACCTAGGCCTTAGGATTAGGCATCCTAAACTGAGCTAGTTTGACATATTCACCTCATGTGATCCTATTATCATCATTTTAAATCTATTTCCACTTCATATGCATGCTATAAAAAGTACTAAATCATAATGATAGACTCCCACATAATCACTTTTCTTGTACCTATCACTAGCTACTCTAGAAGTCTGTGTTGCATTGTGTGTCTCAAGCCACTTAAGTTGGTGTCCTTTTCTATCTTGTCTGAGCGAATCCAATATCTATTTGGCTTCTTCTTTTCCATTAATGTGCCTTTGAAATCAATGAAAAATCAACATACACATGCCAAAAATATCCCCTTTTTTCATTGATGGAAAAACCTCCGAATTATTCTCCCCCTTTTTGCATTAATGACAAAGTACTTGTTTTTAACTCATGTTCTTCAACTTCATCAACTTACTTGATCCCATATTGGTTGGAATCATCAAATAAATTCATCACTAAAACTATCTATCTTGATTTTCTCTTCCTTAGCTCTATTTTGGTTTTCATTTTGCATCAAATTAATTATTTCTCCCCCTGAGAAGATGCCTCCATGACAAATAAACATGTGAACAATCTAACATTAGAGTGGAAAACATCCTCCTAACACACACACTAGTCAATCTCAGTCAAGGAACCTCAATTCTTGGCATAATTCCTCCATGTGCTCATTGTAGGAAACTTTAGGACTAAGTTCCCTGAAGTAGCTTTTTAGTGCATTTTTGGTTACCTTTGTCCACCCATAACTAGATATATATTTCTTGAAATATCTCCTTGTTGCTCCCATGGGTTTATAATGTCACCATTTACCCTCTTATGGATGATTTTTCCTTCATTTATTGTCCTCATGTCATGTAAAAGAGTTTTTCATATCAGCTCAATCATGAAATACTTTTTTAGTGTTTTTGGTCTCATAGCTCATCAATTCTACCCATTGATTCAATAACCTACTCTTCGTGACACAATCATGAATTCAATTCCATTATAGACTTCTTAACCTTTAAGATACCACCTCAAAGGACATAATCATCTCCCCCTATCTAGAACATCCCTCTTAGACCTGTAACTCACTATTTTTCATTCTAATCAACCAACTTTACCATAAAACATAAAGTTTCCTGAGAAGCCAATTCTTGCTCAAATATACAAAATGTGTGAAGTTACTAAAAAAGGATAAAACCAATTCTAACATTCTCAAAAACATTAGATAATCCTACCCAAATATTAAAATTAGTTTCACTTAACCATTTTCCTTGTAGACCTTCATTTCTCCTTGTAGCCCTAGTGTTGGCGAGAAACTTTTTCAAGTGGAAAATTTTGTGGGTTTTTTTTCAACGCTCTAGGAATCAAAGTCCCTCTACTTATAAGGTATAGATTCCATATTCTCATGTGTGTAAAAAGGTGAATTTTCATGGTGTCCTTACGGCTAAGGATCCAACAAGGGCACTCCAGTGACCCTGCGACAAATCTAGCAATTTCTTGTTAGAGAAGATTTTTTCTAGAGAGCAGGAAATGGTAGTGAAAAAAGAGATATAAGAACTAATTCTACAAGTAGAAAATAAAATTCCTACACACACTAGTTAAAAATTTCCACACATGCATTTATGAGAAGAAATTACCAAAACTTTGATGCTATTAGCAAGAGGAAACCATGCATACAAAGATGAACACATGCATATCCCTTGGAAAACATAAACTTCTTCCTTACTTAGCATTTCAATTAAAGTTTTTCAAAGTAGGGAAAAGGAGGAAACATATGCAAGAGGAGGATAGAAGAAAATGGCCATCTCCTTTGTTCTCTCTAAGCACAATGTACTCTTGAGTTTACAAAATTGATCACCAACTAAAAATTTAAAAATAAGCTCAAATGAGGAGTTCATTACAATTTATAGAGAATAGATGGCTCTTCATCTTCCTAATGACACTTCATATGCCATTTCCTGAATTTAGACTCTTGATATTCCTAATAAAATATTAAGTCCCTTTTATAAAATCTAGGTGACTTAATTTACATTATGTTTCTAATGTTGTTTTTTGAAAAACTTAAAGGCATATCAAAAAGTGCAAACCTCGGTGAAGAATTAGAACATTTGAAGAGAAAGAAATTTAAGGGGAGGAAGAGAGGTGAGAGATAAGGTTGAAGAAGGGGGGAAGAATGATGTGGATGATGAAAGATCCACCTCTGATGAAGTTCACAGCTCCTTCTAGAGGACATAATGGAATGTTCCTATGTGACAATATTTAAATCCCTCAACTATTTATCCCTTGATAAGCTCCTATAGATGGTTCAAGGAAAAATTGGGTTAAGTGTTCAAAAAACCTTGTTAAATGACTTCACTGATGACCATGAAGACTAACTCATAAATATCCTTTCCAAATATATAGGAGCTCAAAACCGATCTTATCAATTTGAATGAATTATTTTGCTAAAAATGGAAACTTCCACCTTGCACATAATATACCTATAACCCAATCCATGTATTCAGTGTCAAAAGACATTATCAGGGTCTCCGAGATGAGCTTTGAAATATCTACGAGATATTTTAAATATGATACTTGTGATAGTGTTATGACCTATTGGCGAAGATGGTATATTGAGGAGATAGGCAATAAATCTTGGTGAGGGAAATATTGGCAACAGTGACAATTCCCATTCTATAAACTTGAATCCCATCATCTCTTGACACTTAATATATTTAGAGGCACAACTTTGAGTTTTATAGTAAGTGTGAGGAATTGTCTTCTTGGACCCTTGCATGATTGGAATTTTATATCCTTTATTGCCAACATTACTTATTGAATGTGACTTATTGTTAATAGCGAGTACCAAAATGGGGACTTATTATTTTTAGTAAGCGTCAAAATCCACCTCTCCAATCTCTAACTGTAGATGCAAAATTTAATGTCCAACTCCCAATACACTCCCTTTGTGAAATCTTCCCTCTGGAATAACTTATAATTTTTATTAAGTGTTTATGAGACAACTTACCATTTTTAGTAAGTGTAAAAGTCAGAGTTTTCAAACCTCAATTGGTTATGGTATCTTGAATTCCTTCTTCACACCATGTTCCTCTCGCCTTCTGGAACGAATTTCTATTTATAGTAGTTTCTTATGGAACCACTTACTATTGTTAGTAAGTGTAAATTGTGGGCTAAGAAGACTTTTTCGATGTTTTTCTCCTGCGATACTTCCTCTGTATTCACTGCCTTCTTCACAGATTCTTTAGATGGTGACTTACCTGAAATATCAGTCTCTTATGTAGGAAGGCTTACTATTTTTATTAAGTATGCTTATGGTCATCGAATCATGATGGGAAGTATATTTTTTATATGGGGTTTTTCTCAATATCAACCATCTGAAATTTCAAATCTACCCGATTGCCGATTTATGAGATTTTAAAATTTAAATTTTTTCACCTAGCAATGGTTGTAGGCTTGGCAACCATTAATAGAGCTTGAAAATTGTAGGTTCACTCCCCCTCCTGAGATCTTGATGAAAATTATATTTTTAATGTGGGTTTTCTTTTCTTTTTTCATAGGTTAAAATTCGTTGCAAAGCGATCACTGGAGTGACGGGAAATGAACTTTTGATTTTTGTTGCACAGAAAAAAGGATTTCTTTACTGCAAAAAATCCTTGCTATGTATGAAAAATATTTTTCTGGTTTTTTTATGGCCTCCAAAAAATATGAGGACAGAAAAAACCTTACCTTGATATGTGCTGTGGTTTGCAAGTTACGAAAATTTCTTCGTCGGGCGACTACGAGGGTTTTATTGGATGAAGATCTTCATTTTATTTCCATTATTCATCACATTTATCTTCTTATCTCATGATATCCCTATTTTTTTAGTGTGAGGAATATTTTTTATATTTGGTTGAGTGTATAAAAGGATGTTAGAATTTCTGGATGAAATTCACTAGAGTTTCAACATGGTATGGAGGTGTGGAGGGATGAACTGGAATGGAGAAATGGCTTAGTATTGGCTTTTATTCATCCCAAAAAGAAACCATAGGGGCTGGTTGAATTTTTTTCCCCTATTTTGTTTTTATAAAGGGATAAAAGGGGCAAAAAATTCCACTTTCTGCTTCGTTACGATACTTGGCAAAAATTGACTAGATGTGCGTTTGAGTGAAGGGGCTTGAGAGAAGCACCTAGGAGCTAACTTTTGGGCACATGAGGAACAAAAGGGCTTAAGTGGGTTTGGGGAATTTTTGTCCCCTATGAAAATGTTCTAAAGGAATTAAAGGGACATCAATTTCCACTTTGTGCCTCATCGCGACATTCGGTGATCATCTGTGTAGGGAGAGGGAAGTCTCAAACTTAGCTCTCAGGGGCTTAACTGGCAAACAAGAGGTCACATTGGTGTTTTGGAGGATAAAAAGAGATAGGAATTTTATTTTTTTCCTTATGTATATTTTTGCAAGGGATTAAAGGGACATGAAATTCCGCTAGGATCCTAGTGCTAACACTTGTCCACTTGAAAAATGACTAACTGTGAGAACTCTTACCTTGGACCCAACTTGCAACGGTGATATCTTGAACTCACGAATAAGTTTTGAGGTGAAATTTTATATGAAATTTATTAGAAACAACCAAATTAGTTTAATGGTGATGTTTCAAATCCTAAATTCTGACTTCATCACCTTCAAATTACCCCTTATTTCTTGATACCTCTAGTTACCTTCCAAAAGAATGAGTTGTCGAGGGAAGTGCATGATGTTTCACGATGTCTCGTTTTTTATACCATTTATGGAATGGAAAATAACTTCCATAAGTAATTTTTTGGTATTTTTAATATTCACTAAGATCCCATAATATTTTCTTGAATTTCAAGCACTCTTTTTGCAGTGTTTTCTCCTTTAGGCCCTAAAACCCATTTTTGCTTAATCGGCTCAAAACCCTTCAGATCTTTCTAAAATATCCCAAAACCTTTTCAAAGATGTGCTTGGAACTTGAATTCATATCCAATTTTAATTTATCTCCTTATTTTCTCTCTCGGGGGGTGTATTAGTCTCGAGAAGGACAGTGATAGCCCTTCGTAAAATTGCCAAAAAATGTGCATTCTCCAAAACGTCCTAAAATCACCTAGGGGGACTGAATTTTCTTTCCTAAAGCACCTAGGGGGATTGGATGGAAATACAATTGAGGAACATTACATGGAATTATTTATTCTTAGTGATAATAATGGGTATACCTTTGGGTGTTTTGGAAAGGTAAAACTTGAAAGTTTTTACATAGGGGTACCATTGTCTTGCTTTCTATTCAAATTTTTCCCTTGTAAAAACCTCGAACAACAACTCAGAAATTACATTTTCTTACACAAACCAAAAAAATTTCACCTTAAAAATTTAGTTCTAATATTTTTAGACACCCATTTTTCTCTTTAGATGCATACAAAATTTTAGATTTCATCTCATCTCCAGTAAAAATTTATTCTTATTTTTGTAATTTTGCACTAGTCCTCCGATTAGCCCTCCTGCAAGACAAATCTAAAAAACTGGGAATAATCCAAAAAAATTCACAAGAATATGTTTACAATATTGGATACATATTTTATATTTCTTTATTTTTTCCATTTTACTTTCTCCGCTTCATTCTCTATCATTCCCAACACCAAAACCCTCCTCTTTGCTTGTTTTTTAAGCCTAGGCTAGGGTTTGATAGCACTAACTAGGGTTTTGATTCTTTTTCACTATTTCATCCTTCAAAAAACATTATTCCATCCATCATTCACTATTTTAGACTATTTACAACATGCAAACACTCCTTTATCTTTATCTTGGTCATCTTTCAAGGGTTGTTCTTCTAGGCTTCTGATTTGTTCTTGTTTTCCTTGATTTTCCTCCATCTCTGATCTTCACTCCACTTAACCTAGATTCAAACCCTCAATCACCTATTTCCATCATAACGCAAGCTTATTTCATTTTCCAATCAATCTTTCTTTCACCAATTACATCATCACTAGGTCATTGTTCTCCAAATTTGATAAGACTTTCCTAGTAGATTGAGAATGCATTTTCCTTCTAAACTGTTTGGTTCGTTAGATTTCACTATTTCTTGAAAATATTTGACTCTGAATTTTTTACTTACCTCATCAATTATTTCAATAATCTCTTGATTCTTACCATAGGTTTAGGAATTATTTTCATTTCTTACAAAGGTCTCTATTACAATACATCAAAATGACTAACACGGTTTATTAGGATTGGACAATTAAACCACATATCATACTTATTAGCTTCAAGGAATCTGCACCTTCCTTATTTATATTTAAAATTATTAAACACCCTCATAATTCCTTCACAAAAGTATTTATCTGACATTCTTTAACATTTCCTTTTTGACACCAAGTTGTTATGTACTAGATCCTTACATATTATTTACACAAAGGACAATCAAGGTACTACAATAGGTAAGAGTTTTTAGAGTTTCATCCACCCTTCAAGAGTCTTCATCACTTTATTAACATCTTCATGAGGTTTCCTATAGCAACTATCACAGTGATCTTAACTAGACTGACTTAGTTTAACTTCAAAGCTATACTTACATTAGTTATCATTAGTACTATGTTTCTTGACATGAATTAAGGTCCCTTGATTCATTTAGCTTCTAAAGACAACTTTTCAACCTTCCTATAGACAAATTTGATCATTATTTCACTTAGTCCTTATTCTCATAAAAATCACCTCATATCTTCTAAGATGACTGCTATAAAAAAAAATTTGGGTTCTTTTTTATAGTGCGTTATTATTCTTTTAGATGTTGTAACCTTCTTCATAGTAATATAATACTTCTAACACTTGGAAGATGGCCTAATATAAATGTTCTATTAGTCATGACTCTATATATGGGATCATTATGGCTTGAAGTTTCCTGACATGTGTGTCATCAAAATATATTCATCCTTAGAACCATGACATACTTGATTTAGTTCTCTAGAGGGTTTGGCCACCATGGCTAGATTCACACGTTGATGGATTAAGGCATCCATACTTCCTTCATTATTTCATGAGATTGATATTTTCTATTCAAAATTCCTCTTAGATCTATATCAAATTGTTATCACAATTTGATGAACTCATACTTCCATATATATGAGTGTTAAAGATATTACTCACTTTTTATGACAAGAAGGATCTTTATATTGATCAACTCTTCTTTTAAGCTTTACACACTATCCTTAGAGCTCACACTTATTGATTTTTTTGCAACTAAAAGTGGGATCTCAGGAAAATCATGTTTGTTGATTAATATGAATCATGACCAAGCAAGAATTACTCAATGTTTGTGCCATACTTGCATAACCTATGAAGCAAAACTAATTTTATATTAAAAGGACTACTAAGCTTTACTTCTTGATCTAAATGTTATCTTATCTTAACTAGTTTAAGGAGATACACTTCCATGTTCAGGCTGACAGTTGCAAGTAGTATGTGATAGCTTGATTCTGAATGCTCATGAGAACAATGAGTCTTTTCAAAGTTCACCAGATATGATTTTAATATTATAGGTTTCTCTAGATTATATGGGCTTTGAATTCATATGTACATATGTGAAAAAATTTCAAGGAGCATGGTCACATTCAAATAAGTGGAAATACTAGTCACTCATCATTAATTGATCTTAGATAATCTTGAGGAAGAAGTTAATACTATGACACAAATTTCAGTCTTTTTAAATTTCTAGTCACCCTGAAAAAATGTGATTTCTTCTTTCTTTAAAAAATTACAAATTTTACATCATCGAGCATTTCTTAAAGTTTTGAGTTGATTTGGCAGAGCTCTGAATAATTTTTATTGTAATACCCTTCTTGAAAAAATTGTGATCAATTACTCTTTCCTCAAAGGTGAACTAAACCTTGTTGAATAGAAGTACAACCTTGCAACATCTTACCCTCAAATGACTGACACCCATTTTGATAAACTATCAAAAACTTTCACATACATTTTGACATATACTATTCATAGTTTAGATACTTGGTTAAAGCCCATATATTCACTTTATTACTTAATATTCAGAGCATTTGTTCCTCTTTTATGACCAAATATTTCTTCCAAAACATTATGAATGAAATTTTAGCATAACAATGAATTGCGATCTATGCATCTAGTTTCCTTGTATATGGAAAAAAATGACTCATAAATTTAAAGAAAAACACATTATTTGTATGTGAAATTTACACACATTCTTATTTATGACATAGATTCTTACTTATGGAGCAATCAGATTTTGTGGCAGGCCATGTTTATTTAATGTGATATAGATCATGAATTGATTAGAATCAACTTGGCTATAGAAATCATATTAGAGCACTTGAAAAACTTGACAAAATTTTCAGAATCTCATGGGCTCATTACCATTCATGATAGAGGCATCATATACATTCAAGAGTAACTTACACTTTGATGACTTGTAGAATGTTATGGACTATTATGTAACACATGACGAGGATAAATTTCTTATTCACACACATTTTATTGATCAATACTTTTGAAGACTACAAGAAAATAGACATTTATCTCAGCTAGGACAAACATAAGGACACAAATTGACATATTTTAAAGTTCATATATATATTTCTAATGACTCTTATTTTCATGACTCTATTTTGACAAAGTAAATTTTCTTCATTGACTAAAAATAGAATTAGTTAGAAATACAAGAGCATGACAACATCCTTACACCTTTATTTTTCTTGAAAATTAACCATGACTTTCATACAAACTTGTTAATTACATGACCTTTATTAGAAGATTGAATAAAATACCATAAGAATATTTTCATGCTTATAAGATCTTGAAAGCTTGTGTCAGCACATACTGATGACATTATACCTTCAAGACCATATATTACTTCTTTTTAACTGATGCATGCCTTATACAATCCTAGAGAAGGTATACCACCTCATGATATCACCTTAGAACAATATGAATTCATTAATGTAACTTGATGACTCATTCTTTCCTCATTTTACTCTTAACACTTTCTTAATCTTCTTATATGTCCTGTTAAATGTGATAATTTCATCACATACACCTTTATTTTTTGATTGAATGCTTGAAAGAAAATTGATGTACTAAATTCAATTTCTTACTCTTCTCCATCACTTGAAAATTTCTAGTACTGGCACTAGGTTTAATCTAGGCTTTCTTAATCTAATCACCACTTCCTAATATATTTCTTGAGCTGGTCTCTCCTATGCCTTTCTATGACACATTGTTATGATTAGTTTTCACTCTGTAGACCTTATTTACTGGCCTTTTGTATGCTTTAGTTCTGTTTCTTTGTCTAAGGGGTTGGTTTTGATAGATACTATTTGCAAAGTTTCCAAGTTTATGGAAAATGAAACACACAACTTGACTCTTGTTTCTATAAGAGTATGAACTGATATACCAACTATACTTAGCATTCATATGATGATAGAAATAACTAGAAACATTATAAATCTTGTTACAAAAATAGATTGCTATCTGATTCATGCCTCTTGAGTCTTTTATTCTCCAAAACTGATTATCTTGTTCCTCAAGACAATATTGAGTTATGTGACATTTCTCTTTGTAGCTGAAGAACACTCTATTATTTTCTTTCTTGTCTCTACTATCCCTCCATGGATGGTAATTTATGACATGTCTTCTACATTCCTTAGCTTTGTGTAAAAAATTATATAAAAAATTTGTAACCATTAAAGGTTCTATCATACCATAATGCATTTGGTTACCTAGTTGATTTAGACATTTTAAAATTTGTTCCCTGGTTCATCTGCATGTTTGATTGTCTTCTTGAACTAACCTTATCACTTTCATATTTCTTCATATGTTCTTCTATGAAACCTAGTTAAGTATTGTAACTTGTTGCCTTTTTTCTATCCAATATTCCATTTAAATCTTTAAATATCTTTTCAACTTTATACTAACTTTGAGATGCTCTTTCTATTTGTATTTGAGAGATGATGAGATCAGATCTAATTTTGTATCAAATTATTTGACTCCATCTTCATATTTCTGCTTTTGAATTTCCTCAAGAAGTTTGATCTGCTCTTCATACTCTTTCATCATTATCTTTAATTTTTGGTTCTTTTTCCTTTGATGTTTAACTTCTTCTAGGGAAATTACTAGTGTTGCTTTAATATTTACCTCAGCTTCCTCTTCATATAATATTTCATCCTCACTGACATACCTATCTCTTTATTTTCTTCTAGGAAATATCTTTATAACCATGCTTTTGTTTCAGGTAGGACCTACTCCAAGTTGTTATAACTGATTCAAGAGTACCAATTACTAGAAATCCCAGGAACTGAGAGGGGGTTAATCAATGCTTGTTCAAAACTTTTCCAGGTATTTCAATTTCCTTAAACTTGTTATCATGAACACAAAAAAACACACATAATAAAATAACAAGAGAGCATACATAGAGATAAATTGGAATAAAAATCCATTGAAACCAAGAACTATTTTGGACAAATTGTTCTATCAGAGTTACAATGATTTCAAGTTGAGAAAAAAATCAACATGGAGCTACAACTCCTAAATTTCATCAAGTTATAACCTAATATTTAACAAGATTCAACTTTCATGGAAGCCTCAAATCTCAACTTCAGTCACAATGGCCTTTTGTAAGCTTTAAATTACAAGGAAGCTTCAATTCCCGTATTGTTGAGCATCTACTCTGTCTTCCTCATAAGTTTTGATATTTTCTATTGTGTTGTCTTCTAAAACTAGTTATGATCACTTCTTATCTCATCTCTTTATATTTTCATTATCCTTCATATGTTTTAGGTAGACACCTAAAATTGACACCTTTAACATTATATATCTCTATTAACCATATGCACTTTCAAGCTACAAAAACTTGGTCCTTCATGCCTTAGAAAATTCTTTGATTTTCACCGCCTTTTACTCTTCCAATACCACATTCAACAACAACACAAAAAACAAAAACAATTGTTTTTATATCAAGGAATATAAACACCAAAAATGGTCTCTTCAATTAACATTACACCAAAAAACACTTCAAATTCACTCACCCATTCGAATTAAGAAGCAAAAGACAAAAACACAAAATGACCTCATATAAAATTTGTCTTCTTATGATGAATTTATTTGAAAATATGTTAGTTAGAAACCCATGAGCTCCACACCGTGCTAGGATGTTTTATATTATCACTTGAAAATCCTCCTAAATGAATTACTTCAGTAGAAAAAACTGGCATATTCCTTCTACAAACTGATTTGACATGTCTTATTTGTCTTTTGTAATTGGCCCTCAGATTTTTGTCTTCTTTCCACCCAATGTGCAAGCTTGTATTATAGATTTATTACATAAGTGGAAAAGTGTATTAAACATGAAAATGTGTAAATATATTAATTATTTACCTTTATAACCTTTTAATCATTCCTAACTCACCATTTTTCCTTCATACTTCAATAGAGCTTCAAACTCTCATTAATGGAGGTCAAGAATTACAATCAAGATACATGTTTTTATATCATTATTTTATTGAGGTTCCATGTACAAATAATATTTTTTATAGTTTAAGTTTATCTCTATATCACATTTAAGTTAAAAAGTATATTTATCACACTCACTCAATCAATAAAATACTTATTTGACCAAGAAACACTCAAATTTGCACACCCAAAAAACTAGTCTTCAAAAATATAGGTATAACTTTCTCTAAACACATTATCATGATTCAATCCATACCTTTCTGGAAATATCTTGATCTTGATCAATTTTTAACCTTACGAGTAAGTTTCAATTCATATATCTTAGGATGTAAAAACTTACATCTCAAATACATAGTATACTGAGTTTCAAGGCTCCAATAATTAGTTTAGTGGTTGAGACATTTGGAACTTCAAAACATTTTTTTAAATAAAATAACCTCATTAAATAATTCACATGAGACATTTACTTCACTTTCAAACCTTTAGTTGTAGATATTTTATGAAGAAAAACACATTTACCTTTCAAAATTAGAGACTAGTATTTGCCTTCATAGCATTCCCAGGTGGTAGGAGAACTTACATACCTATATCTTCACATTTCTCAAAATAAGTGACCAAATTAACTTCACTAACAACAATTACACATCACCAACATCCTTCAAAAAACATTTGAGCATATGTCCCTTTATAAAAACAAATTATGCACTGGAGACATCACAAAACAACTAATTTCCTATAGGTCCCACTACATTTCATGAACTCAAATCACCATGAACATGACCTATGATGACTTATCTATACTATAAATTAATTTTTAAGACAAAAAAATTGGATTTGGAGGCATAAATAATAAAAAATTCTTTATCGATTTCACTGGGTTTGAGGAATTCTTCAGACAACTTCACAAAAATGGATGGAACTTTCTTATTTGAAATCCATTTGACCTCAAAATATTTGCACAATATTTTAATCCAAATTATATTTGAATTTTTATCTTATGATTTATCTTTATAATGCTCCATAAGTTTTCTTGACTCTTAAGAACTCAGGGCGCTATTTTAGCAACACTTAACCCAGTTCTACAGAAAATGTAATATCTTGAGAAAAATTACTTATTAGGTCCTCAAATTTGGACCACACCTTAATGAATACCTCATACATGAACTAAAATTACCATTTTTTTTTCTCACTCTGTAACTTCCAATCCAATCTCATTGTTGCATGTTAAACTCACTTCTCCTAAAGGGCAACCACACTAATGACTATGAACATGCCTCTAACTTTTTAATTATGGTCTGATACTTCATCTAAGGACTCTTAAAAATGTACCTAAACATTTTCGATGTCTTAAATGTCTTGATTCAAATTTATTTTCTTCATACCTTCATGTTGATTACCTGAAGAAGGCTAATCTGGGCTAGTTTGCACTGCAACTCACCACTTTTGAACTTTTCTTCATCATATAGCCCCTTGAACATGTCCCATTATGTATTTCATACATTTAGAATGATTCACCATCATCCTCATGCCTCCATTTCACCTTTCCATGTCCTTTTTTTACCTAGGCATTGTGATTAGGCATCCTAAACTGAGCTAGTTTGAAAAATTCACCTCATGTGCCCCTGTGCTCATAATTTTGACCCTGTTTCCACTTCATATGCATGTTAGAAAAATAACTAAATCATCCTGGTAGACTCCAACATCATATATTTTCTTATACATGTTACTATCTACTCTAGAATTCTTTGTTGCATTGGGTTTCTTAAACCACTAAAGCCATTGTCTTTTTCTGCCTTTTTTGAGTTACTCCAAGCTATATATTTCTTCTGATTTTTCCATTAATGTTATTTTGTTATCAATGAAAAATTAGGATACACCTGCCAACAATATTCCAAAATTATTTTATTTTAAAATAAAAAGGTTTTTCCATTTCAAAATACCTTTGACTAAGTTTTCTTTCTAGATAAGTCTCTTTAAACTTGTTATAAAATTTTGTTTATGTCACATCTAACAAAAATTTAGGATTTGATTTGCGGTTTCAATAACAAATTCCTATTTTTAAAACATATTTTTTAATAGGTGAAACATTTTATTAGTTTTTTAAAATTATTCATTTTTGTATTTTAACTCTTCAAATATGTCTTTATCTTTATGTGGGAATCTACTGAGGAATTCCGATGATTAAATTTTATTGGGATCCTCAAATCTTACACGTATTTCGATAGATTCCAATAGTATTTTTATCTTAATTTTTAATGTACTACTTGTTTTCCTAATTAAACCAAATTAATTTGTTGATTTGTTTACTATAGTTGATGTAATAACATGTTTAGTATTACTATCTCTGGTACATGAGGTTAGACCGATTGCTTGGTATGCATTCTTTAGATTTTTACAATGAATTTTTAATTTTAGGTCCTAGATTTTCTTAGACGAAGGATCTTCATCGTGAGTCTAAACTTAATATTTTTCATCATATCAACAAATAATTGACATCTTCATGTTTCTTTTAAGTCATTATTTTTTTCATATTTTATTAGATTTTATTCTACAAGTGGGTTCACTTATCTTATCACTCATTAGGTTTAAAATAGTTTCATCAATTTTAAGTAAAAGGATAGTTTTTTGAACAAAATTTTAATCAATGATATCAATGGTCAAGTTGGTTAAACATCACGTAAATATTATTTATTTCCTATATGTTGTTCATCTTCATAATTTGGTAAATTTTATGTGTTTTGAATAGGTTGATCATTTGGTGTAACATCTAAGTTTAAATTTGGTATTGCATCATCATTCAATATGTATTGATTTAATTGGTGTTTGATGATATGTTTCAATATCCAATTCATTTGGAAGAGTGGCATACCTTCACCTTAATAGATTGATTTCTTTCTTTCAAAAATAAATTGCACTCATTCCCTTGTTTTCTTTTTCCTTCTTTCATGGCTCTAGTGAATAATAGATGATATTTTCTAACCTCTAATTTCTATGGAAAAGATGAATTCAATTTTTTTCACACCCTTTTCGCATTTATTCCCTTTTTTTCTCCAACTCCTCAACTATTTTCCTCTGTGGTCTCTTCCTCATAATTCTCATATATATATCAACATAAGAAAATTGACAAAAAATGTTTTATGAATGTTCATAATATAATAAATAATGAAAAAACACTCAAATGTCAAATAATGATAAAAATTTCTCACAACAATAAAAACAACGATTCAATATATGACAAACAATACAATAAGAATGTTTTATCAATGTAATAAACATACAAAGTACTAAATTTTCATATGGAATGTCTAAAAATAATAAATAATTGTAGGAATATGTAGAATATAGTGCAGTCCAAATGCATTATGGGACAAAAATCACTAGTGAATTTTTATGTGTCTTTATAATGCCCTTTTTAAAGAGAAAAAATGTGAGCATGTTAGCTATAATGTTCTCACATTACAACGTGAGTGTGTTATAGCGTGCTCACTTTCTGTCTAATTTAGTTTGGAAATTTTCAACCCTTAGGCTTGGATTTGGATAAGATATATAATCCTAAGGATTGGACTATCTATTATGTGACTAAATTTGTGTTTTACAAAACAAAATAAGATTTTAAAGTGTACAACCCATTTTCCCATGTCTTATAATACAATATTCCAAAATAAACATGACTACTATTTCAATCTATATCTTAGATTTGTGTTTACGTATTTCTTTCTAAATATGAATAGTTTAAGGTTTTGATCCTTAATTTTTTTACTAGTGTCTTCATTTTTCACCAAAAACACATGTGTTGTGTTTTCTATATAATTATTAATCCGATCATCCAAATTTAAAAAAAAATTGACATGATCTACGCTCCATTCTATACACATTAAAAAAATGGTTTTCGATTATTTTTCTCAAAATTAGGGGGATGTACTTGTTATTATTTCATTTTCAATATGTTTTCACTTTAAAATTAGTAAAAAAATAATATATTCATGGAAAAAATAGGAAAAATTAGTGTGACCTAATACATATCTTATCTAGATTTCTACTAAAGGGATTTATAAAATATTTCACGGAACTCGAAAAATGAAGGGGTCTACACACAACACTATGTTATATTTTTGACACAAAAACAAGAAATATTTGTGTGCCCACCACATTTTACCCATTTAATATCCACAATTTTCAAAATAAATTATTAGTTTAGATACTAGCTTCCAAGAACTACAATTGTTGTTGTTAACACCTAAATACGACTAGGCAATTTTACTACTAAAATTGCATCGTTTATCATCTTTCCCATCAATTTAGTTATAATTAGAGATTTCTTGATAATTAACAAACATTCCCCTTCATCTCGGCCAATTAAAAACACTTTGTTAATTAACTGCAATTTCCTTTCATTATGGATGTCAATTAATGACACTTCATTAGTTATAATCCTATTTTAATCAACTATCATTAGTTAAATTAAGCTTTTTAATCTTCTATTTAATCAATAAACCCTCTTATTGTTTAAATCCCTCTTAAAAATCCTCCAAATTCTACCAATTTCCCTATAAATCACCTCCAAATGGCTTTCTAAGCTTATCTTGGTGTACTAATTAATCCTAGTTGATTAATTAAATCATCTCCAACTCCCATGAGTTGCTAATCACTAATAAATTCCCTCTTAAGTTGTTTATCCCTTCTAAGTCTACTTTATCTTTTATTCCACATTCAATGGGATTGTAGCTTCTCCCAAATTGGAAATCTATATATAAGAACCTAGTATCCCCCTCTCAAATTTACACCACACTTTTGCTAGTGATTTTATTATGCACATGATAAGAGAATTTTCTTCTTGAAAAGATTATTCATTATTATATCGATTCTTCTCATTTGTTAGTAAAGGAAGATCCAAACATGGCCATTAAGCCATTTTGGTGAGATTATTTCTTCATTTTGAGATAAAACTCATTTGATTTCTTATGATCAAGATAGGTTCATACTAAGAGAAATCATACACATAAAAATCACATCCAAATTTAAAAGGGATTGTTTTGTATTTAATGTTTTAATGTTGGATACATGTAGATTATCTTTCTCTTTCTAACTTTACCATGGTATTTTTTGTAGATTAGCTAGGTTAGGATACAACTTGGTGTTAATTTCCTTTCATTAACTTAATTTATTATATGCACACAGATTGACTTGTCTGGTGGGACACTTCTTTGTCTCATGTGCATTTCTCTTAAGTTTTCATAGTTTAGTTTCATTTTTGCATACTAACCTCTTGTGCACGTGTTAAAATAGTTTGGATTTCCTAAAAATTTTATGAGTTGGCATGTTTTGTTTGTCCCCTGTAGGTGAGAAGGAGGAAAGGTCATGTAAAATTTGAACTTAATCAGAAAATATTTGATCTTTATGAAAATTTTCTCAAATTCCTACATTTGTGAAGACACATAGGAGCCTTGCGTCTATGTTAAATCTAATTGCATTTTGTACAATCTTCACATGCTATCGTTTATTCTATTGCGCCACCATTACTCTATCCTATTCTAGAGTCAATACTCATGCGTTGTTGTTCCTTTTCCTTGCATTACCATCTCTATATTTTCACCGTTCTACATAAAGGGAAGCTCATGTGCCATTGTTTCTCTGCATTTTTTAAAAGAAACCTTGTGTTAGCATTAAAACCCACGTGTTTCCACCAAAATCCTTGCCCTAGCATTAAAAATCACACATTTTATTTATACTACCCCGTGCTAGCGTTGAAACTCACATGTTTCCATAGTGCCTTGCATTTACATTCTGTGTAAAATTTTGTCTTAGATTTCAAGAAATTCAAGAATCTAATTGTTGGTGTTTTATGTTATTTTTGCATGTTTTTCTAGCTTCTATTTTACAGGTTTTGATTTGAATTAATTATCTAGCATATTTAATTATTTGATGAATTTTTTATTTCCATGATTTTCTTAAGTTAGGCTAATGTTTGTGTATGCTCTTCTCTTACACCTTTTGGTGATCTTGAGAATCAAACGAAACTTTAGTCTTATTTTATAACATTTAGATTAACCTGGAAAGTCCATAATTTATATTGTTAAGGGAATAAATATTTTACAAAGCATTTTTATAGTCATTTGATTTAAGTTTTCTATTTTCTAATCTAGTTGGATCAAGTCTTTTATATTCTATTCTCTTACGTCCTTGGACAATCTTGAGAACCAAAAGCAACCTTGGTTCACTTTTTATAAGAAAACTACTAAATATTTTGTGTGTACAACCTGAGGATTATCAAATATTTGATCAAAAAAATACTAATGACATTTTTGTAGGTTTCCAATGGTGTGCTAAACCAAATTTTAATCAAAAGATTAAAAAACACACCATTTATTCAAAACATTGTATTTATAGGTTTGGTTAAGGGTTAAAACAAATCCACTTTAAACTGTGGGAAGTATCTTGGCATAAGCCATAAAAATCATAATGAGGATTACCACATGAACCCCAAAGTAGTCCACACCTTGATGTAGCTAGTGAACAAAATGTGAAGTACCCCACTACCTAGTTGACTAGAATAAAACCCCGTGAGGAAATTCTTCAATTTGTCTATATGAGTCATCTATCATTAATTTGATTGTGCAGTTATGGTCCTTTATCCATGATTTATTCTAGAAAATTGTACCTCTCTTAGGAAATTATTTGTGAGTGTTGAGAATAAAATCCAAAGGTAGTTATTTGGCATTGGGACCAACTTGACTTTATCTGTTGTGTTCTAAAGATATTTCACAAAGCAATAACTTATTCAAAGTCAAAACCTTACTGGTCAAACAAGGAGAGAGTTCATTAAATTTTGTACCACGTGACATTCATCATGAAACTTATAAGGCATCACTTTGTCTTAGTTTCTACCTTGTTTTTAAACAAGGTGAAACTCTGCCAAAGTTAGGCTAAGTATTTTTCATCACCACTTGTTCTGCCTCCCATGCTCTCTTGTTGGTATTTTTTACCAAAAGAGGACATATACGTAGTATTTTCCAAAAATAATCATGACCACCACTTTTATAATCACTTACATGACCACATTTTTGCAGGAAAGTTAAGTGTTAAAATTATGTTGGTATGTAGTCATGTTTTAGTAAACCTCATCTTAATACCCATATCAATATATCTCATTGTAGTTAGGTGATCTTACCTTGATTTAACCTTTTCATTGTTACACTTCTCATATCATAGCACTACATTTGTGATACTTACATATTTTTTTCACAAACTTGATAAACATGTCTTGATTGTCTTATTAAGTTTATTTCATTGTATTGATTCATTGATATACTTAGACCTAGATTTTTATTCAAATATTGCCCTAAGTCTTGGAGGGTATTGTTGTTACATTGTTCGCATCGTGTCAATCCTATTTTGATACTCACACCTTTTTTTTCTTAATAACTTGATTAAAAGTATCCAAGTAGTATTGTTACACTAGCCACATTTGTAACCTACATTTCCAACACTTAGACTTTGATTATATTAAATTGAGTTTAGAGTATATACTTTACATTGTTACGATATTCATACCCCCTCAACCCTCCTTTAGTGTTTAATTTTTTTTTTCCAAAAGTTTGATTTACATGCTAAAATTATGTTGGTATCTTATCGTAACAACATTTGAGATAGGTTATTAGACATGGGGAGTAGGCTCTTTCATGATTGATCCTTGTTTGGGATTTTATTAAATATTATTTACTTGAGATATTCTTTCATTAGTGGAATTTGGTTGTATATTCTTTCTCCATTTTGGGACATTATTTATAGTAGACAATGACATTCTTTAGTGCATTATTTAGGGTATTCTTTATGATATTATTTGTGAGCATTTGTGATTGTTATGTTGCTATTTTTTGTCTAGGTTCTCTGTGATACTTTTACACATCTATTAGGAGTTATTAAAAAAATTGTATGGCTCCTATTACCAAAATGGGACATACAATAATGGGATGTAATCCTTTTGAAAACATAAATTTAGACCCTTTACATGAAGAGGAAAACATTATATACCATAGTGGCGATGAGGCCAATTATCCTTGAAAATTTTCTAAGTTGACCCATCTCATATGGATAATTACCTCTTTCAATATCAAGAATGGGTTCTAGCTAAAGTAGTGGAATAAGGAGCTAAAATACCACCTAAATTTGACCAAACTCTTCTTATGAATATGATACATGGAGAGGAAGAAGTAGAACATATCAATCCCACTATCAATGAAATATTAAACCCTACACATGATTCTACTTCTAGGAAAGGAAATAATAATAAAGAATTCCATCATAGACACAATGGTGGCTATTAGCTACCACCCATTAAAATAAATCAAGAAACTATGAGAGAGGAGGATGATTATTAACGACCACCTCTGCATGAAAATTAAGATGGACCCCATAATGAATAGGTTACTAGAAAAACTCAAATCCAAAGCTGTAGTCATCAAATGGAACTTCTAGCCTCCCATATCCATAAGGACACGGGTAGGGATCAACATCAAAAAAAACTTATGGTTACATATAATGATCTTTATATGGAAAACCGTAGAGGTGAGACATCGAATTCGAACCACGTATATATTACGGCCTCCCCTTCACATGGAAAAATATTCAATCAGGAGTAGTAATCTATGAATAATTCCCTTACGAGCCTATAGGAAAGTAATGTAGAACATAGAAAAAAGTACCAATTTGAATAAATTTTTCCTTATCATTTGTATCAGGAAATGCTACACATGCCCTTTCCTTCTCACTTTTATTTTCCTAAATTTTATAAATATAGGGGCAAAGGTGATCTGTGCAATCATGTAAAATACTTGTTTATATCTTTCTAAGAATTTGCATACAATGATAATTATATCATTTACTTATTTCCGTAGTGCCTTGCAAGAAAAACTCTTGAATTGTTTCTCCCCATACCAAAGGTTACTATTTTTACATTCGCTGAGTTAGTAGAAAAGTTTGTGCACCAATTTTCATTCAATATGGAAAGTTATATTACCATGTTAGAGTTGTGTAATGCTAAACAACAAAATAATGAGAACTTTGTTGGTTTCCTCCAAAGGTGGCATGGTTTAGCTAGTTGCTTCCCCTGATCAATCCCTAAGAAATAGTTGGTTAGTATCTTTGTATGAAATCTCCACCTTGAAACAGCTTTCCACTTGCAAATGAATTGTGTGAGCACATTTGAGGAGTTCATAGAAAAAGGTAGTCAAATAGAGAAAAATTTATTGGTGAAAGGGACTCTGAACCCCTTTCAAAAATATCACCATGACTCCAAACCTAGTGACAAACCTAAATTTTTAAATAAAAACAATAATATCATAGGTGATGGAACCATGGATTCCAAACGTGTCCAAGTGGTCAAAAACAATACTCTAAAATTAATAAAAGGACCAGTTCCACCAGAAATCAAACATCAATTTTTTACTCCCCTTTCAGACTCATTATCCACAATCCTAAAAGAGTTGGACATTGTGAACATGGTAAGGTTCTAAGCTACTATGTCTTATGTTGATGATGCATTAAATATGTCCTAGTATAAATACTACAAGGATTTCTACTTTCATCGTGTTAAGGTTCATATTAGTAACAAGTTTTTGAAGTTGAAACAATTTATTCAAGACCTTATAAATAGTATCAAGGTTGAAATGGATTCACTAGGACCCAATAAAACTACTAATAAACATTTGGTCATTTTCAAAGAGACATTTTCGAAACATAAACAAGAGGATAAAAATTCAGATCAAGGGCAATCATCCCAAAACAAGAATGAAAATTACATTTTTGGTGAAACAACTAATCCTTTTGATTCTCTTATTTGTTGTGCTCATCCTATTATTAAGTAAGTGAACACTATTAAAATTAAGTTGTAGGAAACATGATGCACTCGTATTATTATCCCATAACCTTATTTTCCTACTCCTAAGGATAGTCAGTATGATCTCGTTGAATAGCTAGAGAAGACTACTGCTATGATTTCTATCTTATATCTTCTTAAAATACCCATCATTCATAAGGACATACTTTACAAAACCCTTTAAGGGTTAGGATTTTCTATGCATATTGATCCTACACACTTCCAATACTTGGTCATACATATTTCTCTCTCTCTACACATTAACTTCAGTTAGCATGAGATTCCAATGGATGGTCATACTCAAAACCTTCCCTTATACATAGAGGTGATCATGAATAATAAAAATATTAAGAGAGTGTTTATGGAAAACTGATTTGGCTTGAATATCTATAACTTGAAACTAATCAGACAACTAGGATGCAATGATGTGGAACTTGAGCCTAATATCATTACCATCAATGCTTATGATAATGCCAAATGACAGTTAGTTGGTACCATCAATTTTCCCATGGAAGTTGGGCCTACTATTGATGATACCCGGTATACTTCTTGGTTGCCCATGGATTCATGCCCTGCAGGCCGTACCTTCCACCTACCATAAATGTATAAAATTATATCATGAAGGATATGTTAGAACTATAATATTAAGTGTACCATAATATTTAGTTTATATTTGAATAATATAGAATAACTTATATTCTTATTATTTAAATATAAAATTTATATTAGGTGGTTAGTTAATTTAATTAACTAACATTAAAACAGGGAGTTGTGCCTCGTCACTTAAGAAGGTCATAACCCTTTAGGCTATTTAAATATGACCATAGGTCATATTCACGATATAGACTAGATTTATGGTGCAGCCTATAATTTACCAAAAAAATCTCAGGCGCATTGGCACATCACTCATCCTAGACTGAGCGCTCACCTGAAGCGCACAAAGGTACTAGGCCCCTCGGATGGGATCATGATGAAGATTTAATGCATGTAGTTACATAATGAAAAATATATTCCAAGGAGCTTATTCTAGATCTAGATCTTTAGGAACAACGATTCAACAATAAACACAATGATATCATCTATGCAATAACAAACTATAATCATGTTTAACACCTTGATTCAGTGAGTACCTTCCATTATATTAAAACACATGAATACATAGAAGCTTCTTATAATAATAACATTATATTCTCATGCACATAATAGATCTAACAACATAATTATTTTTGGGCCCCTAAAATATTGACCAAGTATGAAGGCACGTAGGCACGTGGGATCCCAGTTATAGAATGGCGCGCAAGGCAAAAGAACGCAAGAGAAAGAGTGACAGAAGCACATAGTTCATGTGATGCATGAAAGGAGGTTCAGGCCTTAGCCAATTTGATTGCCCAGGGTAGAACATGTGAAAAGCGTGATCGGTTGCATGCGGATAAAATGCCAGCCTAGCGATAGGATGGCCCAGGAAAGAGCACGCCCTAGGTGGAATCTTCTAGAAGATCATCATGAGATAAAGTTAAAATCTCAAGCCTTGAGAAGCATGCTCACACGAAGGACCACAATCGACACTTGGCATCTGATTTGAGGGTGTTAGAAGGTGAGTTGGCATCCTGAGAAAATTATAAATACAAGTGCCTGCCGTGGGAAAAAAAAGGACAGACACACAGAGTTATATAGAGGATATTCATCGGGAGAACCCAAGAGAGAGAAGGAGATTGTTATGTAACATAAGCTTGAGAGATAGCATGGGTGAAGCTCTATAGAATTACTATGAGTGGATATTTGTATTAAGGAGAGAATGTACTAGGCATAGAGTTGTAATTTCTTTTTCTTTTGCCTTAGTTATACAAGTCCAATGATATGCATGACTGCAGTCTACACTCTGTAATGAATCAATGAATATAATTAGGTTACTTGTTATAATTAGACATGGATATCAATGGATTTAGTGCATACTTCTCCCATATGAGTTCTCATTCCTTTCATGCTATGTATGAATTCTTGCGTAATTCTTTCTGTTATAATATATGTTCTGGATTATGTTAAAGCATTCCGTCCGAGTGACTGCAAGGATCTAGAGGCCATTTTGAGCCCTATGGTTCTTGTTTATCTTAACTTCCTAAATACTCTTACAGTAATCATAGATGATGTTTCCAACTAAAATCACATAAAAGAGAGACTCGGTACCCGTGCGTGCCTCGGGTGAGCACTCAGCTTCTGCTGGGTGATAGGCCAATTTGCATGGGGTTTCTTCATTTTGTGATAGGAGTAAAAATGAATACATCTTGGTTCCGTTGCCGAGACCTCTTTTCGAATTTGTAGTGGGATATAGCATACATCATGATCTATGTAATGAGTAATGACGGATCAGTTAACATTGGAAAATTTTGAATCCTAGTTCAAGAGTACGAAGGATGAATTTGCTTGGAGATATAACCCTGGACCTGAATTTAATGCACGTAGATGGGTAGAAGAGAACCTATACCATGATCTGTATGAGACATTCTTCTGTTGCTTCCTAGTAGAGTTATATGAATGGCTTTCAGCCTATACATCTAGATCAAGCTGTTGTTATGGATCGCATGTATGGGCCAAAGAAGACTACTAAAGGTTACATGATGTAAATTTGACGTGGACCCGTGTTGTCAATCATTGATGGAGAGGAGTACTAGCTAGCTATACTCTGGAGTATGCCATCTCTATGTATTCTTGTCCAGAGGTTGCTGAGCTTGAATTTTTGTGAGAACCTAGAGGAACATTTCTATGTGTTATTCCTCTAGCTATGAAGATATTGATGGTGACCATGAGTTTAGAGGTGCTCCCAATGGCCAGCTAAACCATTTTGAGCACTGGGTAAGTGAACTTTGGTGGAGGAAGATGACATATATCATGACAGAGAAGGAGAGGGAAGAAATACGACTCACATATAGTGAATCACGTGAAAGGGAGATTACTAGATAACATGAGGATGTTAGTGTGATGGATCTATGGAGGCAGACATTGCGGGAAGGAGTTGAGGTTCATGTGGAGGATGTGGAACTTGAGTAGTTTGTGCTACCCCATCTTGGCAAGTGCATAAGGGAGACGCCTTCAGCTTCTAGTGAGAGTTCGTCACACAAAGAGAGGAGAGTCATTGGTGCATAGTTGAACCCACCCAGTGATCAAGCCCTAGCACTTGGTTTTCCTAATCCATGAAGAATTTTTATTGACCCAGTTGATATAAGTGGAAGAGATAGATCCGCACCTAGGAGATATAATTTTTTAGTTCCTTCTTCTATGGCTACACATATTCTAGTATTCAGAGCAGGTTTTGGACAAGGGGGAAGTGTACAAGCTTTTGGGCTCACAACAGGAAGTGGCATGGGACAAAGTAGTGGTAGTGGGTGCTATCACAAACCATCATTGCATAGTTTAGTGGGACCATGGGGACACTTGGCATAGCTCCTACTGGCCTTATTAGACCCAGTGGTTCTGGTGGATCTAGTGGCTCTGGAGGTATACGACCCAATGGACCTGGTGGTGGAGGAAACACTAGAGGGAACCAAGGATTTGGTTTCGGACAAGGACCCCAGCCATCACCTCAAGTATTCTTTGAAATGTCTCTACATTTACCAAATTATAGGGGTATTGAGGATGCTGTGGAACATGTTCACAAGTGTGAACTGCTATGGCGTGTAAAGGGTATCACAACACCAAAACAAAAGGCTAGTCAATTTGTGACCACACTACAAGGTTACGCGCATAGCTGGTACAAAAAGTATGACCCTCATCAAATGGTGGTGGACTACACTACTTTAAAGAATGCATTCCTGGCAGAGTTCCACATTCCTGAGTTTGAACAAAAGAGCATCAGTGCTTTGAAGGAGATTCAACAAGGAATGACAGAGAGTGTGCGGGAGTATGATGCACATTTTAAAACTCTCTTGTCTAAATTATCTTATGATATTCATGTTGTAAATATCTCCCCCCCAGGTAGATATAAACAAACAAAATAATATGGAAATCAAAGAAACTCAGAGCGTGATTTTTATTGCGTCACCAACAGCCGAAGGCACAGGTAAGAGGCGCATGACAGAAGGTGTCGACATGAAAATGGATGCGCCGAAGGCGCAGATAAGAGGCACATGATAGAAGGTGTTGACATTAAAATGGATGCACCCTTGGCACAAGTAAGAGGTGCACGATAGAAGGTTTCGACATGAAAATGGATGTGCCGAAGGCGCAGATAAGAGGAGCACGACAGAAGGTGTCGACATGAAAATGGATGCGCCCTTGGCGTAAGTAAGAGGCGCACGACAGAAGGTGTTGACACGAAAATGGATGCACCGAAGGCGCAGGTAAGAGGCACATGATAGAAGGTGTCAACATGAAAATGGATGCACCCTTGGTGTAGGTAAGAGGTGCACGAAAGAAGGTGTCAAAATGAAAATGGATGCACCCTTGGCACAGGTAAGAGGCACACGACAGAAGGTGTTGACATGAAAATGGATGCACCCTTGGCATAGGTAAGAGGTGCACGAAAAAAGGTGTCGACACGAAAATGGATGCACCCTTGGCATAGGTAGGAGAGTGTCAACATGGGAGAAGTCACGCCTTGGTGCATGTAAAGGGCGCATGACATAGAATGTCGACATGACAGAATTCAAACCTTGGCGCAGGTAGGAGAGTGTCGACATGGCAGAAGTCGTGCCTTGGCACACATAAAGGGAGCATGAAACAGAATGTCAACATGATAGAATTCACGCCTTGGCACATGTAAGGATATGTCAACATGAATATGGATGTGCCTATGGCACACCTTCAGGAGGTACAACATTCTGAGTGCTGACAGGAAGCAGACCCTGACCCAGATATTCAGACGGCCATAACTTTTCACAAGGAGCTCAGATTCACGCAAGGTTGGACTTTTTGGAAAGCTTACGAGGTCCTCTATCCAAATATGACTAGATATCTTTAATTAGGTGGAAAAAGTTCTTAAAAATGCAAAATACAGTTTGCCACTTTTTAAGTTTGCTAGGGTTCTCACCTACCACCATAATGAGATAAATTAAATGTAACCTGGAGGTGGTTGGGGTAGATTTGGATTTCCTCTCTCTTCCCTCACTCATTCTTCCTATAAATTGTAATGAGGGGATTCTTTCTAAAGGTTAGACATTCTTGTTTTTCCGCTCCCTTATTCTCTTTGGCAGGTGAATTTGTGGAGTTCAAACCTCCCATTAAAAATTGTAATGAAACTCTGCCTCTTGGCATTTTGTAGTGTGTTGTATCAATCTTTGGAGAAAATAATGCATGTCTGTGGATGATTCTCAACCCTCTCTATGTTCATTTACAACCTCTTGATCTTTCACTGCAAATCTAGTTATCTATGCATGATCTTGCATTGCATTTTTATGGTTTGTGTTTATTGGCAAGACAGGTGTTCTTCATTCCTCGGTGCATCACCTTTGTAGTTTAGGTTTTATTTTATGCATCTTCTTACCCCGTCTCCTTGGCAAGTTAGTTTAGGTTTTGAGTAAACCCTCTACATTTTTACGTGTGCATCTGAACAGAGGAATAGGAACCGGCCTTCATCCGGAGAACTTTTCCGTTTTCGCAAGGTCCCACACTTGGGAAAAGCTCCATGTTATGCAATCGCACTGAGAGACTCAACCCATCGAGTTGCAGACATTCAGGGGTGCTGTGATTTGCCATCAATAGTTTTTGGCACACCCGGTGGGACCAAGAGGTCATTCCACAAGATTTGAAGGAATTCTCAAGAAATTTGGACTAAAAATTACAGGTTTTACAATTTCAGATTTTTTACCTTCCAGACTGAACTTTGAAATCGATTTTCAAGGGCTTAACTTGCTCAAAACAAGTAAAAATTTCACCAGTTGATAGATGAGGGGATAACATTCAAAAGGGTATTCTTAGATTTTTTATATTTTGACTTTCAAAATTTCATGGTTTTTGGTATTTCAAGTTTTCCCAGTTACCTTGCATGACCTGAGTTTTCACCTGTACC
Source organism: Taxus chinensis (assembly GCA_019776745.2). Classification (NCBI taxonomy): domain Eukaryota; kingdom Viridiplantae; phylum Streptophyta; class Pinopsida; order Cupressales; family Taxaceae; genus Taxus; species Taxus chinensis. The sequence continues at coordinate 79,902,559 of CM034146.1, read as the reverse complement.
TTTCGGAGATTAGTAGCTGCAAAACAATACCCCCATAACCAAATTAAAGAGCTGTATCTTCTAGGTCCTTCAATTTTTAAATTCTATTTTTAATATTGTCAGGTTTAGTGTGTAACTTGGCATAAGCTAGCCTTTTGAGGCTCATTATCTAAACACATCTGGCGACTCCGAAGGGGTAGAATTCAGTGGTATAACAACAAAATTTTCCCAGGCATATGAGAAGAATTCAAACCAGGTCTGATACTCGAGAAGAGGGGCTATTTTTCCACTTGCAACTATCACCAGGAGGAGGAAGGAGAGGAAGAAGACCACAAAGATCACCATCTCCACCTAACCAAACTTTGTCTACACCTCCACCTGGTAGACCTTTTCTCGCATCAACAAGGGTTCTCAGGCCAATCAGAATGGCACAACCACTGAATCCCTTTGTCAATTTCACTGGTAGCAGTCCACTTTCCCTCAATGCACAGAATCTAATTCCAATTGCAGCATTGAAGAACATTCCATTTTTCACTGGAGAAAATCATACTACTCCTGGTGATCATGTCAAAGACATTGCTAACGTTTGTGCAATCCATGAGATAAATGAAATGGATGTTGTTGTCAAATTGCTAGCATCTTCATTCAAAGGGAGGGCATTGCAATGGTTTAGGAGCCTTGGAGCTGGTACTATCCAAAATTGGAATCAGTTATGCATAGTTCTCCATGAGCAGTTTGGAGAAAAGGGAGACAATTTGTCTCTGCTAGAACAATTGACAACTATCAAGAGAGCTCCCAATGAGCAGCTAACTGACTTCAACTTCATATTTTAAAGATCTTGGGATAGGATTCCAGTGGCCATTAGGCCAACAGCTGAAGGTGCTTTTCTATACTATCTTAAGGCTTTGAATTCTGATATTTCTATGTTAATTCAATCTATGGGAGTCACAACCTTACCTGCTGCTTATAGCATTGTCATTAGGACTGAAAATTGTCTTATTCAAGCTGGTAAGCTGGCTCCTAGGCCTCCCATGCCCTTATATCCAAACTTATAAAATCCAAGCACTAGTCAAGCACCCACTTTGGCTTTTATTCCCACTCCTAGAAATCAAAGTTCAAATGAAACTTCTACTTCATCCTCTAGTGCTTCAAATGAACTCCAGGAGGTTATGAAACAATTGCAGAACCTTGGAAATGAGCTGGTGACTATCAAAAGACAGCAAACTCAAGTGCTAGACTGTATCAGCCTCAAGCGCAATACTAGGCTAGGCCCCCATACCAACAAAATAGGTCACCAGCTCAGGCTACAAATCAAAATCAAAGCCAAGTAAGGCCTCCCGCTAATAGACCATTTCAGCCCTATAACCCCAATGTTGCATCTGCTTCTAAAGCATTAGTGCCAGTCCAAAACAACATAGCTCAAGAGTATGATTGGTGTTTCCCATGCAATGAACCTCACAACCAATCTATGTGCTTTAATGGTGCTTTGAACCAAGCCTTGATGGTGACAATTACTGGTATTGAGGGTGAAGTGAGTCAAGAAACAAATCAGCAACAAGGGACATCTCAACAAAACACAACTACAAATGATACCGCACTTACAAATTGGCAAGCTGAGGATTTTTGTGGCATGAATCAAACAATTTCTCAGAGTGTAGCAGCTAACACAAGATCAAAGAAGAGCAATATTGGTGAAGGGCAGTCATTGGCTCCAAGTGATCTACAACCTTCCATCACTCCACGAGTTTTCGGTAAGCAAAATGCAGCTCCAAACATGCAAGGACAGCCCAAACCACCTTCTAAACTAATTCACATGCCAGCTATTGCTGCCCATGCACAAGAAAAGAATGCATAGACTAAAGGACAACAAAGAGATGTTTCATCCCCATTTAGCATCATTGATCAAATGAAGAAGACAAATGTGAATATATCAATGTGGGAATCTTTATCCATCCCAGGCCAAAGAGATCTTCTACAAGCTGCCATGAAGAATTGGTCAACTTCGAACCAACAGGTCCATATGCGAGAGAATGTCCTCACAAATGCTGCTCATCCTGAAGGGAATCATGGAGGACAACAAGGTAAATTTTTGAAGCCCCCTCCATTCTATGTTTCATTAATCATTGAGGGTAAACTAGTACACAATTACATGATTGATTCCGGGGCAAGTAGTTATGTCATGCCTAAGCAAATAACTAATTAGCTGGGTCTCCAATATGAAGTAATATCAAAGGGGGTAGTGCAATTGGATGGGACAGAAGTAACAACGGTGGGAGTGATAAAAAGTTTGAATCTTACCTTGCATGCATGCCCCAATGTTACCATTTTGCAAGATGTGTCAGTGATAGATTTGCCACCACTATTTGCCCTATGCTTATCAAGGGATTTCATAGCTAGAATTGGAGGATACTTATCTACTGATTGGTCACACATGTTGTTCAGAACAAGATATGGTACTAAGGTCATAATCAGATCTGAACCAATTGCAAACTTTCATATTGAGCCTCATACTCCAAGCCAAATCAATACCAACTGTTCAGCATTTGATCAAGAAGATTATCAAAGCACAGATGAAGCTGACACCAAAGTTGGAAGCATCCCAGATTTAACTCTTAACGAATGGGAAAGCAAGGTACATGCTTTTGATCCCTACCAAGAAGTAGAAGAATCTGAGCTAGGAGTCTATTGCATACATGAAGAAAACCAACCTATTCCTAGCATCACCAAACAAAACCATAAGGATGACAATGAGGTATGCAAATTATTTTTTGATGGATCAAGGAGTAGGTAAGGTGCAGGAGGAGGAGCTATGCTTGTTTCACCTCAAGGCATCAAATATTATTCAGCTTTTCATTTCCAGTTTTCTTGTTCAAACAACACAGCTGAATATGAGGCCTTGATTCATGGACTTCATTGGGCTAGGAAAAAGGGCATAAAGAACTTGCAGGTGTTCGGGGATAGCGAGCTGATAGTCAATCAAGTCAAGGGACAACATGCTACAAAGAATGAACTACTAAAGAACTACAAGAATAGGGTATGGGACCTCATTGAGGATTTCGAAGCTTTCAACATCGTGTCCATACCTAGGAAGAAAAATGAAGCCGCGGATAGGCTCGCAGCTGTTGGAGCAATGTTTGATGTGGTTGATAACATCAAAAGGAAAAAAACACAGCCACATATCCATGTGATTGTGAGGTCAGCAGTTCCATATAATAACACAAGCTAGCAGGTGTTTGAGAATGATCAACAGATCGTCAATTTCTTACAAGAAGAGGCTGAATTCTCAGCTAGGAATTAGGACAGATTAGAGCAGCAGTATGGGGATCAAGTAGTGTAGTTGTAGACAAACAAGCTTCCTAAGGGTTTAGTAACATTGGAGTCTATCTTCAACCCTAACGACCAGTTCTGTAAGGAAAAGGCTAACATACAGGTCAAGAGAGAAGATTCAGAGCCAATTCTAGTTGGGGAAGGCAAAACACTTCAAATTGGCAAAGTGGCCACTGAGCAGGAGAAATCAGATTTCATACAACTTTGCCAAGAATTTCCAGATGCCTTTGCTTAGAGCTATGAATACTTGAGAGGTTTCCATCCGAAGTTGGCACAACATACCATAGAATTGGATCCAGATGCTATACCCATCAGGCAGAAGCAGAGACCAGTCAACCCTCACATTGAGCCTCTAATGAAGAAAGAGCTAAACAAGTTAGTAGAGGAAAGCATTATATTCCCGATCAAGCACTCAAGCTGGGTTGCAAACTTGGTTCCAGTCAGGAAGAAGAGCGGAGAAATCAGGCTGTGTGTAGACTTCCAAGACCTCAACAGGGCATCTCTTAAAGACCATTACCCACTTCCTTCAAAGGAACAAATATTACAAGTAGTATCCGGTTCGGAGAGATTCTCTCTCTTAGATGGCTACTCAGGGTATAATCAGGTAATGGTGAAGGAAGATGACCAGTTCAAGATGTCTTTCACCACCAAATGGGGTATATATGCCTAAAATAAGATGCCATTTGGCCTATCAAATGCTGGAGCCACTTTCCAAAGGGCAATGGATATGGCATTCAAGGGTTTGATCAATAAAATAGTTCTGATATATCTTGATGACATCATTGTATTCTCCAAAAATGCAGTGGATCACCTCTTTCATCTGAGGCAGGTATTTCAAAGGTGTAGAAGATTTGGGGTATCATTAAATCCCAAAAAATTCATATTCCTGGCTCACGAAGGAAAAATTCTAGGCCATATTGTTTCAAAGGAGGGATTGATGATTGACCCAAAAAGAGTTGAAGCAATTCGAGCATTGCCATTGCCAAGTCATAAGAAGGCTCTTCAAAGCTTCTTAGGAAGGATCAATTTTGTCCGTAGGTTTGTTCCAAACTTTGCAGCTCTCGTAAAGCCAATAACACTGATTGTAGACACGAAATTTGTGTCTTACGACACCCTGTGCCCCGCATCTCATTTTGCAACCTAACCTCATCACCTAAACCTTACACAATTATTTATTAATTACCTTATAATTAATAAATCCACATCGCCATACCTGCCACCTCATTTCGCCACCTCATCATGACCTAGTCTTAACCCTAAACTAACCTAATTAAGACCTATAACTTGGTCCAAATCCACACCCATGACTAATTACTCCTCACCCGCACCTAAAACCAACCTCATAATGACTTGACCAAGCCCGCCACTAATCCCTCGAGAGAAAAGGAGGGAAAGCTGGTTATTTTACCAAAAATAGCGTGCTTTGACCTGACCGATACTGGTTCCTACTCGATCGCCGTCAGTTGCGTAACCACCATCGGTTCCCTGTAAATGACCACTTCCAACCAAAAACAAAGATCGGATTTTCATTTGATTGAGAAGAGGAGAAATCATTGGAAGGATCTGGATTTGCTTGGCCGAGCAGAGACAAGTGAAGAAACAAGAAGAGTTTGCAGAGAAGGACATCAAGCCCAAGACTGCAACTGAATAACCAGAGCCTAGTGACACTCATCCGAGCATCAGAAGAGGAGATAGCTCATCTTGGATTGTCAGATCATCCTACTTGAGCCTTTTCTTCGTCATCAAAGTCCTGGAACCTGCATCTTCATCAAGAATGAGTAAGTAGTGTCTTGTATGTTTTTAAGCACCATTTCTTGAGCCTGTGGATTGATAGTAATTATAAGCTCATTCCTAGATCTACCACCTACCAGCACCCTACACTTAACCTTCATCCATACATCCTTGTATTTCCCAGAAGACCATTTTATCACACTCTGAGTCTTCTTTGTCCTCTCATTATTCCCCTCAGCCATCCATCAGTCTTAATAACCCCACAATCACCCTGCAACCAACCTCTATCCAGAAGCACCTAGATTGTTGACCCTACCGGTGTCGTTTACCCCCTACCGGCAGTGGTTCTCTAACCGCGGTCGGTTATCTAGTGATTGGCATCGGTCATTGTGACTTATACCCCAAAACCTTCCTCTCACCTATTTGTCACCTAACAACCTCAGATCCAGTCTGGTTTATCCCTGTAACTCAACCTAAATGTATCAACGACCAGTAACCGAAAAAACAATGTGACGTTTTATTATTGATAGCTTAGCCTCTATTGTTTTGTAACGAGGTACCTAAATCATGATTTTGCAATAGCTTTCTTTGTTATCATTTGTGTTAATTCATATTAAAAGGGGAATTGACCACCTTCGAAAGGAAGTTTTATATTTCCTGGGCCTAAGGCGGCTCCCTCATTTATTATCTAATTAAAATCTGGTGGTCTTGTATTCTTACTTGTAGGTAGTCCTTCCAAGACAAAAAGGAGTTCTTCGCAGTCGATCTGATCTTTCTCTACAGTACGCGCACACCATCTCAACATTCAACAGGTATTCCTCCTAGCCCTAACCCTTATCCGTTTCTCAAAGGAATGATAGGATAGAAGCAAGTCTATTCCACAGAGTCGAAACATTCTGTGTGAAACACCAATGTTGAAGAAGAGCATGGCATTTAAGTGGACATCTGAAGGCAAGGCAAGTTTTGAGGCAATAAAAGAGGCTATATCTCAAGCTCCAACTCTCGTCAATCCAGACCTCTCCAAGGATTTCATGTTATATGCCTTTGGTGCTTGAGACACAATTTTTGCAATCTTGGCACAACAAAACAAAGAAGGAATAGAACAACCAGTTGCTTTCTTCAGTCAAGGCTTGGAGGAATACGAAACTAGGTACTCTTTCATTGAAAATCATGTCCTTGCAGTGACCAGGAGTTTAAAGATATTCAAGCACCTAGTCTCAAACAACAAGATCCAATTATTGGTCTCTCATGCGGGAGTCAAGGACTTCCTTCTAAACAAGGATCTGAATGAGAAACATTTAGGGTGGATAACTCGTGTCATGGAATATGACATCGAGATCAAGGTCACCAAACTAGTACATGGGAAGGGACTATGTGAACAACTAGCCTTGAGTCAACAAGTTGAAGCAGGTGATGAAAAAGAGATTGTCTTGGTAATACAGGGTGGTCAAGAACAAGAAAATGATGATGTGCCTACTCCTTGTTAGACTCAGAGTATGATAAACTTCCTATAGATAGGCCTATGCCCTCCAGAAATGAGCAAAGCAAAGAGGAGATACTTCAGATTACAAGCCATTTAATATGTGCTTGTTGATGGTGTTTTGTTTAAAAAGGACATCAATGGAGTTTTATTGAGGTGCATTGGGACGGGTCAAATTGAGAGGGTGCTACAAGATTTTCATGATGGAGATACCGGAGGACATTTTGCCCCATGAGTAATAGATCTCAAGATAATGAAGGTAGGATATTATTGGACGATAGTGTTCAGTGACTGCTATACATGGATAAGAAAGTGCAAGAAATGTGCACTCTTCATAGGAAAAGAAAGACTAGCAACACTTCTATTGCACCCAATTTTGGTTGACCAACCATTTATGCAATGGGGATTGGACTTCATGGGGGTCATAAATCCTAACTCAAGCCAAGGCCACAAGTGGATTCTCACGGCAACAGACTATTTCACCAAGTGGACCGAAGCAGTAGCGCTCAAAGAAGCAAATGAGTCTAACATACTAGACCTTTATGAAGGAATAGTGACCAGGTTCGGTGTGCCGACCACTATCATATCAGAAAATGCATTAGCATTCATAGGTTCCAAGATCACAGAATGGGCTGTCAAGAATGGAATCTATTTGAGCACCTCTTCAAATTATTACCCATAGGTTAATGGACAGGCAGAGTCCATGAACAAGAATTTGCTAAGGATCATCAAAAGGACATGGCATATAAAGCTAAGATCAGTATTGTGGGCTGACAGAATAACGCCAAAGATGTCTACTAGTAATTCTCCCTACAAGTTGGTCTATGGGAAAGAGGTAGTATTGCCTATATCATTAGAATTGCCAGCATTGGAGCTCATGAAGTAGTTGGAGTTGTCTGAGTTCAAACCAATGGAGGCCAGGGATGTAGAGTTGATGAAATTGGAGGAAATCAGAGAGCATGCAGTTTAGACGATTGAGAAGGATCAGGCCTTAGTAAAAAGATGGTTTGATAAGAAGGCAAGAGCAAGGACCTTCCAGGAAGGGGACCTAGTCCTGAAATGGGATGTAGATCAGGAAAAACCAGGAAAGCATTCCAATTTTGATGCCATTTGGAGTGGCCCCTATATGTACATAGAATGCAAAAGTAGTAATGCCTTCCAATTGTCTACATTGGATGGAGAAGAACTCCCAATTCCGGTTAACGGAATCTATCTTAAACATTGCTACTAAAAGGAAAAGGTTTACCCTTGTAAATATTAGCCTAGGTTTAAAATTCCTCTAAGTGCGTATGCACATCATCTTGTTGTAGTTAGGTTTCAATTTCCCTAAGTGCTTCGGCACAGGTTTTGTTTCTCTCAGGTTAATTTCTACAATTCAGCATGCTCTCGAAGAAGGAGTTGTGATACCAGGATCGGGATCAGAGATCAAGTTGTTTTTAGGTTATTACTTATGAATCCATGCCTAATGGATTGCTAAAAGGCCACTGATCTTCTACCTAGCAGGTAGGTGATCCTGTTGAGTCGCCAAATTGTTGTAAATATCCCCCCCGGGTAGATATAGACAAACAGAAGAATATGGAAATCAAAGAAACTCAGAGCCTAATTTTTATTACGTCACCAACAACCGAAGGTGTAGGTAAGAGGCACACGACAGAAGGTTTTGACATGAAAATGGATGCACTGAAGGTGCAAATAAGAGGCGCACGACAGAAGGTTTCGACATGAAAATGGATGCACCCTTGGCACAGGTAAGAGGTGCACGACAGAAGGTGTTGACATGAAAATGGATGCGCCGAAGGTGCAGGTAAGAGGCACATGACAGAAGGTGTCGATATGAAAATGGATGCGCCCTTGGCGCAGGTAAGAGGTGCATGATAGAAGGTGTCAAAATGAAAATGGATGAGCCCTTGGCACAGGTAAGAGGCACGCGACAGAAGGTGTTGACATGAAAATGGATACACCCTTGGCGCAGGTAAGAGGCACATGACATAATGTGTCGACACGAAAATGGATGTGCCCTTGGCACAGGTAGGAGAGTTTTGACATGGCAGAAGTGACACCTTGGCACATGTAAAGGGCGCATGACACAGAATGTCAACATGACAGAATTCACACCTTGGCGCAGGTAGGAGAGTGTCGACATGGCAGAAGTCGCGCCTTGGCACATGTAAGGGGATCATGACACAGAATGTTGACATGACAGAATTCGCACCTTGGCGCATGTAAGGGTATTTTGACATGAATATGGATGTGCCTATTGCACACCTTCAGGAGGCGCAACATTCTGAGTGCAAACAGGAAGTAGACCCTGACCCAAATATTCAGACGGCCATAACTTTTCACAGGGAGCTCAAATTCATGCAAGGTTGGACTTTTTGGAAAGCTTACAAGGTCCTCTATCCATCTATGACTGGATATCTTTAATTAGATGGGAACAAGTTCTTAAAAATGAAAAATATAGTTTGTCACTTTTTAAGTTTGCTAGGGCTCTCACCTACCACCATAATGAGATAAATTAAATGCAACCTAGAGGTGGTTGGGGTAGATTTGGATTTCCTCTCTCTTCCCTCTCTCATTCTTCCTATAAATTGTAATGAGGGGCTTCTTTCTAAAGGTTTGACATTTTTTTTTGCCCCTCTCTTCTTCTCTTTGGCAGGTGAATTTGTGGAGTTCAAACCTCCCATTAAAATTTGTAATGCAACTTTGCCTCTTGGCATTTTATAGTGTGTTGTATCAATCTTTGGAGAAAATAAATGCATGTTTTGTGGATGATTCTCAACCCTCTCTATGTTTATTTACATCCTCTTGATCTTTCACTGCAAATCTGGTTATCTGTGCATGATCTTGCATTGCATTTTTATGGTTTGTGTTTATTGGCAAGACAAGTGTTCTTCATTCCTCGGTGCATCAACTTTGTAGTTTAGGTTATATTTTATGCATCTTCGTACCATGTCTCCTTGGCAAGTTAGTTTAGGTTTTGAGTAAACCCTCTACATTTTTACGTGTGCATCTGAATAGAGGAATAGGAACCGGACTTCATCCGGAGAGCTTTTCCATTTTCGCAAGGTCCCACACTTGGGAAAAGCTCCATGTTATGCAATCACATTGAGAGTCTCAACCCATCGAGTTGCAGACATTCAGGGGTGCTATGATTCACCATCAACAATTCACCCTTCACAACATGCACGATGGTTTATTGGAGGATTGATCACCCCTTTTAGAAGGTCCTTGTCTCATAAAACTTTAATAGATCTGTGTGAAGCATTGGAAGCTACCTTGCATGCTGAGGTTGTTGGTAGTATTGATACTGGAATTAGCCCATTTTTGGAGGCTCTGATTGATGCTATGGCCAAACAGTTGGAAAAATTGTCTATGAACTCAGTCCATGAGACTCACAGTGGTTTATGGTGCATAGATTATGAGATAGAGGGGCACATTAAGGATAATTTCCCCCAGAGGACAATACGTGCTATGATGGTAGACTGTGAGATCTGTCATCGAGACCATGATGCAAGTAGATTTCCCTTGTTGTAGCACACGATCAGGAATATTATATCTTGTTATTACAAAATTTACACCTCCACAACCCATAATACAAAGGACTATAGGCTCATTGATAAAATCCATTAGTCCATTGATCATGGGGTATGTCAAACCAGTATTGCCAGTGGTTCTAAAAATGATGATCACAATTATGAGGAGTGCGTAGATGGAGGCATGTGTGGGAGAGGTTTTCGAGGAGGATTCTATGGTTGAGGTAACCACAGAGGAGGAAGGAGTGAGTTCCCACACAGAACATGTTTCAAATGTGGATCTACATAACATTATAAGCGTGAGTGCCCAGACCTATTACAGTGCTCGTGGTGTGGAAAGAAGCATAAGTATGAGGAGTTCCCAGAGTTATTTGAGCACATGAATCAGTAGCACTGGAAAAAAAAAGGCACTGTGATGGTCAACATTAAGAAGGAACACATATAGTGGATGCCTCGAGTAACACGGGATGAAGGTTTGGATCCTATCTTGGTAACCACAAGGGTAGAAGCTGCTTGTGCAAGAGAGGTACCAAGACAGAAGACCTTGGTTATGAGGGAGGAGGTCGTTCATGGAAAATATCTAGACCCTACACATCAGAAGGAGATATATCAGAACACCATTGATGTTATTCGAAGCTTACAAGGGGAGATCTAGTGTCTAAAGGAGCAATCTACAAGGGACGAACATGGAAGGAGAGTCGAGGTACAAAAGGATGACCTAGATAAGGTCAAGGAGGTGTGTAAAATGCTAAGGCAAGAGAACATCATTCCTTTGCTAGGATCCTGATTGAGAGAGAAGGTACCACGCACCAGAGAAGAGCATGAGAGACAGGTCTTGTATGTGAACCTTCCCCCTCACAGCCTTGACTATGACAAGGAAATTACATAGAATGCAGTTATAGATGGAGGGCTCCTTAACAATGTACTCATTGACACTGGTATGGAGGTTAATGTTCTAACATTGGATGTAAGGCATCAGATGGGGAGACATGCATTACAACCATCTTCGAATGTGCTATATATGGAAAAAAAAACTAAGGTAATGCCCGTCGGTGTCTTGAAGGATGCAACTATTACTATCCAGGGAGCCAAGTTTATTGGGGGCTTTGAAGTCTTGGCACACACTGAGGTGGACAATTTCCTAGCACTAATTGGGTGCCCTTGGTGTTACAAGAATAATGTGGACCTTCAGTTCAAAAAAGGGTACATCAGCTTCAAGAACAAAGAGGAAGGGGTCATTATACCCCTAGTTGATGGGAAGTCAATGCCATATATTGAACCATTGGGAGAAGAAGTTCTGGATAAGATTTATGTGTGCTTAATCAAAGACCCTGAGATGGTACACCCTACTAATAGAGTTATTTAGTTTGAAGATGCTCAGTCAGTAAGTGATACCACTAGTCTAGCTTGTGACAATTGGGCACATGGAAATTATGAATTAATGGGATGGTAGTTGAGAGGGTCGGTGACTAAGGTAACAAAGGCGCACACTGTTAGGCACTATGGAGGAAAAGAACTACCCAAGTATTCAAGAGGATCCTTCCTTGAGATCTTTCTGGAGGAGGTAGAAGCTTAGTGGAAGAATGAGAAGGAATGGAGGGAGATGTTAAGTTATGTCTTGCTTGGCACAGCATCCCATTGGTGGGCCACACATCATGAGAGCCTTTTAGAGTGGCGCGAGGTAAGAATTTCTCTCTCTGTCATATTTTCTAGGAGTAATGTACCCACTATCATCAAGGACTACCATGGGAAGGATCCCACCTCTTTCCATATCCAAGAGTATGAATGGGTCTGGAGAGAAGGCACAGAAGATTTTCCACCATCCCTCTGGGTGCACAAGTTGTATTCTACACTATAGGGTTGTGCACGTGCATGGTACATTCATTCAGAGACAAGCCACCAGACGAGGAATGGCAGGATCTCGTGGTTAACCTTATTCAAACCTTTGAGTATCATAGTACCAATCCATCAATTAGTAAGGCCTTATAGGGTATCAAATGCCTTACCATGGGGGATAGTGCCAGAATGGAAGATAGGCAGTTAGAATTATTAGGTGAACCAAGTATAGGGGCGTGCTTTGAAGAAGTTGAGGAAACAGAAGAGTTACAGCTTAAGCGCATGTGTTTGGAAAAGGAGAAGGGAAAGTTGGTATATGTGATTTATGGAGAGGAATCAAAAAGCTTAGGTGTTAGCCATTCTATAGGGATGCGCAAGGTAGTGGATAGTGCAGGTCCTCACATGCGTGCCTACCATGAGCCATTAAAGATGAAGAAATTTATCATCAGTTTAGAAGAAGAACCTAAGGAAGCTATTATTTGGGATTAGTGGATAGAGAAGGAAGTATCAAAGATCATTGATCGACTACAAAAATTTGAGGATTTATTCCCACGCGGGTACCTTGACCTTAAAGGCGTTTAGCATTCCTTGGGGGAGATGAAGATAAAAATAAAGGATGGTGTGTGCCCTGTTAGAAAAAGGCCCTACCAGATGAATCCCAATTTGCACGTGAAAGTTAAGGAGGAGATAGACAAAATGATAGCTTCTGGGATCATTAAGGTAGTGGAATAATCAGAGTGGATAAGTCTGATGGTAATAAGCATCAAGAAGGATGGGTGGATTAGGATTTGTGTGGTATATAGGGAATTGAATGCAGTTTGTGTCATTGATCCATTTTTGACCCCCTTCACTATAAGTTTTTTGGAAGGAGTCAATGGGCGTGAAATCTACTCCTTTACAGATGGATTTTCAAGGTACCACCAAGTCCAGATTGTAAAGGAAGACCAGAAGAAGACAACTTTTGCCACCGAGTGGGGAAGTTTTTCATATACGGTCATGCCCTTTGGGTTGAATAATGCACCTACTATCTTTTCGTGCATAGTGGTGCAAGCATTCCAGGACTTCATCCATAAATTTCCTCAGGTCTATTTGGATGATTGGATAGTATATGGTCTGGTTAAGGACCATTGTGACAACTTGGGATTAATGTTTGAGAGGTGTATGTAGTTGAGGATATCCCTCAACATTAAGAAGTGTGTGTTTGCTACACCCATGGGACCTTATTGGGGCATATCATATGTAAGGAGGGCTTACTGGTAGATCCTGCTAAGGTTACATTTATTGTGGGGTTAAGGGAGCCTACTAGCCAGATTGCAGTGCATGAATTCCTTGGGCATACGGGGTATTATAGAAAATTCATTAAGGGATATGCCAAGATTTTTGTGCCTTTAAAGGAGCTACTTAGACACAAAAGTTCCTTCCATTGGGGAGAGGCATAGTATAGGGCGTTTGATACATTAAAAGATAGGCTTATTACCGTGCATATTTTACATTTTCCCTCTTAGGAAAAGCCCTTCCATGTCCATGTAGATGCCTCAGGGACCACCATTGGAGTAGTACTTACACAACTAGGTGAAGGGATTGTTGATCATCCTCTCAGTTTTGCAAGTAGCAAGCTGACATCAGCAAAGCAGAATTATACCACAACCGAGCATGAGGCATTATCGATGATCTACGCGCTCTTCAAGTTTAGACAATATCTTTTGGAAACACCCTTTGTATTATACAATGACCACATGGCATTAAAGTATTTATTAAAAAAGCCCATTATTCAAAGGCACAGATGTCGATGGGTGTTGTTGTTTCAAGAGTTTGAATTCAACGTTGTAGTTAAGCCTGAAAAATGCAACTATGGGCCTGATCATCTGTCAAGGATTGATTCAGGAGAGGACACACAAATTATTGAGGAAACAATGCTAGATGCCCAACTATTTAGATTATGGCACGCGCCTTCATATTTGGAAGAGATTGCAGTATTCTTAAAGAGGTGTTACGCCATATGGAATGAAGGCATAGGAGAAGAAGTAATTAGCCATACGCGTCACACCATACATGTTGATTAGTGGAGACTTATACAAGTTGGGACATGATGAAGTTTTTTTTTAGGTGTGTATTAGAGCATGAGAACCTGGCCATCATGGAGGAAGCACATGGTGGAAGTGCGGGTGGGAATTAAGTAGGTGTAGCCACCGCGCACAAGATATTAATGGTAGGATTATGGTGGGAAACCTTGTACAGTGATTATAGAGATTATTGTAAAGTGTGTGACCACTATGAGTGCATTGGAAAACCAGGAAGGAGAGATGAAATGCCTTTGCACCCTATCCCTAGCGTGGAGCCTTTTGAAAAATGGGTGATAGATTTTCTGGGACCTATTACACTAGTAGCGTGTAGGACTGGGTCACACTATGTCATCACTTGGATAAATTATCTCACAAGGTGGGTAGAGGCAGCCCAACTAAATATTTCATGGCAGCAATAGTGGCAAGGTTCTTCTGGGAGAACATTATCACGAGGTATAGATGCCCATTGAGTTTGACCAGTGACAGGGGTACACATTTTCTAAATGAGACTGTGAGGATTTTGTTATCAGAGTTCATGGTGGCTCATCACAAGACTACGCCCTATCACCCACAAGAAAATGGTACAGTGGAAGAATTCAACAAGATATTGAGTCATACCTTGACCAAGATTTGTGATGTCGGAAGAATTGATTGGGATGATAAAATATCGGCAGTATTATGGGCTTACAGGACTACATATAAAAGACTAAAAAAAGCCACACCTTTTCAATTGGTTTTTGGCATGAAAGCTATTTTTCTTGTTGAATTTATGTTACCTTCTCTGTGAATAGTGCACACAGGAGGATTAGCCAATGAACAAGTGTTGGAAGAAAGGATTGATGAGCTAATGAAACTAGATGAGAGACGATCACTTGCCTGATGGAGCTAGAAAATGGAAAAGGCTAAGTAAAAGGCTTGGCATGATCACCACATTAGAAATAAGAAATTTTAGGTTGGGCATATGGTGTTACTATATGATTCCAAGTTTTTGTGTCATCCTGAAAAGTTGAGAGTCCATTGGTTGGGTCCTTACAATATCTCATACATCTTTGATTCAGGCACATGCCAGTTACAAGTCCTGGATGGAACGAAGCTGCCTGGAAACTTCAATGGGAGTAGGCTGAAGCCCTACTATAAATAAGTCTTCTTGGTGTTTGTAAATAAGGTAGTTTTTCTAGTTAGTTTAGAAGTTTCCTTTATGCTTTTTCCCTTTTTTGTGTTTCCCTTTCTTGTTGTTGTTTTGTTTTGCGCCTTGGGTGCCGGTAAGATTATTGATATTTTTTGAAAATTTGTGAGTGCACAGAGGAACGCGCATCCCTTTAAGTGTGGGGTGGAAAAAAGTGAAGAAGCACGTGATTTAAGTACCAAGGAAGTTGTGTTGAAAAGCCTTGTTGAGTAGCCGGGTTAAAAGAGGTATATGAAGAGAAAAGATAAAACAGTTGGTGCCATGGTAAAGCTACTTGTAGATCCTACGTACCAAGAAGGACAAATAACATTTGAAAACAACATGAGGTAGGCAAGAGAAAGGATTAGGATAGAAGAAGTGCCTTCGGTGCGGGTTACACATGAGCAAGAGTCTCTTGTCAGGTTGGACTGGTTGTTCGTCAGAAGGTTGGAAGAGTTTCCATGCAAGGTTGGGCGTGCAAGTGAAGGTGCTAAAGAAGGAATTTTCTTGAAAAATATGCATTAAATGAGAAAGGTACAGTGGTACGTGAAGTAGCATTTAATGATCAAAAAATAAAAAAACTATAAATAAAGGGTTAGGGCACTCTCATTTCTTACTTTGCGAAAATGAAGAGTTCGAGATATAAACGAGTTCAATAAGCTAGGATTTTCAGGTTGGATCACATGGAAGATCTGTGAGATTCATGGGTGTGGAAGGAATTGAAGAGGTGATGTCTTGTGAAGAGTTTATCTAGGTTAGGGTTTGACAAACTAGGGCATGAGTTTAAAAGAGTCATATCATAGATTTGAGATTGGAGGATTGGAGGAAGTAAAAAAGAATAACAAGGAGAGAATTGGAGTGGTAAAATACCCCAACCATGGTGCCAAAGAAAGGAAAGGGCAAGGGCAAGGCCAAGCAACAAGAGCCTAAGACAATTATGAATGAAGATTGGTATTCAGAGATGTAGTACCTCGATGGGGTAATGATGGGTAAGGAATGGGAGTCTCACCTGAGGAACGTGCATGTGAGTGATTACAACCATCAAATGAACATGATCGAGAAGGAGATGGCACTGGAGTTAGTGTGCCCCACAAATAAATGGACACCAGAAGGGTTTCCCATTTACAATGATCATGTAAAGGTCAAGATGGAGAAGGTGGGATTGCTACAACTCTATGAGTTGCCCTATTTTGGAAAGCCAGAGTGCCTATATCAATGGATGATGTTGTGAGTACATGAGGACTACTTCCATTTTGTAGGGTGCAAGATGCACATTACTCCTCAACTCATATTACAGTTCACGGGCCTCAAATGCCAACGAGTCATCCTAGATGATGACCTGAACAACAAGGAGGTAATCTAAGAAACCATTACTGAATACACCTACAATAAAGGGTTGAGATACTACGACATCTTTGACATCAAGGACCCAATGCTGAGGATGGCAGCACATCTAGTGAAAAATCTAAATAGCCATGAGAGATGGACTCAAGTCAATAAGCCTTGGTTACATGTCTATAGGAAAATTGGATAAGGAACCATTTATAACCTACCTACATAAATCGTGGAGTAAATTGTCAGTTGCGTGAAGGAGGGGGATATAATCCTCTTCGACAACATCTTGTTAACTATAGTGTTTTTAGAGATTGGAGTACTAGATGCATTAGACAAGTTTGTATGGGAATACCCCACCGAGGACGCTTTTCCCATGAAGTGGTTTGAGAAGTATGTGTGTGACACAATGTTAGCACCCCAAAAGGCATGCCTGGAGAAGTGGTACATGCACCTGAGGAACGCATTCAGGGTGGAATGGAGGATTCCCAAGCAACTTCTGGCAGTCACTAAAGGAGAAGCTAAATTTGCAGTGTACCAACACTTTTTCCTAGGCACGTTTAGAGTAGTAGATGAGTCTTAGATCCCACGGTGCAAGCTTCCCTTTGCATTCACAACTCAATACTTCCAAGCGGGAGTAAATAGATTTCTAGAGTCCAAAAAGCTGAGGTTAGAGCTGCGTAGTCTAGATCGGGAGCACAAATAAATGCACAAGTTGAACTACCCTAGAGGAAAGCACACATACATAGAGAGATATGTATCGCACGAGATTCAAATGACAAGGCCAATAATGCTACCCATCACTGAAGGATCAGTGACACACATGTACTCATGCACAAGGCTGAAGTTTGAGAAGGGCACATACCTAGAGAAGGAGGTCTCCATACTTGAAGATCCCATGGGTAGGAAGAGGCCAACGCCCAAGAGAAGGGGAAGAGAAGGAGAAGAACCAAGTGTGTAGACTACTTAGACAGTGAGCATGCCATCAACAAGTGCCAAGCCTATTACTTATGCATGTAGAAAGAAGTCCCTGGAAAAATAGAAGACACCAGAGGAAGAGGCACCAGAGTAACCCCTCACCAAGGAGAAGTTCCTAGAGGAAGAAAAAGAATATAAATCCCCTGTCAAGAAGCCACCTCTCAAGAAAAATTAGAGGATAGAAGAAGAAGCTGACTCTAAGGAGATCGATAGCTTGGAGAAACACCTAGGTGAAAGAGAGGACAAGAGTGGAGAAGGTGACAATAGGGAGGACAAACCTAAAAGGGACTAGGAGCCCTATGTCCTGGAGGTATATGACTCTGGAGAAGGGAGTGGAGAGGAGAAACAGGAATTCATTTTCATGCAGAGAAAGATTACACAGGGTGAGGAAGGTGCCCAAGACATGGGAAAGACTAAGGATAGCACAGAAAATCAGGAACCCATAAGCTTTACAAAGGATCAGATCACTGAGGTGACAGAGAGAGGCAAATAAAATGCTCGAGGACTTGGTTGATCAAGAATTGGAGCACAGCTCTGATATAGTGCTAGAAGAAGGAAAAGAGGAAGACAGTGAGAGGAAGTAGGCCAGTATGGGAGGAGGTCCCAACATAACTATAAGTTTTTCAAAAGGAGCACACTTGGGGAGAAGGGCTCTTGATGTAGAGAAAAGGCCAGTAATGAGCTATATTGATGACTCAAGGAAGGTGTTGTGTGCATGGTTCTAGAGAACTATACCCACTGAAAGGCTTCTAGCCATGGGGTTGTTTGAAAAGGAGGGTGCGTACCCTAGGACCAAGAAGATGATTTCTTGGGCATTCGAGTCCCACATTGACGAGCCAGACTTTAAAGTCTACCAGAAAGTGCTCATCATGTTGCCAAAATCTAAGGGAAATAACCCCTTAGTGAATGCTCATGATCTTTCAGATAAGAAAGTATGGAATGCTCTTAATAAGGTCACAGTTGAGATAGAGGCTAGGGTATTTGTGTGAAATGACAGCATAAGGACTCTAGAGGGGAATTTTTCCAATAAAGAAGAGGAGTTGGCTGAGATGGCCAGGAACTTGAAGCAAGAGGAGTTGTTTAGCGTATAGCTGAGGTGCGAGCTCAAAGATGAGAAGACAAGGGTGCAAGAAGTCTACAAGAAGGTTTATTTGATCAAGAGTGATATCATATTGAAGCACCTAGACCTAGTACCAATCCCTCAAAGGTACGCATGAACTTTAAAATGATTAGAAGACTTAATTTGCATCCTCATCATCGAGAGATGACCATTGGCCCTGGAGTCTATGGAGGAAGTAGTAGCACACTTGAAGGAAGAAGACAAGTTGAAGGTGGTAGCGCTCATTGCTAAGTATTGCAAGGTGCTCACAGATGTAAAGATTGCTTCCTAATCTGCTGAGGCCACATATGACAAATGTGTAGATAGAGATAAGGTAGTAAGCACCTTGGTTGTTACCCATGAATCAGAGCTAAAATAATTCCAGGAGAAGAATAAAGAAAATAGGGTAGAGAGGGATAAAGTCTTGGAAGAGGTAGAAAGAAGATCCAAGGAGATTGAGGCACTAAGGGGCTCAATCAAAACACGACTGAAGGAGCTATACCCCCATATCACTAGAATGATGGACATACTTAAAGACCTGGGCAAGGAGATGGAAAATATTGTTGACACTTTGGGCACCTAGGGGATTGGCCTAACTTTTGATGAGGTAAACATCCTGGTCGGTGAACTCTGTTAGAAGGTGTAGAACGAGGTTGATACATGGAGAAAATTAGATGCTGACTTGTAGAGGGATTTCCCTATCCTGCTAAGCTAATGCGCCCCCCCATTCCTTCTTCTCTCCTCATTCTTTCATTCCCTTATTCTTTTACAAAATGTAAGGCTAACGCTAAAATTATTTAAGGTAACATACATCTTGGTTAAGTAGAGTGTTTCTAAGGATAGAGAATAGGCGTAGTGTGGGGTGATGTTGGGCCCCTAGAATATTGACCAAGTATGAAGACATGTAGGCACGAGGGATCGTAGTTATAGAATGGTGCACAAGGAAAAAGCACGTAAGAGAAAGAGTGAAGGAAGCACATAGTTCACGTGATGTATGAAAAGAGGTTCGAGACTTAGCCAATTTGAGTGCCCATGGCAACACACATGAAAACCATGATTGGTTACGCATGGATAAGATGCCAGCCTGGTGATAGGCTGGCCTAGGAAAGAGCATGCCCCAGATGGAA
Organism: Taxus chinensis; assembly: GCA_019776745.2. NCBI lineage: Eukaryota > Viridiplantae > Streptophyta > Pinopsida > Cupressales > Taxaceae > Taxus > Taxus chinensis. Next base: position 79,882,909 of record CM034146.1, on the reverse strand, counting down.
TCTTCTAGAATATTATCATGAGATAAAGAGGAAAGCTCAATCCTGGAGGATCATAGTCACATGAAGGACCACAATCGACACTAGGTATCCAATCTGAGGGCGCTGGAAGGTGAGTTAGTAGCCTGGGAAAGTTATAAATACAAGTGCCTTATGTGGGAAAAAAATAAGGATAGACACACAGAGTTCTATAGAGGATATTCATTGGGAGAACCTGAGAGAGAGGAGCTTGTTATGTAATGCAAGCTTGAGAGATAGCATGGGTGAAGCTCTGCAGAATTACTACGAGTGGATGTTTTCATTAAGGAGAGAATGTACTAGGCATAGAGTTGTAATATCTTTTTCTTTTGGCTTAGTTATACAAGTCTAGTGATATGCATTACTACTGTCTACGCTCTATAACACTCTGTAATTAATCAATGAATATAATGAGGTTACCTTTTATAATTAGATATGGATATGAATCGATTTAGTGTATACTTCTCCTATATGAGTTCTCTTTCCTTTCATACTATGTATGAATGCTTGTATAATTATTTTTGTTACAATATATGTTCTGGATTATGTTAAAGCATTCGGTCTGAGTGACTACAAGGATCTGGAGATCGTTCTGAGCCCTATGGTACTTTTTTGTCTTAACTTCCTAAATATTCTTACAATAATCATGGATGATGCTTCCCACTAAACTCACATAAAAGAGAGACTCGGTACCCGCGTGTGCCTCTGGTGAGTGCTTAGCTTCTACTAGGTGATAGGCCAGCATGTATGGGGTTTCTTCCGTTTGTGATAGGAGTAAAAATGACTACAATTCTACATACCTCTATATCTATCTCACACACACATACCTCTTTATATCAGTATCTCTATATATCTCAATCACCTCTCCTACACAACTTACTACATACATATTTATAAGGGTGGGGACTTTCCCTTCACCGCTTATCTAATCCCAAAATAGGTTGCATGCTAAGAATAGCCATGCACCTTTACAATAATAGGCTCACTTGCAAGAATGCAAACAATAGACCTCTCACAAGTAACTAGAAGTAGTAATTTTATTATTAGCTTGATCCCATGCAAAACACTTAGTAGATGCTCCTCTAAAAATAGCCTATGCATGTAGCACAAATCTTCATCCTGTTTGTGTGATCCACATGACATATTCCAAAAATAGACCATAATCATCAAAATGGCTAAGTCACGAATTTGTCTCTATCCTTCACACGTGATTCCTTCTCGATCCTCTCATGCCTTTGAATGTGCTCTGCTCTTCTACGTGAATCTTTTGTATGCATTCTTCTAAGTGTTATACATTTTCTGCTCAACATTACCCCACACTAACTGCATTTCCACCTTGGAAATGTCTACTCTTTTAATAATAAAGAATAAATTAATGGAAAAAATGTTAAAGAATTTCTATACAAAGAATAGTTATTTACTCTGCATCACCCTCTTCTTTAACTAGAAGAATTAGTTTTGGATATTCTTCCTTTATTTCAGCCTCTAATTTCTACCATTAACTTAGTGTAACCTCTGCGTTTTATGGAATATCTACTGTAATAGACTCCAACTCATCTTGGGTAATTTCTCCCTTTTCATTAAGCAAAACCAGAACAATGTTGGACATTGCAGACATTCTTCCTTCTAGCATATTCATCTTCTACACTATAATCTTCCCCATCTCATCTAACCTTTCCTTATGGGTTTTTTTTGCTACTGCAAGGGCCTCGTGCTTTTGTTTTACCAATTTCAACCTCTCTACAAGACCTAGTGTCTCATTCTTCATCACTTTTAGGACTTCATTGTCCTCTACCATGGTCCTTATCCTGATGACCACCTCTAGAGTTGTGAAAATATTCAATTCCTTTTTTTCTTTCCTCAGCTTCTCCTACAAGGTTTGGAGCAATGCTTCATAAGATTCAATCTTCCTCATCACCGAAGCCTTTTCTCACTCTACTTCCTACTTAGCATCTTTTGGTGCTAGCATAAGTATAGGTCCATCCTCAATCACCAAATCCACCAAGGTACATATATAATATATTTCTAAAGGAAAATTTTCAGGTACTTTGGACTCCAAATGTGGTCTTGATTTTAGGACATGGTCTCCAATTTCCTTTTCCATGGTGATGAAAGCATTGTTCTTCTTCCGCTCTAAGTCCTTCTCTTGTCATAGGCACATTATCTATGCATATTTGGCCTTGATTTCTTCTTTTAGCACCCTAATAGTTGCAAATTTAGCCACATTCCTCATTTCCACCTCTGTAGATACCTTCGCCAAGGAATTACTTACTTGTTCATCTGACATAATAGTATGATTTACTATTATGTGTATGGACTGAGGTATCTTCTTCAATCTTCTTCATACATAGAACTCTTCACATACATTGAAGTCTAGTTTGTCCATATGTGTCTGAATTGACCAAGACAGTTGTTTACTTGTGTGCATGGTGGCCATGTCCTCATTCATCAGCTCCCATCCATACAATTCCTTAAGGCCCTTCATGCGTTGGAAACGGGTGTGGAAAATTTTACTTGTGTCCTCAGCATAGCCCATGACTTGTACAATATACTCCCCACTTGTCCTCTTCAATCTTGGCCCCTTAAGAGCTTGATCACCAAGATTTGGAGCTTGTTTTACTATGCCCTGAGCAGTATCTTGTGCTATCCCATCTACCTCATGTACTCCTTCTTCTACATCCTTAATTTCTTCATCCTTTGGCTCTTCTATGTCCTTTGGCTATACGGGGGTTCCAGGCATGCTCTTTGAAGGCTCTTCTAATTCTTCACTCAGTTTTAGTTTTCTCCTTATCTTCTATACTACCTCTTTTTGAGGAGAGAGTTGCGGTGATATCTGAACTAATTTTTGTGTAGCACCTTGGGTTTTGGTTCTTTTGAATACTCTTTTGAAGCGGTACTCTCCTTGTACTACATCCAAGTCCTCATCACCTCCTTCTTACACCTGAGGTGGTGTATTTGTACACTTAGTGCCTACCTTTTCTATAAGCTTCCTCTATCTTCTATGCTCTAGGGCACCACTATCTTCTCGTTCATCCTCCTCTTCATCCATGACTATAGTCTATGTAGGATGTGGAGTTGGCACATTCTCTACTATATGTTTACCCTTAGGAGGCCACGGAAGTGGATACTCATTTTCCACATATTTTTTATTGTCCATATTAGGCTTGAGTTGAAGATACACAAGAACTTCTCCAATGTTTCCAACTTCCAAGCTTATTGGCTTCATGCTTATTTAATCTGAGATAATCCTCTCAATGTAGGAAGTCCGTCCTAGATATACATATGTTTTTCTCAGAGTGTGATAATCAAAATCTACCTTATCTGCGATGAATTTTAGGTAGAAATCATCTGTGAACCGGTGAATGGATGCCTATAAGTAACATCCTGTGAAGGCATATGGAAGTTTGCACAAAGGACTCCAAGCTCCGTCATTCATCACAAATCATGTGATGTAAAAAATTTTGGTAGACTACAAAGGGTATTGCCTTATCCACCACTGAAGGTAACTCCTTGGGTATGTGCCACTCCTCTTTGAACACCACGTGGAGCCTGTCATACCACATCTTCGCCCTCTTTTTAAATAGCCCACACATGGTCCCTTTACATGAGTATTTATGAAATATTTCCTCCAAAGATTTATTTTCCTTGGGGTACTCCCAAATATTTTCCTTTGGCCCATTTGGCACTCCAATATCCATAAACACCAAAGACAATAAAATAGTGCCAAAACTAATTATGTCACCTGTACACGCTTCTTCAACGATTGTCTCTACTATGTAACCCATGATATTATAGATCACTCTTTGATACATTTTCCTTGTAATGTGTAGCCACATTGTATTCACTTGTGACCACCTTTCTTGGTCATTTAACTTTGTTATCAGCTGTGCAGCTACCTATAACATTGGGTACTTCTTTAATTTATCAATTTCCATGCCACGTGGACCCTTGGTATATCCTATCTCCTTCCTTATCTCTAGGATCACTACTTTATTTATTAAGTAACTCTCTAGATCTGCTCCTGAGGCCCTTAATCCTGTCACTATTGAAATTAAGGTGGTTGTGATTCTAACCCTATGTCTGATGAAGTAGAAGAATTCCTCATGGAATCTTCTCATAAACCATTGATACAATGGTTCATACTTCAAAAATTATGGCATCTCATATAATGGTAGATACTAATCTACTTTAGTATCTTGTCTCTAGCTTCATTGTTCACTGGCATGTCTTTTGTTGTGCGCTTATTTTTTTTCTTAACAACGTATCTAATTCCCTCTTATTATATGATGTGTGATGGTTGTAATTTCTGATCTTACATTTATAGATGTTGGAATCCCATTCTTGTCCCACAATCACACCCTCTGGATACTGCATTTCTAAGAAATTAATCTCATGAGAAATTTCTTCTTACAATTTGACTTTCTTCTTCCCTTTTACTCCTGTTACAAGTTCTTTCTTTGGTGCCATTTGAAAATATCTCTTTTCTATCATGTATAACAAGAAAGTTAAAAACCTAGTTCAAATCTTCATGCCTTAGTGGAAATCACATGCCCTAGCTCTTTCATAATGCATCTTCCCTGCTCAAACCCTTCACCTATGGGGATGTAAGCTTCTCTTGTGCACAAATATTCTCTCCACATCTGGTTTCACACTCGTCACATGTCAACATGATTCATTCAGCTAGTTTGCACTTAGCTCTTTTTAAATTCTCACAATTTCAAAGGTAACAATGAACTTGCACCCCATCCTTATATATATTTTCAAAAATTTAGCACATTTATTTATCCTTCACCTACCAACAATCCTCTCATTAATCGATCATATTTGTTCTTTCTGCATGGTACATCTTCACACCCAATTTATAACCTTCTAGCGTGCCTTCCTACCTTCTAGCTATGGAATTCTCTTCAGCGCACCTCCATGCAACACAGTACCTTGCCACTGTGCCTTCCCTTGGTAGTTCCCATGGCCCCTTCTTACCTAGCATTAAAAATTTTTCTTCATTCATCTCCACCTATGGTCCTTGTTTCTAGAAGAACTATTTTTTTTAATAATTCTCTAACTTGAATAACACCAATAGCAGTTTTTTCCTTTCATGTGTACTTATTTTTAGTAGTCCTATACCTGGATATCAATAACCACCCCACACTAATGGTATGTGCAGTCCTCTACGCATAAAAATTCTTCAAATAATAATTAGCTTCTGGCACAAAAACATGCTTACTACACAAAAACACCAACTAAATTGACAAAGCATAGCGACGAAGAAGGAAATACATTAAGGAAATACAAAACTGAAAAACTCAAACTAAATGGCAACACTACCTTATTAAAAACACCAAGAAGACTTATTTATAGTAGGGCTTTAGCCTACTCTCGTTGAAGTAGCCAGGTAGAAGTGTTCTATCAAGTGCCTCTAATTTGCAAGCACTTGTTTCAATTATGTGAGTGATAACATATAACCCTAACCAATGTAGCTTGAGTTTGCATGGATGGCGTAAAAACTTAGAATCATAAAGGAGCACCATTAGTCCAATCTCAAACTTTTTATCCCTGATGTGCCTATCATGCCATGCTTTCTACCTAGCCTTTTCTTATTTTTGACTCTAATGTGCTATTTCTCATCACTCATACATCTTGATTAAATTTTCAATCAATTATTATAATGCTTGTTCATCAGCTAGACCTCCAACGTGCATAATAGGCAAAGAAGGTAACATGAATTCCATAGGAAGACTTGCTTCCACATAAAACACTAACACAAATGGTGTGCCTTTGTTGTGTTGGTACCCAAAGTGATTCTCCTTCAAATTCATAGAAGCATCATAGGTTTAGCAAGAAACTTAGAGATAGATATATCATAGTGAGTCATTTTGTAGTAAGGGATGGGATCTAATTGGCCATTTGTCACTCAGATGTGGAGAAATTGATAGCACCCTGAAGAGGATTTGATCTATCCTCACTAATTTATGGTTGTGCCTTTCAACCAAGGTGAGACGACACTTTTGTAGCTTGTTTTTTATGGAGGAGATGGGGATTTCCTTCCTTGTGAAATGTTTAAGAAGACCTTGAAGAAAATATGATCAATACAACAAAACCTAACTCTCATGAGTTATCACTCTAGATAATGGAGATATCTTCTAAGCAAGGTTTGGGCCAATAAAGACAATGAAAACTTGATTGTTTTTGCATGTTTTGGTAGTGTTAGTGCAAATTCACAACACCCCCAAAATGACCTATGGATCTAATTTTCTAAGGTAATGTCATTTGGTGTGAATGCACAATATTGAGATTTCCCAAAGTGTGGGACCTTTGCAAATGGTGAAAGCTCTCCAGAGAAGGTCGGTTCCTCTTCATAAACTACCTACCATAAGTTATTCTAGTGCAGACAAGATAATCTAATCCTAATCTAACTATGCCAAGGATACAAAAAGAGAGAGAGAGAGAGAGAGAGAGAGAGAGAAATGAGGGAAAAATAGAGCCTACACTAAAACGGTGATACACTAAAGAAGGAAAATGTTGAACATATATCAAAACATCCATGGAACAAGAAGAGGTGAGCAATGAAAAGTATGGACAAGTGCATCATAAAACCAAGAATAAATTTCACACAAAAAATGTTCCAAAAATCCACGAACACAACTCCAAAACCTGCAATGAAGAGAGGCAAGAAGAAGACAAGAAAAAGGAGCAAGGATGGACAAATGCATCACAAAAAATGTTATTTATTACTTAAAAAGTTTGCACAAAACATCATTTTAATGGTAAGATGCAAAAAACACCATTACAGAGCAAGGGAAGAGGTTCAAACTCAATTTTTGACCCTGGGGAAGAAAAGAAGGGAGAGGTAGAGAAGAATGATGAACAACCTTTAAAAATGAGCCAAATATGGCTTTTAACCATCGAATAGAATGAAAGAAATGAGAAAAATGTGGGAAAATCAAATTGAAACTCCAACCACTGACAAATCCCTCCAATCTCGCCTACAAAGTGATGGGCTTCATGGAAAAACCCATAAGCTAAAGTACATTGTTATGTTTTTGGATCTTGTTTTCATGTTAGAGTTTGGTACACCTTCCATGTGTTACACTCAGATATTTTCATGGGTGGTTTATTAACCCATGGGTAATGGGTAACCGTTATGGGCTGTTTTTGGGCCCATGGTTTTTTAGTACCCATTGTTTTATAAAACCAACTCTTTGGCTACCTATTGATGTACTTATAAATAGATGGAAATACAATAGGATTTATATGAGTGTGTTTTATGAAGGTGAATAGTGTGTGCGAATTCAAGTGTGAATTCGGGAGGGTTTGTTGAGCACAGCTCCAAACAAGATTTGATTATTGTAACTGTGAAGACTATTGGCTTGTAATAAAATCTGAGCAAGTGCTCTTGGTGGATGTAGCCCACATTGGGTGAACCACATTAAATATTGTCTTCGTTTTGTGCATTTTTCATTTCTGTAATTCTATTCATACTTCTTATTATTACGATTCTGAGGAATTATTCTGCATTATATTCTATTAATTCCTAACAATTGGTATCAGAGCCTGGTTTTTGGTTTGTTGAAGTGTTGAATCGCAGGGAAATTTTTTAGCTTGAGTGGGAGCTATGGCAGATGATGGAAGATCTAGGGTTGATAAATTCAACGGGAATAATTTCAGTCTTTGGAAGATGCAAATGGAAGATTACCTTTATCAGAAGGATCTTTATACTCCGTTGTCTGAGAAGGTGAACAAACCCTCGAGCATGACAGATGTGGAATGGGATTTGCTAGATAGGAAGGCACTTGGGACAATCTGGTTGTGTCTTGCATCTTTGGTATTATTTAATGTTTCAAAGGAAAATACTACAAAATATCTAATGGATGCATTACAAAAGTTGTATGAAAAACCCTCTACCTCTAATAAGATATTTTTAATGAAAAAGTTGTTTAATATGAAGATGTATGAGAATAGTTTAGTAGCAGATCATTTAAATGATTTCAATACGGTTGTGAATATGCTATATTTGGTTACAATAGAATTTGATGAAGAAGTTAAGGCTTTATTAATTCTATGCTCTTTACCTGAAAGTTGGAATAGCCTGGTAATGGCGGTAAGCAACTCAGTTCTTGCTAACTCAAAGTTGAAGTTTGAGGATGTTGTAGGGGTGAATCTAAGCGAGGAAATGTGAAGAAAAAGCTCCAGGGAATATTCTACTTTAGGGAATGCTTTGACAGTGGAAACTAGAGGGAGACAGAAGAATAGAGGAAACCATGGAAAATCAAAAGATCGGGCAAGGTCAAAATCAAAAAGAAAGATAGTATGCTGGCACTGTGGAAAGTCTGGGCATGAAAAGAAGGACTGTTGGGAGCTTCAGGACAAGAAGAAATAACATGAAGAAAACAAGGAGGCAAATGTGGCATCGGGTAATGTATATTAGGATGCTTTGATTCTTTCTTTACATAATATTACTAAATCTTGGGTTTTAGATTCACGGGCTTCTTTTCATGCTACTCCACATAGGCATTATTTTGTTGATTATGTTCAAGGGGATTTTGGCCATGTTTTTCTTAGTGATGATGAGCCTTGCAGTATAGTTGGAAAAGGTTCTATTCAGGTTAAGATGCAGAATGGGAATACATGGCTATTGAAGGATGTCATACATGTGCCTAGATTAAGGAGAAATTTGATATCAACAGGGCAATTGGGAAGTGATGGTTGTACTATGATATTTACAGCTGACTCTTGGAAGGTTACCAAGGGTGCTCTTGTGGTGGCAAGAGGTAATAAGGTTAGAACCTTGTATTTAACCACTGATAGTACTAATGATTGTAATCTTGTGGCTTCAGATGTAGATACAACATTATGACACTATAGGTTCGGTCATATGAGCCATAAGGGCATGGACATCATCAATAAGAATTTTCCTGGATATACAGAAATAGGTTTGGATTTATGGGAGAACTACATATATGAGAAACAAAAGTGAGTAAGGTTTCTCAAGGTCGGACCTACGAAGAAATAGAGTAAGTTAAAGCTGTTACATTCTAATGTGTGGGGGCTAGCTCAGGTATCATCTCTTGGGGGTTCAAGTTATTATGTTACTTTTATTGATGATATAACAAGGAAAGTTTGGGTTTATTGTATTAGAAAAAAATATGATGTATTTGATACTTTTGTTAAATGGAAAGCCTTGGTAGAGAATGAAATAGGCCTTAAGTTAAAATGTCTCAGGTTAGATAATGGAGGGGAGTATTACAGCAATGAATTTGATGATTATTGTTCTAAGAATGGAATCCGCAAGCAAAAGACGGTTTCAGGAACCCTGCAGCAGAATGGGGTGTCAAAAAGGATGAACAGAATAATAATAGAACGTGCTAGGAGCATGAGAATACATGCAGGATTGCCTCTTTATTTTTAGGCAGAAGCGGTGAGCACAACTGTGTACTTGATAAACAGAGGACCCTCAAGTGCCTTGGATGGAGGCATACCTGAGGAGGCTTGGTACGGTAAGAAAGTTGATTACTCATTTCTTAGAGTCTTTGGATGTGAGGTGTTTTTTCATATTGACAAGGATGATAGGACCAAGCTAGAGGCTAAATCAGAAAAATGCATTTTTATTGGTTATGGTGGTGATGACTTTGGATTTAAATGTTGGAGTATTAAGGAAAAGAAAATCATTTGGTCTAGGGAGGTGGTCTTTAATGAGAAAGTCATGTATAAGCAATAGTTGCAGGAAAATAGGGAAGAATCCAAGAAAGAATATACAGTGGTAGAGGATCTTCCAGATGGGAAACTGACCCATGAATCAGTTCAGGAACCTACTTAATAGGAACCCAAAACTCCTACAGTAAGGAGGTCTTCTAGGGTAAGAAAAGAACTTGAACATTTTTCTCCTTCTCTTTATTATTTATTACTCACTGATAGTGGAGAGCCAGAGAGATTTGATGAAGCAATGTAGGTAGATGCCAATAAGAAGTGGGAGTAAGCCATGGATGAGGAGCATAAGTTTCTCATGGAGAACTAAACTTGGGATTTGGTGAAGTTACCGGAAGGCAAAATAGCATTGCAGAACAAGTGAGTGTACAAATTTAAAGACAAAAGAGGAGGGAAGAAAAGATATAAGGCTCGGTTAGTGGTCAAGAGGTTTGCACAGAAAAAAAGGTATAGATTTTGATGAGTATTTTTCTCCTGTAGTACAAATGACTTCTATCATAACTGTTCTTGGAATAGTGGTAGTAGAAGACTTGCACTTAGAAAATTTAGATGTAAAGACTGCATTTCTCCATGGTGACTTGGAGGAGGAGCTATATATGCAGCAGCCAGAAGGATATGAAGTCAAAGGTAAAGAGGAGATGGTGTGCAAACTGAAGAAGAGCTTGTATGGCCTGAAAGAAGCTCCATTTCAATGGTATAAGAAGTTTGATAGCTTCATGATGGAGCAAGGTTATATTAGATGTCATTCTGACCATTGCATGCATATAAAGAAATTTGAGGATGGAATTTATATTATCCTGTGTTTGTATGTTGATGACATATTGGTTGCAAGTAAAAACATGCAAGAAATAAAAGTACTCAAGAAACAACTAAGTGAATCCTTTGATATGAAGGATTTGGGGGTATCCATACAAATCCTTGGTATGAGGATAACTCGGGATAGGAAGGAACATAAGCTATCTTTATCTCAGGAAGAGTACATTAAGAAGGTATTGGATAGGTTTAACATGCAGGATGTTAAACCGGTTGGGACTCCTTTGGTAGGCCATTTTTAAGTTATCAAAGGAGCAGTTTCCTAAGATAAAGAAGGAAATAAACTAGATGTCCAAGGTACCTTACTCATCAGCGGTTGGTAGTTTGATATATGCTATGGTGTGCACTAGGCCTAATATTTCCCATGCAGTGGGAGCTTTGAGTAGATTTATGAGCGATCCAGGTAAAGAGCATTGGCAAGCAGTAAAGTGGATCCATCAGTATTTGAGAGGGACCATGGGGACAGTTTTGTGCTATAGTGGATCAGACACCACTTTACATGGTTATGTAGATTCAGACATGGATGGAGATGTTGATAGTAGGAGGAACACAACAGGTTATATTTACACTATAGGTGGGATAGCAGTGAGATGGATTTCATGACTAAAGAAGGTAGTGGCCTTGTCAACCACGAAAGCTGAGTATGTTGCTACCAATGAGGCAAGAAAAGAAATGATTTGGTTACAACAATTTCTTGAGGAGTTGGGGCATAAGTAGGAATGTAAGCTGCATAGTGATAGTCAGAGTGTTATACACCTAGCTAAGAACTCTGATTTACACTCTTGGACAAAGCATATACAGATGAGATATCAGTTCATCGGGAAAACTTTGGAGGAAGATAATTTGAAGTTAGAGAAGATTCATACCATTCATAATCCTACAGACATGATGACCAAGGTGGTCACAAGGGATAAACTAAAGCTATGTTCAGCTTTGGTTAGCCTTCGCAGATGAAAGTGAAGGGTTGAGAAGCTTTCTCAGTGGAAATTAGTCTCTAAGTGGGAGATTGTTATGTTTGTGGAGCCTGTTTTCATGTTAGAGTGTGGTACACCTTCCATGTGTTACACTCAGATATTTTCATGGGTGGTTTATTAACCCATGGGTAATGGGTAACTGTTATGGGCTATTTTTGGGTCCATGGTTTTTCAGTACCCATTGTTTTGTAAAACCACCTCTTCAGCTACCTACTGATGTACTTATAAATAGATGGACATACAATAGGATTTATATGAGTGTGTTTTGTGAAGGTGAATAGTGTGTGTGAAATCGGGAGGGTTTGCTAAGTGCAGCTCCAAACAAGATCTGATTATTGTAACTGTGAAGACTGTTGGCTTGTAATAAAATATGAGCAAGTGTTCTTGGTTGATGTAGCCCACATTGGGTGAACCATGTTAAATATTGTCTTCATGTTGTGTATTTTTCATTTCTGTACTTCTATTCATAGTTCTTATTATTGTGATTCTGAGGAATTATTCCACATTAGATTCTATTAATTCTAACATACATTGCTCTGCAGAGCAAGAAAGAGGCCCATACTTCATTAATTTTTGTGGTTGGGGGTGTTTTTTGCATGCTAAAGATGTTTTCTTATTTTCCTCCTACAAATATCCATCAAAAAAAAAATTGAACCCTTCATCTTGTAGAGGATTTCAACAAATTTCTAATGATATAAATAACGCGAAAATCCAAGCTCAAGATCGAAAGTTATGCCCCTCTGAAGATTTAGGGCAAAAATCAGGTTGGTGGGCCGAAACTTGAAAATTTTCCATTTTTTGAATTTGGGAAAATGTCCCAAAAATTTCCCACACCCCACCATTTATGTGGCATGTGGCACTTTCACATTTTTTGATGGAAATGCGGGCTCAAACCTCGCTTTTCCCCTTTGATTTATGCATTGGGAAAATTTCCCAAAATTAGTCTGTGCCCCGCTCTCCTGGTGACATGTGGTACTTTCCCATTCACTGCAAAGGTGCAGGCTCAAAACTTTCCCTGGTGCTTTTTGTAACTTTGGAAAATTTTCAAAGATACTTCCACCACCTCAACTCCCACTGCTTGATAGGACATGTGGCGCCATCTCGTTGCTCGGTGGGCTTTTCCCTCCATTTTTTCCTTCGCGGGCCCATGGGCCAGTTTTCCCCTTTTCACCTCTACCAACTCCTTAGCGAATTTTCCAACTTACCTTTGTTGGCCTGACCTCCACCACTGACTGGACACGTGGTGTCATTTGATTGGTTGATGTGCTTGTGGGCCAATTTTTTTATTTTTTGGACTTTCGCCCCAAAAGGGGCTAAGTGCCCAAATTTCTCCCTACCTCCGCTGATGTGCTTCCTTCTTCTTCACGAGCATGCGCTTCAATATTTTCCCTTTGCACCCTCTACTAACTCCTTGGAAATTTCTCCAACTTCGCTCCACCAGCCTGACCTCTGCCACCACGTGGCACCTTTTCATAGGCCGCAAGCCTATCAAGGGAAATTTTCCCAAAAAAACTTCACCGGGCCATAACTTGCAAAATACAAGGAGTTAGGAGGACTTCTTTACCTTTATAGAAAGTGGAGAAGATCCTCTATTTTATGAATCAATACATAGAAAATTTTGAGTGCCTAAAAATAAAAAAATTTGACTAAGGCACAAGGAAGGAAGGAATCAAGGAAAGTTAGCCATAATAAGCAGGGGGCTTATTTTGGATAACAATTTTGGTGACTCAAAGGGGTCATATGCCTACTAGATGAATGATCAGTGGCCTTTGAAGCATCCATTGGGCATGGATTCAAGCCTGATAATCAATTTTTATCTGAGATATGAAAATATGACCTCTGAGCCACTTGGAAACCCACTAAATTTGGAGCTGATCTTCACCAAAATGCCACTAAAATGAACTGTGCAAGAGCAAAACCAAAACCCACACCAAACAACTATTTACAAAATTGGAAATCATGCATACCTTAAGTGGGATATACAGAGTGTGCACAAGCACTTCTTCTGCTGAAAGAAAACCTACCTACTCTACCCTAACCGGAAGTAAGGATGAACTAAATAAAACCTGCAACTAGTTGTGCAAAATAGCTTCCTTTCTTCAAAATTGGACAGCCATGCAAATGATTTGGAACTGATCATGGCTATTAGGATGAGTGGAAAATCAACAAGAAGTTGGTCTTCTACCCAAATCAGCAAGGTTTCAACTAAAAACAAATTAGAATACCTCTTTTATTTGCTCTGCATTTGGATTGAAGAGGTATGGCAGCTGATATTTGGTACTTTGTAGCTCATCCTCATGCTTAGAAGTAGGCATGACTGGTTGTGGCTTCTCCTTTGGCTCCAATGAAGCCAAGTACCTGATTGCGGCACAGATCTGATCCATTTGATATGCCCATAGCTCTGATTTTCAACTCCAAAAATGAAGTCTTCTTGTGGACCTTCCTGGGTGGATGATGTGGAAGTAATGATGAAGTTCTCCTACTATTTTCCTTATTCCTCCAATGAAAAACATGGAAGATTAATACCTTCCAATCTTGGCTCCAATGAGGCTGTCTATAAACATGTAGGCTGCTATAATTGAATGCTCTCCTTTATGGCAGCAGGTTCTTGATGTTTGGAGAGATGGATGATGAAGGAGAAAACAATGTTGTAATTTCAACTGGTTCCTCTCCATCAAGACATAGTCCTCCAAATCTGACAGACCATCAAACTGGCTCATTGATTGTCCTGCTGCAAAAAAGCTTCAACTCTCCTCCATGGTGTTCTTTTGATTTGCAACTTCATCACCATGTTTATCTTCATTCTCAAAGGTGTCAACCTTTGCCAATATCAAACTATTCATCCAACAAATCAGAGATTTGAGAGAGATGAAGTGGAAGAGATGAACATGGAAGGTTCTTCTATAGCTTGTTTTGAGTCTCATAAGCTCTTGGACCTACAGTTTGTTCTCCTCCACAGCTGGAATTTTCTCCTCTTCTTTTGGATTTGGAGCAACTTCAGCCTTCCTCTGCTGCTTAAAGACCATCTTTCTCTTGATTGAACTGCTTCCTCTAGCATCCAATGGCTTTAAACATGATTTAATCTCTTCCATTTTCTCCTCTTCAATGGGGTTTGGAGCTGGTTTTTCTTCATCCACAATGACTGATTTTGCAGTGTAAATTGGATCAGCATTTTCTTTGGGAAAAGTGCCAACATGGACACCCAACTCATCACCAATAAACTACTAATTATTTTCCTCTTGTTCTTGTTCTTCTTCTGCTGCAAACTCAGCCTCAACCACCACTGTTTCTTCAACTCCAACTTCCTCTTTTGGCTTCACCATCAAGGGATTTTTGTAATCTTGAATTTGAGAGCCAAGTTCAACAAACCTTTGATCTTTTCATCCTTTTTTTGCTCTTCTTCTTGTTGCTGTTTTCCTTGAATGGCATTCTGATTTTTATCTTCCCAACATGGATTTAGGAATGCAAGAGGAGGGGTGGGTTGTGACTCAATTGATTTTGCAATTTTTTGTGGTGTTGGAGGAGGTTGAAACTCTTGTTTCTTTAGAGGCAATAGTTGTTTGGAAGGGAAAAGGATCGAAGAATTGAGATGGGGTAGAAGAATATGGGATGGAGAAATGGAATCAAATTTTGGGACAACAGATGGAGAGTTTAAAACTTGACACTACTGAGATAAAACAGATTGGGAAAGAGGGAAAGAAAAGGCATGAGATGGTGTTCTTACCCATTGAAAAGGTTTCTGAATACTCCTCTCATACACCTCTATTATTTCAGTCCACTTTGCAAAAAATGGAAGTGTTGCAACAATGAAGTCAAGTTTCTCTTGAAGGTTATAATGCCTTGGAAAAGGTCCCACCCATTGAAAAGGTGCTTGAAAACTGATTCCAAATGCTTTCATTTGTGCTTGAGCCCTGAAATTCCACCATGCTTACCTCCATCTTTCGTATCTTCTCCAGTAGATCTACATTTTCTTCATGAATTCCCTCATAATTTGCATACCCTTTTGCTTGATGTGCTTCATATTCAAACTGATTTTGGCATTTCTCATATGGGTATGCATACTAGTTTTGAATATGATCAAAATACTAATCTAGAGGGTTTGAGAAACATGTTGGAGGTGGAATATATTGTTGTTGTTGTGAATGAAAATCCACGGGGTAAATGAAGTCATGATTTCACAAATTCATGTAATGAAAGAATATGGAAGATATGGAAAGAATAATGAATAGAAATGAATGGAAAATAGGTCTAAAACTCAGAGAATGAGTTATTGACTAGATGGAGTCACCAGATGTGTTTGTAATTGCCTCCAAAGGCTAGAATCTTCACAGGAACACATCAACCTACAAAAGATGAAGTGGAAGACCTCTAAGGTCCCACCATCCATGCCAAAATTGTTAGTGCAAATTCATAGCACCCCTAAAATGACCTTTGGATCTACTTTTCTAAGGAAATGTCATTTGGTGTGAATGCACAAAAATTAAGCTTTCCCAAAGTGTGGGACCTTTGCAAATGGGGAAAGCTCTCCAGAGAAGGTTGGTTTCTCTTCCTAAACTACCTGCCACAAGTTATTCCAGTGAATGCAAGCTAATCTAATCCTAATACAACTATGCCAAGGAGATAGAGAGAGAGAAAAGAGGGAAAAACATATCCTACACTAAAACGGTGATACACCAAAGAAGGAAAATGTTGAACATCTATCAACACTGTCATGGAATACGAAGAGTTCAGAAATGGAAAGGATGGACAAGTGCATCACAAAACCAAGGATAAATTTCACACAAAAAATGTTCCAAAAATCCATGAACACAACTCAAAAACCTACAATGAACATTCAAACATGCACAAATGCCTGCAATGAAGAGAGGCAATAAGAAGACAAGCAAAATGAGTAAGGATGGAAAAATGCATCACAAAACACATTTTTTATTGCTCCAAAAGTTTGCACAAAATATCATTTTACTGGTAAGAGGAAAAAAATGCCATTACAGAGCAAGGGAGGAGGTTCAAACTCCATTTTCAACCCTAGGGAAGAAAAGAAGGGAGAGGCAGAGAAGAATGACGAACAACCTTTACAAATGAGCCATATATGGCTTTTAACCATCGAACAGAATGAAAGAAATGTGGAAAACGTAGGAAAATCAAATTGAAACTCCAACCACTAAAAAATCCCTCCAATCTTGCCTAAAAACTGATTGGCTTTATAGACAAACCCATACACCAAAGTACATTTCTCTGAAGAGCAAGAAACAGGCCCATACTCCATTAATTTTGGTGGTTGGGGGCGTTTTTTGCATGCCAGAGATGTTTTCCTATTTTTCTCTGATAGATATCCTTCAAAAATAAAAATTTAACCCTCCATTATGTAGAGGATTTCAACAAATTTCCAATGATATAAAGAACGTGAAAATATGAGCTCGGGATCGAAAGTTATGCCCCTTTGATGATTTAGGGAAAAAATAGCAATTTTAGGGCAAAAATCGAGTTGGTGGGCCAAAACTTGAAAAAATTTCCCTCCATTTTTTCCTTCGCGGGCCCGAGGGCTGATTTTCCCCTTTTCACCTATTCCAACTCCTTAGCAAATTTTCAAACTTACCTCTGTTGGCCTGACCTCCACCACTAATTGGACACGTGGTGTCGTCCGATTGGTCCATGTGCTTGTGGGCAAATTTTTGATTTTTTTGACTTTTGCCCCAAAAGGGGCTAAGTGCTCAAATTTCTCCCTACCTCCGCCGACGTGCTTCCTTCTTCTTTGCGGGCATGCGCTTCAATATTTTCCCTTTGCACCCTTTTCCAAATCCTTGGCAATTTCTCCAACTTCTCTCCACCAGCCTGACCTCCGCCGCCACGTGGCACCTTTTCATTGGCCGCAGGCCTATCAAGGGAAATTTTCCCAAAAAAACTTCATTGGGCCATAACTTGCAAAATACAAGGAGTTAGGAGGACTTATTTACCTTTATAGAAATGGGAGAAGATCCTCTATCTAATGAAGTAATACCCAAAAAATTTTGAGTGCCTGAAAAGTAAAAAAAATTAACTGAGGCACAAGGAAGGAAGGAATGAAGGAAAGTTAGCCAAAATAAGTAGGGGGCTTATTTTGGATAGCAGGTAGTAAAAATTTTGCATTTGTATACACACATGAAAAATAGGGGTAGTATGGGTACGATTAATTATTTTTGAATGAAATTTGGTGGGATTTGAAGCAGGATAAAGTTGATTATACCAGACCTTTGGAGGGAATTTACAATAAAGAGCAACTTTACAATAGAAAGCTTCAGAAAATTCAAGACGTTCCTTCAATGAGAAGGTGTGATTCAATGGAGGCCTAAATCATCACATTTTCACATAATATTTAAGACCCTAACATGAAGGCTCGAATTATAGGACCTAATTAAACACTATAGTTTTTTATTAAACCATGCCTAAGGTACACCAAAATACTTACAGACAATCTTTATCAACAAATGACAATGAATTTATTTTAAATTTGTTTATCTCATCCAAGATGAAGGATTTGCTTGAAATGAAATTTCATATACCTTTAAATTTTCATAGGGATGAGATCCTATGTGATTTCAAAAAAAATTCAGTATAAGATAGCAATAGGAATGAATAAAACTATTTGCAGACATTCTGAAACAAAGCAAACACTAATTGCTCAGAGTCAACATAGAATAACTCAAATTTGATTAAAATTATTAGTAGGGGAAAGCTTGTAGAATATTCTCAGAGCTTGTAAATTATTGTACACTCACAACCACCTTGACATGATTGAGTTTAATATAAAAGAGATATACAGGTTCCTCAAATAGTCCCTCAGAAAGACGGGCTTTATCAATCCTTTTCTTAGAAGATCAGTTCTGACCTCTAACACTCCAACCTTCCAACCTCCAACCCTTTTCATGGAAAAATTCATGCCATTTATATCATTTTGCAACAGATTTTTTTCCCCAAAAAACCCAAACATTGAGTGCACCAGTGCTTGCCATGATCCCAATCATGATTCCCAAAATCAAATATGTAAGAAGTTGTCAAGTGCTCAAGGGGTAGATCTTCTTGAACTTATCCCACATTCAACTCCCTCCTATGGTAGATCATTCTTCTTTTAACTCACCAACCAATTCCACCCCTAATCTATCCAATCTTGTTCTTTGCATGCTCATGAAGAAAAAATGGAAGATTAGATCGAGCCCAGAGGTTAGATCTCATCTTAATGGCAAAAGACATCCCCACATCTTCCTCACCAAACTTAGATATCAAATTTACTCCCCTTTCCTATTTGGCATGCAAGAAATATCATGAAATCATGAAGACTCGCATCTCTAAGAGCTCTGGATTGAAAATGGTGGAAAAAATCAGATATAGATGTACAACTGTCGTTGATTTCTACTTTGAATTTGGACTTTCCACATGGGAGATCCACTTTAAAATGGGCCTGCGGTTTCCTTTTTTCCTTTTACAAATTTTTGGAAAAATGTAAAAATTTTACATTTTTCTCCACACCTCCACCTTTGGGAAATGAGCCTAACACGTGTCCTAAGTTGGGCCCCAAAGGAACTATAGCCAAATTTTTCTATTTCACCTCTATTTTGCAAAAAGGAAAATTTTCCAAGTTTCCAAGCAACTCCCCATTTCCACTTTTAGTCCTTGATGTGGGTCCCAGCGGAACCACGTTTTATTTCACACTTTTAACTCCTTTCTTCACAAAAGGGAAATTTTCTGAATTTCCCCTGAAAGTCCACACCTCCACCATTGACTGGGGAAATTTTTTGACCATTCTTTGTCGGGTCTACGAGCCATTTTGATGCTTCAATCCTTTTGGTGACAAGAGGAAAAAAATCCAAGTTTCCCCCGATGGTCCACCTCCCCACCTTTTTACTCTTAATGGTGCATCTTGAGATGGTCCCCAAAATTTGCGAACTTGAATGAGCACAGGTTCACCACATGTCTCAGGCCCATTTAAGAAGTTGCTGAAAAGTATAAGGCAAGAAGACCCAACGGAGACCTCCATGTGTCATTATGGCAGAAATTCAAAGACCTCAAGGATTCAAAATGACTCAGTGGAGGCATGCTTCCATTTTAGAATTTTAGGTTAAGTGCAGCAAGTTGGGGGATAATTAAGTGGACATCAAATCTTGAATTTTACATCAAAAATAGAAAAACATCAAATTTAGTCTTTTGTGGACTTGAACCATGCCGAAAAGTTAAAAATATGTCATAAAAATGTTACCATCACATAGGGGATACTGTTATCTTTTCATAAATATTCATTTTAAAGTGAATAGAATAGGATAAATACCATTTTATATTTTTTTACAAATAGTAGGTCTTTAAGACACTTTTTCCCATGAATTTTTATGTCTACGTTTAAGACTACAAATTTTGTTTCACTTGTCATAATGTGATAAAAATTATACCATCCCAATCGTGGTGAAATTATATACATGTTAAAAAAATTTATTTTATTTCAAATTTTTTTTATGAAGTTATGGCGGGGAAACAGAAAGTGCTCTGTTTTCTTTATGTTTTCAGACCACTTTCACAGAATTGGTACCAAAATTTGTTCTCCTTTTCAGTTTGAGCAGAATCAAAGATATGGCATGAAGCTTGAAGACAGATAGATCATGATTTATGTCATTTTGTAGTCGGGGATGTGATCTAACTGGCACTCAGATTTGTGGAGAGATGGATAGCACTCAAATAGGACTTGATCTTGTCCTAACTATTTTAGGTTGTGCCTTTCAATCAAGATAAGAGGACCTATTTTGTAATCCTCAAATGGTAAAGGAGATGAAGATATCCCTCAGTTTGTACAAATAGTATGAAAAGGGCCTTAGGAAAATATGATCAACACTCCAAATTTGACTTTCACAAGTTGTCACTTTCAGATTATGGAGATACTTTCAATGCAAGGCAAGGGTTACTGAATAAATTTTGAAATCTCGATCTGTTCTGCATACTTTAGCAAATGGATTTTGATCTTCTATGGGTATACATGTAAAAATAGGGGTAAAACAGGGTAGGATTAGTTGTTTTGAATGATTTTTTGGGTGGGAGTTTAGATAAGACAAACCAAGGTCTGCCAGACTCTTTAAGGATTTCCATAAAATATGGAGAAACTTAACTGTAGAAATTATCAAAATGGTTAATCATCCCTTCAACCAGGATATGTGCATCAAATGGAGGCCTATATCTACACTTTTCCACACAATATTTGATCATCTATCACAAAATCTTGAGTTAGAATGAACCAATAAAGCATTTAGCAATCACTATTTAATCATGACCTAAGATGCACCAAAAGGTTTACATATAATCTCTGAAATCAAGGAAAGTAAATTGATTTTAAATTTCTTTATATCTTTATCAGATGAAATCTCTTCTAAATGTGAGATTACAAATGCCACTAAACTAATCAAAAGAAATGAGACCATGTATGATCAAGAGAGATTTTAAACACAAGACTGCAATTGGAGCAAGAAACAAAAATTGAAAACAATCTGAAACTTAAGTGTATGCAACTTTTGCTAAGAGACAACACAAAATAATCTAGAAATGATCAAATTTATCAGCAGGGGAATGTTTCAACAACAACCTTAGAACCATTTGATGGATTTACAACTGAAACCAATGCAACATGATACAAATCTGATGCAAAAAAGGAATTAGAAGCGCTTCTTAGGTGGTTTCTCAGAGAATGGGCTTCTTCCCAGATTTTCCTGTGAAATTTTTTATTTTCCAAGATTTTTTAAACTCTTCCAACCCTTTGCATGAAAAATTCATGCAATATATAGCTTTCAATCTCCTTCGAGCCTTCTTTCCCAAGAAAAGAATATGCCAAAGGATTAAATTTGTTATAAAAATTGCTCATGATTCATAGACAAGGATGTTTAACAGAACATGTCTGAAAAGTTACCAGTTTTCTCAAAAAGAGATGAATCATTGTGAAATTTGCATCATTATCCATTGTGGAGGCATGCATTTCATCTTCAAAGGATGTATACCCCCTTCCTTTCATTATTTCATCCATTTCCGTCAAAAACTTGACTCTGTAACTTCTGGATATGATATTTCACGTTTCTGGATGGGTTAGGGAAAAAATTCATTTCAAAAACATCTATGATCTTCAAATTGATCCTTAAAACTGATTGCATTTGTCCTTACAGGCACAAACAACATGGATTTTCCAAAAAAATGGTGAAAATTGATGCAAAAAGCACATCTCTAAGCTTCCTGGAGCTCAATTGGCAGCCAAACTGAAAAATGCACAGTTATCGTTGATCTTCCTTTATCCTTTAATATGAGCCCTCGACATGTTCCAATGTGATTTGAAATGAGCTTGGGATCACCTTTTGACATTTTAACACTTTTGGAAAAATGTAAAAATTTGACATTTTTCTATGCCCCTCCGCCCTTTCAAAATGGGCCTAACACGTGTCCCAAAGTGGGCCCCATTGGAATCACGGACCGATTCTACACATTTGCACCTTTTTTGGAAAAAGGAAAATTTTCCATATATCTCTGTATCTCTGCCTCATGAAAATGGGCGTGAAACGTGTCCCAAAGTGGGCCTCATTGGAATCGTGGACCGATTCTACACATTTCCACCTTTTTTGGAAAAAAGGAATTTTTTTCAATTTTCCTCCGCGGCTCTGCCCTCCCGTAAGACACGTGTCATCATATGATTGGTTGAGGGGTAGTGCTTCTCACCTCATATTTTAATCGTATTCTATGAAGGAAAATTTTTAACATTTTATCCTCCATCCCGCACCTCCGCCTTTGACTCCTCAGATGAATCTTGACTTTTTACCTTCAGGCTCGTGGGTCCATTCAACAATTTTACACTTTTGATAACTAGAGGCTAAAAATAATTCTTCCCTCCGAAGGCCTGCCTCCCTGCCCTGTGTTCTGATGCTAACATGTGTCTTCATCCCATTGGTTATGAGTTTGCAGTCCAATCTTATACTTTAACTCTTTTTCACCAAAGGCCGAAAAGTATCAAAACTACTCCGCCTTTCCATCTCCCCACCTGTCACATGTCCTCCTTTGATTGGATGTGGGACTTAGGGGATTTTCTTCATTTCCACGCATTTTCCAAAGTTCCTTAAGGCAAAAAATGACCTGCCCATCTTCCTTCACTCTTCCTACAACATGTGTACCTCCTCTAGGGCTTGTGGAGCTGTGGGGCCAACTTGCACATTTTTCCAAAATCACAAAAATGTTAAGTTCTTAGAAATGACCCGCCGATCCTTGTCCAATTAGAACAAGCCATGTAGGAGAAGATTTTGAGCTAAACTTTGACAGGAAAAGGACACCCGTATAACCATAAAAAAATGTAGAAATTACCAGTGACACCCATGAATGCTGAAGTTGAAATTGACGGGAAAATAACACCTGTCTGACCGTTAAAAAATAGAAAATGCCAGGGATGCCTTTGAATTTGATTTTTTCACTAAGGATGAAAAATTTATTGAAATTGAACCAACTGAAACATGTTTTCAAAGCATGTTTTATCATGGAATTGGATTTTCAATGGCATAGAAGTGCAAATTGATCAATTTTAAGCTTCCACGATCGGGAAAAGAGGAAAAAGGGAAAATCCCATAGATTTTGGAAAAATTAGGGCATAAAACAGGGCACACATATAGATTTCTTTCAAATTGGGGAAAAACAACAAGCTAGTGAGAATTTCAAGGCATTAAATTTGGAGGGAAAATTTGCAGACCACCAATTTAAGAGAAAAAATGTTTCAGAGCACGTAGAATGAAGGAAAATTAAGGAAAAATCTTGCAGGCTCAAAAATTGCACCAACATCAGCTCCTACTCAGGGATGGGCACTCCCAGCGAGTGCCATAAGAACAAAAGAAGTAGACCAAGTGTTAAAAACAACCATTGGGCAATGGAGTCAAAAATGCAGGGCAGAAAAACTAGACCCAATCGACAAAAAATGGCTTCCAAAAATAGGGCAAACCACAAACCAACAAAAATAGCAAAAAAACAGAGCCAAACAACAAAGACTATTCACTATACAAGTGGTTCATACCTCAAATTTGGGGATTAATCCAAGAAATTCTTCAGACTCCTACCATTAACAAGAAGTTCAAGAAATTCCCCATATAAATATTTGAGAAAAAAGGTATTCTCACCAATTATGATATCAATGGAGTAAGGGCGCAACCATAATGCATCAAATTTTCCATGTTTTCCATTATCTTCATTTATGCTATCCCACAACAAAACCAGATATCCAATATTGAAGACGCTAGGAGTGACCTTCTTATCAAACAATATTTTCAACTTATCTCTAAATCTAACATGCCTCTTGTGGGATGCTCTTCTCTCTTCATCTATCTCCACAATCTGATTAATCCTTGCTTCATATGGACTGACCTCTTGATCATCAAGTTGTTGAAAAAACTGAAATGAAGATAATTGTAGATGTAAGGGCAACAGGGCTTGAGTTACATACACCAACTCAAATGGGCTCTTACCAGTAGCTCTCTTCGCAGTGATTCTATCAGCCCAAACTACAAATTTTAGTTGTTCACCCCATTTTTTCTTGTTCAAATCCAAGGTTCTCCTAATGATCTTCAATAAGTTCTTATTACTAGACTCAGCTTGTCCATTCCCTTGGGGCTTATAGTTTGAAGAATAATTTAGATTGGTTCCATACTCCTTGTACATTTCCATTAATGGTTTGGCTCTGAAACACATGGCATTATCAACAACAATTTTGACTGGCACACCAAATATGCATATGATATTGTTCAACAAGAAGTCCATAACAACTTGGTGTGTTGCTTTCTTGGTGGGGATTACCTCTACCCACTTGGTGAAGTAATCTGTGACTCCAAGGATCCATTTATGTCCAGTACTAGAAGGGTCTAAAATCTCACCAATGAAGTCCATCCCCCACTGTTTGAAAGGAGCTTCAATTGATACAGGCTATAAAGGAAGGGAGCCTAAAGCTTTCATTCTTCTAGAGAAATGTTGGCATCTTTCACATTTTCTGATCAGCTGGTTACATATTTGAAGAGAGTAGGCCACCAATAACTAGCTCACAAAACCTTGTGTGTTGTAACCCTTCTAGCAAAGTTTCCTCCACAAACTCCCCCATGGAAATCAATAACTACTTTTAGAGCTTCATCTTTAGTTACACACTTCAAGAGGACACCTTCAGGGTTCTTCCAAGCTAGCCCAAAGTCAGTGATGATGTATTTTTGAGAAGCTGGAGCTTGAGGGTTCTTTTCTAATTTTTATTTAAATGATCATGACAACATAGGTGTCTAAGGTAAAAGATTATATCCTTGTACCACTCAAAACTTACCAATTTCCCAAGAACATATTCCCTTTCTTCCTCTACTTCATTCACTTCCACAATCTACAAGTTGCTCTCAGCCATGAGCTTAGCAAGACCCAAACCTCTTACCAACTTTGTGGTTTGGATGTCCATATCATACTCCTGCATTTTGTTCACCCATCTACGTCTTTTACTTGAGATCTCCATCTCTGATAAGATGTATTTTACCATGGTTTGGGGAACATAAGCAACAACTTTTAAACTTAAAATATAAGGCCTAAAAACCTTTGTTGCTTTCACCAAGTCAAATGCTTGTTTTTCCATGATTGTATATTTTAACTCAGCATCTTGTAAAGCCTTTCTAAAGAAGGTAATAGGCCTATCAGACCCATCTTCATCCTTTTGGAGAAAACCAGATGTAATAGTATTTTTAGATGAAAAGGAGAATATTTGGAAAGGCTTCTTGTAATTCGGAGCTGCCAAGACAGGTGCATGTTTAAGTGCTTCATTGATTCCTTCAAAATCCTAAATAGTAGCCTCCTCCCATTTGATAATTTGATCTTTCTTTAACATGCAGGTGATAGGAAGAGTCAACTCAACAAAATTGGACACAAACCTTCTAATGAAATTGATTTTCCCAAAGAAAGATTGGATTCCCTTCTTCATTCTTGGAATTGGCACCTTGTTGATTGCTTCTATTTTCTTAGGGTCAATCATTAAACTATCCTTTGAAACAATGACCAAGAAACGTGGCCTTTTACACCCTAAAGTGAAACTTCTTTGGATTGAGAGAGATTCCAAATTCTCTACATCTGATCAACATTTTTTCCAAATGTTGTAAGTGATCTTCTCTACTCCTTGAAAATACAGTCACATCATCCTAATAAACTACAATGAAGTCATTTATATAACCAACAAAAGCAACATCCATTGCTCTTTGTAAGGTAGCTCTAGCATTCATGAGACCAAAAGGAATTATCACATAAACATATGTTCCCCAAGGAATGGTAAAGGCAGTTTTAAATCTTTTTGACTCCTTGACAACAACTTGATTATAGCCAGAGAAACCCTCCAAGGTGGATAACAATTCAAATCCTGTCACTAACTTCAGCATGTTCTCCATGTTTGGAAAATGATAATTGTCTTTCAATGAAACTCTATTCAGATTTCTAAAGTATACATAAATTCTAATATCTCCATTCTTCTTTCTGACTGGCACAAGGTTTACAAGCCAAGATGAATACCTCATGGGATGAATGATCCCTCCCTCCTTCAGTTTCTTCAATTCATCTTACATTTTCATGGAGAGGAGTTGATTAATTTTCCTTTGATTATATCTGAATGGTTTGGCATTTTTTTTCAAGAGGGATCTCATGCTGAAACAAGTCCTCTCTATATGCTTTTAGCTATGAATATGACTAGGAAATATAGTCTTGATATTGTTTCAACAATTTAAGATAGGATTGTTTTTCTTCCTTGCTTAAATTGCTACCCAACCAAAATCTCCTTGGTTTTTCCTTTGTTCCCAATTCATGATCTTCCACATCCCTTGAGGTAGATATGCTTCTATTGATGATGTAATCAACATTACTAAAATTTGACTCAAGCGCAACAAGACCTCTAGGAATGGTGTTAATTTTCAATTGGATAATATCTTTTCCAAACAAAGTCTCTCTTTCTTCAGTCACACACACCATTGGTTCCCAATCAATATGTTGATCTACAAACTCACCTTGATTTCGTCATAACCTTTGCACTTGAGCATCATCATTAAACACTTTCCAATGCTTGATGTTGTTAAGGACAGCTAGCCTAGTTAACACTTCAACATTGTACCCACAATAAGGTGAATTGCTGCAATCTCCAAATATTGACCCCATCACTACCAAATTGTTAGCATCAACATTGAAACTTTTTTCATGGTGCAAAATATTAAAGGAATCAAACATCTCAATTAGATTCCAAACTACATACTTATACTGTTTCATCCATTGATTTTTTGTAGCATATAGTTTTCTTATTTGTTTGACAATTAGATATGAATCTCCATTTGCAATGATTTCCTTGACACCATACTTCCATGAAATTCTCAGACCCAACAACAAGGTTTCAAACTCAACAATTTTGTTAGTACATTCAAAATTAAGCTTGAAGGAAAAAACAAACTCTTCCAAGCTAGGAGAAATCAAAATTATACCAACACCATTTCCAAATTTGAAGCAAGCTCCATCAAATAGCAAGGTCCAAGGATAACTCACATGTTCAAGGCACTTTGACTGATCCATCTTTTGTTCTTTACCATCAGCAAAAATAATAAAATTATCAACATCAACATCAGCAAATAATACTTCATAAGAAGCATTGTTTGGGTCCTCAATTAGATGCAAAATTTTCTTCTCTCCATAGAGCTTGACAAGGCTGCCTTCAATGGTAATGGTGGCAAAAGAAATATCCATTTGGACACTCCCTCTAACACTTTCAGCCCACTTTCTTGACAATAACATACCCCATTTGGTAGGGAAATCAACAATCACAACATCTAATTTTAAATTCCTCCCAGGATAATATGCAAGTTGCACTACCAAACCCTTCACACAACCAACAATCAGAACTTCTCTTGATTCCATGGTAGTACATTTTCCATAGGCTATTGTCACTTTGATATCCAAATCATTCATGACTTCTAGAGGCATGACATTACATGATGTACCAAAATCAAACATACAATTGTGAAGTAGCCTATCCTTTATGATCAAAGTTGTGAAGAATGGATCAAAATTCAATTTGGAATCAACCAAGGATGTCCCCAAATATACCTTAGGTGTCTCTGCAAGATCCTCTACTGCTGGTGGTGTTTCATGGTCTTTAATGATCTGAGAAGGAGTTTCAATAATATTTATATTTCTACTCGGAGTAGTCTTATCCTCCTTTAATCCCAAGTACTTAAATGCTCTCTTCTTATGCTTAGGGATCCTAAGCAACTCAATTAGAACACTCACTTTGATTTGGATCAATACTTGGGATATGTTAGAGGGTAAGTGCAGGAAGTTGATGGACAAATATAGGGTCATCCGTGGACATCATATTGCAAATAACAACATAATATCAACTTGTAGGGATTATTAGCAATACATACACTCAAAATTAGACAAAATTATATTAATATGAATCATAGCATCCAGAATCTAGTTTCTAAAATAATAATTTTTGTAAAAAATGGACAAGATTACCTATATTAAACACTCAAAATTCAATGACTTGGTATTTTTTTTTTAAAAACACCGATAAGATTATAGTCCGTTTGCCCACAATTTGGATGACCAAAAATTGATATATATATTTTTCCTTTGGTGAGAAGTTATATGCCACTATCTATCTTGGGATGGATTTTATTTTGTATTTTTTTGAGTAATATTTTATTTTTTATGATTTTTTCCATGAAAGTGGTATGAAAACATAAAAAAAACAGAGCACTTTCTGTTTGCCCGCCATAACTTCATCAAAAAATATTGAAATATAATAATTTTTTTATTGACCATGTATATTATTTCACCACGGTTGGGATGGTATAAGTTTTATCACATTTTGATAAGTGAAACAAATTTTGCAGTCTTAAACGTAGACATAAACATTCACAGGAAAAAGTGTCTTAAAGACCTACTATTAATAACAAATTATAAAATGATATTTATCCTCTTCTATTCACTTTAAAATCAGTATTTCTACAAAGCTAATAGTCTCCCCTACGTAATGGTACCATTTTTATGACATAGTTTTTACTTTTCGTTATCGTTCAAGTCCGCGGAAGACTAAATTTGATGTTTTGCTGTTTTTAATGTAAAATTCAGGATTTGATGTCCACTTAATTGTCCCCCAACTTGGTGCACTTACCCTAGAGAGAACACTCCTTGGCAAAACAACATTGGAAGGGAGACAAGAAGATTCATCAGATGGCATGGGATTCTTGGCAGCTTGGGCATGAGGAGTATTGAAATTTTTCTTGGGACAGTAGAGCTTTTAGCAGATGCTTCTCTTCTGGGAGATTCTTTGGGAATGTTTATGAGTAAGGGTGTTTTAGGTTTTACTTGAGGCCCAACTATTTAACAATTTTTCTTCTAGTTTTATAGTCTTTCTCTTGAGCTACAACAACATTCATCAACAATTGTCTACCTTCCTTCGAAGGAATACCACCATCATACTTCTTAATCATCAAAGCTCTTAAATATTCAAATTCATTCTTAGGAATTTCAAAATCTTGCACTACATCAAATTCAAGAGTATGAGGGGGAAGAAATACTTGTACCCATTTGATGTAATCCAAAAACGTTACTACTGTCCTTGGAATTATCACTTCAATAGATGTTGTTCCTCCTTGTGGAATTGAAGAACAATCCATCATGTAGATATCATCATTAGTACCATCATCATTATTAACTTCACCATCTTGTTGGTCCACTTCACATGGAGGATGGGGTAAAAAAACACCTATCACACTAATCAATATCAGCATCTTCCTCAACTGCAACAACCCTAGCAGTCAGGGGATCAGGTAACACTCTTCCTTCACGGGCTTTGAGGATGTCTATTTGTAGACCCAATGGATCCTTTTCCTCTACCATCTACCCTTTGATCACCTCTAGGATGATTAGAAAATCTGTCATGGTTTTGTACTCTTGGTTGACCTTGTGAAGTTTTCCCAATTCCCTTCTCAGCTCTTACCAACTTATATGAGATTTCTTTGACTTCCCCTACCAAATTTTTCACAACCTCCTCTAAATCAGCACCCTTGATAGCTTGAGGTTTTTTAGGGTTTATCAACTTTACACCATCTCTCTTGAGAGCTTTCCCAATTGCTTTGATATTGTTTTCAATTTGAAGTTCCATAGTGAAATCTTGTCTTAGATTGGTAGGGTTCTTGTCTCTTAGGTAATAGGCTACCTTTTTATCAAATGCATATGCATATTTGATTCAACAAGACTCATCACAAGGTCTCAGACTAACATACAACCTTCTCAAAGTTTTGTTAAACCTTGTGTTGAAGTCATGAACTGATTCATTGGGGTTCTCTTGATATTTTAAAATTCAGACAATAGAAATCTAGGATTAGTCTTGTCGCCATATTGTAACCTAAATTCATTCTTCATTTAAGTCCATAAATCAATATAATTATCAAGCAGAGCCTTGTACCAATCCTTAGCATCCTCTTCTAGTGTATGAATGAACAATTTAATATACACATCTTCAAAATCTATCTCAAAATCCTCCATCATGTTAATAAAAAGCTTGAGATGTTGATCACCAGTTATAGAATTGTTACCTTGGAACTTTGGCAACCTATTTCTAACATCTTATTATTGGGGTGTGGAGCTTGTTTTTTGTCTTATTGAATCAGTGTTGAACTGTTGGAGCTCGAACGGTTAAGTTTGGAGACTTCAAGAGCATTCTATAGTCATCTGTTATGATGTTGTTGTACCGTCACTGTGTCACTGCTATTAATATGATGTTAATGTCGGGACTATTTTCTAGCTGTGGGAAGTTGAAAGATCACGACTTTCAAACTTCTAAGGTTGGCTTTTGGAACTTCTTAAAAGGATTGTAATCCTATCAATAGAGGTGTTAGGGTATCTTAAAGATATCTTGAGTTTTAAAGAGGTCTTGAGTCTTAAGGATCAAGAGGTGATCAAGAGTGATCAAGGTTAAGCAATTGGGTGTCAATTGTGGTTTAGATGTGGTTTAACATCTTTGGAATTCTGTTGTGAGTTCATAACTGAGAGAAGACTATGAGAGTAGTTTTAATCTTGTTGATGATAAAATCTGAAGAAGTTCTTGGTGGATGTAGCCCACATTAGGTGAACCACGTTAAATCTTGTCTTGTCTTATTTTGTGCATTATTTATTTATGTTGTTATATTTCTACAAGTATAATTCTACTATATAGTTTCCTACTATTGTAGTTTGAGAAATTGTTTCTACATATTTGTTCTCTAATTCCTAACAATTGGTATTATAGATTTGGTGGTTTTTTGCGGAAGTTGTAAATCATAGGGAAAGTTTGGCTTGAGTGGGAGCTATGGTAGATGAGCGAAGATCAAGGGTTGAGAATTTCAATGGGCATAAAATTATTTTGTGGAAGATGTAAATGGAGGATTACTTATATCAGAAAGGACATCCGTGTTCCTTTGGCTGGAAAAGCAAAGAAACCTATAGCCATGTCAGATGAGGATTGGGAGTTCTGGATAGAAAGGCACTCGGATAAATTTGTTTATGCCTTGCATCTTCGGTTGCTTTCAACATATCATAGGAGAAGACCACGAAAGGTCTCATGAGTGCGTTGGGAAGTTATATGAAAAACCCTCTTCCTCTAATAAACTATTTTTGATGAAAAAGTTATTTACTATGAAGATGTCTGAGAATGGTTTTGTTGCTGATCATTTGAATGAATTTAATACAGTTGTGAGTATGTTAAACTCGGTTAAAATTGAATTTGATGATGAGGTTAGGGCTTTGTTGATTTTGTGCTACTTACCGGATAGCTGGGACAACTTGGTTATGGCTGTAAGTAATTCAATATCTAATAACTCAAAGCTGAAGTTTGAGGATGTAATGGGTGTGATCCTAAGTGAGGAAATGCAAAGGAAGAGCACCAAATATTCTTATACTTCTAGAAACACTTTGATGGTGGAGAGTAGAGGGAGACAAAATAACATAGGGTAAGGTAACCGTGGGAAGTTGGAAGATCATGGAAGGTCAAAGTCCAAGAGTAAGTTAGAATGTTGGCACTTTGGGAAGGTTGGTCATGCTAAGAAAGATTTTTGGGCTCTTCAGGATAATAAGAAAAAGAAGGAGGAAACTAAAGAGGTAAATTTGGAAGCCGATGATGTTTGTCAATATGCCTTAATTATTTCTTTAGATAATATTGTTGAATCTTGGGTGTTAGATTTAGGGGCTTCTTTCTATGCCACCCCACATAGACATTACTTTACTGATTTTGTTCAAGGTGATTTTGGACATATATATCTTGGTGATGATGAACCATGCAACGTAGTAGGGAAAGGTTGTGTTCAGGTGAAAATGCAGAATGGGAACACATGGCTACTTAAGGATGTCAGGCATATTCCTAAGTTGAGGCGGAACTTGATATCAATGGGATAGTTGGGTAGTGATGGTTGTATAGTTAGTTTTATAGCAGATTCTTGGAACATTACCAAGGGATCTCTTGTGGTTGCAAGAGGAAAGAAAACTGGTACTTTTTATTTAACAACTGGTGCTGATTATTGAAATTTATTTGCTACAGATGGAGATGCAAATTTGTGGCACCAGATACTTGGTCATATGAGTCATAAGGGCATGTCGATTATAAAGGATAGGTTTCCTAGATTAAAGGAGTTAGATTTGGACTTCTGTGAGGACTGTGTTTATGGGAAACATAAGCAGGTGAGATTACTCAAGGTTGTACCCACCAAGAAGGAGGGTAAGTTGGAGTTAGTGCATACAGATGTATGGGGGCCATCTAAGGTAAAATTTATTGGTGGTTCATGTTATTATGTCACTTTCATTGATGATGTAACTAGAAAATTTTGGGTGTATTGCATTAGAAAGAAATCTGATGTGTTTGAAACTTTCAAAAGATGGAAAGCCTTGATTGAGAATGAAACAGGTATCAAGTTGAAATGTCTCAGGTTAGATAATGGAGGGGAATATTGCAACAATGAATTTCTTGTTTACTTTTCGGTAAATAGGATGCACAGGCAAAGAACAATTCTAAATACTCCATAGGAAAATGGAGTTTCAGAGAGAATGAACATGAAAATCATGGAGTTTTCTAGGTGCATGAGGTTACATGCGGGGTTGTCACTCATGTTTTGGGTGGAAGTGGTAAGCACAACTATTTATCTGATTAATAGAGGACCCTCTATGGCCTTGGATGGAGGTATACCTGAGGAGGCTTAGTATGGTAAGAAAATTGATTACTCATTTCTTAGAGTATTTGGATGTGAGTTATTTTCTCACATTGATAAAGATGATAAGACCAAGTTAGAGGCTACGTATGAGAAATGCACCTTTGTTAGATATGGTGAAGATGACTTTGGTTTTCGTGTTTGGAGTCTTAAAGACAAGAAAATATTTCGGTCTAGAGATATTGTCTTTAATGAAAAATTCATGTATAAATATCAGTTCTAGGAACAGAAAGAGGAATCAAAGAAAGAATACATAGTGTTAGAGGACATTGCAGACAACAAGGTGTCCAAGGGGCCGGTTTAGGTATAACATGTTCCGGCATAGCCAGTTCAGGTACCTACTCATCAAGAACCCCAAACTTATGAGGTGAGAAGGTATTCTAGGGTAAGAATGGAACCTAAAATATTTACTCCATATCTGGATTATTTATTGCTCACTGACAGTGGAGATCTAGAGTGCTTTGAGGAAGCAGTGCAGGTGGATGTCAGGAAGAAGTGGGAGTAGGCCATGGATGAAAAGCATAGATCTCTTATGGAAAACTAGTCTTGGGATCTGATGGAGCTACCCGAGGGAAAGAGAGCATTACAAAACAAGTGGGTGTATAGAATAAAAGAGAAATATGGAGGTAGGAAATGATACAAGGCCCTATTGGTGGTCAAAGGATTTTCACAGAAGAAAGGTATAGACTTCGATGAAATTTTTTCTCTGGTTATTAAAATGACTTCTATTAGGAATGTTCTTGGTTTAGTTGCAGTAGAAGACCTGCACTTAGAATAGTTGGATGTGAAGACTACATTCCTTGATGGTGAGTTATAGGAGGAATTGTACATACAACAACCACAGGGTCATGTGGTCAAAGGGAAGGAGAGGTTAGTGTGCAAATTGAAGAAGAGCTTGTATGACCTGAAACAAGCTCCATGATAGTGGTAGATGAAGTTTGATATTTTTATGCAGGAGCAGGGTTACTCCAGGTGTCACTCAGACCATTGTGTGTACATCAATAAGTTTCTTGATGGTAGTTATATTATTCTATTCCTATATGTAGATGATATTATTGTTATAGGGAAGAACATACAAGAAATAAAGGTACTCAAGAAGTAGCTAGGTGACTCCTTTGCTATGAAGGATTTGGGGGTAGAAAAACAAATAATTGGTATGAGAAAAACTCAGAACAGGAAGGAGAGGAAGCTGGTATTATCTCAAGAAGAGTACATAAATAAGGTCTTGGAGAGGTTTAGTATGCAAGATGCTAAACTGGTTGGTACTCCTTTGGCAGGTCACTTTAAATTATCAAAGGAGTAGAGTTCCAAGACTGAGGAGGATAGAATACAGATGTCCAAGGTACCATACTCATCAGCAGTTGGTAACTTGATGTATGCTATGGTATGCACTAGGCCTGACATTTCCCATGCAGTGGGAGTAGTGAGAAGGTTTATGAGTGATCCAGGTAGAGAGCACTGACAGGCAGTAAAGTAAAGTGGATCCTTCAGTATTTGAGAGGGACCATGGGAGCAACATTATGTTTCGGTGGATCAAACACTACATTACGTGGCTATTTAGACTCATACATGGTAAGAGATTTGGACAGTAGGAGGAGGATGACAGGTTATGTATTTACAGTTGGTGATACATCAGATGAGTTGGATTTCATGATTACAAAAGGTTGTGGCTTTATGTCAACCACAAAGGCTGAGTATATTGCTGCCACAAAGGCTAGCAAGGAGAAGATTTTGCTACAGCAATTGCTTGATGATTTGGGTCATAAGAAGGAAGTTGGGAGACTACATAGTGATAGTTATAAGTGCTATTCATTTGGTGAATAACTCCACTTTCCACTCTAGGACAAAGCACATTTAGCTGAGCTATCATTTCATTATAGCAGCTTTGGAAGAAGATAAGTTGAAGCTGGAAAATATTCATACCAGTTAGAATCCTATGGATATGATGACCAGGGTGGTCACAAGGGAGAAGTTGAAGTTGTGTTAAACTTTGGTTGGCCTTTATGGTTGATAATGAAGGGTTAAGAACTTCGCTCAGTGGAAATAATCTGCTAAGTGGGAGATTGTTGGGGTGTGGAGCCTATTTTTGGTCTTCTTGAATCAGGTGTTGAAGTGCTGGAGCTCGAACGGTTACGTTTGGAGACTTCAGGAGAATTTTGCAGTCGTCTACTGTGACATGTGTTGTGCCATCACTGTGTCATTGTTGTTAATATGCTATTAACATGTTGTTAATATGACTGTTAACATTGGGACTAGTTTTTTCCAGCCATGGGAAGTTGAAATATCGCAACTTTCAAACTTCTAGGGTCAGTCTTTAGGACTTCTTACAAGGATTGTAATCCTATAAATAGAGGTGTTAGGGTATCTTGAAGATATATTGAGTGTTCAAGAGGTCTTGAGTATTAAGGATCAAGAGGTGATCAAGAGTGGTCAAGGGTTAAGCAATTGGGTGTCAATTGTAGTTTATATGTCGTTTAGCATCTTTGGAATTTTGTTGTGAGTTCATAACTGAGAGAAAACTATGAGAGTTGTTTTACTCTTGTTGATAATAAAATATGAGAAAGTTCTTAGTGGATGTAGCCCACATTAGGTGAACCATGTTAAATCTTGTCTTATCTTCTTTTGTGCATTATTTGTTTATGCTATTATATTTCTGCAAGTATAATAACTCTGCTATATAGTTTCCTACTGCTGTGGTTTGAGGAATTCTTTCCATATATTTTTTCTCTAATTCCTAACACCTTGTCAATGGGTAAGCACACCATCTCATTCTTTTCCTTTTCCTCTTTCCCAAGCTGTTTTATCTCAGCAGTGTCAAGTTTCAAGTTGCCCATCTACTGTCCCAAAATTTAATTCCATTTCTTCATGTCCTAGTCTCCCATCCCACCTCAATTTCTCTACTCTTTCCCATTCCAAACATCCATTCCCTCCAAACAAACCAGAAGTTACACCTCCCTCCACACCACAAACAAATGTAAAATTAGTTGAACTCCAACCTAGTTCTCCTTTTGTCTTCCCAATTCCATGTAGGGAAGAAGAATTGCAAAAATCAGTCAAGGATGGCAAGAAGAGGAGCCCAACAAAAAAGAAATGAATGAAAATCTAAATAGTTGGGCTGCTAAATTTGAGTTTTCAAAAATCCCCTTGATGGTGAAGCCAAAAGAGGAAGTTGGAGTCGGAGAACAAGTGGTGGACAAGGCTGATTTTTTAACAGCAGTTGAGGAAGAAAAACCAGCTCCAAACCCCATTGAAGAGGAGAAAATGGAAGAGATTAAATCATGTTTGAAGCCATTGGATGAAGGAAGAATTATTGATGAATTTTTCCTTTCATTTGAAGGGGCTGGTTTGATCGATGAAGCCATTATGGAGGTGAACAAAACAGGTCCAAATTGTGAGAAAAAGGCACAAGAGATTTCATGTTTCTCTCCCACTTCATCTCTCCAAAAATCTTATTTTTTGGATGAGTTCAAATTGAAAAGTTTAATGTTTGAAAATGAAGCTACACATGGTGAATAAAATTCAGATTTGAAATTCACCATGCAAGAGGAAGAGACTTTGTTGCATTAGGACATTGAAGAGTTTGATTGGTTATCATACTTAGAAGAATGTTTGGATGAGGAGCCAGCTGAAATTACAACATTTTCTTCATCACCATTTGTTCTCCAACATCAAGAGCCTACTGCCACAAAGGAGAACATTGAAAAATAGAAGCCTATGTTTTGTGACAGCCTTTTAGAACCAAGTTTGGAAGATTTAAATCTCCCATGTACTTAATGGGAAAAGGAAGGGGAAGAGCAAGAGATTTTCACCACTTCTTCCACAACATCCACTCAAGAAGGTCCATAAGAAGACTCCAATTTTGGAGTTGAATTACAGAGAAATGGGCACATCCAAAGGATCAGACTGTGCCTAATCATGTATTTGGCTTCATTGGAGCCAAAGGAGAAGCCAAATCTGGTCATGTCCATTTCAGGGCATGAGGATGATATGCAAAACACCAAGGATCAGCTGTCATACCTCTTCAATCCAAATGCAGAGCAACCAAAATAGGTATTTGATTTGTCTTCAGTTAATACCTTGTTGATTTGGGTGGAAGATCAACTTGTAGTTGGGTTTTTAATCATCCAACCAGCCATGTTCAGTGCCAAATTAGTTGCATGGGTGCCTTTTTTGAGGAAGGGAAGTTATTTGTTCCTGCCAGTTGCAAGTTTTGTTTGAGCACCTTTTGTTCTTGGTTAGAGTAGTGTAGGTAGGTTTGATTTAGGTAAAATAAGTGCTTATGAAAACTCTGGATATCCCACTTGGGATATGTATGATTTTCAGTTTGTACATAGTTTTTGTGGTGCTGGTTTTTGCTCTTGCATAGTGCATTGTCTTGGCATTTGGTCACAACCGTTTTAAGTTTTCAGTGGTTTCCAAGAGGCTTAAAAGGGAAGTTTTCAAGTGAAGATCAGTTATTAGGGTATCATTCAGGACTCCATGTCAAATGGATTTTTCAAGGTATATGGTCTTTTCATCTAGCAAGTAGATGACCCCTCCGAGTCGTCAAAAGTGTTATCCAAAATAAGCCCATGCTTATTTCTGGCTAACTCCTCCTCATTTTCCTTTGCTGGTACTTAAATGATTTTTTTTCACACTTTAGGCTTAAAATTTTCTAGGTATGATTTCATCAGATAGATAATTTTTCCACCTTTCCAGAAAGGTAAAGAAGTCCTCCTAACTCCTTGTATTTTTTGAGTTATGGCTCGACAGAGTTTGGAGGGGAAATTTTCCCTGGGCGGGCCTGCAGAGGTAAGGAGGAAAATTTTCCAAGAAAAATTGGTGGGTTGGCAGAGATAGGGAGATAAATTTTGCAGCTATCCCTTTTTGGGTGAAAAGGCACAAAGGAAATATTTGGCCCGCAGGGCCAGGGAGAGAATTTTGGCACTTAGCTTTTGGGGCTAAAGAATTAAAGAAAAAAATCAGCCTGTGAGCCCACGAAAGAAAAGAGAAATTTTGGGCAACACCTCTACACCAATCATAAGGTGCCACGTGTCCACACCAAAGCAGAGGTTAGGCCAGTGGGGGATTTTTAGAAAATTTTCCCAGGCGGGCAAATGAGGTAGAATGTTATTCTGAAGCCCGCGGATGAATCAGAGGCCGCCACATGTCATTTTTTTGAAACATTATCAACGCATCGATGGGGCATGAATTTTTTTTGGGAAATTTTTCCAATTTGAAATCAAAGGGAAAAATTTAAGATTTGACCTTGCCGACCCCAATTTTGACCCGTTTTTCACCATTTTTACCCTAATTTGGCCGTAGAATTTCAAAAGGTCATATCTTTCAATCCAGTGGTCAAATTTTATCAAATTTTATACCATTGGAAAGATATCAACGCCCTCTACATCATGGAAGGTTCAATTTTTAGTTTTGGGAAAATTTGGAGGGAGAAAATTGAAGAAAAGAATCGGGCATGGGAAAAAAATCATAACAAACATCCAATGACCAAAAAATTAATGCAGTATGGCACCTATTTTTCTCAAGCATGGTCAAATACATTGGAAAATGGATTTTAAAAGGTTCCCTTACCATTTGAATGGATATTTTCAGGTGGTTGGACCTTCAAATAATTTTTTCTCACATTTCTCTCTCCTCTATTCTCTTACTTCATCATTAAAAGCCAGATTTGGATCATTTTGTAATGTTGGACATTCTTGCTCTTACAAGCTCTCTTTTCTTCCTTAGCTGGTAGATTTGTATAATTTTAGACCTCCCATTGAGATTGCAACATGTTTTTTTCCTCCTTGTTATTGCAATGTATTATATCCAACTTGGAAATGATAATATATGTTCTGTGATCAATTTTCAATCCTCTCATGCATTTATTATTGTCTTCTGATCCTTCATCGCATTCTAGTAATTTGTGCATGTTTTGGTGCTGCATCTCCATGATCTATGTCTATTTTACAAAACAAGAAGTTCAGCACTCCTTTGGTCTAGATATTACACTCTTCATCCCTAGCAGTCGAGCCACTAGTGTTGGTACCAAATTTTTTTCTCCTT
Organism: Taxus chinensis; assembly: GCA_019776745.2. Lineage (NCBI taxonomy): Eukaryota > Viridiplantae > Streptophyta > Pinopsida > Cupressales > Taxaceae > Taxus > Taxus chinensis. The sequence continues at coordinate 79,844,103 of CM034146.1, read as the reverse complement.
TTCAGTCTGAGCAACATCAAAGATATGGCATGAAGCTTGAAAATAGATAGATCTTGATGTATGTCATTTTATAGCTAGGGATGTGATCTAACTGGCACTCAGATTTGTGGAGAGATGGATAACACTCAAATAGGACTTGATCTTGTCCTAACTATTTTAGGTTGTGCCTTTCAACCAAGGTAATATGACCTAGTTTGTAACCCTCAAATGGTGAAGGAGATGAAGATATCCCTCAATTTGTGCAAATAGTATGAAAAGGGCCTTGGGAAAATATGATCAACACTCCAAATCTGACTTTCAGAAGTTGTCACTTCTAGATTATGGAGATACTTTCAATGCAAGGCAAGGGTTACTGAAGACATTTTGAAATCCTGATCTTTTCTGCATACTTTAGCAAATGAATTTTTGATCTCCTGTGGTTATACAGGTCAAAACAAGGGTAAAACAGGGTAGGATTAGTTATTTTGAATGATTTTTTGGGTGGGAGTTTAGATAAGTCACACCAAGGTCCGCTAGACTCTTTGAGGATTTCAGCAAAATATGGAGAAACCTAACAATAGAAAGTATCAAAATGGTTAATCGTCCCTTCAACCAGGATATGTGCATCAAATGGAGGCCCAGATCTATACTTTTCCAAACAATATTTGATCATCTATCACAAAATCTTGAGTTAGAAAGAACCAATGAAGCATTTAGCAATCACTATTTCATCATGACCTAAGGTGCACCAAGAGGTTTACATACAATCTCTGAAATCAAGGAAAGTAAAGTGATTTTAAATTTGTTTATCTCTTTATCAGATGAAAGCTCTTCTGAATTTGAGATTGCAAATGCCACTAAAATAATCAAAAGAAATGAGACCATGTATGATCATGAGATATTTTAAACACAAGACTACAATAGGAACAAGAAACACAAATTGAAAACATTCTATAACATAAGTGTATGCAAATTTTGCCAAGAGACAACACAAAATAATCCAGAAATGATAAAATTTATCAGTAGGTGAATGTTTCAAGAACAATATTAGAGGTTGTTGATGGCTTTACAACTGAAACCAACTCAACATGATACAAATCTGATGAAAAAAAGGAATTAGAAGTGGTTCTTAGGTGGTTTCTCAGAGAATGGGCTTCTTCCCATATTTTCTCATGAAATTTAGTTTTCTAGGCTTTTTTAAACTCTTCCAACCCTTTGCATGAAAAATTCATGCAATATATAGCTTTCAATCTCCTTCAAGCCTTCTTTCCAAGAAAATAATATCCCAAAGGATCAAATTTGTTACAAGAATTGCTCATGATTTGCAGATAGGGACGTTTAACAGAATATGTCCAAAAAGTTGCCAGTTGTCTCTAAAAGAGATTAATCATTGCAAAATTTGCATTATTATCCATTGTGGAGGCACATCTTTCATATTCAAAGCATGCAGAACCCCTTCCTTTCATTATTTCATCCATTTCCCTCCAAAATTTGACTCTGCAACTTATTGATTTGATATTTCACGTTTTTGGACAGGTTAGGGCAAAAATTGTTTTCAAAAACATCTCTAATCTTCAAATTGATCCTCATAACCGATTACATTCGTCCTTGCAGGCACAAATGACATGAATTTTCCAAAAAAATGGTTTAAATTGATGCAAAAATTACATCTCCAAGCTTCCTGGAGCTCAAATGGCAGCTAAACTAAAAAATGCATAGTTACCATTGATCTTCCTTTATCCTTTAATCTGAGCCCTCCACATGTCACAATGTGATTGAAATGAGCTTGGGATCACCTTTTTACATTTTAAAACTTTTGGAAAAATGTATAAATTTGACATTTTCTCTGCCCCTCCGCCCTTTGAAAATGGGCTTGACACATGTTCCAAAGTGGGTCCCATTGGAATCGCGGACCGATTCTACACATTTTCACCTTTTCGGAAAAAGGAAAATTTTCCAAAATATCCCTGCATCTCCACCTCATGAAAATGGGCCTGACATGTGTCCCAAAGTGGACCCCATTGGAATCACGGACCGATTCTACACATTTCCACCTTTTTTGGAAAAAGGAATTTTTTTCAATTTTCCTGCGCAGCTCTTTCCTCCTGTAAGACACGTGTCCTCATATAATTGGCTGAGGGGAAGTGCTTCTCATTTCATATTTTAATCATATTCTATGAAGGAAAATTTTAACATTTCATTTGCCATCCTGCACCTCTGCCATTGACTCCTCTAATAAATTCTAACTTTTTACCTTCAAGCTCATAGGCCCATTCAACAATTTTACCCTTTTCATAACTAGAGACTAAAAATGCAACTTCGCTCTGAAGGCCCACCTCCCCGCCCTATGCTCTGATTCTGACACGTGTCTTCATCCCATTAGTTATGAGTTTGTGGTCCAATATTATACTTTAACTCTTTTTTACCAAAGGCCGAAAATTATCAAAACTCCTCCACCTTTCCATCTCCTCACCTACCATGTGTCCTCCTCTTATTGGATGTGGGCCTTAGGGGATTTTCTTTGTTTCCACACATTTTCCAAAGTTCCCTAAGGCACAAAAAAACCTACCCATCTGCCTTCACTCTGCCTGTGACACGTATACCTCCTCTGGGGCCTATGAAGCTACGAGGGCAACTTGCTCATTTTTCCAAAATCACAAAAACGTTAAGTTTTTAGAAATGACCCTACAATCCTTGTCCAATTAGAACAAGCCATGTAGGAGAAGATTTTGAGCTGAAATTTGTCAGGAAAATGACGCCCGTATGACTGTCAAAAAATGTAGAAATTGCAAACGATGCCCATGAATGCTAAAGATGAAATTGATGGGAAAATGACGCTCAAGTGACCGTTAAAAAATAAAAAACGCCAGGGATGCCCTAGAATTTGATTTTTTCGCTAAGGATGACAAATTTCTCAAAATTGAACCAACTGAAACATGTTTTCAAATAATTTTTGATCATGGAATTGGATTTTCAATGGCATACAAGTGCAAATCGATCAATTTTAAACTTCCATGATCAGGCAAAGAGAAAAAATGGCAAAGCCCACAGATTTTGGAAAAATTAGGGCACAAAACAGGGCACACATGTAAATTTCTTTTAAATTAGGGAAAAACAACAAGTTTGTGAGCATTTCAAGGCATTCAATTTGGAGGGAAAAGTTGTATACCACCAATTTAAGAGAAAAAATGTTTCAGAGCACGCAGAATGAAGGAAACTTAGGGAAAAAGCTTGCAGGCTCAAAAATTACACCAATACACGGAAAAAATCATAAAAAATAAAATATTGCTCAAAAAATACAAAATAAAATCTATCCCAAGATAGATAGTAGCATCTAACTTCTCACCAAAGGAAAAATATCTATATCAATTTTTTGTCACCCAAATCACGGGAAAATGGACTACAATCTTATAGAATTTTTTTTAAAAAAATACCAAGTCATTGAATTTTGAATGTTTGATATAGCTAAACTTGTCCAATTTTTTTAAAAGTTAGTAGTTTAGAAACTAGATTCTAGATGCTACAATTCATATTCATATAATTTTTTCTAATTTTGAGTTTATGCATTGCTAATAATCCCTACAAGTTGATATTATGTTGTTATTTGCAATATAACGTCCACTTATGACCCCTTTTTTGTCCCCCAACTTGTTGCACCTACCCTTTACTCCATTTTTACAGAAGGGAAGAACATCAAACTTGCCTCTGAATGCCCACATCTCCACCTTTAACCTTTTCACATGTCCTTCTACGGGGTCAAAGTAAGAATTTTTCCCTGCCATTTAAAATTTGCTTTAATTGAAGCCTGGTGAGGCCGCAGGGTGGGTTCAAATTTTTTTCCAAAGTAGATAAAAAGGAAAAGTTCAAAAAACAAACATGTCACACCCCATTCAATCAGAAGAAGCCACCTAAGCACCAAAAGAACCAATCAAAATTGAGCGGAGCTACCAGAAAACTTAAAGCATTTACCCACCATCCCCTGGCTAACCAAAAGAATCCACATTTCTTGTTGATGTAAGGATGTAAATTTGACTGAGAGAAATGCTTGTCAAACCATAAAATGCAGAAGAATGACCATTTGAGCCTAGAGATGAAATTTTTTCCAAGGACAGAGAATTCAAAAATGTTACAAGGCTCAAATACATTCCTTTGAACTACATCCATTTATTTTTTCTCAAGTATTTAGGGAAAAATGACAAGGACACCAAATCTTGGCTGTGGAAAATGGAAAACATGGGACATCTCAAGTTTTACACCCTGTTGGTTCAAAAATCTGTCACTTGGGCAAATTTATGGATAGACGAGGCAACAGTGTGCAGGGCATAGCCCCTCTTTGAGTCAGCAAAGTGAAACTGGTTTATTGCTATTCTACCACTAGGAATCTGTGCAAGTCTCACAATATTCCGCCTTCAGTGGTTTGGGATCTCACCCCAGTAGGGTTGTTTCCAACTGCGAAAAGAAAGGAATGAAAGAGAGGATGAAGAAAGATCAGGTTCGAAGGGAGAAAAGAAATGAATTCCAAAGCAGAAAGGTCAGAAGGTTTATGTTTTGGGATTAGTAGTAAACAGGGCTAAACCTACTTGCATAAATGAACAAAGCAATACTAATGAATAAATGACAACAAAACAAAAGTAGATCTAACAGAATAAACACACATATCTGACATAAGAAAGATCCAATGCAAATAACACATGTATTCAGCACAAAGTCTAAATATTGTATATATATTTTCTTCTGTTACAAAAATCTCAAAGTCTTTTCTTCTCACTTCTATTTTTCATCTGAAAGATATCCACACCTCCAAATACAACAAGTATTTGAGTATTTATAGAAGAAGGAGAAGAAGGAAGGCAAAAAGGAACCAACCACCTATTTACATAAAATATACAAAATATTTACAAAAATATCTCAAAGTCATGTTGAATTTTGACAACTTGATGGATGACATCATCCCATGGTGCAACATGGATGATGCCATCATTTGTGCCAACATACTTTAGACATTTCACAAAAATAAATTCAAAGAAGAGAGAAATTATTCATCGTCATTGTCCCGCGGCTGAAAGGGGATATCCTGATGTTGCTGCTCGGGTGATGAGATGTGGAATTAGGCACGGTATTCCATGAACTTGCTGATCATGGGCTCTAGTTGATCCTGGGAAGGATCCTTGTGTCACTCGCTGATCCCCTCGTAAGTCTACCACTCGTCTATGAGCATCTCTGGGAGTTTGGAATATTCTTTCTCTACTTCTATTAGGAACCCGATGAAGTCTCGACAGGGCAGCAGGTTATTGATGGACTCTGCGTCAAAACTGACCTCTGGCCCCAGCCCTTGCGAAACGATCTCCTTGAAGATCTGGATGGTTTCATCAACTTTCCTTAAGGCGAAGGAAGGAGTAAGCAACCCTGGAGACATTGTGAGAACAATTTGTTCCATTTGGTGCATCGCGTCCAGGGCTTCTTCCTTTACCTTATCAATCTTTTCGAGGACAAACTCCAGTTGATCCATCCGGCAATCCAGAGTGGAAAGGATTTTATTGAGGGCCCTGGGATGACCGAAAATGTCAAACTTGACCAGATCTTCAACTGAACAGTTGAACATTCTTTGAAAGGTCTCACGTTGCAGCCTAGCATGGTCCAACTCTTCTGATATGGGCCCTGCTAATGCCTGGAGTTCTTTGTTCACCTTGTTGATGTTCAGGTACAAATCGGTGAACTTGGAGATCACTTTTTCACTGTCCTTGAGGATTTGGCTCCTCCAAGTGGAGACTGCCATACCCTGCTCGCCGACCTTTGCATATTTATCAATTTTATCCTGGCTCAGAGGCTCAGGAGTCTCGGCAGCAGTTGTGGGAGGTGCACTGCCCATCTTCTATAAGGCTTAGAGTAGATGTCTTATTTTCTCTTTCAGTAGCCTTTTCTCTTCTTTCGCTTCTTGAAGCTTCTTGTAGAGGGCATCAACTACAGATAGGGCCTCTCCCTGAAGGCTTTCAGAAGACGTACCCATTGTGACTTGAGTCAATGTATAATCTGTTGAGGATAGATCCTTTTTATCCTTCAGAGGATTGGGGTACGTGATCTCCATTACCCTCTCTCCCGAAGCACTCTGAGAGAAGCGTGTGATGGGCTTCTGCTTCTTTACCCCTTTTGACGGGATCACGGAGAAGTCCATTGGAGTGATGGGAACTTTCCTTTTCTATTGACTTAGGTGCTGGGAGATCCAAGCTGGACTTATGGGAGAAGGACCAGAAACAGAGAAGGGGGCAGCTGCAGTAGTTGAAGGGAAAAAAGTGGAGACACTTGGAGGCGGCATCGAGAGGGAGGCCGAGGAAGTGCTCACGGGAGGAAGGGATACTGCAGGAGAGGAAGACATAGGAAGGGAAGGGAGCTCAGAGATGAGGGAAGAAATGGAGGAAGACAGGTCCGCGAGAGAAGAGAAGATAGATGAAGAAGCAGGAGGGACATAACAAGAAAGGGGAGAAGACACGACCAAAGGAATGGTCTCTTGGGTCACCCGAGGAGGGGAAGGAGGAGAAGAAGAAGGAATAGAAGGGACCTCAGTTGTTACAGTAGTGGCAGCATCCTAAGTGGATGGGCCTATTGGGACATCTTTTGCTGTTTCTTTCTCTGGAGAAGCCAGAGTTACAACTTGTTCGGGTGCAGCGGAAGGAGGACTTACAGGAGCTTCTTCTTGGGTGGAGTTGGATTCACCCTCTTTTCCTTTTCCTTTGCCCTTTGGTAACTATTTAGATTGAGGAGGTGCGTTACCCAACGGAGAGGTTGTGAAATTGACCCCGAGGTAGATGAGCCCGTTCATTCGGCACCAATGCTCTGTTCTACGCAGAGTTTCCTTGACCCTTTCCTCAATTGTCTGAGGTGCTTTGGTTCTATCAATTAATGCAAAAGGCCAATCGTCCCCACCTGTGTCAAGATACACTTGATCCACTTCCTCCTCAGTAGTTTGGTAGCCTTTGGGGACGATGGCTACCCCATACTGGATGATTTCTGCTAAGGCCAAGCGAGAATGATCCTTCCTCCTAAGCTCAACCTCATGATATATGTCGATGTAGATATCCTCGATCTGAGGGATGTGGATCGGATCGAGCTTGGCTCTAGGCAAACAATTTCTCAGGTCGAAGGTGGGCCTTGCTGGGAAATCATGTTTCAGATTCAGCAGTTCCAGTTCTGCAAACATCTCTTTTGCCTTGTGGTGAGTGAGACATGTATATCTACCCACTGTGAGGGGGAAAGGAGTTCCACCCTTCTTTCTCTTTAGGAACTTTTCGTGGTAAGTAACAAGCTGCCTTGACAGCTCCAACATGATCAATTTGGGCCCGGCATAACTTGGCAGTCTAGTCGGTTCCCCCAAGAAATTAACTGCCCTTAGATAGGTAAATGTGGGGAACTGAGTGAATAGGGCCCCCCACTTCTCAGTAGCTGCTACTATGCTCTTGGTCATTCGACCGTGAGTCATATTCGACCTCAACAGGCAGATGATGTAGTAGAAGAATGCATCGTTGATCTTTGTGAATTAGGGGATGCTATTTTCTAGCTTCATCTCTGGATAGTATTCATAGATTTTGACTTACGGTCAAACCCCACACCGCATCAGAGCTGGATAGTCCCTTTCTAAAGTCGCAGCATAGACCACGTAGGAGTTCATATAGAACCTCCCCGTTGTGTTGAGTTGTTGTAGCTGCTCAGAGATTGTGCTGCTTATAATTTCTGTGCTTGATCTTATAATTTAGACCACGTAGGAGTTCCCTCCCCATTCAAATTGTGCTGTTGATCGGGCACATTTTTGTTCATTGTCTCAAGGTACCGCAGCATCCACTTGTGAAAATAATGGGCGTCAGGAAGCCGGAAAACTCTGCTTAGGAAAGTAATGGTGTCACTGAGTTCCTCTGAAAAGTCACTGCGATGAATGATTTGTGGCCACCGAGTTACTACTTTTTTTTTCTTCAAATAAACCTCATTCATCAGCTACATGCACTGATCTTCATTGTCGTCCCAGGCCTTGATGCAATCTTGTTGGCTGATGGCCACAAAGTGCTGGTGATGAGGAATTCCGAGCATCATCTCAAAGTGGCGGGCAGTGAGGTTAATTATAACCTCGCCCTTCTCTCCATGAACACATCTTGTGTCCTTGTTGTAGCATCGGGCTACCACCATCATAAATTCGTTGTTTACGGCACTAACTGGGATCCCACCAGCAAAGTGCAGGGCACTACCTATCAGCTTGTCCATCCATGGACTTCTTATGACCCTTTGGGTTCTGGCCCAGAAATCTTCCATGTCAATATGACCCAGCTCTGAGTCTCTGATGTCTAGGTCACACTCTGCTTGGGACTCAGGCATTCTGACCCTCTGATATTTATACTTCATTTCTTCTTCTGTGAGCTTGGCCTTGCCTTTAGATTTGATAGGCTTCTTGCTTGATGTTGACATATGTTCTTCTGAACTTAGTTGCTGATCTATAAGAATAAGAAGTGAAACCCAACGCAAGAAAGCCATGTCAGCTGTCTGATTTTCCATTGAAATGTTGACAGAAGAAAGAGCAATTTAAAGGCCTTGGGGTGCATGGCGCATGAATACTGCAGGCTACAGGGCTAAATAGTAAGGCACATAGGAAAGGGCTATTGCAGGGGATAAATCAGCGCCAAAGGGCGCATGGTGCATGGACACTGTAGGGTGCTTTCTTTGTTGTTGTAAGCACAAGCACGTCGGCGCCATATGTATGCATTGAAGGGCGCATGGATTCTTTATGTTGCACGGGAACAGGATGTGCCCGTGGCGCATATATCTTTCATGTTGCATGGAACTTTGGTGCGCCAAAGGCACATATAAGGTTTGTGTAACATATGCTTTTTGTGCGCTAAAGGGAACTTGGCGTGGCACATGGAAGGAATGCATGACATGCTGTTGTTGCAATGATGGATGCGCCTGCGCCATTTAAAGCTTTGCACTTGGTGTAGATTTAACTGGTGTTACACATATGCAGGGTGCGCCAAAGGGTGCAGGTTTTTGTAATGTTGCACTCAAGTTTGGTGCGCCAAGAGGGCACACGGGAAGCATTTGCAACCAGAGAGGGAAGTGCACCATGAGGGCGCAGCTTCTCATTATGCAGCAGTGAGGAAATATGCGCCATTCGCGCAACTGTTTTTCATGTTGCAGGGTGTGCCAATGCGCCAAAGGAGAAGAAGAAAAATACAGTTTTCCTTTTAAGGTCTGATTCTCTTTGTGAGGGGTTTCATATGGTTAAGCTCCTTTTGCAAGGTTCATTTGGGTGATGAAGAGGCTTAATACCAATATTTTTGAGTAATCATTTCAGGACAGAGTCCCCTTCCCAGCAGATCTGGAAAGAGGGGAGGAGAACATGAGGAAGAACGGAAAAGAGAGCAGCAAGGGGGGAAAACACATGATTTCTCATTTTTCCAATCCAAACTGAACCAGCCTAGCATCCAAAAACCTCAAATACAAAATGCACAAAAGAAAGAAGGCCACTTACCCGGATTTAAACAATGAAAAAGTGTGAAAATGGGTCCACGACGTGATCGAAAGTGACAGGGCAGGGCGCTGACAGGCTTAGAGAGACTAATAAAAATAATCATGTGATAGCTCTGGTGACAATGACATTGCAGGCGTGCCTATATATAGGCAAGGTAGTAATAAATGCGCCACCAACTTTTTAAGTGGCGCATCAAAAGCGCTGTCGACACACGAAAACATGCACCATTTGGCGCACCAAAATGCTTGCCAACGCGAAGATATGTGCGCCTTCTTGGCGCACCGAAAGTGGTGTTGACAGAGAAATATGTGTGCCCTTGGCACACCAAAAAGGGGCACAACAAATTTTCTGTTGACAGAAAGGCGCATGCGCCTTGGCGCACGTAGGGAAGACTCAACATAGAGAGGTGCACCAAAACGCCTATTGACACAAGAAAACATGCACCAAAGGCTTTAAAGGGGGTGCATGAACTTTTGATGTTGCATAGTCATTATATGTACCCAGCCAAAAACACCAAAAATGTCCAAGTTTGAAAAACTAGATTTCCCGGGAAGGGATTTCGCAACATTTCGAACGCAAGAAATCCCCGACGAGGGATCGGAACAAAATTTCGGTATGGTTATCTGTAAAATTTCCCTTGCCAATTTTATGGGATAACAGATGGCTCTTTCTAGGGACTATCCCTGAGCAAACCTTAGGGGTAGAGAATCCCAAATCTCGCGTGCCTATCCATTGGGCAACAAAGTCAAAAACAAGGGTGACCGGAGGGCGAAAAAAGGGAACACACAACAAACAGAAAGAAAACACACGACAAAAACAAACACACAACTAAAGCAAACTGTACAAAGAAGAGAGCAAGCTCTACTTTCTGAAGATTTTCAGATGCTACCCGCTGTAGGGAAGTGGGAGTTTGGTTCCATCCAGATATGAGAGATAGAAACTATTCTCTCCGTTGAGCTGCTTGATCTTGAAAGGCCCTCTCCACAGGGAATCAAACTTTTCCGTGCATGCCTTTTGGCTCTCTTCGCTTGTCCCACAGAAGGACGAGGTCCCCCATCTAGAAATTTCTTTGCTTAGCTTTTTTATCGAACAGTCTCTTGACTTGATTCTGATGTTCGGTGATCTTGTCGACCACTCTTACTCTCTTTTCTTTGAGCTCTGTCAGATACATGATCCTCTTTTCAAGAGAATCTTGAAAAGTTTCATCTTTAATAGCTCCTTCTAAGCACAGAGCAGGGATTTCGGTAGAAATGGGAAGCTCGGCATGAGTGCCATATAACACTTGAAAAGGTGACATGCCGAGAGACCTCTTGGGAGTAATGTGATCTGCCCACAAAGCGTCGTATAAGGACTTGTGCCACATTCGTTGATTCTCATCCACCAGCTTTCGTATGATGGTCACCAAGTTTTTGTTACTGGATTCTGCCTGACCATTTCCTTGAGGGTAATAATCTGAGGCGTGAGCCAAAGTTATCCCATATTCATAGCAAAAACTAATAACTTCCCATGAGGAGAAGTTAGAAGCATTATCAGCAACAATCTTGTTGGGAACGCCAAACCTGACAATGATATTTTCTTTGATAAAACTGCAAACAACCTCGGAAGTGGCATGTTTGACAGGTATGGCTTCCACCCACTTGGTGAAGTAATCTGTTGCTGTTAGGACATAACTATGTCTGGCACTCGATTGGGGATTGAGTGCACCAATAAAATCAATTCCCCACTGCTTGAATGGTTCGTTGACAATGACCGGCCTGAGGGGAAAAGCAGCCAACTTGGGCTTGCCGATGAACTGCTGGCAAGGTTCACACTTTGCTACCCAGGTGGCTGTATCTTGGAAAAGTTGTCAGCCAATAGTACCTGGCTCGGATGATCTTGTGTGCTATCACGGAAGAGGAGAAATGGCCTCCACAGGCTGAATTATGAAAACTTTCAAGTAACTTCACCTGCTATGGCTTGTCAACACATCGCAAGAAGACACCATCTATCCCACGTTTTTATAAACCGTCATCCCAGATGACAAACTTAGCTGCTCTGAGCTTTATAGTGCGCTTCTCCTTTGTAGTTAGGTGAGCTGGGCATTCACCGTAGGTGAGGAAGAAAGCAATATCGGAATACCACTCATCGCTGGTTGCGACAAATAAGACCAGAGGCAGAGAATGGGCTTTCTCCAGCTGGCTTTGCGCTTCGTTGGTACAATCATCCTTTTCCTCAAGGTTTTCTGAATCTTTGTTTTCAGCCATAAGCTGACATAGGCCCTTGCCTCTTACCAGCTTGGTTGGTTTTATATCCAGGTCGTACTCCTGGACCTTTGCAATCCAATTTCCTCGCAAGCTTCCTAACTCCTGTTGAGTTAGAATTGATTTGACTGCCGTGTCAGGGACTAGCACCATTGTATGAGAGTTTAAAATGTAATACCTGAAGTTTTTGACTGCTTTGACAATGAAAAAGGCATGTTTTTCTAATTGAGATATTTTTAATTCGTGAGGCTTGAGGGGAGAGCTCATGAATGCAATCAGAGATTCAACATCCTTCAGAATTCTTTTGCATCAAGATGGCAGACACAGTATGCTCAGATGCATAGCTATACATGATAAAATCCTTGGAAAAATCAGGACAAACTAGGACTGGGGTGTGAGCGATGGAAGCTTTTATTTCTTCAAACGACCTTTTTCCTTCCTCGCTCCACCAAAAAGTCGGTGATCCTTTCATCATGTCCAATATATGACGAGTCTTTTCAGCAAAGTCGGGAACAAAGCACCTAAGAAAATTCACCTTTCCAAAGAAAGAGTGAACGCCGGTCTTACTTGTAGGCAAAGTAAGGCTCTGAATAGCCTTAACTCTTTCGGTATCTATCTTCGTTCCTTCCTTGCTAACAACATGCCCTAGCAACTTTCCTTCTGTGACTCCAAAAACAGACTTTTTCGGGTTCAGGGAAATCCCATGTTCTCGACACCTAGCCAATACTTGCTCCAGATGATCACTATGATCACTTCGTTGTTTAGAGAACACAGTCAAGTCGTCCAGATAAATGACAATGACCTTCCCCATCATACCTTTGAATGCCAGGTTCATGGCCCATTGAAAAGTGGCGCTGGCATTAGTTAGGCCAAAAGGCATCCTGCTGTAAGCAAATGTGCCCCAGGGAGTAGTGAATGCTATTTTAAATTGATCTTCAGGTGAGACTTCAATCTGATTGTAGCCTGAAAAACCGTCAAGCATGGACAACATTTCTGATCCAGTTACCGCTTGTAGAACCTGATCCATTATAGGGAGTGGGTAGTGGTCTTTCAAGGATGTCTGATTCAAATTTTGAAAATCTACGCATATGTGTATTTCCCCATTCTTTTTGCACACTAGCACAATATTCGCCACCCAAGTACTGTGATGGATAGGAAAAATGATTCTCACATCCAGCATTTTCTGAATGTCAGCCTGGATAGTACCTGAGATTTTAGGGTTATAATGCCTTTGCTTCTGGCAAAAGGTTTTGACATCTTCTTTCAATGGGATGTCATGCTGGACGTCCTTTGGTTTAAAAGACTTTAGATCAACATAGGACCATGCCAACACGTCCATGTATTTCTTCAGCAGTTTGATAAAATTCCGCTTCTCTTCAGGCGTGCAACATTTTCCTATGTTCATGAATTGCGGATGCTCTACTGAACCTAAATTGACCGGTTCGGTTTCTGGGGAGGAGCCCGTATCATCTCGCCTTTTCTTTTTTACAAAATGGTCATGCCTATCGAACAACCATTCCAGAGAAACCAGGCCCTTCAGAATTTTATTTCCTTTGAGCTGACATATGCCATCATTCCCTTCGGATTCATCCTTTTGATCGGTGACTGATTCGCAGCACATAGAAGTGGATCCTTCAAAATGCAATTCTTTGAAATTTTCCACCTTTTCTAGAAAGGCAATGAGTTGATTGTCATCATTGAATACTTGCCAATGCTGAGAATTATCTGACACACATGGGTGGAAAACCATCTCAATGGTGTATTTGTCTATTTTCAAACATGGGTGTGGGAGCATGAGGGATGCCGAAACGGCTAATGAATCATCCATGTCATTTTGAGCTCTTGGAATGGCTTCTATTGAAAAAGCATCAAATTCTTCGATGCTATCCCACACTACATTACGGTAGTGCCTGAGCCTCTCATTCTTCACTTGATATATCCTCTTAACTTGATTCACGACTAGTTCTGCATCACCTTGTACTTTCAAATTTTTGATCCCTCTCTCTCTTGCGGCCTGCATGCCGAGTAACAGAGATTCATACTCAGTAGTGTTATTTGTGTTGAAAAACTACAACTTAAAAGAGAGAGGAATAATTTCTTCCTCGGGAGATATTAGCACAGCTCCGACACCACATCCACTGGTTGCGCAGCTGCCATCAAATTGCAAGGTCAAGACCTTGTTAAGATCTTCTTCTTGGATGATAACAACCATTTTTTCAGACTCGGTAGACAAGAAATAGTTCCCCATCCCTGATGATTCGAAAATAATTTGAGCTTTAGGGTCCTCAGATTTAGTAACCAAGTACTTCTTTTGTGATTATGGCTCCAAAGTCTACATTACGCCTTTGACGGGGATCCTTGCCTTGGACCAGTCCATATGAATCTCTCCACCAACTTCACTGCAAAAACTTCTTCCTAGCAAAATTCCATAGGCTGCTGGAATGTCGGCAACGAGGACAGTCATTTTTACCCTTTTCTCTGGGAACGCCGCAAATGCAAACTACGCGTCTTTGATTTGACCAATCAACGGCACTTGCTTGGTTTCCAAGGAATAACATCTGCCAAAAGGCTTGGTAAGGGTGAGGCCCAAAGCATGGGTGACTTTTGCCGGCATGACGTTATAAGAAGCTCCAGAATCAATTATGCAGTTACTTAACTTGTGGCCATTGATTAGGAGGGAGAGATAGAAAGGTTCTATCTTTCCTGATGTAGATGTTGAGGAAACATTTATGTGGGATGCAGGAGGAGTGGAAAGGATTCCTTTCGGGGAAACTTGAGGAGATATGGCAGCTTGAATTTGAATATACTTGGTCAATCTTACAAGCTGTTCAAGATTTGACTGAAGATACTACGCTTCAGACATTTGGATCTTGGTTTTTTTACATGGTCAATTATGTCAAATGTGGCCAAGGGTTGCGTTGGTGAAGGAATGAGTCCCTCACTTTGTGATGGCAGGGTAGGATTACTGGTCTTCATGGGAATAGAAGAAGGTTGATTTGGAGGAGAAATGGGGGGAAAAGATTTCCTTGTAAAAGACTTAACATGGAGTTGAGTAGGAAGAGGATTACCTCTTTTAGCAATAGTTGGAGGTGTGTTTGACATGGCCTTCTCCTTTTGTACATGGGCAGCGACCTCTGCTTCTTTTCCTTGCGAGCGGGTAAAAACAGCATATGATTTTCCACTTGCATAGCCTTGTGTACCCTCTTCTTCATCAGATTCTTCCTCCTCAAATTCCATATACCTAATAGTAGAGTCACCAGTCGGCTCACCGACGTCTTGATCATCTTCGCCTTGAGATGAAGGTTCTTCGTAATGTTGTTCCTCTTCTTCAATTTTGGCTAAGGCGTTAACCAGAGGAGCTTCAAGCGCTAACCGCGGAGCAGTTGCAGGTAAGCGCGGCCTTTGTGAAACATTGTTGGAAACAAAATTTCTTCATGGAATATCCCGGTATGAGGAACCAGGGGAAGCTTGGGCTAACTGCTTCTTCAATGTAAGCAAGTCGTTCACCATCTTTTGAAATGCTGGATCAGACGATGTAGTGGGCGAAGGGCCCGAAGATTTAGGCTTAGAGGATTCCCTTTTCAATTTGCTAGATATTATCAAATTATCTTCAATTCAGATGGCAGTAGCCTGGGCGAGAATCAAGGTAGTCACTTGCTCTTGCAGGAGTAAGAAACTTACTTTCGAACTCATAGAGTTCACGAAGAAACACTTCTTATTTTCTTGTGTTGGAAGCATGGCAACAGGGACACGGTTGATTAATGCATTAAACCTGGCGATAAAATCACGCATGGTATCATTGGCCTCTTTCTTCAGGTGAGTGATCTATGATAATAATGCAAATGCATCTTCTGAAGGCTTGTACCTGTCTTCAAAAGCATCTCGCAGGGTGGCCCAACTGGTAATAGATCTAGCCGACAAATGCTGAAACCATTCTGTTGTAGGCCCTTGTAAAGTTTCCAGAAAAAGGTGAACCGACACATCTTCGTGGGTCACATCAAGGATACTGCATGACATGATGAATGCAGATATGTGTGAGTCCATGCTTTGGTTCCCGCTCCCATCAAATTTGGGAAAATTCTTTCAGTTTCCATGAGGGAGCGTGTGAACTGGATGTGGTAAAGCTAGGGGGCCCATAGCATTTCCCCATAGTACCACCATCTGGACAGTTGGAAAAAGAACATGAGCTGGGAACACAGTTCCACTGAGCAGCAAGGCGCTACAAAGGGATGTGGAGGCTCCTTGTGAAAACCGGTTCTTCCATGGGGATGAGGCGCTTCTGGCTGACCGATCAGCTGAACTTAGTGATGAAAAGCACGCCAGTGTTATACTAAAATTGTGCCTTTGAAGCAGATCGAAAGTAGGATCGACTTCTCCACGAGCTCACCTGTTGTGCGTAAATGGCTCACCCGCCAGCGTACCTTCCAAATCTGCAATGTTGCGGTGCAGATTTAAAATTTCTTTTTGGTTGTACTTACTGATTTTTTGGTTTTTTTGACAAAAACCAGCAGCACGTACTTTTCTGAATATTTAAATTTTACCCCTTATTTGACAACCGATTGCGGTTAATGACAAATAACAGCGAGGATAAAAGGATAGTGAAGAATAGTAAGTTGATTTTTAGATCTAAATTTGACTTTTTCAAAGAGTTTGAAATTTTTGGTAAACAGTCAAAAACTCATATCTACGGCAAAATACAGATTTTTATAAAAACTCAGCAAACTAAAGATCTCCAACTAGGCCAGATCTATAGATCTCAGAAGAAAATTTTCAATTCGGGTCACTTTTGCAAAATTTTGGATTTTTAACAAAAAGTTTAAAGTTTGCAAATAGATAGTGATTTTTTTGATTTTTACTGATTTTCTATCCTACCACTATCATAGATCTAATAGATCTGTTCATTTCCCAGCGGAGTCACCAAAAACTATTGGTTCAAAAATCTGTCACTTGGGCAGATTTATGGATAGACGAGGCAACAGTGTGCAGGGCATAGCCCCTCTTTGAGTCAGCAAAGTGAAACTGGTTTATTGCTATTCTACAAGCAGGAATCTATGCAAGTCTCACAATATTATGCCTTCAGGGGTTTGGGATCTCATCCCAGTAGGGTTGTTTCCAACTATGAAAAGAAAGGAATGAAAGAGAGGATGAAGAAAGATCAGGTCCAAAGGGAGAAAAGAAATGAATTCCAAAGTAGAAAGGTCAGAAGGTTTATGTTTTGGGATTGGTAGTAGACAGAGCCAAACCTACTTGCATAAATGAACAAAGCAATACTTATGAATAAATGACAACAAAATAGAAGTAGATCCAACAGAATAAACACACATATCTGACATAAGAAAGATCCAATGCAAATAACACATGTATTCAGCACAAAGTCTAAATATTGTATTAATATTTTCTTCTGTTACAAAAAGCTCAAAGTCTTTTCTTCTCACTTCTATTTTTCATCTAAAAGATATCCACACCTCCAAATACAACAAGTATTTGAGTATTTATAGAATAAGGAGAAGAAGGAAGGCAAAAAGGAACCAACCACCTATTTACATAAAATATACAAAATATTTACAAAAATATCTCAAAGTCATGTTGACTTTTGACAACTTGATGGATGACATCATCCCATGGTGCAACATGGATGATGCCATCATTTGTGCCAACATACTTTAGACATTTCACAAAAAGAAAGTCAAAGAAGAGAGAAATTATTCATCATCGTCGTCCCGCGGCTGAAAGGGGATATCCTGTTGTTGCTGCTCGGGTGACGAGATGTGGAATTGGGCACGGTATTCCATGAACTTGCTGATCATGGGCTCTAGTTGATCCTGGGAAGGATCCTTGTGTCACTCGCTGATCACCTCGCAAGTCTCCCACTCATCTATGAGCTTCTCTGTGAGTTTGGAATATTCTTTCTCTGCTTCTATTAGGAACCTGATGAAGTCCTGACGGGCCAGTAGGTTATTGATGGACTCTACGTCAAAAGTGACCTCTAGCCCTAGCCTTGCGAAACAATCTCCTTGAAGATCTGGATGGTTTCATTAACTTTCCTTAAGGTGAAGGAAGGAGTAAGCAACCCTAGAGACATTGTGAGAACGATACGTTCCATTTGGTGCATCACGTCCAGGGCTTCTTCCTTTACCTTATCGATCTTTTTGAGGACAAACTCCAATTGATCCATCCAGTAATCCAGAATGGAATGGATTTTATTGAGGGCCCAGGGATGACCGAAAATGCTGAACTTGACCAGATCTTCGACTGAACAGTCAAACATTCTTTGAAAGGTCTCACGTTGCAGCCTAGCATGGTCCAGCTCTTCTGATATGGGCCCTGCTAATGTATGGAGTTCTTTGTTCACCTTGTTGATGTTCAGGTACAAATTAGTGAAATTGGCAATCAATTTTTCATTGTCCTTGAGGATTTGGCTCCTCCAAGCAGAGACTGCCATACCCTGCTCACCGATCTTTGCATATTTATCAATTTTATCCTAGCTCAGAGGCTCAGGAGTCTCGGCGGTAGTTGTGGGAGGTGCACTGCCCATCTTCTGTAAAGCTTGGAGCAGATGTCTATTTTACTCTTTCAGTAGCCTTTTCTCTTCTTTCACTTCTTGAAGCTTCTTACAGAGGGCGTCAACTGCAGATAGATCCTCTCCCTGAAGGCTTTCAGAAGACGTACCCATTGTGACTTGAGTCACTGTATAATCTATCAAGGATAGATCCTTTTTATCCTTCAGAGGATTGGTGTACACGATCTCCATTACCCTCTCCCCCGAAGCACTCTAAGAGAAGCATGTGATGGGCTTCTGCTTATTTACCCCTTTTGACGGGATCATGGAGAAGTCCGTCAGAGTGATGGGAAATTTCCTTTTCTATTGAATTAGTTGCTAGGAGATCCAGGCTAGACTTATGGGAGAAGGACCAGAAACAGAGAAGGGGGCAGCTGTAGTAGTTGAAAGGAAAAAATTGGAGACACTTGGAGGCGGCATCGAGAGGGAGGCTGAGGAAGTGCTCACGGGGGGAAGGGATACTACAGGAGAGGAAGACATAGGAAGGGAAGGGAGCTCAGAGATGAGGGAAGAAATGGAGGGAGACAGGTCCGTAAGAGAAGAGAAGATAGATGAAGAAGCAGGAGGGACAGTAGAAGAAGGGGGAGAGGATACGACCAAAGGAATTGTCACTTGAGTCACCCAAGGAGGGGAACGAGGAGAAGAAGAAGGAACAGAAGGGACCTCGGTTGTTATAGCAGTGGCAGCATCCTGAGTGGATGGGCCTATTGGGACATCTTCCACTGTTTCTTTCTCTGGGGAAGCTAGAGTTACAACTTGTTCAGGTGCAGCGGAAGGAGGACTTACAGGAGCTTCCTCTTGGGTGGAGCTGGATTCACCCTCTTTGCCTTTTCCTTTACCCTTTGGTATCTGTTTAGATTTAGGAGGTGTGTTACCTAATCGAGAGGTTGTCAAATCGACTCCGAGGTAGATGAGCCCGTTCATTTGGCACCAATGCTCTGTTTTACGTAGAGTTTCCTTGACCCTTTCCTTAATTGTCTGAGGTGCTTTGGTTCTATCAATTAACGCAAAAGGCCAATCATCCCCACCTGTGTCAAGATACACTTGATCCACTTCCTCCTCAGTAGTTTGGTAGCCTTTGGGGATGATGGCTACCCCGTACTGGATGATTTCTGCTAAGGCCAAGTGAGAATGATCCTTCCTCCTAAGCTCAACCTCATGATATATGTCGATGTAGATATCCTTGATCTGAGGGATGTGGATCAGGTCGAGCTTGGCTCTAGGTAAACAATTTCTTGGGTCAAAGGTGGGCCTTGCTAGGAAATCATGTTTCAGATTCAATAGTTCCAGTTCTGCAAACATCTCTTTTGCCTTGTGGTGAGTGAGACATGTATATCTACCCACTGTGAGGGGGAAAGGAGTTCCACCCTTCTTTCTCTTTAGGCAATTTTCATGGTAAGTAACAAGCTGCCTCGACAGCTCCAACAGGATCAATTTGGTCTCGGCATACCTTCGTAGTCTAGTCGGTTCCCCCAAGAAATGATTTTCCCTTAGATAGGTAAATGTGGAGAACTGAGTGAATAGGGCCCCCCATTTCTCAGTAGCTGCTACTATGCTCTTGGTCATTCAACCATGAGTCATATTCGACCTCAACAGGTAGATGATGTAGTAGAAGAATGCATCGTTGATCTTTGTGAATTGGGGGATGCTATTTTCTAGCTTCAGCTCTGGATAGTATTCATATATTTTGACTTGGGGCCAAACCCCACACCGCATTAGAGCTGGATAGTCCCTTTCTGAAGCCACAACATAGACCATGTAGGAGTTCATATAGAACCTCCCCGTTGTGTTGAGTTGTTGTAGCTACTTAGAGATTGTGCTACTTATAATTTCCACCCATTCAAAGCGTTGATAGAGCACATTTTGGTTCATTGTCTCAAGGTACCGCAGCATCCACTTGTGAAAATAATGGGTGTCAGGAAGCCTGAAAACTTTTCTCAGGAAAGTAATGGTGTCACTGAGTTCCTCTGAAAAGTCACTGCGATGAATGATTTGTGGCCACCGAGTTAATAATTTTTTGTTCTTCAGATAAACCTCATTCATCAGCTGCATGCACTGATCTTCATTTTTGTCCCAAGCCTTGATGCAATCTTGTTAGCTGATGGCCACAAAGTACCGGTGATGAGGAATGCTGAGCATCATCTCAAAGTGGTGGGCAGTGATGTTAATAATGACCTCGCCCTTCTCCCCATGAACACATCTTGTGTCTTTGTTGTAGCATCAGGCTACCACCATCATAAATTCGTTGTTTACGGCACTAACTGGGATCCCACTAGCAAAGTGTAGGGCACTACCTATCAGCTTATCCCATCCATGGACTTCTTGTGACCCTCTGAGTTCTGGCCCAGAAATCTTCCATGTCAATATGACCCAGCTCTGAGTCTCTGATGTCTAGGTCACACTCTGCTTGGGACTCCAGGCATTCTGACCCCTCTGATATTTATACTTCATTTCTTCTTCTGTGAGCTTGGCCCTTGCCTTTAGATTTAATAGGCTTCTTGCTTGATGTTGACATATGTTCTTCTAAACTTAGTTTCTGATCTGCAAGAATAAGAAGTGAAACCCAATGCACAGGAAAGCCATGTCAGCTGTCTGATTTTCCATGTGAAATGTTGACAGAAGAAAGAGTTAGCAATTTAAAGGCCTTTGGGGCGCATGGCGCATGAATACTGTAGGCTACAGGGCTAAATAGTAAGGTGCACAGGGAAGGGATGCTACAAGGGGATAAATCAGCGCCAAATGGGCGCATGGCGCATAAACACTGGAGGGTGCATTCTTCATGTTGTTTTAAGCACAAGTGCGCCGGTGCACCATTTGGATGCGTTTTATAAAGGGCGCATGGATCCTTTATGTTACACTGAGAACAGGTTGTGCCCGTGGTGCATATATCTTTCATGTTGCATGGAACTTTGGTGTGCCAAAGGCACATCTAAGGTTTGTGTAACATATAATATTTGTTGTGCTAAAGGGAACTTGGCGCGGCACGTATGGAAGGAATACAAGACATGCTGTTTGTTGCAATGATGGATGCGCCTGCGCCGTTTAAAGCTTTGCACTTGGCGCGGATAGATTTAACTGGTGTTGCAACACTATGGGGGGTGTGCCACAGGGGCATAGGTTTTTGTAATGTTGCACACAAGTTTGGTGCACTAAGAGGGCACACGGGAAGCATTTGCAACCAGAGAGGGAAGTGCACCATGAGGGTGCAACTTCTCATTATGCAGCAGTCAGGAAAAATGCGCCATTGGCGCAACTATTTTTCATGTTGCAGGGTGTGCCAATGCGCCAAAGGAGAAGAAGAAAAATACAGTTTTCCTTTTAAGGTCTGATTCTCTCTGTGAGGGGTTTCATATGGGTAAGCTCCTTTTGCAAGGTTCATTTGGGTGATGAAGAGGCTTAGTACCAATATTTTTGAGTAATCATTTCAGGACAGAGTCCCCTTCCTAGCAGATCTAGAAAGAGGGGAGGAGAACATGAGGAAGAACGGAAAAGAGAGTAGTAAGGGGGGAAAAAAAAATGATTTCTCATTTTTCCAATCCAAACTGAACCAGCCTAGCATCCAAAACCTCAAACAAAAAATGCACAAAAGAAAGAAGGCCAATTACCCAGATTTAAACAATGAAAAAGCGTGAAAACGGGTCCATGACGTGATCGAAAGTGACAAGGCAGGGCGCTGACAGGCTTAGAGAGAATAATAAAAATAATCACCTGATAGCTCTTGTGACAATGACATTGCAGGCGCGCCTATATATAGGTAAGGTAGTAATAAATGCACCACCAACTTTTTAAGTGGCGCATCAAAAGAGCTATTGACACAAGAAAACGTGCACCATTTGGCGCACCAAAACGCTTGGCAACTTGAAGATATGTGCGCCTTATTGGCACACCGAAATTGGTGTTGACAGAGGAATATGTGCACCCTTGGCGCACCAAAAAGGGGCGCAACAAATGTTCTGTTGACAGGAAGGCGCATGCACCTTGGCACACGTAGGGAAGACTCAACATAGAGAGCCACACCAAAATGCCTGTTGACACAAGAAAACATGCGCCAAAGGATTTAAAGGGGGGGCATGAGCTTTTGATGTTGCATATTCATTATATGCGCCCAGCCAAAAAGAACAAAAACGGACAGGTTCGAAAAACTGGATTTCCTGGGAAGGGATTTCGCAATGTTTCGAACGCAAGAAATCCCCGACAAGGGATCGGAACAAAATTTCGGTATGGTTATCTATAAAATTTCCCTTTCCAATTTTACGGGATAACACACCCAAATACAGACCTTTTCCAAACAAATAGAGAAACAAAGAAACAACCATGGATCCATACGTGACCCTTGACCCATGAACAGATTAAATACGATAAAAAAAGAAATGCAGGGACTTATCAGGCACAACATGAGGAGATAATTTATGGCAGAGGCTGTAAATTGATATATTTTTAATGGAAAAATAGGGCGATAATGTTTTGAGCACCAACATAGGCTCTGAATCGGGGACGAGAACTCCCTACGAGTAACAAAAAAAAAAAGGTAGAACAAGTGCCAAAAATATCCATTGGGAAAAGGAGTCAACTTATAGAGGAGAGAAACTGAGCCATCTCAAAAATAATGAAAAGAGAGACCTAAAATTATAGGTCACCATGGACCGGAACGAGCAAAAAACACAAAAGACAAGAAAAAAACAACCAACTATATACTATACAAAAGATTCTTACCTTGATTCTGTGGAATCAATCCAATAAATGCTTTAAATGTCTCCCATTAATAGGAAACTCAAGCAATTCACCATCCAAATCCTTCAAGAAGAAGGTATGTTCCCCAATCCTAGTATCAATAGAGTAAGAGCCCATCCATAATGAGTCAAATTTTCCATGCTTTCCCTTATCTTCATGCATGTTATCCCATAGCAGCACAAGATCTCCAACATCGAAAATTCTAGGAGTGACCTTCTTATCAAATAACTTATTCAAATTTTCTCTTAAATTTACATGCCTCTGGTGGGATTCCCTCCTTTCTTCAACAATTTCAACAAGCTAGTTAATGCGAGCATCATAAGGACTTACTTCATGATCCTCCAGTTATTGAATGAACTAATATAATGATAGTTTCATATGCACGGGAAGTAGGGCATGAGTTCCATATACCAACTCAAATGTACTCTTTCCAGTGGCTCTTTCAAAAATGATTCTATCAGTCCAAATAGAAAACTTCAACTATTCACCCCATTTTCTCTTGTTCAACTCCAAGGTTCTTCATATAATATTCAGAAGGTTTTTATTACTGGACACATCTTGTCCATTTCCTTGGGGATTGTAATTAGAGACATATATCAAGTTAATCACATACTCTTTGCACATTACCACCAGAGGTTTAGCTCTGAAAATCATCGCATTATCAACTACAATTTTTACTAGCACACCAAATCTGCAAATGATGTGGTTTAGCACAAAATCCATGAAAATTTTGTGTGGTTCATCCTTGGTGGGGATTTCCTCCACCCATTTAGTAAAATATTCAGTTGCTACAAGAATCCACTTATGGTCAGCACTTGAAGGGTCTGAAATCTCACTAATGAAATTCATTCCCCATTGTTGTAGTGGGGCTTCAATTGATACATGCTGTAAAGGAAGGGAGCCTGAAGATTTCAGTCTTCCATAGAAATTCTAGCAACTCTCACATCTTCTAACCAACAAGGTTTTATCCTTGAAGAGAGTTAGCCACCAATAACAAGCCCGTAGGATCTTGTGTGTTGTGACCCTTCCAACAAAATGTCCCCCACAAACTTGTCCATGGATATCAGACAATTATCTTGGGGGCTTCATCTTAAGTAATGCACCTTAAGAGGACTCCCTCAGGGTTCTTCCAAGCTAACCCATAATCAGTAATGACATATTTATGGGAATCCAACTTAAGGGCCCTTTTATAGTTCTTACTCAAATACTCAGGGTAGTATAAATGTCTAAGATATAAAATCACATCCTTGTACCACTCAGAAATCATTAGTTTCTCAAAGACATCTACTCTTCCTTCTCCTACCTCATTCACCTCAACAGTTTGCAAGTTTCTCTCAGCCATAAGTTTAGCTAAGCCTAAGCCTCTCACCAAATTCATGGTTTAGATCTCTATATCATATTGTTACAAATTTTTCACCCACCTGCACCTTTTTCTTGAGAATTCCATCTCTAATAAGATTTCTTTCACCATGGTGTGGAGAGCATAAGCAACCACTTCAGAACTTAAAATGTATTCCCTAAAAACCTTTATTACTTTTACTAAGGAAAATGCTTTCTTGTCCATAGTAGTGTACTTCCGCTTAGTCCCCTGCAAGGCCTTACGAAAAATTCAATTGGCCTCTCAGCCCCTTCATCATCCTTCTTTAGTAGGACAGAAGCAACAGTGTTCTCTGAAGCAAAGGAAAACAGTTGGAATGTCTTCTTATAGTATCGAGCTACTAGAATAGGGACATGCCTTAATGCCTCCTTGATCCCATTGAAATCTTGGATGATAGTCTCCTCCCAATTGATTATCTAGTCCTTCTTTAACATGGAGGTGATTGGAATGGTTAGCTCAGAAAATTTTGATATGAATCTCCTGATGAAGTTTATCTACCCAAAGAAAGATTGAATTCCCTTCTTGGTTCTTGGAATTGGGACTTTTCTATTGGCCTCCACCCTTTCTTTAGCAATCATCACCCCCTCTTGTGACACAATGTGACCAACCAACCTTGCCTTCTACACTACAAAATGACACTTCTTTGGATTGAGTGAGATGCCATATTCTCTACATCTTATCAACATCTTCTCCAAGTGCAACAAGTGATCACTTCTCTTCTTGGAAAACACAGTTACATCATCTTGATAAATAACAATAAACTCATTTATGTAGCCAACAAAAACAAAATCCATTTCACTTTAAAAGGTGGCTCCAACATTCATTAAAACAAAAGGCATCCTAACATATACATATGTCCCCTAAGGAGTAGTAAATGTTGTCTTGATCCTTTCTAATTTATTCACCACAAGCTAGATATAATAAGAGAAACCATCTAGGGTGGAGAGCAATACAAAACCAATCACTAATTGCATAATGTGTTCCATATTTGGTAAAGGATAATTATCCTTCATATATGCTCTTTTCAAATATCAGAAATCAACACATAGCCTAATGTCACCATTCTTCTTTCTGACTGGTAATAGGTTTACCACCCAAGAAGAATACCTTATGGGATGTATAATACCTCCATCTGTTAGATTCTTAAGTTCCTCTTACATTTTAAGAGATAAGAGTGGATTGATTGGCCTCTATATCAGCCTGAATGGATTTACATTAGACTCCAAGGGTATCTCATGTTGAAACAGGTCCTCTCTTTATGATTTTAGTTTAGAATAGGTACATGCCATGCAATCCTGATACTTTTTCAACAATTGGATGTATGATTGCTTCTCCTCCTTGCTGAGATTGCTTCCTAAATAGGTCTTCCTTGGTATCTCTTTTATGCCAAGGTCATGATCCTCAACATCCCTTGAGGTTGTTATGCAGTTGTTAATAATGTGATCAGCATTATCAAAGTTAGACTAAAGAGAAACCAGTCCTCTAGGAATGGTATTAGTCTTCAGTTCGATAATGCCTTTTCCAAACAAGATTTATTTTCCCTCTGCTACGCACACCATTGGTTCCCAATAAATATTTTGATTAGCAAACTCTCCGTTATTCTTCATAAATTTTCTGACCTGAGCATCATCATAAAAAACTTGCACATGTTTAATGTTGTCTGGGAAAAAGGTTCTTGCCAATACCTCAACATCATATTCATAGTATGGGGACATTAGACAATAGTCAAAATAATACCCCAACATTGCAAGTTTGTCTGCCAAGTCATTAAACTTCCTATCATGATGCACAATGTTGAATGAATCAAACATCTCAATGAAATTCCAAACTGCATGCTTGTATTATTTCATTCGTTGATTCTTTGTGGCATACAGGTTTCTAAGTTGTTTTACAATTAGTTCTGAGTCTCCTTTGACAATGATTTCTTTGAAACCATATTTCCAAGCAATTCTTAAACCCAACTACAGTGCCTCATACTCAGCAATGTTGTTAGTGCACTCAAATTGAGTTTGAAGTAAAAAACTAAATTCTTAACCTGGAGAAAACAAAACAACACCAGCAACACTCCCAAACTTGGAGCATGCTCCATCAAACAATAGAGTCCAAGGAGACCCTATCTTTTCAAGATACTTGCACTCTTCAATTTTGTGTTCTTTTCCATCAACGTATCCTATGAAGTTATCACCATCAATACTTTTGTACAATACCTCATAGGATGTATTGTTGGGATATTCAATAAGGTGCAACATCTTATATTCCCCATACAACTTGACAAGGCTGCCCTCAATTAGGATAGTGGCATAGGACATATCCATTTTAACACTCCCACCAATAGTTGCAGCCCATTTTCTAGATAACAACATACCCCACTTGGCTGGGAAATAAAAAATAACTACGTCAAGCTTCAGGTCCTTGCCTAGATAGGCTAAAATTTGTACTACAAGACCCTTCACACACCTCACCACTGTAACCTCTCTGGAATCCATAGCAGTTCACTTCCCATATGCAGTTGTTACTTTGATATTTAGTTCATTCATAACTTCCAAAGGAATAACATTGCATGATGCCCCTAAATCAAACATGCAGTTGTGCAAAAATCTATCCTTAATGATCAGGGTAGTGAAGAATGGATCCACATTCAGCTGATAATCTACCAAGGATGTTCCTAAATAAACCTACGGGTAGTTCATCTAGCTCTTCTGGTGCTGGTGGTGCCTCTAATTCTTCAATGAATAGTGGAGTCTCCATAGTTTTATATTTTTTCCTGGGTTAGTATTCTCCTCTTTGAGCCCCCAATACTCAAGAGCCCTCTTCTTGTGCTCATGAATCCTAAGCAATTAAACAATTGGAACTAAGATCTTGATCTAACTCAAGACTTTGGCAATATCATAAGGGATAGAATTTGGCAAGGCAACATTGAAAGGAAGGTTGACACACTCATTAGATGGCATGGGATTTCTAACAACTTTGGCATGAGGCGGGGTATGATTTTTTTTAGGACATAAGGGACCTTGGCAGATGCATATTTCTTAGGAGTCTCTTTAGGAACATTTGAAAGCAATGAATTTTTTGGCTTGGCTTGAGGCCCTGTCCCTTTGACAACCCTACTTCTTATGTTGTGTTCCTTTTGTTGACCCACAACAACATTCATCAACAACTTCCTGTCCTCCTCAGATGGGATGCCTCCATCATAATTATTTATCATTAAAGCCCTTAAATATTCAAATTCATTATCGGGAAATTCAAAATCTTGTACAATATATACTTCTAAAGTATAAGAGTGAGGGAGAAAATGTACCTGGTGAATGCAATCCCAAAAATCAGCAACAGTTCTAGCACCTATCAATTCAGTTGAAGTTGCCCCTTGTTGTGAGCTTGTTGAGCAACCCACCATGTAGACATCATCATCATTATCATCATAAGATTCTTCTTCTTCTTGCTTATCTTCCTTACTGGAGAAGGGGGCATGAAACATCTGTCACACCAATCAATGGCATTTATCTCCTCCACAACAATAACCCTAACAGCCAAAGGATTAGGTATCATTCTATTTTCCTTGGTTTGGGTCTGTCTATTTCCAAATACAATAGGTCCCTTGCCTCTCTCATCAAATCTTTCGTGATTTTTTAACCTGTCTTGGCCTTGTTGCTTTTTTTGACCTTGTGAACTCTTCCCAATTCCTTTTTCTACCTGGGCTAACTTGTATGATATTTATTTGATAGCCCCTGCCAAATTTTTTGCAACTTCCTCCAAATCAGCAGCCTTACTTGTCTGAGGTTTTTTTGGGTTAATTAGTTTTACACCCTCCTTTTTTGGAGTCTTTCGAATTGCCTTGAATTTATTCTCAATTTGCAGGCACATGGTGAATGCCTACCTCAAATTATTAGGTTTTTTGTCCCTCAAGTAGTAAGCAACCTTTTTATCAAATGGATCTAAATATTTTATCAAACATGATTCATCACATGGCCTTATCCTAATAGGAAATCTCCTCAAGGTCTTATTAAAGCTTGTGTTGAAATAATTTATTGTCTCATTAGGATTATTCTTGATATTTTAAAATTCTGATAGAAGAAACCTAGGGTTAGCTATATTACCATACTATAGTCTAAATGCATTGTTCATGTCTATCCAGGAATCAATGGAATTATCTGGAAAATCTTTATACAAGTCCCTTGCATCCTCTTCCATAGTATGGATAAATAACTAGATATATACATCTTCATGTTTAACCTCAAATTCTTCCATCATATTGATAAAAAGATTTAGATGTTGATCACCAGTTATAATGTTGTTCCTTGGAACTTTTTTAGTCTGTTCCTTACATCTTTGGGAACTGCTTTTGGATATCCAGCCATCCCTACAAAATTTATAGGACCAAAGGTGTTTACAAACAAAGGAGGTTTGGGTGGGGGAAAATCCATGTTATTGTGAGGAGGTGACCCTGGAAAGGAGAAAAATTGATAAGGGATAGAGGGTGTTTGAAACACAGGAGTATAACTTCTAAAATGGATATCCCCTAAAGGCCTTGTATCCTGGAAATCCCTATCAACTTTTGAAAAGATAGGAGAAAAATGAGAAAAAAAAAATTCAAAATCAAATGAAGGAACCTCTCCAGATGGGAAATTTAATTCTATAAAAATACTACTTGATTCAGAATCACTTGAATAGCGGTCTTCAATGATAGGATGATCACTATCATCATTTAAGATCCCTTTTCTTGTCTTCTAATATCTAACAACTCTCCAAGATTTTCTTCCTTCTAACTTTGTTTTTCCTAGCTCTGGAAATAATGTCCTAGTAGGGTCCCTAGGAAAGAGAGACCTTATTCCTTCCAACTTTGCAAAGATTGGTAACAAGTCTCACTTGATAGAGGTTAAGACACTGGTACTCATCAAGAATCAAATCAACAGGGAGTTGCCACTAAGGATTTCCACCTAGGTTGTGAAAATGTAGTAAAATATGATCTGTTAAATGTTTGCCAACACTAGCAACTAGAAATGGAAATACCTAACTCTTCTTTACTTATATTTATCAGTGAAAGCTAGTGCACTAGGTGTAGAAACTGAAAGAGTTGCACATACACTTGTAACTTTGAAAACTTCTTACATGAACGAACAAAAAATGATGTTTGAATAGATGTATTAGCAATTTGAGCATGTAAAAAGTGTTTACCAGGGTCTGAATGTGAACTGCAATCACTATGTCCCCGACAGTGGTGCCAGTAAGGTGTTGGTGACGGGCTAAATAGATATGAACTGGTAGTGAAGCAGAAAATTATTCTCAGTAGTGTGAAGTGTAATCACTATGTCCTCGACAATGGTTCCAGTAAATTGTTGGTACCTAAATTGATTCTCCTTCAAAGTCTGAATAGCTTTACAGGTTTTGTAGGAAGCTTAGAGACAGATAGATCATAGTGAGTCATTTTGTAGCTAGGGATGGGATCTAACTAGCCCTCTGTCACTCAGATGTGGAGAAATGGATAACACCCTGAAGAGGATTTGATCTATCCTCACTACTTTATGGTTGTGCCTTTCAACCAGGGTGAGAGGACCATTTTAAGGCCTGTTGTTTATGAAGGAGATTTGGATTTCATTCCTTGTGAAATGTTTAAGAATACCTCAAAGAAAATATGATCAATACAACAAAACCTATCTCTCACGAGTTGTCACTATAGATAATGGAGATATCTTCTAAGAAAGGTTCAGACCACTAAATACAATGAAAACTTGATTCTTTTGGTAGTAAAGATTTTGCATTTTTATACAAACATGACAAACATGGGTAGTATGGGTATGATTAATTGTTTTTGAATGCAATTTGGTGGGAGGTGAAGCAAGATAAAGTTGATTACATAGAAACTTTGGAGGGAATTTACAATAGAAAGCTTCAAAACAGTCAACATGTTCCTTGAACCAGAAGGTATGCTTCAATGGAGGCCGAAATTAGCACGTTTTCACATAATCTTTAAGACCCTAACACAAAGGCTCAAATCAGAGGACCCTATTAAACACTATAGTTTCTGATTCAACCACACCTAAGGTACACCCAAAGACTTACAAAGAGTTTTTGATTAAATATGTTTTCCTCATTCAAGATGAAGGCTCTTCTTGAAATGAAATTATAGATACCTTTAAATGATCACAGGGACGAGATCATGTGTGATTTCACAAAATTTTCAGTATAATATTACAATAGGAACAAATGAAACTATTTTTAGACATTTTGAAACAAAGCAGACACTTATTCCTCAGAGTCAACACAAAATAACTCAAATTTTATTAAACTTATTAGCAGGGTAAAGTTTCTAGAACAGTCTCAGATCTTTTCAATTGTTGTACACTCGTAACAACCTTGACATGAACAATTTTAATTCAAAAAAAGATCTACATGTTCCTCAAACAGTCCCTCAAAAAGATGGGCTCTATCAAGCCTTTTCTTAGAAGATCAGTTTTGACCTCTAACACTCCAACCTTCCAACCTCCAACACTTTTCATGGAAAAAATCATGTCATTTATATCAATTTGCAATAGAGTTTTCACCCCAAAAAACCAAGCATTGAGTGTACAAGTGCTTGCAGTGATCCCGATCGTGATTCTCAAAATCTAATATGTAAAAAGTTGTCAGGTGCTCAGGGGGCAGATCTCTTCGAACATATCCCATATTCAACTCCTTCCTCTAGTAGATCATTCTTCTTTTAATGCACCAACCACTTCTGCCCCTAATATGTCCAATCTAGTTCTTTGTGTGCTCGGGAAGAAAAATGGATGATCAGATCAAGCCCAGAGGTTAGATCTCATCTTAATGGAAAAAGACATCCCTAGATCTTCCTCACCAAACATAGATATCAAATTTAATCCCCTTTCCTATTTTTCATGCAAGAAATATCGATAAATCATGAAGATTCGCATCTCCAGGAGCTTTGGAGTGCAAATGGTGGAAAAAATCAGATATAGATGTACATCATCCATTGATTTCTAATTTGAATTTTGACCATCCATGTCAGAGATACACTTTAAAATGGGCCTTCGGGTTCCTTTTTCCTTTTACAACTTTATGGAAAAATGTAAAATTTTCACATTTTGATCTGAACCTCCACCTTTAAAAAATGAACTTGACACGTGTCCTAAGGTGGGACCTAGAGGAACCAAGGAAAAATTCTACTATTTCACCTCTTTTTTGGAAAAGAATTTTTTTCCAAGTTTTCCCCGCAACTTCGCCCTTCCACTTCTAGTTCCTGATGGGGTCTCAGTTGAACCACGCTTCATTTTACACTTTTAACTCCTTTCTTCAAAAAAGGGAAAATTTCCAAATTTTCCCCGAAATTCCACACCTCCATTGTTGATTGGGGAATTTTTTTTGACTATTCTCTATTAGGTCTACTCTCCATTTTGATGCTTCTATCCTTTTGGTGACAAGAGGCAAAAATATTCCAAGTTGCCCCTGATGGTCCGCCTCCCCGCCTTTTGACTCTTCAAACTACCATGCATCACAATCACACATATTGAAATGGATCCAAAAATTTGAGAACTTGAATTATCACGTGCTCACCACGTGTCTCGAGCCCCTTTAACAAGTTACTGAAAATTATAAGGCAAGAAGACTGGGTGAAGACCTCCATGTGTCGTTATTACACAACTTCAAAGACCTTAAGGCTTCATAATGACTTGGCGGGGGAACGCTTCCATTTTTATAATTTTACTCCATTTTTTTAGAAGGGAAAAACATCTAACTTGCCTCCAAAGGCCCTCATCTCTATCTTTAACCTTGCCACGTGTCCTTTTGCAGGGTCAAAGTAAGAATTTTTCTCTGCCATTTCAAATTCACTTTAATCAAATCATGGTAGGGCCGCGGGGCGGGTTCAAACTTTTTTTCCAAAGTAGCTAAAAATGAAAATTTCAAAAATAAACTTGCCACTCCCCATTCAATTAGAACAAGCCACGTAAGCACCAAAAGAACCCATAAAAATTGAGCGGAGCTACAGGACCGAATTTGCCCTTTTTCCAGAAAGGAAAAAAGTGACAAGTTAAAGCATTTTCCCACTGTCCCCTGGCCAACCAAAAGAAGCCACATTTCTTGTTAATTAAAGGATGTAAATTTTACTGGGAGAAACTCCCGTCAAATCGTAAAATGTAGAAGAACGACCATTCGATCCTAGAGATGAAATTTTCTCTAAGGACAGAGAATTTATAAATGTTACAACCCTTAAATACATTCCTCTTAACTACATCCGTTTGTTTTTTCTCAAGTATTTAGGGAAAAATGATGAGGACAACAAATCCCAGTTGTGGAAAATAGAAAACATAGGACAACTCAAGTTTTAGACCCAAATACAGACCTTTTCAAGAAAAATAGAGAAACAAAGAAATAACCATGGATCCATATGTGACCCTCAACCCATGAATAGATTGAATACAGAAACAAAAGGAATGCAGGGACTTCTTAGGCACAACATGATGAGATAATTTATGGTAGAGGCCATAAATTGATAGATTTTCAAAGGAAAAACATGGTGAAACTGTTTTGAGCACCAACATGTTGAACCTTTTATATGTTATTCGATATTCCCATAGCATAGAAAAAAAAATTACATCCCAATGTTTCCTTCCAACAACAAAAAAAATAGTTGAAGGCCTTAGCAGTTCCATTAGCCTGAGGATGATAGGGTATAGTCTTATGGTGTGCAATCATAAACTCATCCAATAATATCTTGATTATCTCATTGAAAAAATGTGTGCCCCTATCACTGGTTAAACTCAAAGGATATCCATACCTTCGAATAATATTTTCCCATAGAAACCTAGCTATTGTAGGCACCGTACAATCCTTTTTAGGAGCTACTTTTGCTGACCTTGTCAGATAGTCTATGTAGGTAATGATATAGCATGATCTAGTCCTTCTTGTGGTTGGTGAAATAGAACCCACAAAATCAATAACCTATTTTTTAAACAATTCTGCACTAGTAATAGGTCTTAGAGGCATTTATTTCATTAACCTGGTTTCCCAAGGCGCTGACAGTGATAAAATATAGGGTCTCCCACCACAATCTAGCAAGTAGAATCTTGCAAGAAGTGGCGTCTACTACATAGTGGCCACCTGCAATACCACCATGAGCTTCATCCATGATATTTGTGTGCTCATATTCTAGTAGATAGTGGCATAATACTTCATCCCAACCTAACTTGTACAAGTCACTGTTAATCAACATATAGGGTGTCGTGTGTATAACAAGTTGTTTCTTCTCTAAGGATTTCATTCCTTCTGGTGTCATACATGTCTGTACAAAGACAATAATGTCCTATGATTTTGATGGTGTGCGTTGTAACCTGTATAAATGTGTAATGAGCATGGTATCTTCAATGTCCTGTGATTCTTCTCCTAACTGTATTCTAGATAAATGGTCTGGCCTAGAATTATTTTTTCTTGGGTTGACCACAACTATAAAATCAAATTCTTGAAATAAGAGTACCCATCTACATATGTGCCCCTATAAAATGATATTGTTTACCAAATACTTCAATGCCATATGATTTTTATAAATAAAAATGGAATGGCTAACATGTACTGTCTTAATTTATGTAGTACATAGATCATTGACAAAGCTTCACATTATGTATTTGTGTAATTATGCTCTCCAGGAGTCATATTTATAATAGAAAAATAGATAGGATGATCTATAATACCTTCTCCCAGCTGAGCCAACACCACACCAATGACTGGCTCAGAAGCATCCACACATACATGAAATGGTTGGTCCCATGAAGGAAAGTGTAGAATAGGCGTGGTAGTAAGTTTCTACTTCAATGTCTCGAATGCACGATGCTACAATTCTCCCCATTAGAAATTACCTTTTCCTTCTAGTAACTCCTCTAAAGGTGTGGAAACCTTGGCATACTCATGTATGAATTTCCTATAATACCCCTTGTGACCCAAGAATCCGCGCACCTCACTTTGACCGGTAAAATCTTTTAGGCCAATAATGATTGCAACCTTAGCTAGATCATCAAAAATACCTTCCTTGCAAAGTATGTGTCCTACCAGTATTCTAAATGGTGTAGCAAATATGTACTTCTTGATGTTCAAAGAGATACTCAACTGTCTAAATATTTCAAACATTAAGCACAGATTGTCACAATGATTCTTAATAAGTCCATACACCATCCAATCATATAAATAAACCTACAAGAAGTTGTGAGTAAAATATTTGAACTACTGAACAACTACGCATGAAAATATAGTTGGCACATTTTTTAGACCAAAAGGCATCACAGTATAGGAAAAGCTACCCCATTCAATAGTAAAAGTAGTCTTTTCCTAATCCTCCTAGGAAATCCTAACCTAATGATAACAAGATAATCCATCTCTAAACGAATAGATTTTATGCCCTGCAATGCCTTCTAGTATTTCCTCATTGAATGGTGTAGAAAAGGGATCAGTCACACATGCAACATTCAGCTCCCTGCAGTCCACATAGATCCTAATCTGACCATCCTTCTTGATACTGATCACCATTGGACTAATCCATTTTGACTTGTCCAGGGGTTTTATAATTCCAGACTTCAACATTTTGTCAATCTCTTCTTTGACCTTTTTGTGCAAGTTGGGTTCATCCTATAGGGTCTCTTTCTAACTGTGCATTTACCTTCCTGAAGATTTATCTTCATCTCTCCTAATGATTTATGCACACCTTTAAGTTCATGGTACCCTAAGGGAATAAGTCCTGATAATCCTGTAGTAACTATAGACACCTATAATTTAACCCAAGCAATTCAAATATTAAAGTGCATAAATTATCCTTTCCCACAAATTGATGACATCGTCAATAAATTCTCACTTCCTCCTCTATCATTGTTAATAATCTACATTACACTAGCTAATTAATTATTCTATCCAACAAATACACCAATTAACAGGCTTCCGCTAATTAATCCCCCTTTCTATCTAGACTAATTAATTATCTCCCTCTTCCATTAAATCAATAAATCATCATTTATTTTATTAAATCCTTCTCATAGTCTAAATCATGATAATTATTCCTCTAAAAATCATCTATAAGCTTGCACACCTATTAATTAATCACTTTGGTTAATTAATAAATCCCCTCAAACCCCATGGGTCACTAAAGGACAAACTAAATTCTCCTAAGGTCGACTCAACCCTTTCTAAACCTTCCTTATCCACAACTAACCCATCCTCTCTATTTATCCCACATGAAGAGGGATGTAGAGATTCTTCTATCCATTAGGGTATATAAGGATATCTCCTCCTACCTTTCTATTTACACCTACATTCCTATATGAGCATAGAGCATACACTATAGCCATTTATCATCTTTGAGCATTCTTCCATTAGAAGATCTTGCCTTATCCATTTCTTGTTTTTATCCACCCAAGTTTTGAATTCATATGGAGATATGTCAAATGGTCTTGTAACCATGATTTGAAAAGACTGCATTATTAGAAACCTTGGGATTTCAAGCACATAATCAACTCTTTGATTCCTAGAGATCTACATAGGTTCAATCTCATCTTATTTTAACATTCAATAAGAGATAGAAGTTAATTTTTTTAACATATTATCTTGAAATGTTCATTTCATGTTTAATGTAGAAATTTTTATAGGTTAGCTTTGTTTAAGCTCTTAACATGATGATGCATAGGTTTATTTTATCATTGTATTGAAGTTACTAGGTCTTAGTTTAAACTTTACTTACATTGCTAAGTATTTCATGCATACGTATGGCATGCCCGGTGAGACAAGTCCTTAGTACCTTAACATTGTAGTTCAAATTTTATTTCAATATTTTGGCTAATCCTTGATATACACATATGGTAAATAATGTTAAATTTCTTAGGATTTTTCTAATATTTCATGTGTAAGATCTCATTTAGAGCTTTAATTCTACTGGTTTATTGTCAATTTTGAGTTAATATACTAAAATTTTGAGCACACAAACCCTAGCGCAGGCACATTAAACAAGGAATAGGCACATTCTGATGCACACACACTCTTCTTGTATTGTACCTTTGTTACTGTCAGAAAATTTTTAGGTTGACGCACATACCCTAAGCTAGGCGTAGGAACACTAACCGTAGCACACACACCATTCTGTTGGCACACACATTCTATGTTTGTACCCTAGCGCGCACACCCATACCCTGGCATAGGAATATCATGGGTAGCACAGACACACTTTTTGAGTTTCCATACTAAATTTTATCTAACATTGGAGCACATGCCTATATGCTGGCATGCACTCTGATATCCTGGCATAGGCATCTCTCAGGTGGCGCAGGCGCACTTCGGATCTATATTTACACACAGTGGTACAACCGCCCTAACCCACGCACACATGCCCTAAACCATATATAGGTGCTTCAATATGGGTTAACATATTAATTTAAGGTTTTTAGAATTTATTTCATAAGGTGCTAACATCATTGAAGGTTTTATTTTTGCATGGATATGCTAGACTAGACATTCGATAAACCTTGTATGTTTAATTATAAGAGTAAGGTCGTGTATGCTCT
This sequence comes from Taxus chinensis, assembly GCA_019776745.2. Lineage (NCBI taxonomy): Eukaryota > Viridiplantae > Streptophyta > Pinopsida > Cupressales > Taxaceae > Taxus > Taxus chinensis. Next base: position 79,807,181 of record CM034146.1, on the reverse strand, counting down.
TCCCTCGCATCTTTTGGGTGATCTTGTGAATAAAAAATGATTCTTATGTCTTTTTATCTCTTTGAGAATGTGTTGAATGTCAAAATTAAGTAAAGATATATTTTGCATTTGAATTAAGTGTTTCCATTTGTTGATTTCTTGGAGTTTGTATCGTGTATTCTCTTCTCTTGTGTCTTAGGGTGATCTTGAGAATTAGAAATGGTGTTTATTATTTTCATGGAAAATTACTAATCCGTTTTACAAAACCAAAAATGCTTGTCAAAGAAAAGGTGGTGTTGAAACAAAATTAAACTTTAAACAAACCACATCCAATTTAAAAAAGATAAAAAAACACACCACAATCATCACACTGTATCTACAAGTTTGGATAAGGGTATGTCCCATCTGCTAAACACTAGGACATAAACCCTTTGGCATAATCCTTAAGATACAACAATGGGTGTGGTCATAGGAACCCCAAAGCAGTCCACATAAAAGGGAACCTTGTGGATGAAATGGAAAGTTCTCTACAACAACCTACTTGACTACTATTACCATTTGTGAGATTTAGCATCACAAATCATCCATATTGTGACCCCAGTGAGAGTACATGATGGACACATTTATTTCCCATTGTTCTTGAAGTGGGTAAAGTAAAGCCAAGATACTCCTAAATTAGTCAGTGTGACTTTTTGGGTAAATTGAGCTCACTCTTTGATGACTTATGACACCTAGTTGAGTGAACCACCTAGGAAGCTATCTTTCACCAGGGGTCCAATTCGACATCATCAAAGAAAATTTGAGTTGAGAGCTATTGTTCATCACAAAACATGTGAAGCACTAATTTATCTTAGTTTTTCAATTTCCTAAGGCGAGGTGAAACTCAGCCAAAGTGAGGCCAACATTTTTCAACCCCAATTGATCTACTTCCTTCACTTTATTTTGAATTTTTTTTATCAAAAGCAGAGTGACATGTTGTTGCAAATCAGTAGGACCCCCCTGGATGTTGATCAGATTTCTAGTTTGATCATACTAGCATCCAGTGTGATTGCATAACATTGAATCCTTTCCCCAAGTGTGGGACTTGCAAAATGAGAAAGGAATCTCTACTTTAGAGGCTAGTTCCTCAATTACTCTAGTCAAATTTATCACTTACAAGTTGAAAAGGTCTATATTCCTAACCCTACCCTAAATTCCAAAGGAGACAAAGATAGAAAATACAAAAAAGCTAAAACTAATGCTAATAGGTGATGCACCAAAGGAGTGGTGAGCATTTTTTACTTCTGTAGATTGACATAGTCCATAAAAATGCAACAAATAACCTCATGCACAAACTGATAATTGTAATGAAGGATCAGAAATTAACCAAACAACACAGGTAGAGGATGAAAACTAATCACAGAGGCTGTATTGTTATTTTCATCATCAAAATCACTTGCATTACAACACCTGAGAGGCAAAATAAAGTTTCAGCTCTTAGAAAAGGTCTGATATTCCACCAAAATCACTTCCAAGGTGAGAAAGGGGACCTGTAATACAAAAAAAAAGTTCAACCCTTTGAAAATGAGCCAAATCTGGCTTTTACAGTGCAAGGGACGAGCCCAGGAGAGAGAAATGTGGGAAAACGTGGAATGGATTCAACCGTTGACTAAAATGCATTCAAAATAGCATGGGCATCCTTACAGACCCATCCCCTGACATTTTTAGCTATGCTGGGAGTGAATGCGAGCCATTCTTCATTAAAAATGGTTGTTGAAATGTCATTTCTATCCATGACCACGTGCCAGAGGTGTCTTTCAATTTTATCTCTCCAACCTCCATCAAAATGCAAAAATGACCCCAGAATCTTGTAGATAATTTCACCAGATTTCCATTGATATAAAGAACGTGAAAAACTGAGCTCTGTATCGAAAGATATGGCCATTTGAAGTTTTAGGGCAAAACAGAGCCAAATCGGGTTGGCCGACAAAAATTTGAATTTTTACACCTTTTTGGTCATTTGGAAAATTTTCCAAAATTTCGCCGTGCTCCGCCACTCTAGGTGCCATGTGGTGGCATTTCATTGGCCACGGGCCTTTCAGGTAAAAATTTTCCCAAAAAACTCCGCCGAACCATAACTTAAAAAATACATGGAGTTAGGAGGAAAACTTTACCTTTCTGGAAAGTTGAGAAAGAGATCTATCTAATGGTGTCATTATTAGAAGGTTTTGAGTTCCTAAAAAGAAAAATATTATTTCTGAGACACAAGAGAAGGAAAGATGAAAGGGAGTTAGCCACAAAATTAGCAGGGGGCACATTTTGGATAACAATTTTGGCAACTCAGAGGGGTCATCTGCCTGCTGGATGAAGTTACCAGTTGCCTGAAGTAATCCATTGGGCATGGAGTCAGGTGATTTTCTGTCTGATACCCCAACTGACTAGAACATTGCAAGGAGGAACATGGAATATCACCTGATGGAGCAAGGCCTACAAACACATTCCCAGGAATAGCAAGCCTGTGCCAAAGCACTTAGGGAAAGAAAAACTAATCTACAACAAAACAATGTGTACAAGAACTTGGAGGAATGAGAAAACTAAACTAATATGTACAAGGTGGAGTATTTCCTTCAGTAGCAATGCTTCAGATGGATTCCATTGACTGGAATCTGTAGTTCTTCGCCATCCAATGAAGACAATTGGAAGGCATTGCTATCCTTACACTTTATGACCATGTATGGGCCACTCCAAATGGCATCAAATTTTGAATGCTTTCCCGGGTTTTCTCTATTTGCATCCCATTTTAGCACTAGATCTCCAACTTGGAAGGATCTATTCTTGGCCTTTCTATCAAAGGTCTTCTTTATCAAAGCTTGATCCTTCTCCATTGCTTGGGATGCCTGATTCCTGATTTCTTGGAGCTCCATCAATTTTGCATATCTAACTTCCATGGGCTCAAAATCCAACAACTCCAACCGTTTCATGAGTTCCAATGTTGGAAACTCAAGAGACGTGGATAAAATTGCCTCTCTCCCATAAACAAGCTTGAATGGAGAATTACCTGTAGATCTCTTGGGAGTTATCCTATCAGCCCATAAAGCTGATTTCAATTTAGTATGCCAAGACCTCTGATTTTCATCAAGAGTCCTCCTAATGATCTTCAACAAGTTCTTGTTTATAGACTCAACCTAGCCATTACCCTGAGGGTAATAGTTTGATGAAGTACTTAGGTAGATCCCGTTCTTGATAGCCCATTAGGTCACCTTGGATCCGATGAATGCTAATGCATTATCTGATATTATTGTAGATGGTATGCCAAACCTGGTTACTATTCCCTCATAGAAATCTAGGATACTAGCTTCATTTGCTTCCTTGAGTGCTACTGCTTCAGTCCATTTGGTGAAGTAATCTGTGGCTGTTAAAATCCACTTGTGCCCTTGGCTCGAATTGGGATTAATAACTCTAATGAAGTCTAAACCCCACTGCATGAATGGATGGTCAACTGAAATTGGATGCAAATGGAAGGGGCAGCCAGCCTCTCTTTTCCAGTGAAAAAATGCACAATTCTTGCACCTCTTGATCCATGCATAACAATCATTGCAAATCTTGGGCGCAATAATAACCAGCCCCTCATGATCTTTAGAGCTATCACTCTTGGTGCAAAATTACCACCAGATGGTCCACCATGGAACTCTTCCAACACCCTATGAATCTTATTTGTACCAATGCATCTCAGTAGTACTCCATTCACATCTCTTTTGAAAAAAACACTATCAACAAGGGCATATGGGACAGCCTGCAATCTGAAGTGTCTTCTTTGGGTCTTGTTCATCTCTGGAGGACATAGGCCTATGCTTAGGAAGTGCATTATACTCTGGGTCTAGCAAGGGTTGGGGACACCATTATTTTCCTCTTGAGTGCTTCCTTGCTCATGGCTGTCTTGCAATGCCAAAACAACCTCCTTCTCATTGCATGCTTCCTATTGTTTGTTTAAAATCTACTGCTCACACAATCCTTTTCCTCTGACCAACTTGGTGACCTTGATCTCTATTTCATACTCCATGACACGAGTAATCCAACCTGCCCTTTTTTCATTCAAGTCTTTATTTAGGAGGAAGTCCTTAACTCCCACATGAGAAACCAACAATTGAACCTTGTTGTTTGAGACTAAATGCTTGAACTTCTTCGAGCTTCTGATTACTGCAAGAACATGCTTCTCAATGAAACAATATCTCACCTCATAGTCCTCCAGGATTTGGCTAAAGAAAGCAATTGGCTGCTCATAATTGTCCTTGTTCTACTGTACCAAAATTGCAGAAATAGTATCATCACCCCCAAATGCATAGAGGATGAAATCCTTGGAGAAATCCGGGTTGACGAGAGTTGGGACTTGAGAGATGGCTTCTTTGATTACTTCAAAACTTTCCTTGCCTTCTACTATCCATTTGAAAGCCATGCTTTTCTTTAACATCTTGGTGATAGGCCTGACAAGGGCTGCAAAATTTGGGGACAAAACCTCTGAACAAAATTTATTCTCCCCAAGAAACTTTGAAGGGACTTCTTGTGGCTTGGCAATGTTAGTGCTCTTATGGCTTCAACTCTTTCTGGATCAATTTCTAATCCTTCTTTGGAGACAATGTGACCAAGGAGCTTTCCTTCATGGGCTAAGAAAATACATTTTTTAGGATTCAAGGAGACTCCAAATCTTCTACACCTTTGGAACACTTGTCTCAAATGAGAGAGGTGGTCTACTGCATTTTTTGAAAAAACAGTGATATCATCAAGATATATCAACACTATGTTGTTAATCAAACCTTTGAACACCATGTCCATTGCTCTTTGGAAGGTAGCTCCAGCGTTGGACAGCCCAAATGGCATTTTCCTATATGCATAAGTTCCCTATTTGGTTGTTTCCTTCACCATAATCTGATTATACCCTGAATAGCCATCAAGTAGTGAAAACCTTTCAGAGCCAGCAACAACTTGCAAAATCTGCTCCATGGAAGGTAGTGGGTAATGATCCTTGAGAGATGCTCTATTCAAATCTCTGAAGTCAACACATAATCTGATTTCCCCACTCTTCTTTCTAACTGGGACCAAGTTGGCAACCCAACTAGAATGCTTGATAGGGAATATGATTCTTGATTCTATCAACTTATCCAATTCTTTCCTCATGAGAGGCTACATGTGTGGACTGAATGGTCTTTGTTTTTACCTGATGGGCTTAGTACTTGGGTCCAATTCAATGGTATGCTGAGCTAACTCAGGATTGAAACCTTCCAAATCTTCATAGCTCCAAGCAAACACATCAGGGAATTCTTGAAAAACTTGTATGAACTCATACCTTTCTTGCTCAGTTGTCATCTTACCAATTTGGAGTGATTTACCTCTTTCTACTGAGATGGACACTAAATCTTCTCCCTTCACTTGGATGTTTGCTTTCTCCTTCCTAAACTGATCATTAGGATTGAAAATGGACTCCAAAGTAATAAGTCCCTTTTGTAGTTTTTTGGTTCTCAGCTACACCACTTGGTCACCATACTGCTGCTCTAACTTTTCCTGATTTTTGGCTAAGAATTCAGCCTCTTCTTGCAAGAAAATGGATGATTTGCTGATCATTTTCAAACACTTGCCAACTTACATTGTTATCTGGCACTAAAGGCCTCATAATCACATGGATGTTTGGATGTACCTTATCTTTTTGAATGCTTTCAACAACGTCAAAGGATGATCCAACTACTGCAAGCCTGTCAGCAGCTTGGTTCTCTTTCCTAGGAATGGATTTGATGCCAAAACCCTCAAAATCTTTAATGAGGTCCCACACTCTGTTCTTGTAGCACTTGAGTAGATCATTCTTGATAGCATGCTTCCCCTTGACTTGGTTGACAATCAACTCACTATTACCAATGACTTGCAAGTTATTTATTCCTCTCTTGATTGCCCAATGCAGTCCTTGCACCAAGGCTTCATATTCAGCAGTGTTGTTAGAGCATGCAAACTGAAATCTAAAAGCTGAATAATACTTAACTCCTTGAGGTGAGACCAACATGGCTCCCCCTCCTACACCTTGTGTACTCCTTGATCCATCAAAAAACAATTGCCATACCTCATTGTCATCCTTGTGGTCTGGCTTGGTGATGCTAGGAATAGGAGGATTTTCTTCATGCATGCAATAGACTCCTAACTCAGATTCTTCTATTTCTTGATAAGGATCAAAAGCATGCACCTTGTTAGCCCATTCATCAAGAGTTAAATCTGGGATACTTCCTACCTTGGTGTCAGCTTCATCAATGCTTCGGTGATCTTCTTGATCAAACGCTGAACAATTGGCATTAATCTGACTTGGAGTGTAAGGCTCAATGTGAAATTTTGCAATAGGTTCAGACCTGATTGTGGCTTTGGTTCCATATCTTGTTCTGAATAGCATGTGTGACCAATCAGTAGACAAGTAACTGTTAGTGCAAAATCACAGCACCCCTGGATGTTGATTAGATTTCTAGGTTGATAATACTAACATCCAGTGTGATTGCATAACATTGAATCCTTTCTCCAAGTGTGGGCCTTGAAGAGTGAGAAAGGAATCTCCAGAGAAGGCTGGTTCCTATTTCTCTGTTCAGATGCACACGAAATATACAGAGGGTTATCTTTTCTTAAAACCTAATCTAATCTGCCAAGGAGACAAGGTAAGAAAATACGTAAAAATAAATTTAAACTAATGGAGGTGATGCACCGAGGAATGAAGAACACTTATTTTGCCAATAAACACAAACCACTTGAATGTGATACAAGATCATGCACAAATGACAGAAACTGCAGTAAAAGACCAGGAGGATGCAAAATGAACACAGAGAGGGTTGAGAATCATCCACAGACATGTATTACTTGCTCCAAAGATTGATACAATACACTGCAGAATGCTAAGAGGCAGAATAGTATTACAGTTCAAATGAGAGGTTCGAACTCCACAAATTCGCCTGAGGAAAAAAAGGGAGAGGCAAAACAGAAAAAATGTTCCACCCTGAAAAGAAGCTCCTCTTTACAATATATAGAAAGAAAATGAGAGAGGAAAGAGAGGAGGGAAAGCCAAATCTACCCCAACCATCTCTAGGTTGCATTCAATTCGTCCATCATGGCAGAAGCGGCGGATCCTGGCAAAACGGTGGGCTGCCTAACAGAAGTGGCGAACTGTCTGCTGCATTAAAGTTGTTTGTTGAAGCATTACTTCTGCTTGTTATTTCGTGCCAGAGGCGTTTCTCAATTTTCTCCCTCTAGACTACACGAAAATTCAAGAATAACCCTAGAATCATGTAGAGAATTTCATGAGCTTTCCGTTGATATAAAGAACGTGCAAATCTGAGCTTTGGATCGAAAGATATGTCGATCTGAAGATTTAGGGCACAGAACAGGTGAAAACGGATTTTGAAATATTTTCCCACGCATTGCCACCTGGACGCCACGTGGCATGCTCTGATTCGCTGAATAATTCTCTCTTCTCTACTTTTCGGCGGGCTTTGCTTTGAAATTTCTGTGGGCCCTAGCTGGGACACATGGCACTATCCCATAGGTTCGGATCGGTGCTCGAAAACTCGCCCTTTGACTTTTTTGACCTTTCTCCTTGTGACACGTGGTGTGATTTTATTGGTTCTCGGCCCTGCCGGCTCTTTCGCGCCCTTCGCGTCTATTTGGCCCAAATGGCACAGTGCTCCTTATGCTGATTTCTGGTGAACCGGCCGGTTCACATCCATTTGTCCCAAATGTCCTAGTTTGTTTCGGACTGCTTGGCCCTTTTTCGCCCGGTTCGGCCGGTTCGCGTCTTTTTGGCCTGCTTGTCCCAATTTGTTTCAGACTGCTTGGCCCTTTTTCGCCTGGTTCACACCTTTTTGGCCTGCTTGTCCCAATCATTTTTGACTTCCTGTGCTCATTCCGGCCGACTCGGCCGGTTCGGGCCTTTTTGGCCCAAACGTCCTGAGCAACACTTAGCTAATTTTTCTTCCTCCTTCGGCCGGATCGGCTTTTCGCGCCCGCCACATACTTCTGGCCTGATTGTCCCAAATGCAATTTGGGCCACTTGGAGGCTTTTCGGCCGATCCGCGCCTTGATGTCCCAAATGTCCCAGTTGCTCCCTTGAGCAGGACTTAGCCAATTTTTACACTTTTTCCTGGATTAACCTATTTGCCTTTCTGCAACTTTTTCACATTTTCTCAGAGCTTGCTCCCTCCTTCTTCAGCCTGGGGAGTTAGAAAATTTCCTGAAGGGACACTAGAAACCTGATTTTTGCTCTGAATCAATCAATTTTCTTAGGATTTGGATATTCTGATGCATGTTATCAAAATTACCCTGGGGGGTGAATTTTGGATAACAATTTGGCGACTCAGCGGGATCATCTGCCTGCTAGATGAAAAGACCAGTTGCCTGAAGCAATCCATTGGGCATGGAGTCATCAAATATTTTGTTAGAATCCAAACTGACTCAGAATGTGCGAGGAGGAAGATGGAATGTGACCTGATGAAAGCAAAGACATGCTAAACATCTCCATGGACAGCAAACTGTGCTAAGGCACTTAGGGAAAACAAAACTAACCTACAGCAAAACAATGTGAACAAGCACTTGGAGGAAAGAAAATCTAATCTAGTATTTACAGATGTAGTGAACCTCCCTCTAGAAGCAACGATTGAGATAGATTCCATTTACTGGAATCTGCAGTTCTTCACCATCCAATGAAGCCAATTGGAAAGCATTGTTGTTCTTGCACTTTGTGACCATGTATGGGCCACTCCAAATGGCATCGAATTTTGAATGCCTTCCTGGTTTTGCTCTGTCCACATCCCATTTCAATACTAGATCCCCTACTTGAAAAGATCTATCTTTGGCCTTCCTATCAAAGGTCTTCTTGATCAAAGCCTGATCCTTTTCCATTGCTTGGAATGCCTGATCTCTGATTTCTTGCAGCTCCATCAATTCTGCATATCTCACCTCCATGGGCCCAAACTCTAGCAACTCCAGCTGTTTCATGAGTTCCAACATTGGCAACTCAAGTGACATGGGCAAGATTGCCTCTCTTCCGTAGACAAGCCTAAATGGAGAGTTACCTGTGGATCTTTTGGGAGTTATCCTATCAGCCCATAAGGCTGATTTCAGTTTGGTATGCCAAGCTCTCTGAGTCTCATCAAGAGTCCTCCTAATGATCTTCAACAAGTTCTTGTTTGTAGACTCGGCCTGGCCATTACCTTGAGGGTAATAGTTTGATGAAGTGCTCAGGTAAATCCCGTTCTTGACAGCCCACTCAGTCACTTTAGATCTAATGAATGCCAATGCATTATCAGAAACTATTGTAGCAGGTACACCAAATCTGGTAGTTATTCCCTCGTAAAAGTCCAAGATGCTAGACTCATTCGCCTCTTTGACTGCTACTGCTTCTGTCCATCTGGTGAAGTAGTCTGTGGCTGTCAAAATCCATTTGTGCCCTTGGCTCGAATTGGGATTGATGACTCCAATGAAGTCCAAACCCCATTGCATGAATGGCTGGTCAACTAAGATTGGATGTAATGGGAGGGCTGCAAGTCTCTCTTTTCCTGTGAAGAATGCACAATTCTTACACCTCTTGATCCATGCATAGCAATCACTGAATATTTTAGGTCAATAATAACCAGCCTTTATGATTTTCAGAGCTGTCACTCTTGGTGCAAAATGGCCACCAGCTGGTTCATCATGAAACTTTTTTAATACCCTTTGGATCTGACCTGTGTTAATGCATCTCAGCAGCACTCCATTCACGTCCTTCTTGAACAAAACTCCATCAATGATGGTATATGGAATAGCTTGCAACCTGAAGTGTCTTCTTTTTGCTTTGCTCATTTCTAGAGGGCACATGCCCGTCTGTAGGAAATGTATCATATTCTGAGTCCAACAGGGAGTGGACACATCATCATTTTCCTATTTTTGATCATCTTGTAATAGCAGGACAGTGTCTTCTTCATCTTCTGGGTTGTCTAGTTGTTTGGAAGTGAGCTGCTCACACAAACCTTTGCCTCTTACCAGCTTGGTGATTTTGATCTCAATGTCATACTCCATGACACGGGTGATCCATCCTGCCCTTTTCTCATTTAAATCCTTTTTGAGGAGGAGAAGTCCTTAACCCCAGCATGTGAGACCAGCAACTGGACCTTGTTGTTTGAGACTAAATGCTTGAATTTCTTCAAGCTCCTGAATACTGCAAGCACATGTTTTTCAATAAAAGAGTAACTCAACTCGTAGTCATTTAGGCTTTGGCTGAAGAAGGCAATCGGCTGTTCATCATTATCTTTGTTCTATTGTACCAGAATGGCAGAAATAGTGTCATCACCTCCAAATGCATAGAGGATGAAATCCTTGGAAAAGTCTGGGTTGATGAGAGTGGGTGCCTGGGAGATGGATTCTTTGATTGCTTCAAAGCTCTCCTTGCCTTCTGCCGTCCATTTGAAATCCATGCTTTTTCTTAACATTTTGGTGATGGGCTTGACAAGGGCTGCAAAATTTGGGACAAACCTCCGAACAAAGTTTATCCTTCCCAGGAAACTTTGAAGAGCCTTCTTGTGACTTGGCAATGGTAGAGCCCTTATGGCTTCAACCCTCTCTGGATCAATTGCTAATCCTTCCTTGGAGACAATATGGCCAAGGAGTTTCCCTTCATGTGCAAGAAAGATGCACTTCTTAGGATTCAAAGACACTCCAAACTCTCTACACCTCTGAAACACTTGCCTGAGGTGAAAGAGGTGGTCTGCAGCATTCTTTGAGAAAACAGTGATATCATCTAGGTATATCAGCACTATTTTGTTGATTAAGCCTTTGAATGCCATATCCATAGCTCGCTGGAATGTTGCTCCGGCGTTCGACAGTCCAAATGGCATCTTCTTGTAAGCATACATGCCCCATTTAGTTGTGAAGGCTGTCTTGAACTGGTCTTCCTCCTTCACCATAATTTGATTGAAGCTTGAGTATCCATCAAGTAGTGAAAATATTCCTGAACCAGCTATGACCTTCAATATTTGCTCCATGGAAGGGAGTGGATAATGGTCCTTAAGAGATGCCCTATTGAGGTCTCGGAAAGTCCACACACAACCTGATTTCTCCGCTCTTCTTCCTAACCGGAACCAAGTTCGTAACCCAGCTTGAGTGCTTGATAGGGAATATAATTGCTGACTCAATCAGCTTGTTCCAGTTCTTTTCCTCATTAGAGGCTCCATGTGTGGATTGACTGGTTCTTTGTTTCTACCTGACAGGCTTAGTATTTGGATCCAACTCGATGGTATGCTGAGCTAAGTTGGGATTGAAACCTTTCAATTCTTTATAGCTCCAAGCAAACACGTCAGGGAATTCTTGACAAAGCTGTACGAATTCATACCTTTCTTGCTCAGTTGTCATTTTTCCAATTTGCAATGGCTTGTTCTCTTCTACCAAGATGGATACCAAATCTTCCCTCTTGACCTGAATGTTTGCTTTCTCCTTTCTAAACTGATCATTGGGGTTAAAAATTGACTCCAAGGTGATAAGTCCCTTGGGCAGCTTGTTAGTTCTCAGCTGTATCACCTGGTCACCATATTGTTGTTCCAACTTCTCTTGATTCTTAGCTGAGAACTCAGCTTCTTCTTGCAAGAAGTGGATGATTTGCTGGTCATTCTCAAATACTTGCCAACTGACATCGTTATCCGGCATTGAAGGCCTCACAATCACGTGGATGTTTGGCTGTACCTTGTCTTGTTGAATGTTTTTTACAATGTCAAAGGCTGCCCCTACTGCTGCAAGCCTGTCAGCAGCTTGATTCTCTTTCCTAGGAATGGCCTTGATGCCGAAACCCTCAAAATCTTCCATGAGGTCCCCACACCCTGTTTCTTGTAGCATCTGAGTAGATCATTTTTTGGTAGCATGCTGTCCCTTGACCTAATTTACAATCAATTCACTGTCCCCAAAAACTTGCAAGTTCTTTTTTTTTTTTTTGATTGCCCAATGCATCCCCTGCACCAAGTCTTCATATTCAGCAGTGTTATTGGAGCATGCAAATTAAAACCTAAAAAGCTGAATAATACTTTACTCCTTGAGGTGAAATAAGCATGGCTCCCACCTCCTGCACCTTGTCTACTCCTTGATCCATCAAAAAGCAGCTGCCATACCTCATTGTCCATCCTTGTGGTTTTGGCTTGGTGATGTTAGGAATAGGTTGACTTTCTTCGTGTATACAATAGACTCCTAGCTTAGATTCTTCTATTCCTTGATAAGGATCAAAAGCATGCACCTTGCTTGCCCATTCATCAAGAGTCAAATCTGGGATACTTCCAACCTTAGTGTCAGCTTCATCAGTGCTAGGGTGATCTTCTTGATCAAATGGCCGAGCAATTGGCATTAATCTTACTTGGAGTATAGGGCTCAATGTGGAAGTTTGCAATAGGTTATGATCTAATTGTGGCCTTAGTTCCATACCTTGTTCTGAATAGCATGTGAGACCAATCAGCGGACAAATATCCCCCAATCTTGGCTGTGAAGTCCCTTGACAAGCATAGGGCAAAGAGTGGTGGAAGGTCTATGACTGATACATCTTGTAAGACAACAACATTTTGTACATGCATGCAAGGTAAGACTCAAATTTCTAATCACTCCAACTGTTGCTATTGCTGTCCCATCCAGCTGCACTACTCCCTTAGATGTTATTTCATATTGGAGCGCCTAACTGATCAGCTATCTGTTTAGGCATTACTGAGCTACTTGCCCTGGAGTCTATCATGCAATTATGCACTAGCTGATTTCCAATGATTAACGAAACATAAAAAGGGGGGGGGCTTCAACATTTTACCTTGTTGTGCTCCATGATTTCCTTCAGGCTGGGCAGCATTTGTAAGCACTTTGTCTTGCCTCTGAACCTGCTGATTCGAAGTTAGCCAGTCCTTCATAGTAGCTTGCAGTAGATCTCTTTGGCCTGGGATGGATAGGGATTCCCACATAGATATATTGATGTTTGTCTTCTTCATCTGATCAACGATACTGAATGGTGATGAAGGATCTCTCTACTGTCCTTTGGTTTGCACATTTATTCCTTGTATGTGGGCAGCAACAGCTGGCATTTGAGTTGTCCTAGGGGCTGTTCTTGGCTGCCCTTGTGCATTTGAAACTGGGTTTTGCTTGCCAATCATTTGTGGAGCTATGGAAGGTTGTGGATTGGCTGGGGCTAATGGCTGTTCTTCACCCAAATTTCTCCTTTTTGACCTTGTGTTGGCTGCAACACCTTGAGAGACTGCCTGATTCAGTACCACAGAAAATCCTCTGCCTGCCAATTTACCAATGTGGTGTCCATTTGGGGCAGATTGTTGCTGGAATGTTTCTTGTTGTTGGCCGCTTTTCTTGATTGCTTTCACCCTCCACACCAGTAGTTGTTACCATTAAAGCTTGAGTTAAAGCACCATTGTAGCACATGGATTGGTTATGGGGTTCATTACATGGAAAACACCAATCATACTCTTGGGCAATGTTGTTTTGTGTCTGGTACTAATGCCTTAGAGGCAGATATGGCATTTGGATTATAGGGCTAGAAAGGTCTATTGACAAGAGGCCTTGTTTGATTCATATTTGTGGCTGGATTAGGTGGTCTTTGAGGCTGGTATGGCTGCCTATTAGGTTGAGCTTGAGGCTGATACGAAGGTCTAAAACCTTGAGCTTGCTGTCTCTTGAGTGTGGACCAGCTCATTACCTAAATTTTTGCAGTTGCTTCATGACTTCTTGAAGGCTCATTTGGGGCACTTGGAGATGAAGTGGAAGCTTCATTTGAACTTTGATTTCTAGGAGTGGGAGAAGGAGCTAAGACAGGTGCCTGACTAGTACTTGGGCTCTCTAAACTTGGATATAATGGCATTGGAGGCCTAGGAGCTAGCTTGCCAGCTTGAATCAGACAATTTTCAGCTCTAATGGCAATACTATAAGCAGCAGAAACACAGGATAGTTGTGCCTCCCATAGATTGAACCAACATAGAAATATCAGAATTTAAAGCTTTAAGGTAATATAGAAAAGCACCTTCTGCTGTTGGCCTGACTGCTACTGGAATTCTATCCCAAAGATCTTTGAAATCTGAAGTTGAAGTCAGTTAGCTGCTCATTGGAAGCTCTCTTGATGGTTGTCAGCTGCTCTAAAAGAGACAAGTTGTCTCCCTTCTCTCCAAATTGATTATGAAGTGCAATACACAGCTGATTCCAGTTCGTGATAGAAGCAACTTCAAGGCTCCTAAACCATTGCAATGCCTTCCCTTTGAATGAAGACGACAACAATTTGACAGCTACTTGCATCTCGTTAATCTCATGGATTGCACAAAATGTTAGCAATGTCCTTGACATGATCACCAGGAGTGGTCTGATTTTCTCCAGTAAAGTATGGAATGTTCTTCAGTGCTGCAATTGGGATTGGATTTTGTGCATTGAGAGCAGTGCTCCTTAGTGGGCTGCTGCCTGTCAAGTTGACATAGGGGGTTTACTTGGTTGCGCCATTCTGATTGGTCTTAAAACCCTTGTATATTGAAAGAAAGGCCTGTCATGTGGAGGAGTTGAGAGAGTTCTGTTTGGTGGATATGGAGAGCTTTGAATCCTTCTTCCTCTTTGCCTTCTTCTTGGAGATAACTGCAGGTATTCAAATAGCACCTCCTCTTCTCCAACTCTTGACCTTGTGATTCTTCTCATAAGCTTTTAGGCCTGTACTGCTGAAACCAGTTGATTCTTCCCCTTGGAGTCACCAGATATGCAAATAATAGCTCTTTTTAAGCAAGAAAATTGTAGCAGATGCATATCAACTTTGCTACAATAAAAAATGAGACCTCTAGGTCCCACCCGGCGTGCCAAAACTGTTAGTGCAAAATCACAGCACCCCTGGATGTTGATTAGATTTCTAGGTTGATCATACTAACATCCAGTGTGATTACATAACATTGAATCCTTTCTCCAAGTGTGGGACTTGAAGAGTGAGAAAGGAATCTCCAGAGAAGGCTGGTTCCTATTCCTCTGTTCAGATGCACATGAAATATACAGAGGGTTTTCTTTTTTTAAAACCTAATCTAATCTGCCAAGGAGACAAGGTAAGAAAATGTGTAAAAATAAATCTAAACTAATGGAGGTGATGCACCGAGGAATGAAGAACACTTATTTTGCCAATAAACACAGACCACTTGAATGTGATACAAGATCATGCACAAATGACAGAAACTGCAGTAAAAGACCAGGAGGATGCAAAATGAACACAGAGAGGGTTGAGAATCATCCACAGACATGTATTACTTGCTCCAAAGATTGATACAATACACTGTAGAATGCTAAGAGGTAGAATAGTATTACAGTTCAAATGAGAGGTTCGAACTCCACAAATTCGCCTGAGGAAAAAAAGGGAGAGGCAAAACAGAAAAAATGTTCCACCCTGAAAAGAAGCTCCTCTTTACAATATATAGAAAGAAAATGAGAGAGGAAAGAGAGGAGGGAAAGCCAAATCTACCCCAACCATCTCTAGGTTGCATTCAATTCGTCCATCATGGCAGAAGCAGCGGATCCTGGCAAAACGGTGGGCTGCCTAACAGAAGCGGTGAACTGTCTACTGCATTAAAGTTGTTTGTTGAAGCATTACTTCTGCTTGTTATTTCATGCCAGATGCATTTCTCAATTTTCTCCCTCCAGACTGCACCAAAATTCAAGAATAACCCTAGAATCATGTAGAGAATTTCATGAGATTTCCGTTGATATAAAGAATGTGCAAATCCGAGCTTTGGATCGAAAGATATGTCGATCTGAAGATTTAGGGCACGGAACAGGCGAAAGCGGATTTTGAAATATTTTCCCACGCATTGCCACCTGGATGCCACGTGGCATGCTCTGATTCGCTGAATAATTCTCTCTTCTCTACTTTTCGGCGGGCTTTGCTTTGAAATTTTTGTGGGCCCTAGCTGGGACACGTGGCACTATCCCATAGGTTCGGATCGGTGCTCGAAAACTCACCCTTTGACTTTTTTGACCTTTCTTCTTGTGACACGTGGCGTGATTTTATTGGTTCTCGGCCCTTCCGGCTCTTTCGTGCCCTTCGCGTCTATTTGGCCCAGATGGCACAGTGCTCCTTATGCTAATTTTGGGCGAACCGGCCGGTTCGCGTCCATTTGTCCCAAATGTCCCAGTTTGTTTCAGACTGCTTGGCCCTTTTTCGCCCGGTTCGGCCGGTTCGTGCCTTTTTGGCCTGCTTGTCCCAATTTTTTTGGGATTGCTTGGCCCTTTTTCACTCGGTTCGGCTGGTTTGCGCCTTTTTGGCCTGCTTGTCCCAATCATTTTTGACTGCCTGTGCTCATTCCGGCCGACTCGGCCGGTTCGGGCCTTTTTGGCCCAAATGTCCTGAGCAACTCTTAGCCAATTTTTCTTCCTCCTTCAGCTGGATCGGCTTTTCGCGCCCGCCGCGTACTTCTGGCCCGATTGTCCCAAATGTAATTTGGGCCACCTGGAGGATTTTCGGCCGATCCACGCCTTGACGTCCCAAATGTCCCAGTTGCTCCCTTGAGAAGGACTTAGCCAATTTTTACACTTTTTCCTGGATCAACCTATTTGCCTTTCTGCAACTTTTTCACATTTTCTCAGAGCTTGCTCCCTCCTTCTTCGGCCTGGGGAGTTAGAAAATTTCCTGAAGGGACCCTAGAAACCTGATTTTTGCTCTGAATCAATCAATTTTCTTAGGATTTGGATATTCTGATGCATGTTATCAAAATTACCCTGGGGGGGTGAATTTTGGATAACAGTAACCTCCAATCTTAGCTGTGAAATGCCTTGACAAACATAGGGTAAAGAGTGGTGGAAGGTTTATTACTGAGACATCTTGCAAAATAACCACGTTGGGATAGGCATGCAAAGTAAGACTCAAGTTTTTAATCACTCCAACTATTGTTACTACTGTCCCATCCAACTATACCACTCCTTTGGATATGGTTTCGTACTGAATTCCCAACTGATCAGCTATTTGCTTGGGCATTACTAAACTACTTGCCCCGGAATCAATCATGCAATTGTGTACTAATTGGTTCCCAATGATCAATGAAACATAGAATGGAGGGGGCTTCAACATCTTACCTCGCTATCCTCCATGATTCCCCTTAGATTGGGCAGGATTTGTGAGCACCTTCTCTTACATTTGGACTTGTTGATTTGAAGTTGACCAGTCCTTCATGGCAGCTTGTAGAAAATCTCTTTGGCCTGGGATAGATAGTGATTCCAACATTGATATGTTTACATTTTTCTTCTTCATATGATCAATGATATTGAATGGGGATGAAGTATCCTTTTGCTGTCCCTTGGCCTACACATTCATCCCTTGTATATGGGCAGCAACAACTGGCATTTGAGTTGGCCTAGGAACTATTTTAGGCAGTCCTCGTGTGCTTGGGATTGCATTTTGCTTTCCAATAGTTTGTGGAGTGATAGAAGGTCGTGAATTACTTGGGGCCAATGGTTGTTCTTCACCCAAATTTCTCCTCTTTGACCTTGTGTTGGCTGTAACACTTTGGGAAACTATCTGGTTCATGCCAAAAAAAACTTCTTCCTTCCAGTTTACAAGTGTGGTATCATTTGGAGTTGATTGTTGCTGGAATGTTTCTTGTTGCTAGTCATTTCTTTTACTACCTTCACCCTCCACACCAGTTGTTGTCACCATTAATGCTTGATTCAAGGCACCGTTGAAGCACATGGACTGGTTATGAGGTTCATTGCATGGGAAACACCAATCATACTCTTGAGCCATATTGTTTTGTACTGGCACTAATGCTTTAGAGGCAAATGTAGCATTGGGATTATAGGGCTGAAATGGTCTGTTGGCAGGAGGCCTTGCTTGATTTAGATTTGCAGCTGGATTGGGTGGTCTTTGGGGTTGATATGTCTACCTGTTAGGCTGAGCTTGAGGCTGGAAGGAAGGTCTAAAACCTTGAACTTGCTGCCTTTTGAGCGTAACCAGCTCATTACCTAGATTTTGCAATTGCTTCATGACTTCTTGAAGTTCATTTGTGGCACTAGAAGATGAAGTGGAAGCTTCACTTGAATTTTGATTTCTAGGAGTGGGAATAGAAGCTAAATTAGGCACTTGGCTAGTACTTGGGCTCTCTCAACTTGGAAATAATGGCATTAGAGGCCTAGGAGCTAGCTTGCCAGCTTGAATCAAATGATTTTCAGCTCTAATGGCAATGCTATAAGAAATGGGGATAGTTGTGCCTCCCATGGACTGAATTAACATAGAAATATCAGAATTTAAAGCTTTAAGGTAATAAAGAAAAGCACCTTCTACTGTTGGCCTGACTGCCACTGGAATTCTCTCCCAAGTCCTTTGAAATCTAAAATTAAAATCAGTCAGCTGCTCATTGGGAGCTCTTTTAATAGTTGTCAGCTACTCCAAAAGGGACAAGTTGTCTCCCTTTTCCCCAAAATGCTCATGGAGGGCTATGCATAGCTGATTCCAATTTTGAATAGAACCTGAGGCAAGACTTCTAAACCATTGCAAAGCTTTCCCTTTGAATGAAGATGCCAACAGTTTGACAGTAACTTGCATCTCGTTGATCTCATGGATTACACAAATGTTAGCAATATCCTTGACATGATCACCAGGTGAGGTTTGATTTTCTCCAGTGAAGTATGGAATGTTCTTCAATGCTACAACTGGGATTGGATTTTGTGCATTGAGAGCAAGTGGGCTGCTGCCAGTGAAATTGACATAGATGTTGTTTTGTGCCATTCTGATTGGCCTTAAAATCCTTGTTGATTGAATGAAAGGCCTACCAGGTGGAGGAGTTGAGAGAGTTCTATTTGGTGGCGATGGAGACCTTTGGATTCTCCTCCCACTTTACCTTATTCTTAGAGATAATTACAGATATTCAAACAACACCTCTTCTTCTTTAGCTCTTGACCTTGTAGTGATTCTTCTCATGAGTTTTCAGGTTTGCACTGCTAAAACTAGCTGATTCAAAGTAAGAAACTTGCAACAAATGCACATCATTTTTTTTGCAATGAAGATGAAGACTTCTATGTCCCACCGAGCGTGACAAAATTGTTGTTGCAAATCAGCAACACCCCCTGGATGTTGATCAGATTTCGAGTTTGATCATACTAACATCCAGTGTGATTTCACAACATTGAATCCTTTCCCCAAGTGTGGGACTTGCAAAATGAGAAAGGAATCTCTAGTTTAGAGGTTGGTTCCTTAATTACTCTGGTCAGATTTATCACTTACAAGTTGTAGAGGTCTATATTCCTAACCCTACCCTAAATTCCAAAGGAGATAGAGATAGAGACTGTAAAAAAGCTAAAACTAGTGCTAATAGGTGATGCACCAAAGGAGTGGTGAGCATTTTTTACTTCTACAGATTAACACAGTCCATAAAAATGCAACAAAGAACCTCATGCACAAATTGATAATTGTAATGAAGGATCAGAAATTAACCAAACAACACAGGCAGAGGATGAAAACTAATCGTAGAGGCTGTATTGTTATTTTAATCATCAAAATCACTTGCATTACAAAACCTGAGAGGAAAAATAAAGTTGCAGCTCTTAGAAAAGGTCTGATATTCCACCAAAATCACTTCCAAGGTGAGAAAGGGGACCTGCAATACACAAAAAATGTTCAACCTTTTGAAAATGAGCCAAATCTGGGTTTTACAGTGTAATGGACGAGCCCATGAGAGAGAAACACAGGAAAACATGGAAGGGATTCAACCATTGACCAAAACACATTCAAAATAGCATGGGCATCCTTACATACCCATCCCCTGACATTTTTAGCCATGCTGGGAGAGAATGCGAGCCATTCTTCATTAAAAACAGTGGTTAAAACGTCATTTCTGTGCATGACCATGTGCCAGAGGTTTTTTTCAATTTTATCTCTCCAACCTCCATAAAAATGCAAAAATGACCCTTGAATCTTGTAGATAATTTCACCAGCTTTCCATTGATATAAAGAACGCGAAAAACTGAGCTCTGTATCGAAAGATATGGCCATTTGAAGTTTTAGGGCAAAACAGGGCCAAATCGGGTTGGCGGGCAAAAATTTGAATTTTTGCACCTTTTTGGTCATTTGGAAAATTTTCCAAAATTTCCCCGCGCTTCACCACTCTAGGTGCCATGTGGCAGCATCTCATTGGCCGTGGGCCTTTCAGGGGAAAATTTTCCCAAAAAACTCTGTCGAGCCATAACTTCAAAAATACATGGAGTTAGGAGGAAAACTTTACCTTTCTGGAAAGCTGAGAAAGAGATCTATCCAATGGTGTCATTTCCAGAAGGTTTTGACTGCCTAAAAATAAAAATATTATGTCTGAGGCACAAGAGAAGGAAAGATGAAAGGGAGTTAGCCACAAAATCAGCAGGGGGCACATTTTGGATAACATGACTATCTTTAAGTTATCAATTGATTGTTTCACCAATTTTTTTTGTTTACGCCCATCCATGTTTGTGGACGGGTTGTTAAAAATATCACATGTGTGGAGACATTTTTATATCATTGGTAGCCTTTTTGATCTTGATACCCAAGTCAATATCATCATCATCGTTAGGCTTCGTTCATCACTTTGATTCTCCTTTGAATGGTTATTTGGTTTATATCATGTCACTACAATTTTGGTAATTACATCTGATTTCTTGTATTCTTGACCTAAATATCTATATTTTAATCTTACACTATATAAATGTTAACAATTCCTAGGTATACTATTAATTTAGTTTGATTTCAATTATTACCTTGATTCTGAAAAGTGTTAAGTGTTACCACTTGTGTGTGTTATATCAATATCATATTGATAGAAATAATTTACTTTCTCGTAAAGTTTGGTTAACATATCTATGTGGAATTTTTTTGTCACTCACAATCATAACTAAAACCCTTTGGAATATAGTTCTTGATTGAATTTAAGCTTACATCTAGTATAATTTGTTTAGAGGTCACATTTAGTTCTTGTTATTCCTTACGTTGTATTCATTCATTTGAACTCGACATAAGTAGGGACATTTTGTTAATCATCATACAACACTAAATACCTTTCCAATAACAAATTTAGGACGTAATTCATTTGATTATTTGGTTTGAAACTCAAAATTGTGTGACTGATTCTCGTTTGGTTCGTTCATTTAAGAGAAAATTATTGTGTCACATTGGTTCTTTGACATTCCTTCATTTCTTGACATTTCCTCTTTTCAATTAGGTTTGATAAAATATTTGAAAACATTCACAGACACCTTAGTGAACCTATTACATTTCATGGCTCCTAAAACAAGAATAGGACTAAAAAAGAAAGCTCAGGAAGCCTCAAACAAGTAAGGATTAAACCCTTTTATTGGCCATGATCTTGGGCCTTTATTCTCCATGGAGAAAGAAGTAGAATAAATTATAGATCATAGTGGTGAAAATTTGGAATCACCACATGCGGAGTTTTACTTCAACCCCACCCTATTAGATGAATTACTTTTTAGAAACAAGGATCAGGTACTAGCATGAGTTGTGGAGTTAGGATCCAGAATGCCTATCTAAAAGGAGGAAATCCCTACTACAAATGATGTTAATGAAGAGGAGCAACCTCTTATTAAGATGGATGATATCTTAACACATGGATATGCTTATACTTCTAACATGGGAAACGATAATGTAGTGGGATATAGAATACCTTTCCTTAAGGTACCACGTAAAGTCATAATAGAACACGAAAAATGTTGAACAAACTTTGTAGCATGAATAAGAAGAGTAGCATCTCAAAGAATAAGTCACTATTCAACAACAAATTAGCAACCTTAGTCGATAATTGGCTTTGTTAATATCTCATGTACACAAAAAAAAAACAAGAATGTACAAAAGACAAAACCTAAGGTCAAAATTAGTGAACTTCAACTGGACAATCAAGGAGAAGATAATATGGAACATCATAATTTATATATCCCTACTTCTCCTATAAAATAAAAATTACTTGCTCAAGAAATTCTATCTATGAAAGTGACACCTATAAGACTCTAAGAGAGCACTATGGGGAATAGTAGAAAATATCAATATCAAGATCTATGTCCATATCCATTTGAAAAACTATGATGCTTCAACCCTTCCCTAAAAAGTTTTACATGCCAAAATTTTACAAATATAGAGGGAAAGGTGACCTGCAAGACCATGTAGAATATTTTTACATGGAATGCCAAGAAGTGGCCTACAGTGAAAACTACCTCATATGACTCTTTCCAAAGACTCTAGGGGGCCAAGCCTTGGAATGGTTCACTCGCTTACCCCATGGGTCTATTTTCACATTGCGTAAACTTGAAAAAATATTTGTATGACACTTCTCGTACAACATGGAAAGTGAAATAACCATGGTGGACTTGTGTAGCACTAAAAAATGTCCTAACGATACATTCACTAGCTTTCTAAAAATATGGAGAGGGATATCCAGTCACTTTTCTTGTACATTCCCTAAAAAACAACTAGTGAGTATCTTTGTGCCCAATCTCAACCCATAAAACAACTAGTGAGTATCTTTGTGCCCATTCCCATGCATTGTGTGCACACTTTTTAAGAGGTTATTGAAAAGGGCATTCAAATAGAGAAAGAACTTATTACCAAAGGAACCATTAAACCACACTCTAAGGATAACTAAAACACAAATACTACCAAAAATCTGAAAATATTCAACAAAAACAAGAATCACAAATTCTAAATGCATAAAAATAGTTCAAATTGGTTAACCTTTTAAACTGACCAAAGGACCTATTCAACCACCACCTAAACATAGAATGTTCACTCCTCTTAATGAGCCTTTGTTGGCCATATTAAAACAATTGGATGTAACTCACATGTTCACTTATCCCATGACACAACCCTTTGATGATAATGCTCCAAAACCATCATGGTACAAAGAGAATGACTATTGCAAATTACACTAAGTCAAGGGACACAAAATAGATAAGTGTCTATGAATTTGTCACTACATCCAAGACCTCATCGATAATGGGGACATAAAAGTGGATACCTCGGAGAAAAATCAAATGCCAAATGAAAAAATGGGTAATATTTAAGGAATCATTCCTTAACATGATAATTCAGATGAGAAAAATCCGGATTAAGGATAGTCATCCTAGAATTACAAAGAAGTGAATTATCTATATACCAAGAAGGACAAAAATAATTACAATTCACTCATTGGATGTACACCATTCAAATCAAGGGAAAGGATTATGTTGCGGTAACAAGGAATGCCCACCTTATGATTCCTGAACCCTCTCCATCGACCCCACAAGATGGTAGGTACAACCTAATAGAACAACTTGAGAAGACGTCTGCCAAGATTTCAATCTTGGATCTTCTCAAAATATCCAATGTACATAAGGAAATCTTGTACAAAATTCTACATGGGTCAGGAGGGCCACTAGAAATCTACCATTTGGATATTCAAGTTGCAGTGGTCAAAATTGTACCAATCGATTACATCTCCTTTAATCATAAGGATATCCCTATTGAATATCCATAAAATAATCTTCCCCTATATATTGAGGTATTCGTTACCCTCCGAAAGATAAAATGGGTTCTTGTGGAAATGGATCAGGGATGAATATATGCACATTGAATTTAATTAAGAAATTGGGACATACAGAAGAAGATCTAGAGTCCCACATCATTACCATAATTGCTTATGACAACATGGAAAGGGAATCACCTAGTACAATCACATTACCAATGGAAGTAGGACCCACTTGTCATCAGATGAAGTTTCATGTCTTCGAATTGGAACATCTATACAATATGCTTCTTGGCCGCCCATGGATTCATGCCATGTAGGCCGTGCCATCAACATTCCATCAATGCATCAAATTGAAACAAGAGGGACACACTGTCACAATACAAGGAGATCCAAATCCCTTTTCTCACAGTAGAGCTCTCAATAGTTTTATGTGTAAGGGTTTCTATACATGTCCCTTTACTGATATAGCTATTCGTCTTCAATGTGAAGCCATGAAGTCATGGGTATATTCAGATTACCTAAGTTCTTACACCCGTGAGGCTTCTACATCAACTTATCCTTTTGATTCATGGGATATGAAGGTTATCAAATATGGTTGTGGAGAGTATAATGTGTAATAAGCTATGTGGGTTTCAGACCTATCGTTGTCAAAACTAGAGGCTGACCCAACTATCATTTCAAACGGCCTAGAGATGAGTGAACTATTGGGTTGTTTTTACCTGGAGGGTTACTCGCTGAAGAGAAATTGTTGGACCCACCTATGACTTGGGTCCCGGAAGATACTCAGTCGACTTGTTACCAAATCTCAGAGTATAATAATTCTAGCTGAATGATGTATTCCATGGGCTACAAGGGCCTAGGATGTGGAAACAATGAGCAAGGACTGATAAAACTAGTTTCTCTCCCACATTTCAAGACAGAAAGATAAGGTATAAAAATTAAACCCTATGGATTGCACCCCAATGATCAAGATGCCACTTGTTCAGTGTGTGAAGATAGCTCTGATTATTTAGACAGTGACATAGATTCCCACTGTAGCCAATACAAGAATCTTTCCTCCACAAAACCTATTCATGGATACCGTTGTCCTCACCATAACACCAACTGAACCTAAAATTGACCTTGTTTATCATTTCCTTGGTAAATGGGACCAGAAACTTCATGTACAACTATATCTCTTTGAAAATGACAAATCCATTGAAGAATTCATGGGAATTCGAGATAAAATTCTGATTGGAGACCATAAGAAAGGTTTCTACATTGACTTAGATACCTGTGTGTACTTCGGCGAGGAAGCTAAGCTTTGTCGTCAGTAAAACTTGAGAAAAAGTGAGGGAAATATTTCCAATGAAAAGCCTTGGTAAAAAAAAAGTCCAAGTCACATAGTGAAAACCTCTTTGAGGCGTTGCCTAACAAACAAGTAATCAATTCAATGGACAAGAAAAGTGACCATGCCAAGTGTGAAAATCTCATAGAGACACCCTTAGAAGAAGATCTCAATCTTCCTCCTGATCCTACGCATATGCAAGATTTGTCAAAAAAATATAGTAGAAGAAGCCATTGATGTAAATATTGGAATAGAAGACAATCCATAGATAGTAAAACTTGGAGCTTCACTCTCAGCATGAGAATAGAAAACATTCACCATGCTTCTGTAGGAATTTGTAGATGTATTCGCATTTTTCTATAAGGATATGTTGGGCTTGGATCCAACTTTGGTAGTGCATAACCTAGTAGTGCATGCAAATGTCAACCCATCAAACAAAATCTCAGAAAAATACATCCGTGGGTAGCCCTTCTAGTTAAACAAGAGCTAGAAATATTTATAGTGGCAGGATTCATTCGACCTATTGATTACTCAGAATTGATATCAAACATAGTCCCCATATAAAAGAAACATATCGGGATAAGAATGTGTACATATTTTAGAGACATTAATAAGGCATGTTCATATTGGCGTAGCAACTGATTAACATGACGAGATCCCTCTCCACCATCAATTCGAGCTTGTGGTGTGACGGTAAGTCGTTTAGTATCAGAGCCAGGTAGTTAAGCACATCAACCCAAGAGTAGTGTTGGGATGGGTGACCTCCCAGGAAATTCCCAGTGTCACTGCCTCCTAATGTTGTTGGGCCTAATTGGGTGTATATGTGGTGGGCCTAGAGATCATGTGGCTACATCTGGCTTCATCATACGGGGGTGTGTTGGCATAGCTCTGATACCAAACAATTTTATGTCACACCAAAATCTTGAACTAGTGGTGGAGAGGGATCTCATAGTGCATCACACCAAAATCTCGAACTAGTGGTGGAGAGGGATCTCATTGCGTTAATATTGATAAGATTGTTGATTTAACTTCACGATATGAAATGTTATCTCTTATGGATGGATTTTTAGGCTACAATCAGATAAAAATCATAGATGAGGATCAACACAAGACAACCTTCACAACCCATGGGGAACTTTTTGTTATCAGGTAATTCCCTTTGGACTTAAAAGCACAGGTGTGACCTATCAAAGGGAAATGACCATGATTTTCCATGATATGATTCATGACATTATGGAAGATTATGTGGATAATATCCTTGGGAAATCCAAGACAAGAGCAGATCACTCTGATATTATGTGGCGTATCTTTAAATGCATGTGGGAATACAAAGTCAAATTGAATCCAAATAAGTGTTTGTTTGGCGTACTATCAGGAATTTTACTTGGATTCATTGTATCACGAAGAGGGATTGAGGTAGACCCAACTAAAGTTACCGCCATTACTGAAATTCCTCCTCCCAGAAACATCAAACAACTACGCAACTTATAAGGAAAGATCCAAGCTATCTTCCACTTCATTTCCCAACTAGCTAACAAGTGTCATTTTTTCACCCATCTACTTAAAAATGATGTTTCCTTTATTTAGGGATTAGAGAAACAACATGCCTTCGTATTTCTTAAGCAATACTTAGCCAATCCACTTGTCCTCATGCCTCCAACTCTTGGTGAGCCACTCCTACTGTATATTTTTGATACTCAATTTTCTATTGGAGCGTTACTTGCCCAATATGACCTCATCCATAAATAAATTTTTTTGTATTATCTCATCCGTACTCTCTTTGCTTATGAGCTCAACTACTCTTAGATTGAAAAATCTTGTTTGGATATAGTTTTTACCTTCCAAAAGCTTCGCCATTACTTGTTGAACACTAGAAAACAAGCTTATATCCAAAGTTTACCCGATTAAGTAGCTATTTTCAAAACTCACCCTTACATGTAGAATGGCTAATTGGGTCATTCTACTAAGTGAGTTTGACATCGAGTATGCATAAAAATTCAGTAAAAGGACAAGTACTCATCGATCAGTTAGCAGAAGCACCATTACTAGGAACAAAGCCTATAAGTCTATATCTTCCAGATGCTTCATTACTGTATATAAGGAATCTATCATGTGGCAAGTGCACTTTGATGGATCTTTTGGTTTTCATGGTTTGGGGGTAGGTGTGGTATTAATTACTATTTTAGGTGACCATATACCTTAAGCTTTTTGCTTTGGTTTTCCTTGTACAAATAATATTATGAAATATGAGGTGATCATCACAAGATGAAGCTAGTAATCAAATGGGATATCCATAATGTTAATATCATTGGTGATTAACAAGTGATCATCAACAAAGTTAACAATGAATATAAAATCAAGGATGAGAAACTCATCCCTTACAAAAAACTTGTGAAAACCTTAAAAGAGTATTTTTTGCGTATCACATTTGAGCAGATTCTAAAGGCACAAAAAATATCTGCAAACACTATGGAAACCATAGGTTCTATGCTATGAATTCCACTACAGAGAAATGACATGCCATTATTTGTTGAGAATCTATGCCAACCTACATATGACATGCCAGAATCATGTTTGGCTTGTGAAGTTGTTGGTCCCTATTCCCCATGCTATGTGCACATCCACGCCTAGCTTAAACATAACACCTTCCCTCTTGACATATCCCATTCCTAAAAACAAATCCTTATGTGCCAGATAGCCCATTACACCGTCTCAAGAGATACGCTCTATTATCATGGCTATGATGGGAATCTACTTCATTGTCTATATATAGTAGAGTCAATCCAAGTGATTAAATAGGTGCATGAAGGGGTGTGTGGGGCCCATACAAATGTAATGGTTCTGGATAATAAATTTTTGGCCTACTATAGTTTCGAACTACTACAAATATGTGAGGAAATGCGTACTATGTCAAAAGTATGGAAATTTCATCCATGCGCCATCACAACCGTTGCAGCCAATCACAACCACATGGCCTTTTTCCAAATGGGGACTAGATTTAATAGGAAAGCTCACCCCTACCTCATTTAATGGTCATAATCACATCATCACATCTATAGAATATTTCACTAAGTGGGTGGAGGCCGTTACTTTGACTTATGTTACAGGAGCTCAGATTTCAAAGTTTATCATGAATTGCCTTATCTGCTGGTATGGCATTCCTACAACCATAGTTACTGATAATGGAAAATCATTCAATAATAAGATAGTGAAATACGTTTTTCATCAATTTCAAATAAAATTGAAATAGTCTACACCATATTATCCACAAGGTATTGGGCAAGTTAAAGCAACTGAAAAAACATTGGTTCAAATCATGGAAAATATGGTGAGTAAGACAGGTTGTAATTGGCATTTGCAAATTCACCCAACCCTCTAGGGTTATAAGACCTCCATTTGCACTCCTACTAGTGTGACACCCTATTCCCTAGTATTTGTAACCTAATCCATCATCCCACTAAATTGAGCTTCCTTCCTTGAGAATATCTCTTAGGGATTATTTGGACAAGGATTACAGAGTAGCCAGGATGGAAGAATTTGATCTCCTGGATGATAAATGTATCCACGCCCTTAACCATCTCAAAGTGTATCATAATAGAGTCTCTAGAAATTACAAAAAAGGGATCATCCCTCGTCAGTTTGAGGTTAAAGATTTGGTCATGAAGGAAAATCAATTAAATATAAGGGCGGAAGGAGTTGACAGGAAAGTTTGAACCACACTGGTTAGGACCCTAAGGCATTGTGGCCAAATATGGCATGGGAGTATACAAACTTTCCCATCGCAATGGTGAAGAGCTCCATGAACCTATGAATTCCATGCACGTTAAGAGGTTCTATGCTTAAACATGGCACAAAAATCAGAAAAAGAAAACAAAAAAAAGAGTAAAAATGATCAAAATACAAAAAAAAAAAAATAGGAAAAGATAAAATAGGTCATCCATATGTGAAAACCACAAAATTATGGTGCTTTGGATAGGTCTCTTGGTGAAAACTGGTTTTTTTTGACACCTTGGGAGGATTAATTGTTCATAAGCATCTTGTATCTGAAGGGTATTTTTACTTTGCCTAGGGCTAGTTCCACGCCTAAATTTGTGATTCCCTGTGAACCTATCCTATCAAGCTTTTATCTAAATTTTTCTCCTCTTGTTAGTCTATGAAGGGATGGTCTTTACATATTCCCCATCTAACATTGGGGGCACTTTTGTGACTTCACCTTCTTGTTTATAACACGTGGTGCCTGCCTTTGTATATTCTCCATCTAATGCTAGGGGCATCCATGTTTCCTCGGTTACCTATGCATAGCTTAATAAAATGTTAAAAAATAACAAAAACAATATAAAATTATTTCAAAAAATCACAAAAACATAGAAAATTGTTATAAAATCACAAAAACATTCAAAAATGTTTGAAAATCACAAAACAATACAAACTTGTTTCATAAAATCACAAAAATATTCAAAAACCTTATAAAATCACAAAAACAATAGAAAATTGTTTCACAAAATCACAAAAAATTCAAAAACCTTAGAAAAACACAAAAACAGTAGAAAAGTGTTTCACAAAATAGTCTTACTAGAATATAACATTAGTTTCCTTACTTTGTCTTATTTCTTGCATTGTTTGTGTACATTGTTTGCTTATATAGTTGTTGTTTGTACATTTGTATAGTTTATTACTTAGACATACTTTAATAAGATTCATATTTTATTTCTTAGATTAGAGTCATTCTTGCTTGTACATATGAAGTGTGTTTTTGCATGCATGTAAATAATTGTACATATCCATATTAATTCATCTTGGTTAGCACTGTATATGTGATTAATTTGTTAGCATTTGATTTTGTTTACCTGTTGCATGTACATTGTTTTGTTATCACATCATCATATTTCCATCAATATCATCACATCTAACATCATCTCTACATCATATATAAATAAAAATCTAAGTATACATCATACATGAATGCTAAGATAAACATCACATATCGTATCATCAAATGGGGGAAAGAGGGATCGCAAATATGAAAAAGTATCCCCCTGCACTAATATCATCTTGTCATCCCATCCAATAATCTAAGAGCATTGTAATTGATATCATCTATGGATCTATGATATCAAAATCAAACACATGTAGTAAAAACATCTCAACTATCATTATGATACCTATAAAATGTGAAATCAAATCATATAACATAATGACACATCCGTAATCCATGTAATCAATCATAAAAAAAATAAAGTCCATCATCTCATACCAATTGTGCCACATCAAAACGTCCAAGTATACAAGTATAAAATGTCTGTCTCACAAAAGCTATACATCATCGATATAAAATGGGCCATCAAAGGTCACAACTCTTAAAATCCTACATCAAAGGTGTACATAAATAATTCTATACATTGATCAAACGACTAAATCCTTCATCAGACGCATGCATCAAAAACTAGTACATCATATATAACTGTCAAGAATGATAAATACCTTCATAAGAGGTTTGTATATCATGATACAAGTACAATGGTACATGCCTATGATGAATACAATCAGAGCTGACTCAAACTCTCAGATGGGCTAGTTGGTCTGCATAATGGAGGAGCACCCATAACTTGTGTCCCATGTGGTCTTGTAGGCTACCCTTATGCCTACTCCACTGATGCATACAGCCTCTTTAATCTCGTCAATCCACTCAAATCCTAGTTATAAGTAGGTGCCTGTTGACCAGCTGGAATTGCCTCATAATAGAGAGACCAATAATAAGAGGCTATGCCCTCCACTATAGCCAAGTCTCGGTGAGTACGAGCTATCACCAATATACCATCTGTACATAAAAATGACACTACCTCTGCTTATAGCTATACAACCTTGGCCTGACCCACTGCTCACTCTGCATGAAGTCAATCTCTGTAAGTTATCACTGGCTGTAATTGGGTTTGGGTTTGTTGTAGTAGGCTCATTACCTCAGCCATCTGAGTAGAAATTTGGTGTATCTACTAGAAGCGTGTGGAACCATCTCCCCTTGATTATCCTGGGCTCCATCTTGGTCTCGCTTTGTTGTAAAGACTAGAATATGAGATTGGTATTTATCTCTCTGTTATCAGCTTCCACACCTTCTGCCATAAGGCAGCTAGCTATGCCTCGACATCTCCTCCCTAAGATCGTGCTAACCTCAAAAGCACCACTAGAGCTTGTCCTTGTACCTATCTATGAACCTATCCATTGGCTTGTCCATAATCCTATAATCTAGGCCTCAGACCCTATGCATGACCTTGTTCCTGTGATTAGCCCTATGTTTGTCCCTATCCGAGCACCTTCTGCCTCTATCTAGCATCTTGTACTCAACCCTACCCATCATGTCACTTCTCATAAAAAGGATCATTGGAATGACCCACAGCTGGGTCATCATCATCACTATTATATGGGACCTTGAGTGGTGCTTGAATACCTACTTCCCATGCCTCATTTGATATAGTCAGATTCCACAGAAAAATGATCGCATACGAGGCCATGTACTCTAGTGTGGTGCTTGAGTCTCTAGCCTGTTGGGTTAGGTCCAAACTTGTGGTGCCACCTGTAAAAATCTAGCCCTTGCTTGGGCTACCTCTATATGTGGCCCCATGGTCTACCTCTCTACATCCTAGCGAGCATACCACATATCAGGCTGAGGGACGTCCTGAACCCTGCCCAACTACAGCTAACATCAGTCTACCCTATATATCTCAGTAATATAACTATGGCTGGCAAGAAGAAAATTTTCTACCACACAGATGTTAAGCTCTACTCCATCCTAAGGCCATTGTATGTGTCTATAGGGCCTCTGGATGATGTCTCTATCCAAAAGATCATCAAACTATCGACGCTAGTAGTAAATGCTACCCGAATTCTCTCGTACATCGTCTCCTATGGAGACCCATGCCATGAATTTTGGCTTCTCCGGTGCTTAGGTGTGTAACTCACCTACGAGGTGATCGATCGCTATATGGTCCCAGGACCAGATCTGTAGTAGAGATGATGGCCCCACTATCTTTTGATGGTGGTAGGTAATAAATTCTAGATTCCAATATAAATGTGCCAGTATGAACTGATCCTAACAATATTTATCACCATTGAACACTCCATGTACTAATGTAATCAACCCCATTGGAAATGATGTCCCTGTCTTATCAGTGAGTAAGAAACCACTGATAAGAGTCATCAAGTAAAGTGGTCCCTAGTGAAGATTCAAATCAGCTATGAAATAATGTAGAGACACTATCATACCCTCATGGGGTATCTCCTCACAACCAAATAGGTCATAAATCACCACCGTAATCCAACCAAAATCACTCATATACTCAATCATCGAGCCTACAATGGGAACAGGTAAAATCTGCCACATGTCCTCTTGTGTGATACTCATCTCTCTTATGGGGATCCATAAACACTGGCTTTCACTAAGCCACCACTCAATCAAAGTGTTAAGTAGCCCATGATCTAGGGTAATCAAAGACATCTGTGCTACATAGCCTAAGCCAACCATCTCCAGTAGTATCGTCATCACACAATGGTCTCATCGACACATTCTCCCCTCTATCTCAGCTATATGAGTTTGTCACTCTCACATCTGTAATGCTGGTAGCCACCTATCTACAAACATGGCATGTGTTAGATATTAAAATTTGTTCTAGGTACTTCTATTGTGATTCTATCCTCCACTAAAATTTTATTTCTTTTTCTTCTAAGTGTCATTTTTTTGGCATTTTCCCCTCTTATTCATCTCTTCTAGGTTCCTACATGCCATTTTGGGAATGTACACACCTTGTGGCATTTGTGCCCCCTTATTGCACATGTGCATGCATGCATCCAACTCAGGGCATTTACGCCATGTTTATCCTACCTTCACATGTGTGTGGGAGTCTAGCGTGTATTTGTGCCAGGTTTTTGATGCTTATGCATGTGCGCATGTACTATGTGTATGTGTATGGGTATGTATATGCCTTTTAGAGGCGTATGTGTGTGCATGCACACGTTTCTAGTGCATGCGTGTGTGTGCATGTGCTTCAGGGGTACTTGCATCCCCGTGCATGTGCACTTATGTTATACCCTACTTCTAAAATCCTAATTAAAGCATTAATTATGATATTAAATACAAAATTGACAAAGTAGGTCAAGCTACTCATGAATAAGCCATTTTCTACGTGTTAGGCATACTCCCAAACTTGATCAACGCGTCTCCTACGGTTTTGTCCTCTCACCATCATATTGATCGCTATTGGTGGTCTCTTAGTAAAATTTTGGCAGTGGTCAGTAATAAATGAATTGGTCGCGATGATTTACCTACCCTCATGCGGGGTATATTAAACCATTTTCACCGGCCATGATGCCTGGAATCCTGTTTTTACTATCGTTGTTGCTCTAACTCTTCTTCTACCCACCATGAATAATTATTTTATTTAAATAATTATTTTTCTTTCATTATTCGTCATGTTGGGGCATTCTTTTCCATCTTGTATGCCTTTCTTCTCATTAGGACAATTTTATTGCTCTTAGGAAATATCCTTTCATCTACACACACCATCGAATAATTATTTTTTATTAAATAATTATTTTATTAATTTTTCCATTATGCTGGGGCATTATTTGTCACCTACTACTTCTTTCTTCTCCCTGGGACATTTATTTTGCATTTGGGATATTCTTTCTGATTCTTTTACTTTCTTCTACGCATCCAACCCATCCAAAAATTGAAAAAAGAAAAAAATATATATCCTTTCAAAATCCAAAAACAATTCAAAAATTCTCCAAAAAATTCTAAAAATTGTAAACTAGCTCATAGCGGTTGAAACTTGTGTCTTGCGCATGGTATTATTTTCATATCTTGATGTAAATTTCACATCTTCGTAGATCAAATGACTTAGGGATCATCAGATTTACAACCATTTACAAAGTTTCTTGCTTTCTTCATTAGGAGTCTGGGGCACATATAGTTGCTTCGTACTATTTTGTAGCACACGATGCTTTTTCATTGGACCCAGTGTCCTTCATCATCTTCCCTTGCATGTATCCTTTCTCAGGGTATCTTTTTTAACCCTTTTCATCAATCATGAACATTTGGGGATCTTTAGCTTGATAAAAAAACATTTGTACAACCATCTTGACCATTGTTAGTTAGAATATGTGTGTTCATACTTATTTTCCATGTTAACTGAGCTTGTTTCCTACTCATATTGCATTGTTTTTTGTATATTGCATCAAGTGGGTGTTTCACCAATGGAAAACAATTCATAGTATGGATTTTTGTGTCATATTACTTTTGTTGTATGCTTATATTTTTAATAAGGACCGATGACGTAGATCTTTGGCAATATGATGACAATAAAGTTGTTTCAATACACTAGATGAAAGCTTGTTATTTTCCTTTTGTCTTCATTCCTCTTTTACATCATTCTCCTATCAACATTATTCTTCTAACTCACCTAGGGCATCCTACCCCTACACATTATTCTATCCATTTCTCTCAATGTTTTTGATCATCGATCGCCTTATTTCATCACCCCATCAACACTCGAGGGGGCATATCTCACTTCTACTAATTTTTCTTCTATGCTTTCAAAATTTATTTGTCTTTTATCTATGAAGTGGCATCAGTTATGCCACCCCAAAGAGAGGATAATTTAGACACCTATAATTTAACCCCATAAATTTAAATACTTAAATTGCGCTAATTATCCTTTCCTACAAATTGACAACATATCATCAATAAATGCTCACTTCTTCCTCTATCATTGTTAATTAGCTACATTACGCTAGTTAATTAACTCTTCTATCCAAAAAATACACCAATTAATGACCTTTTGTTAATTAATCCCCCTTTCTATCTAGACTAATTAATTATCTCCCTCTTCCATTAAATCAATAAATCATCATTTATTTGGTTAAATCTCTCCCATAGTATAAATCATGATAATTATTCCTCTAAAAAGCTTCTATAAGCTTACACACCTATTAATTAATCACTTTGGTTAATTAATAAATCTCGTCAAACCCCATGGGTCACTAAAGGACAAACTAAACTCTCCTAAGGTTGACTCAACCCTTCCTAAGCCTTACTTATCAACAGTTAACCCAACCTCTCTATTTATCCCACATGAAGAGGGATGTAGAGATTCTTCTATCCATTAGGCTATATAA
Source organism: Taxus chinensis (assembly GCA_019776745.2). Taxonomy (NCBI): domain Eukaryota; kingdom Viridiplantae; phylum Streptophyta; class Pinopsida; order Cupressales; family Taxaceae; genus Taxus; species Taxus chinensis. The sequence continues at coordinate 79,772,234 of CM034146.1, read as the reverse complement.
GGAGCCATCCTCCTAGCTTTCTATTTACACCTACATTCCTAAATGAGCATAGAGCATACGCTATATTCATTTATCATCTCTAAGCATTCTTCCATTAGAAGATCTTTCCTTCTCCATTTCTTGGATTCATCCACCCAAGTTTTGAAGCCATGACTTGATAATAGAAACCTTTAGATTTCAAGCACATAATCAACTCTTTCATTGCTAGAGATCTACATAGGTTCAATCTCATCTTATTTTAGAATTCAATAAGAGATAGAAGTTGATTTTTTGAACATATTAGCTTGAAATGTTCATTTCATGTTTAATGTAGAAATGTTGATAAGTTATCTTTTTTTAAGCTATTAACATGCTGATGCAGAGGTTTAGTTTAGCATTGTATTGAAGCTACTAGGTGTTAGTTTCAACTTTACTTACATTGGTAACTATTTCATGCATATAGTAACTCAATGATTTTTTCCACTTCGGAGTCTGACCAATAGTCTCCAATTATGGCCTCCTTAGGCTACACATCTGATCCAATATTCACTTTCTTTGTCTTCATAGGTTCATGATAGGCGTGTGTGGTCTTATCTGCACTTTCCAACACCTCATGCCTACTTGTTGAATAGTATATATCTAGATATTATAGTTCTTCATAAACCACTAAGTAGACCATTTTTCCTTTTTCTTGCTTAAGGAAAACACATTTAAATAGTGTGGCATCTATCTCTATTTCTTAAAAAACGCGCTCCTGATTCTCCTTCATCCAATAACTCTTGAATAAGTTTTTTTTCCTTGGCACTATCCCCCATAGTTAAGCACTTTATAACCTTTAATTATTCTTCCACTAGAGATTTAGTAGAGAAGAATTCAAATAGCTAGGCCATTCTTGTTATTAAATCCTGCCAATTCCTAGTCTCTCTATGGAGTTCTGCATATAAATACCAAACACATGTGCAACCTTCTAAAGTGGAATAAAACTTGTGCACCCAAGGAATAGGTGGTAAAGCTTCCTACCCATTTTTCTAGAGTCTCTCACACTACTAAACATGGTGCTAAACAGGTTGATTACCATTGTAAGTACAGATTTGAGTAGGTGCATTTCTCCTGAATAACCTAGTAACAAGATCAATCCTAAATTCATTCCATCCTACAAGATTATCCTTGTAAACCACCCACAAGTGCATTATTGTACCATGTAGGGTATATGCTATTATATTCTATCTCTACAACTTATTTATCCACTATTCCTCCATGGAGCATGGGAACACTATAGGGTCTCCTTCTTCGGTGTAACATGGTACCGAGTTGTTACCTATTCTCCTCATATAACGCGGTTTGAAATCCCTAGAAAATATGCTCTTTACTTCATGCCCTACCAACTAATAAGTGCTATGATCCTAATTATCTTAAGAAACACTTGTAGTATCACTAATCGACTGTTCATCCTCCCACTGAAGGATTATTTCTTTACATGGCTCAAGAACCTCTAGATCCTGGACGATGCATGCATAAATCCTATTCAAGTCTTCCTCACTCAAGGGCCCAACACAAGGTGCATATTTTCCATCTGTTAAAGGGATAATAACTCTTTCCTCCATGTTTTCAAACCTCATATAACCCTTGTTGAACCAAATATCAACATTATTTGCATAGCACCATGGACGCCTCAGTAGAGATGGGAAGATATTTTCCTCTACCAGCATTAAAACCTCAAAATCTCTAGTGAAATTGGCTCCCTATATGGTAATGGATGCATCTTTTAAAACTCTGATGGGAGTGGCCTTATTTTGGTTAGCCATGAATAATACATTTAAAGATGGCTATAATAGAGGTCTCCCTATTTGTATGCATGCATATAAGGTAAGAAAATTGAATTCCTTGCCTATATCAATCAATATATTACTCAAAATCCACTCATCCGCAACAACATTCAGATTGATTAACTTATCATAATTTAGGTTTTAAGGGGGAAGATTTTTATGCTAGATCTGCCATCCACTTTGAATACTTGTGCATGAAGTGTTTTCCTTTAACCAATTCCCTAACAGTGGAATTATATTCTCTTGGTGCAACATCTTGCACACTTATTTCAAGTCATCCATATTAGATTGCACCATCTCTAATGATTTATTTTGCTCCATCTTCCATGATTGCTCCTTTAAATACTGTATTTCAGCTTGAATATTTCTAAGTACCTCCATGGTTTCCTGATAAACCTCCTTTTGATGGTCAGGATCTAGGTACCGTGTATGTAGAACCTCCTCCTTAGTAATGGTAGGATTCTAATGTAATGCTTCTTTGGCGTGCTCCGCTTCAGCATGTGTAGTGATCATTACTTACAATGCCTCAGATTTTGGTTCCAACTTGAGAATCCACTGATTTTCCATAGCGTGTTGTATCCTAACCATCCCTGTAACTTTATTTTCTTATTTATACTACTTGTTAAGATGCTCATACAAGTTCAGGCATTCCTCATAAATATGATTCTTTCCACAAAAATAACATGTAATATTCTAAGGAAATTCACACTTGTAGTGGTAAGGAGATCCACATGTATAACATGTTCCATGAGGTAACTCTCCTCTTCCATCACCATGACCTCATCCTCCTACACCACCATGGTATCCTCGACCTCTACCACGACCTCCTTCAAAACGTGCTTCACTCTGATCATAGCGTGCCTGATTGTGATCTCGATCCTGATGCTCATTCTTTCCTTTAGATTTATCTAAAACTCATGTCTCTTGTACACAAATATCTATAACATCATGGATCTGACCAATCATCTGACAGTCTTCTTTTTCATGAGTTGTGGACTTGTAAATTTAATAGTAACAAGAGACATTTTGACTTATTGCATGTTGTAATAATGGGCAACAGATAACATCATGGTTTAAATGACATATCTCACAGTCCAACAGTGATGAGCATATGGATTTGTGGGAAAAAATATCCTTTGTGTGACCTTCAACTTCACAATCTGTGCACCAAAACCCTATGCACATCTCATGTGCTGAATTTGGTGATAGTCTCTCTAATTGTTTCACCATAGTTGCGACCCGTGCTTCTAAGAATAGCCTCACCCTAGTGTCTATATTTCAAATTTCCTCATCACATAAAGTTTTTTCAAGTGCTTTATGCAGATTAGTGTATGTCTTATGTGATAGTTCCCTTCTAAAAAGTGTAATGAGGCCCACAATGAACCATTGCACATGCTGGCTTACATGAATATCATAAGAAAGTTTAGATAACAATGTTTTGAAATGAGCATCAAACTCTCTGCAACTCTTAGTAGTTCCTTTCTTAATATCATTGAGCACATTTATACTATTCTACTTAAACTCAGGGATATGAAATTCTTTAAGGAAAGCATCTTTTGAAGATGAATAGTCTACGTAAGTCTGATCAGGGTCAAACTTTTTGTACTAGTTGTGTACATGCCCTTATAGCGTAGTGGAAAATTTACTTTCCTTGCACTCAGAAGCCATGATTCCTTTTTCATGTCATAGTATTTCACACATGTGCATGTGTTCAATAATGTCTTCTATGCCCTTATAAACTAAAATATGAAGAGACATCTCCATGTAAATATTCGAGGGTTGGTGCATACCCTGCCCACCTGATCTAGAACCTCTTATGTTTCCTCTTTCTCTAGAACCACTAGATCTAGTAGAACCTCCTACACCTCCTGATCTTGAACCTATACTCAGAGTTGGACCAGAATATGTACTCCCTTGTGTCCAAATGGTAGTACTAAACTACACCCCTATTATCTACAAAGTGTTACAACTCCCAGATGAGAGTCCAAAATTTTGCGCACCTAAATTCTGTGTGGAAGATACACCTGAAAAGGCACCTTTAAATAATAATGAAGATGTTTGTGTTTCCATTGATGTGTTTGTTATATGCTTAGTCATGCTCCCCTACTACCTAAATTAGTTTACTGACTATTTTTTATACTAGATATTGGAAGACCAAGCACAAGGGAAAGGTTGTAAGGTAGACTTAGATGTACACACGTGACCCAGGTCATCTTTGCTACCACACTTCCATTTGAGGCCAAGGAGGGTTCCCTGTCATGCTTTCCCAAATGGGGGAGTTCTTGATGCTCCAGCTCCATGCCTTCTACGTGAGCTCCAAATCCTTCACGATCCATCTCTCTCCTATGCCATTCTCTCTACAACCTCTTGTTTCTTCTCTATCTCCCTCTCATGTGCATCATTATACTTAAGCCACCTTTCTTCTCTCTTCCTCTCTGATGCTAGGAGTGCCATCTTTCACCAAACCTACTCCTACCCTCATGCATGGTGGGGTTTAGTTACCCATCGTTTTACTCTCCAAGTTCAAGGTTACCATCAAATGTTTGATCACCAGTGTAATGCATTATAGGTAAGTTACCTAGGATATCATAAAAAATGGAAGTCAGCTACCTTTGGGAGAAAATAAGTTCCAATTGAGTACTCTAAGATATAGCTATTAAAAACACCATAGAACCATGTATCCACAACAAAATTCCAAACCAAATCAGCACCATAAATGGTTTGAAATTATTTCTACATCTAGACAAGTGTTTGATACCTCCAATTCCATTTAGATGCATAAGCAACTAGCCACTCGTACAGTTCTACTAGAAAGATAATGAATAAGCTCTCATAAAAAATGTCATATATATTCTGCTCCACCCATGTGCGTGCATCAAACTTAGATCTAGTGATGAACCTCTGTCACTTATTCTAGGTCATGTATCTGCTCCTCAAAACTTGCTAGCATTTACTAGTGTTTCTTCATCAAAAACCATAATAAAAACAACTGAAAAAGAGGTCCCGGTAATAGAATCAATGATACACCCTATAATTTACCATAAAAATCATAGGTGCGTTGGCACATCACTCATCCTATACTGAGAACTCACCCGAAGCCTACATAAGTATTAGGCCCTTCTTTAGATTTTCTCATGTGGGATGGGATCATGATTAAGATTTAATGTATGCAATTACACAATGATACAAATATTCCACAGAGCTTATTCTAGATCTAGATCTTTAGGAACCATGATTCAACAATAAACACAATGATATCATCCATGCAATAACAAATTATAACCATGTTTAGCACCTTGATTTAGTTAGTACCTTCCATTATATTAAAACACAAGAATACACAGAAGCTTCTTATAATAATAACATTATATGCTCATGCATGTAATAGATCTGACAACATAATTCTGCATACCTCTATATATCTGTATCTCTGTATGTCTCAATCACATCTCCTATATAACTTAATACATACATATTTATAAGGGTGGGGACATTCCCTTCACCACTTATCTAATCCCAAAATAGGTTACATGATAAGAATAACCATGAGCCTTTACAATAACAGTCTCACATGCAAGAATGCTAACAATAGAAATCTCAAAGTTAACTAGAAGTAGTAATATTATTATTAGCTTGATCTCATGAAAAAAACTTAGTAGATGCTCCTCCAAAAATAGCCTATGCGTGTCATGCAAGTCTTCATTTTTTTTGTGTTCTCCCCATGCCATCTTCAAAAAATAGATCGTAATCATGAAAATGGATAAGTCTCAAATCTATCTCTGTCCTTCGTGCATGATTCCTTCCCAATCCTCCTACACCTTTGAACGTGCTCTACTCTTCCACGTAAATATTTTGTACTAAGTGTTATATATTGTCTGCTCAACAATTTAATATCAAATATTTGAATTTCAGGTGATCTTGGTAAAATATGGAGTAGAAGTGAGGAGGGAGTTTTTATTGTACTAGTTTTAATAGTTTCTCATATGGTGGATTAATTCTTCTGTAGTTTTTACCCATTTAGGGGTTTTCCACGTTACATGCTGTGTCAATGTGTTATTTAATTTAGGTTTTTATTTATTTTTCTTATATGTGCACATTTACATTTATGGTTATTCATTAATGTTCACCTAATATTTCTTAAGGTTAATAAATTTTCATTCACCCCCTCATCCTGACATGGTACCAAGCGGGATTAAATAATCTAATTTAATTCTAATGTTTAAGGATGCAACGGTTGGAAACTTAGGTGGTTAGTTTGTTGAAATAATATTTAAGCCCCCTGCTTCCCTCTCAATATGAGGATTTAATGTGGTTTGTATAGGTGGAAATTCAATAGGAGATTTCAACTGCATGTGAAAAAATTGAATTTGAGAATTACCAAGGCCCTAGAAATTAACATAATGGTTGATAAATTTTGTGAATTTTTTTCTACAGATTATAAATGTTTGCAGTTAAATTCAAGATATCAAAAGAGAAAGTAAAAAATTCAACTTTACATGGGAGAAAATAATCCATAAAATAGGATTTTTAAATTTTCTTATTGGTCGGTTAATTCATCTTGTCCCCTGGTAATTAAAAAATAATTACTTTCACTTTGAATTTGAATAATAAAACCCTATTTTATGTCATGTATGGACCCCCATAAAAATTCTCGCACCTATATTTTATAATCAATATAAACTATATTTTTTATTTTCTATAATTTTTATAAAATTCTTGGTGTTTTATAAAAATAATATAAATATATATATATATATATATACACACACCTATAAACTATAAAATATAGTGTTTAAAAAACCTAACAATATATAACCTAACCTAAAAAACTATGTGTCCCTAATATATAAAAAACATATTAAACAAACTCTATTATAGGGGGTAGCCCCCTCTTACCCACCATCCTACCTCATGCCACTTGGCACTCTCTATGTGGCCCTTTGTTGCCTTACATTTCTCTTTAATGTGTCTCATGGGCTTCCATCTGTCCACCCTCACCCATGGACCCCCTTCCTCTATGCCTTGTTTTGTCCCACATAGGGACATCAGGGCAATGTTTAACACTTTAAAATCCTATGCGATAGGAAATGGTGGTGTGACTTCGGTAACACCATCACATTTTGTTCAAAGATCCTTGATGGCTCATCTCATCTCACCCAAGTGGCTTGCGGTGTTGTGCAATGATGTCTCTATGCAGATCAACTGCGGTTGCATTTTTGGCTCAGTTGGTTATCATTCAATAAATTTCCAAAGTTTGAAATATTGGATTTAAATATGGTTTGGAAGTTATATTCAGTTAATATGGAATATGGTTAACTCTATGATAAACTATGTCGAGTTGATTAGCCAACTCAGTCGAGTTGATAGAGCTCCCTTTTTCATATATAAATATGTTTTTTGAAAAATATATTTGAATTATTTTCTTTGTGTCAAAAATATAAGCAAATTATAAAAAGTATTTTTTTGAAAAATAGTTAAATAATATCATTTTATTTTAAAATGATATATTTTTACGATATGACGAAAAAATTGTCATCATCATTTTGTTAGAAACCTAAAAACAATCGCTTACATTTCAATTTATTTTTTGATAGCATACTAATGCATTTTTGTATAAATTATTCAATTAACATGGCCTTCCTTTTTAGCATAAATTGATCGATGTTTGATTGTGAGGATTAAAATATGACAAGGGGACTTCTATTAAACTCTTATTTTAATCCTTGTTTATTATTTATTTATATTTACGCAAATATGGGGCCTAATCAAATTTCAATTGATAAATATCAATTTTGAATGGAAACAATCACAACATTTCGAAGATTCGATATAAGGTGGAATTCAAGGCTAAAAAAATATGGGCAGTTGTAAATGGAACAAAGAGAGCTCTGACCGAAAGACATAAAACTATTGATAACATCATTGGGTATAGACAGAAAGTATAAGAGCTGATGTTCATTATTTTAAAAAGAGTAAAGCATGATTTAATGCTTCATATTGTGAGTTAAGAAAGTCTGAGTGAGGCTTGCGCTCAATTAGAATCGATGCACGAAGATAAGTGTTTGTCAAAAATTATTTGGCCCCATAATATCGGCTAAGTACAAGAAGACACGTGGGTGTGTGGAACCTATGTGAAGAAGGGAGTGTGCGTTGAAGGTGCATAGGGAAGGATTCTATCAGGGTTTAGCAGAACACACGGCACGTGCATAAAACAAGATAGTGTTAGGACTTATCCATATGAGTTCCAGAAGGCACGTGAGAAAATTATGACCTTTCTAGCATTCAAAATGGATAAGGTACTAGCCGGGCAGTTGTAGGATCAAAAAGGAAATATTCCATGCATGCGATGGAAGGTTCGAGAGGAACATCATTGCACATAGTTGAGAGATCGGATGAAAGGAGGCATGATCCATTGGAGGACCACTTGGAAACCGATCTGTTACCTCAGAAGGAATGGCAGTGATGGCATAAAATATATATATATATATATATATAGGTAAAAGAAAGAGAGCGAAGATACTATAGAAGAGATGCAGAGAGAATACTGCACTAGAAAATAGGTGAAGCTCTATATAAATATTATGAAGGATTCTATGGGTTTGGATTAGAGAAAATATAGGAGTGATAGCATATTTAGAGGGATGGGTCTATTTTTATCCTTGTAATATAAAGGACATAGTTTAGGTCTTATTCATGAACCTGGTTAAGGGTTTAAAAATAACTACAAAAATCATCAAATTGATTTTAGAGCTTATGAAAACTCCCATGAAGGGAGATGAAAAAGTGATAAATTATTTAGCAAAAATCAAAAAGATTAAGCCACAATTAGATGGATGTGGCAGTAATTTGATTCAGGATAAATTACTTTATTTCGTTATTCAATTGAATATTCATGACAAATTTAGAAATTTCATTTCAATTTTGAATTTAAAATATCAAACAGAATAGGACATGTATGGTTCCTTCCCATTATTTTTCACTTAAGTATCTATCATGAATGATGCATTCTTAAAATACTCACATAAAGGAGGGGCTTGGTGCCCGCATGTGCCTCGGTTGAACACCCAGTGCCCAATGGGTGATAGGCTGATGCACATGGGATTAGACTGTTCTGCTAAGGGTATAAAAATGAATACATCTTAGTTCCGTTTCCAGGACCTATTTTCAAAGTTTTTGTGAGAAATGGCGTACATCTTTGTCCCTGTGATGTGTGATTACTGAATAACTTACTTTGGAAAGTGTTGAAGCATGGTTCAAGATCATGAAGGATGAATTTTCTCAAAGATTCAACACTGGACTTGAGTTTGATGCACGTAGATGGGTAGAAGATAACTTGTACCATGAGTTATACAAGACATTCTTCTATTGTTTTCAAGTAGAACTATATGAATGGATCTCATCATATGCATTCAGATTGAGCTGATACTACAGATCACACTTATTGAATCAAGATGATTATCAGATGCTACAAGATGCAGATTTGACTTGGACGCCTGTTGTTGATCACTGGTGGAAAGGAGTGCTAACCAATTATACTCTAGCATATGCCATTTCTATGTATTCTTTCCCAAAAGTTTCTAAGTTTGAGTTTTTGAGAGAGCTTAGAGGATTATTTTTGCATGTTATTCCTTTGGATTTAAATATCTTGATCATTACCTTAAGTATAGAGGCATTTCCCATGGCCGGCTAAAATTCTCTGAGTTTTGGGAGAGAAAGTTAGGGTGTAGGAATATGGTGGACATTGCGGCTGAAAAGGAAAGGAAGGAGAGATGAATCAAGTATAGAAAATATTGTGAAAGAGATGACTAGAAAACACAAGGTTACAAATGTGATGGATCTATGGAGGTAGACATTACGGGAAGGAGTTGAGATTCATGTAGAGGACTTGGAACCTGAGAAGTCTATGCTACCCCATCTTGGAAAATGTGGGAGAGAAGCCCCTTCAGCTTCTGATGAGATGTCATCACATGGAGAAAGGATAACCTTTGGTGCACATCTGAACCCACCTGACAACCAACCCCTGGCACTTGGTTTTACAGATCAAGGGAGAAGTTTTGTTAATCTAGCTAGTATCAGTGGGAGTAACTAATCTATACCTAGAAGATACAATTTCTTATTTGGAACATCCATTCTTGCGCAAACCATTCTGGTATTTGGACAATTTTTTCGACAAGTTATAATTACACAAGGTTTGGGTATCTCCTCTTGCAGTGGTGCAGGACACACAACTAGCAATAGGAAAAGATCACAAACCATTAGTGCATATTTCATTGGGATGTTGGGAACACAAGGCGTGACCATTTCAAGCCATTTTTTGACGTCAGGAGGTGAATTTAGTAGTATAGGGGTTAGAGGACCTGGTGGACCTAGCGGATCTAGATGATCTTGTGGGTTAGGACAAACAGGACTTGGTGGATCAAGTGGATCTGGTGGAGGAGGAAACAACTGAGGGAACCAATGATCTAGATCAAGAGGAAAATGGCCTCAGCCACCTCCACAATTATTTTTTGAGATGTCTTTGCACTTACTAGACTATAAGGGTATTGAGGATGCTATAGAGTATGTTCATAAGTGTGAATTACTATGGCACGTGAAAGGGATCACTACCCCAGATTGGAATGCAAGTCAGTTTACAACAACATTACAAGGGCATGTGAATAGTTGGTACAGGAAGTATGATCCCCATCAAACAGTGGTAAATTACACTGCATTAATAAATTCCTTCCTAGTAGAGTTCTATATCCAAGAATTTTACCAGAAGAGCATCAATGATCTAAAAGAGATCTAGAAAGGAATGGCAGAGTGTGTGTGGGAGTACAACATGTGCTTCAAGACTCTCTTTTTCTAAAATATCCTATGATATTCATCCTTTTCAACATTCTTAATGATTTTTTAGAAGATTGATAACACTGTTTAGAAGGGCACTATCACACAAGACTTTCATAGATCTACGCGAGGCATTAGAAGTTGCCCTGCATGCTGAGGATTTTGGGAGTGTTGATACTAGTTTTAGTACTTTTCTAGAGGCTCAAATTACTATAATGGCCATTTAGTTCAAGTAGTTATCTTCAAACTCAGTGCATGAGGTTCATAGTGGGATTTGGTGTATATACTATGAAGTGGAAGGGCATGAAAAGGATAGTTTTTTTTACTATGGGTAAATAGTTTTGAAGGGACTATACCCTGTGTACAAAAAGGCTCAAAATCTAGATACCAAAAGAGGAAAAACCAAACCTAGAAATGCAAAACATCATAAACTAGGAGGCTCAATAGCCATATAATACAATAAAGAAACAAAACATGATCAAGATAGACAATGATCCAAATAAAAGCAAAAGAGACAAAACATGAACAAGAGGGAACCATCACTGGTCTTCCTAGCCAAAAAACAACACCAAAAACACCAGTCAACAGCAACTTCACCACGAGTAAACAGTAACAAAGCTCCACATCACTTGACAACCTGGTCAATCTTGGCTTTAATCATTTGGAGTGAGATGAAGACTGCAATGGTTGTGGCCTGGGATGGATCTTTCAAATCCTCTTGGGCAATTGCAAGATCTCTATTCTCCTTGGAACCCCAAATATCCTCAGTAATACTACTGAGACTGCAAATACTATGCAAATGTTGCTTGATAAAATTATAGATGCTTTTAGGAACTGAGAGGATATAATCATTACACCCTTTTGCATTGCCAAGCCTGGCATCTAGAGAAAGAATCTTCTTGAAAACTTCAGTAGTGATATCATCTTGTTTATCATTTTTCAACTTCCATTTGCCCTTTGTTTTATCCATATCCCTAATAGTACTCTTTAGGTCCTGAATCTCCTTTTCCATCTTTTCTAATCTGACCAACAAGTCCTCATCTTTAGGTTCCTCCATCGGATTACTAATCTGTAGTAAATTTGCAGCAAGCTCTAGGTCTTTATGACTTCTTAGAACCCTCTGAGAAGCAGGGACCTTAGTTTTCATCTCTTTCCTTTTCCTGCTAGGGGTAGCAATGTCAATTTTCCTATCGGGAAGGGGAAGGATGGAGGTAGGGGGAGGAGTAGAATTGGGGTGGGGGTAGGCTGAGAAGTGGCAGTGAATGAGAAGGATTAACCCTTGATGAAGGGGAAAAACCCTGGTGTGCTTTTTCACTTCCAGTACAAATATCTCCAAATAATTCAACAAGTAATGAGGAAAGTTTATGGTGAGGTTTCTATGAAAGTGATTAAGGAAAATTAAGTGCTTCTGGGGGATAGTGACAAATCTCTCCTCCAGAGTAACGTACCTTAGCACCATCATTGTAATCTCAGTGAAGGGCTCTGGAACAAATGTAATTTTGAGGCCAGCCATCACAAACTCCAGATTCTCCCCCTCATCAAGAAACTTCTTAGCCTCCACCTCTCTGTCCATATGCTTGTTGAAGAATTTGGTTCCATCTAGATTAAGCCTGGTGACCTGGGTAATAAGGATACTTTCCCTCTGAAGTCAATATGCATTATGGCAGTAGACTATGAGATTTTCCATGGGGATCATGATGCAAGTAGGTTCCCTCTACTACAACATACAATCTGAAAAAAAAAATCTTGTTACTATAAAATTTGTACCTCTACAACCCACGATACCAAGGATTGGATACTGATTAATCAAATTTAGGATTCTATTGATCTTGGTGTGTGCTAGACTAGTCTTGTAAGAAGCCCCAAGGATGATGATCATCACTATGAAGGGTGTACAGATTGAGGAGCATGTAGAAGAGGTTTTCAAGGAGGATTTCATGTTCATAGTAACCATGGTGGAGGATGAATTAAATTCTCATGAGGAACCTTTTATAACTATGGATCTAGAGAGAATTACAAGTGTGAGTGTCTTGATCTATTGCAATGCTTGTGGTGTAGGAAGAAACATAATTATGAAGAGTTTCCAAGGATTTATGATCATATGAACAAGCAACATGGGAAATATAAAGGCATTGGGATGGTACGCATCAAGAAGGCTGATTCATAGTGGATTCCAAGAGTGGATCATGAGTCAAGACTAGAACCTTTATTTGTGACAATGTGAGTAGAGGCCACATGCACCATGGAGTGCTAAGACAAAGGAAACTAGTTTCAAGAGAGGAAGTGGTACATGGAAAGTATCCAAACCCTTCTCATCAAAAGGAGGTGTATCAAGATACTATGGATGTGATTTGGACTTTGAAAGGGGAGATCCAATCTCTAAAGGAGCAATCAAAGTATTTGGAGCAAAGGAAGAATGTCGAGGCTCCAAAGGATGACTTGGATAAATTCAAGGAAGTATGTAAGATGTTAAGGAAAGATAATATTATTCCCTTACTAGGAGATTGGCTGAGGTACAATGTATCATGCATCAGACTAGAGTGAAAAAGGTAGGCTTTACATGCAAACCTTCCTCCTCATAGCCTTGACTATGATAAGGAAATTACATTAAAAGTAGTTGTTGATGGATGGATTGTGAGTAATATCCTCATCGACATGGGAGTGGAGGTAAATGTTCTTACCTTGGATGCCTAACATCAAATTGAAAGACCCAAATTACAACCATCTTTGAATGTGTTGTATATGGAAAACAAGACAAAGTAAATGCCCATTGGAGTCTTAAAGGATGCAGTTATCACTATTCAAGAAGCCAAGTTCATTACAGATTTCAAAGTCTTGGTGTTCACTAAGGAAGACAACTTTCTAGCATTACTTGGGCACCTATGGTGCTATAAGAACAATGCCAACTTGTGGTTTAATATGGGTTATATTATCTTTGAGAAAAATAAAGAAAGGGTGATTATCCCTTTAACAGATGGGAATTCAGTACCCAATATAGAGCCCTTAGTAGAAGAAGTCCTCAATAGAATCTATGTATGCTCCATCAAAGATATGGAGATAATTCATCCCACAGAGGGAGTTATCTAGTTTAAAGATGCTCATTCCTTGAGTGATACCACTAACATGACATGTGAAAATTGGGTGCATGGGACTTATGAGTTGAATGGGAAATAGTTGAGAGGATTTGTAACAAGGGTAATAAAGGTGTGTTTGATCAAGCACCTAGGAGGAAAGAAGTTTCCAAGATACTTTGGAGGAGCATACCTTGAAAATTTCTTGCGAGAAATGGAGGCACAGTGGAAGAATGAGGATGAGAGAAGGGGAATGCTCAGTTATAACCTACTCAGAACTGTAGGGTACTGGTGGGCTACTCATCAAAAGATCCTCTTAGAATGGAATGAGGTAAGAATCACATTTTTTATAAGGTTCTCTAGAATCAATGTGCCCAGTGTCATATAATATTACCATGGTAAAGAGACCACCTCATTTCATATCCAAGCATGTGAGAAGACCTAGATGGGAAGTGCAGAAGCATTACCACCTTTGTTATGGGTGCATAAGTTGTATTCCACCTTACAACATTATACCCAATCATGGTATATTCATTCGGATATGCATCATCAAATAGGTAATTGGTAGGAGTTGGCAGCTGATCTCATTCAAGCTTTCAAGTATAGGAGTACAAAGACATTAGTGGATAAGGTGTTGCAAGTAATCAAGTGCCTTACAATGGGATATAGTGCTATGGTAGAGGATAAACTACTAGAATTATTAGGTGAGTCTTATTTGGAAATGTGCCTCAATGAAGAAGAATCAGAGGAAGTATAATTTGAGCACGTGTGCATGGAAAAAGAAAAAGAAAAAGAAAAAATGGTCTATGGAGTAGATGGTGAAGACATGAAAGCTTTGGATGTTAACCATTATGAAGGTATGCATAGAGTCATAGATATCGTTGATGAGTGAGCATGCACCTACCATGAGCCCTTGTAAACAAATAAGGTTAACATTAGGACAAAGAAAAAACCTAAGGAAGCTATCATTGGGGACTATTGGTCAGAAAAGAAGTTTCAAAGGTCATTGATCTATTATGCAAGTTCCAAGATTTTTTCCCTCATGGATACCATGAAATCAAAGGCATCCACCATTACTTGGGGGATATGAAGATCAAGTTAAAGGAAGGTGTGCACCTAATTCGAAAGAGACCTTATCAAACGAATCCTAACTTACGCATAAAGTTAAAAGAGGATATAGACAAGATGATAGCATCAGGAATTATTAAGGTCCTTGAATAATCAGAGTCGGTGAGTCCAATGGTCATAAGTATCAAGAAGGGTGGAAGGATAAGGATTTTCATGGATTACAAGGAGTTAAATGCAGTTTGTGCCATTGACCCTTTTCCAACCCCCTTCATTGAACAAATTTTGGAAGGAGTGGTTGGGTACGAGGTCTATTCTTTTACGAATGGATTCTCAGGGTACCACCAAGTTAGAATTGCAAAGGAAGACTAGGAGAAGAAATTTTTTTCCATTGAGTGGGGAAGTTTTTCCTACATAGTTATGCCTTTTGGATTAAAGAATGTGTGTACTATATTCTTGTGCATCGTGGTACAATCATTTCAGGACTTCATCCATAAATTCTTTCACATTTACCTAGATGACTAGTTTGTGTATGGATTGGTAAAAGACCATTGTGACAGTTTTAGGCTAATATTTGAGAGATTTTGGCAATTAAGGATATCCTTCAACATTAAGAAATGTTTCTTTGATACTCCATTTGGAGCCTTGTTAGGACATATTATATGAAAACAAGGCTTACTAGTGGATCCGGCCAAATTTGCAGTTATTGTGGGATTATGGGAGCCTACTAGTCAAAGTGCAGTGCAAAGATTCCTCGGACATATGGGGTACTAAAGGAAAATCATCAGGGGGTATGCCAAGATTGCTGCACCCTCAGAGGAATTACTAAAACACAAGAGTTCATTTCATTGGGGAGAGGTGTAGTCGAGGCAATTTGACACTTTGAAAGATAGGCTTATCATGACACATGTTGATGCGTAATCACAACATCCTCAAATATCTTCAACTTGATTGGTTGAGACTATCAATGTGATTGCATAACATAAAGCTTCTCTCAAAGTGTGGGACTTTTTGAATCGAGAGAGCTCTTTGGATGAAGGTTGGTTCCTATTCCTCTGTTGAGGTGCACACATTCATATTTCAGAGGATCTACTCTAAAACCTACTCTAACTTGCCAAGGAGACAGGGATGAGAAATATGTAAGAAAATAAACCTAAACTAACAAAGGTGATGCACCAAAGGAATGCTCAACACCTTCTTTGAAAATAAACACAAAACATAAAAGTGCATACAACCACCATACACAGGTGACCCAATATTATAATGAGATATCAGAGAGGTGTAATGAACATAGAGAGGGTTGGAAATCATCCAAAGACATGCATTATTGCTCCAGAGTTGATACAGTACAATATAATGGCCAAGAGGTAAGATTTTTATTACAATTTAAATGGGAGGCTTAAAACTCCACAAATTCACCTGTAGAATAGAGAAGAAGGGAGGGTGTAAAAAAAAATGTGCAACATTTAAAACAATGCCCCTCCTTACAATATATAGCCAGAATGAGAGAAGGAGATGAGAATAATTCGAAATCTTACTCCAACCACCCAACAAATGTATTGAATTCACCTACAAAATGATGGGTTCTACTACAAAACCCATACCTCCATGTTTTGTTCCTTGCTGGGCAAGAAAGGAAGCCCATACCTCATTATGGTGATAGGTGAGAAACCTGGGACACCTCCAAAAAATGGTGAACTGTATTTTTTATTTTTAAGAACTTAGTCCCACTAGTTTAAAGATATGGTCATCTGAAGGTTGAGCTATATTCTACAAAAATGGCGGGTTCTTGATCTTGTCTGAGAGCTCTAAAAATTCTGAAACCTAAAATTCTGAAATCTCAGGCTTTCAAACTTTGGAAATTCAAACTTTTGCATTTTCGAGAAAAAAATTATTGATCTGCCAAATTTCTTAAAAGTTCTGAAATTTTGAAATACAAAAGTCCAAAATTTTTGACTCCTTATCTTGGTGCAGTTCCTAAAATCTAAAAACCCCTAAAAGTCCAAAATTTGGACTTTCAAACTTGGGAATTCAGAACTTTGGGGCCATTTCCTGCATGCATCCCGAGGTTGATGAAAACCCCGAAAGTAAAAAATTTAGACTTTCAGACTTCAGGTTTTCAGACATTTTGAGCCCATTTTCCAACTTGCCCACTGAGAATTTCTGAAACCTGAGAGTCTAAAATTTTGGACTTTCAGACTTTTGAATTTTGGACTTTTTGTAGCCATTTTTGCCCCTTTTTTTTCCAAAATGCCAAAATTTCTAAATTTTGAGAAACTTCATGCTTTCTCCATTGTTTTTCCTCTTGAGCTCTAATCTTCATGGACATCACATTGGTCAATGATGAACACGACCCTGCATTTCATCACCGAGCTCAATTGCAACTTGATCTTCAAAATTGGATGTGAGCTTGCATGACTAAACCAACCACTTCATCTCTCCTGTGTAAGATTTTTTTTGATCAATTTCTCCTGAGTGGAAAAAATGGATAAAAATACCCATACTATGTTTTCCCTCTTGGTATAATCCCTTCCATGTGTATGTTGATGCCTCAGGGATAGCTATGGGAGCATTACTAACACAACCTAGTGAGGGAATTTTTGATCATCCCTTGTAGTCATTTTTATGCCCTTTCAAAGAACAAGGAAAGAACAAGGAGATTCATCACACTTGTAACCTCACATTGTCTAGTCGTCTGCCTTTCACGAGCTTCATTATACTTGATTCATCTCTCCTCCTTTTCCTTTTTATCTGTAATGTCTTCCATCTTCCTCGACCCTAGCTTCCTCACCTAACACTCAGAGTAGCTTAGATGACCATGGGGAATGCTTCTAAACTCAAAGTAATGACCAAGATCTTCATTGCTAGAGGAATAGAACTCATAAATGATCCTTTCGGCTCCCTTAGAAACTCAAACTCAGTAACTTCTGGGAAAGTATACATCAAAATGGCATATTCTAAAGTGTAATATGCTAGCACTCCCTTCCACGAGTGATCAATCACACGCATCTAGGTGATATTTGTATCCTACAGCCTCTGATAGTCATCATGGGTCCACACATGTGATCTATAGTACCAGCTTGATTTGGATGTGTATGCTAAAAGCCATTCATATAGATCTACTGAGAAGCAAAAAAATAATTTATCATACAACTCATGGTATAGGTTCCCTTATACCCATTTACACACATTGAACTTAGGTCCACTACTAAATCTTTGAGAAAACTTTTCCTCCATGCTCTTGAACCATGTTTCAATACTTTCTAAAGTCAAGTGCTCTATCATCACACATCACGAGGACAATGATACATGCCATTTCTCATAACAACTTCAAAAGGAGGATCCCGGATATAGAACCAAGATGTATTCATGTTTATGCCCTTTCAAAGAACAAGGAAATTTCATGTGTGTCGACCTATCACCCAACGGGCGGTAAGCGCTCACCTAAGGTGTGTGTGGGTGTCAAGCCCTTCCTTTGTGTTAGTTGTGTGATAATGCATTATTTATGATAGGAATTTAAGTGATGAGAATGGAAACAAACCATACATTTATCTTATATCTCATAACGGGCTGCTAGACCAATGTATTTATTTAGATAAGAAAAAAACTACAGAACATACATCTAAATCATAACAGAAAGGAAATGCACATGGATTTATACCTAATCATATGAAATATATATAAAAATGATCCATATAGATATAAGTAAAATTGGAACCACATATATTCATATTAAGTATGTTGATAACCACATTACATTTACTGAGGCAATTACAGATCCATATAATAGTGTAGACCAAGGTCATGCATCAGAACTGGACTTAAGCCCTTCATAGTACAAACAAAAATATTTAGACCCATCCTTTGGATACAACATACTCCTATAGATCCTCTTAACCTAACCCATAGAGTCCCCACATTATTCCTGCATGGCTTTGTCTCTCTTCAATTCTTGGTCTCTCCATGTGTGTCTTTCTCTTCTACTGGGCACTCATATATATAGCCTTATCAAGGACCTCCATGCCTTTTTGAAGTAGTAGATTAATTTCCATGTGTCCAAGTGGTCCTCCATGGTAGCATGCTCCTTAAGATGTGATCTCTTCATCCTTCATCATGATGACCTTCTGGAATCTTCTATCGTAAGATATATTCCTTTCGTGGATTCAAAGTTACCAGGCTAGCACATTATCCACTCTGTATGTGCATCCGGGTCATGCTTTCCTCATGTTCTACCCGATATGAAAAATATGGATAAGTCTAAGAACATTTTCTTTGTCTTGCGCGCACACCACTGGTTCTACTAAACCCTCCTAAAACCTTTTCCTATGTTCTTTCACCTTGCACACCCTTCTTCAAATAGGCTTTGCGTGCCTATGCAACTTCTTGTACTTAGCTGATATTTTAGGGGCCCAACATCACCCTACACTAAGCCTATTCTCCGTTCTTGGGAACATTTTCCTAATGAATAAAGAATGAATGTCCTCGAATAATTTGGAGAAAGATTAAAGGATTGAAGAATTAGGGGAAGAATGAAAGAATGGGGAAACTATGATTAATTCTGCAAGAGGAGGGGTAAATATTTTGTCAAGTCTACCTCCAATCTATTCCAGGTATCAACCTCACTCTGTGTCTGTTGATAGAGGTCGCTGACTAGGGCACTCACCTCTTCAAAGCTTAACCCTTCTCCTTGGGTATTCATTGCTTCCACAATCCCCTCAAATGTTTCACTCAAATCCTTGATCATGTCCATCCTTCAAGTGATTTAGGGATACAACTCCTTCACCCAATTTTTGATTGAGTCCCACAAGGTCTTAATAGCCTATGATTTCTTCTCCACCTTGGCTAGGATTCTATCACATTTCACTCTATTCCCATTTTTCTTCTCTTGGAACTCCTTGATCTATGCTTCATCATTGGTGAAAAAAATGCTCACTACTCTATCTCTATCAGTGCAGTTTTCATAGGTAGCCTCAGTGACTTGGGCGGTGGCTTTTGCATCAGAGAGGACTTTCTTATACTGAGCAACAATTTCCACAACATTCATCTTGTGCTCCTTATCTTTGTGTGTCAATGCCTCCTCTGTAAATTCCAAGGCTAGTGGATGCCTCTCCATTGTGAGGATGTGGGTCAAGTCCTCTAGGCACTCCAAGGTGGATCCATACTTCTACACTAACGGTGTTAGATATGGATGCTTTAAGACAATGGCATCTATGATCATCTCTAATTTCTTGTAAATCGCATACACCCTTGCCTTATCTTCTTTTAACTCACGCCTTAATTCTGCGTTGATTAGTTCCTCCCACTTTAATTCCTTGGTTATTTCCTTGAGATCTTATTCCTTCTTCTCTAGTTCTACCTCTAGGAAATTCACCATGTCGTTCCTCCCGAAGAGTCTGGCTTCTACTTTAACTGAAAACATGTTTAGCGCATTGCATATTTGTTCGTCTGATAACCATTGAGTGTGTACTAAGGGGTTGTATCCTTTTGACTCTGGTACCTTCATTATTTCCCCTTGGCTTACTTTGAACTCTGGCTCATCAATGTGGGACTCAAATTCCCAAGAAAGCATTTTCTTCATCCAAGGGTATTCACCTTCCTCATCAAATGATGCCATAGCTAAGAGTTGTTATGTTAGTATGGTGCTTTGAAAGCGTGCACGTAACACCTTGTTAAGATCATAAATGTATCTAATCCTCTTAACTTGTGGTGATTTTGTGATCTTTCTCACCATGTGCACAACCTTAGGAAAGCGTACAGCCAAACTGGGATCCCATCCCATTCTGCCATATTCCTTTTCTATGCTTTCCTCCTCTGCTCCCTTCATAACCAGGTCTTTGCTGCATTCCGTCTCTTGCTCTACCATGTCCTCAATGATTTTTACTACCTCTCTCTCTATGGCCTCATCTGCATGTTATTTTTTGAGGCTTGTGGTCCTTTGTGCTTTTGTAACTTATTTTCTTACCCCTTTGTCCAAAGTATCCTCCTCTTCCTTGTCATTCTTCCTCTTAACAAAGATATACTCATTTTCTTCTTCCTCTCCTTCATCCTCTGATTCATGGAATTCAAATACGGGAGGGACTTGAACTACAACAAGTTCATCATCATCATCATCTATTTCACCTCTATATGCCTCCAAGCTATCTGTACCCTTTGATTCATCCTCCTCTGTCACCTTCTACTTCTTCCTGATAGGGGATTATGATTCCTTTTCCTCCTCCTTTGGTGAATTCTCCCAAGTGATGGGGTCTTCATGCTTCGTTGCTTGTTCTTTTGGAGTATTTTCTTTCACTAGGGACTTATTTATCCACACATAAGTACTAGTCTTAGCGCTTATCTACAATGCACTAAGTGCTTATGTAGTCTGAAAACTTGGTGCTTTCTATACCTCTTCTCTTTTCCTCTTCTTTGGCATGGGATTCTTCCTTCCCATGGGGTCTTCAAGGATGGATACATCATTTTCTAAGTAAGCACCATTTTCAAACTTCAGCCTTGTTCGAAGGTATATCCTTGCCGTAGCCCTTCCAGCAATTGGAAATGTTATAGGATTCATTATTTTTATCTCATGGGAGACATATCTCTCCAAGTACGTGCACTTCCTGGGGTAGGCTAACTTCCTGCACAGCTCTCTGTGGTCTTGATCCACCTCACTAAATTCGAACCTTAGTCTGTTGGCCTCTTCAAACTTATTCACCCCCACTTGGAAATATTGTGCAGTGAAGGAGAAGGGAAGCTTACATCAGGGGCTCATTGTTTCATCTGTCAACCTAAATCTGCCAATACAAAAGTGTTGATACACTGTGAATTCTTCTTCTCCCTTTACGAGTATGGTTAATTTCCCTAGAATCCTCTATTCCTCCCCAAACACATCTCTCATGTGCTTATCAACTTATCTAAGCATGCCTTGTGAATGGATTTCATGGTCTCACAAGTATATTTTGTGAACCTCTTCTGGGTATTCCCAAAGAAAATTTTCCAGCCCATCGGACACTCCGATCTATAAGAAAACAATTGAGAGGAGGAAATTTCCAAATAGTATCTTCTCACCTTCTTGTGCGCTCCTAATGATTTCATCACGATGAAAGTGGAAAAGTTGTAGATGGTCCCCTAAGATATTTTCTGGCATAGTTCAGTCATGCCTTGTTTACTTGAGTCCATCTTTCTTGATCATTGAGCTTGGTTACCAAGTATGTAGCCATCCTCATTATGGGGTCTAGAATCTCTGTGATGTCAAAGTATCATGATCATTTCTTGTAGTCATATATGGCTACTACTTCCTTGATGGCCTCCTTGTCACTTAGGTCATCATCAATGCTCTTCCCATCACAGATAAGGCCTGTGAACTTGGAAATAAACTGAGGAGTTATGCACATCTTGCACCCCATGAAATAAAAATGTTCTTTGTGAACGCACACCATTAGCCACTGATATAGGTGCTCAGGTTTTCCAAAGTAGGGTAATTCGTAAAGTTGCAGTAACCATGCCTTCTCCAATTTAACCTTTACTTCGTTGTTGTATATGGGCATGTCCTCCGGTGTCGTCTTGTTTGTTGGGTGAACCAACTCCAAAGCCATTTCTTTTTCTGTCATATTTGTGTGATGATTATAGTCACTCATAGTCATTTTCCGCAAATGAGATTTCCCCTCTTTTCCTAATAATACCCCATCCAAGTATTGCATCTCCGCGTACCACTCTTCATTTGTGTTTGTGATGGTAGCTGTTTGCTTCCCCTTGCCCTTGCCCTTTTGATTTTTAGGTGAGGTGGTTGCTTTCTTTGGTGCCATTTTTCTGGTTAGGTTATACTTCAAACGTCTTCTCCTTTCTCTGCTCTACAACTTTATCCAACCTTAAGACTCAATCTTGCGAAGAAACCTTCTAACACAGTGCCCTAGCCGCCAAACCATAACTAGAGAAAATCTTCCACAAGACGGTGATTCTAAACAATTTCCTCCTCAAAAACTTTCTCCACGCCCGTATACTCCTTTCATACTAGTTTGTGGATCTACTCTAGTCACGTCCTTTCAAATTTCTTAAATTTTTCTTCACACATATCACTTTTGGATGCCCTAGTTCACGAGAGCTCTTTTCACTTTGTAAACGCAAGCTAAATAATGAAGTGCATTGACTTCTTATTTATAACTTTTCCTTCTTTCCAGCATTAAATTCTATTTTACCTACCACTGTACTTACCACTAAATGTAGATTTTTCCACTAAGATAGCCTTACGTGTCTTCACTTACACGCCCAATCTTACACAAAACATTCTCCAACCTTCTGGCGCACAAACAATCCATCTGACCGAAGACTCTTATACACGTGTCAATAGTGTCGAAGGCACTTCTTCTATCCTTCACCTAATTTTTGCTCTCACCTACCTTGTGTTGTTCCTACACTTCTTCCTCCTATGTATGTGGTTTCTCTGAAGTCTTATCCTGAAATCAACCTTTTTCATCCAACTCTTCTTCCATGCACTTCCTTCATCCTTATGTGCTTTCTTTCCATGAACCAGGCCATTCACCGTAACTTTAACTACCAGTTCAACTTATATTACGGGCCTATAATTTGCATCACTCCACCCCACACTAAAACATATGTGTGGTCCTATGTGCATGCAAAACCTTCAAAAAGTAATATTGTTACCGGTGCCCAAGGCACAAAAAAAAATAGAACAAATGACGAGAAAGGGAAACACAAGAAAGGAAATTGCATAAAGGAAAATTCTAAACTAACTAGCAATACTACCTTATTAAATACACCAAGAAGACTTATTTATAGTAGGGATTTAGCCTACTTCCATTAAAATGGCATGGCAATCCCATCCCATCCAGTGCTCTTGACTTTCATATTCCTAAATCAAGGATGTTTAAGATGATATAGGGCCCCAACCAATGGACTTTAAACTGTTTGGGATGGCACAGAAACTTGGAATCATATAACAGTACCATCTTCCCAACCTAAATTTTTTATTTTTGATGTGGTGATCATGTCATGATTTTTGTTTAGCATTTTTAACCTTTTGACTCCGCCTGGCCAATGATCGTCTCTCATCTAATTTCATAAATTTTTCAATCCTTTCTTCCAATGCTTTTTCTTCAGCCAATCCTCCTATTCTTTCTATATGCAGAGAAGGTAACATGAATTCAATGGGTAGGATAGCCTCAGTGCCAAACACCAATTGGAATGGTGTGGATTTATTCAATATCTTGTAGGTTTTCCTATATGCCCATAAAATAGCTGATACCTTGTCATCCCAATCTTGTCTACCAACGTCACAAAATTTAGTCAAGGTATGACTCAATATTTTATTAAATGCTTCGGTAGTTCCATTTTATTTTGGATGGTAAAGGGTAGTCTTATGATGAGCCACCATGAAATCTGCTAATAGAATCCTGACAGTCTCATTTAGGAAATGTGTACCACTATCACTAGTTAAGCTCAATAGGAATCCATACCTTGTAATAATATTTTACTGTAGAAACCTGACTATTGTAACCATTGTACAATCCTTAGTAGGTGTCACTTCTGTCCATATTGTAAAATAATTTTTGCAAGTGATTACATAACATGATCCCATCCTACACATGGCTTGTGAAATGGAGCCTACAATAATCTATGGCCCACTTTTCAAATGGATCTGTACTGGGAATAGGGCGCAAAGGAATTTCATTCCTCCACCTTGGTTTTCCAAGGCATTGACAATGATCACATGCCTTGCAATACACTTTATAATCTTGATATAGGGTCTCCCACCATAACCCATCTTGTAATATCTTACGCGCAGTGGCATCCCTTGCATAGTGTCCACCTACCTTCGTCCATGCACCTCCTCCATAATATCTAGGCGCTCATGTTCTAGCATGCACCAGTGCAATAGTTCATCATGTCATAGCTTGTATAAATCACCACTAACATGTAGGGTGCAATGTGTATAACTAAATGCTTCCTTTCTAATTATTTCATCCCTTTTTGGTGCCACACCCATTTTGAGAAACCCCGTAATATCCTCTAAGTCTAAGGGTGTGTTCTTAAACCTAAATAGTTGCACATGTGACATGGTATCCTCGATGATTTGTGCATCCTCTCCTAAGTCAATTACAGACAAGTGATCGGGTCCATAATTACTCTTTTGTAGCTTTACAACCACTGTGAACTCAAATTCTTGGAATAACAGGACCCATCAACATATGCACCCTTGTAGGACGGGTTTGTTTACCAAGTATTTTAATGCCAAGTGGTCTGTGTAGAATACAAATGGTGTTGCTAATACATCTTGTCTGAACTTGTGTAGTGCGTAGATCATGGATAGTTCTTCCCGCTCAGTAGTGGTGTAATTTTTTTCTACTGATTTTAACTTTCTTATTGCAAAACAAAAGGTATGGTTAACAACCCCTTCACCAAGTTGTGCCAGTACTTCTCCAATGGTTGTACCAGAGGCATCCATGTGAACATGGAAGGGCTTATCCCAAATGGGGAAATAGAGTATGGGTGTTGTGATAATCCTATCCTTCAAAGTTTCAAATGCCTTCTATTGTGAATCTCCCCAATGAAAGGAACTCTTGTGTCTAATAAATTTCTCCAAGGGTACAGTGATCTTGGCATATCCTCTTATGAACTTTCTATAGTAACCTATATGCCCAACAAATCCATGCATGACGCTTTGGCTAGTATGCTCCCCTAAACCCAAAATGGCTTCAACTTTTGCAGGATCTACTAGGAATCCTTATTTGCATATGGTATATCCCAATAAGGTTCCAAATGGGGTATCAAAGACACATTTCTTGATGTTAAGGGATATTATCAGCTATCGACACCTTTCAAACATTATTCATAAGTTATCACAATGGTCTTTGACTAGACCATACTGAGTCTAATCATCTAAATAGATCTAAAGAAATTTATGGAAGAAGTACTGAAATTCTTGTACTAAAATGTGTGAGAACATAGTAGGTGCATTGTTCAACCCAAAATGCATGACCATATAGGAAAAACTTCCCCATTCAGTGACGAAAGTTGTCTTTCTCTGGTCTTCCTTTGCAATCCTTACCTAGTGGTACCCTGAGAACCCATCCATGAAGGAGTAGACTTTGCACCCACGCACTTCTAAGATTTCTTCAGTAAATAGGGTTGGGAAGGGATCAATGACACATACTGCATTGAGGTCCCTGTAGTCAACATAGATCCTTATCCTTTCATCTTTCTTGATACTTATGACCATTGGGCTTATCCATTCTAACTCTTCAATAACCTTCATGATACCTGATGCTACCATCTTGTCTATCTACTCCTGGACCTGTACGTGTAAATTTGGATTCATCTAATATGGCCTCTTCTAGATCGGGTGCACATCGTCCTTCAATTTTATCCTCATCTCCCATAAGGAATGGTGGATGCCTTTAAGTTCATGATGCCCACATGAGAACAAATATTGGAACTCACATAACAAATCAATGATCTTTAAGACCTCCTTCTCTAACTAGTAGTGTTTAATGATAGCTTCCTTGGGTTCTACTTCTAATCCAATGTTAACCTTCTATATTTGTAGGGGCTCATGGTAAGTGCACCTCATTTCATTAGCACTATCTATAACATCACGTGTACCTATAGAGTGGTTAACATCCAAACTTTCCATCTCCTCGCCATCTATGACATAAAACCATCTTCCCCTTTTCCTTTTCTATGCATGTGTGATCAAACTGTATCTCCTCAGATTCATCCTCATCGAAGCATGCCTCTAAACTAGGCTCACCTAGAAAATCTAGTAGCTTATATTCTTCCATGGCACTATCCCCCATTATAAGGCATTTGATCACTTGAAATGCCTTATCCACAGATGGTTTTGTGCTCCAATATTCAAAATCTTGGATGAGATCAATTGTTAGCTCTTGTCAATTTCCCGTCTGGCAACATGTTTTTAAGTGGATATACCATGCGTGTACACAACCTTGTAGTGTGGAATACAACTTATGCACCCATAATGATGGTGGAAAGGCCTCTGTACCTCCTACATAGGCCTTATCACAAGTCTGGATGTTGAGTGAGGAGGGCTCCTTGTCATGATATTCTTGGATGACAGTGGGCGCATTGCTTCTAGAGAATCTGAGAGAGATGGAAATCCTCACTTTGTGCCATTCTAAAATACTTTCGTGGTGTGTAGCCCACCACCATGTTGCAGTCCCAAGTAGGATATAGTTCAACATCCCTCTTCTTTCATCCTCACTCCTCCAATGAGCTTCCATGTTCTGTAAGAAAATTTCAGGGTATGCTCCTCTAGAGTAACTTGGCACCTTCTTTCCTCCTAGGCACTTGAGTGAGCGTGCCTTGGTTACTCTTAATACAGACCCCCTAAATTGTCACCCAATTAACTCATAGGTCACATGCACCCAATTGTCACATGCCATGCTTGTTGTATCTCTTATAGACTGAGCATCCTCAAATTGGATAACCCCTTCTATAGGGTGAATTATATCAGGGTCTCTGATGGATCACACATAAATTCTATCAAGGACCTCTTCTTCCAAAGGCTCAGTGTAAGGTGTCGAATTCCCATCCATCAAAGGGATGATGCCCCATTCTTCCTTGTTCTCAAAACTGATATATCCTTTGTTGAACCTTAGGTCAGCGTTGTTCTTATAGCACCATGGGTGCCCAAGCAATGTTGAAAAATTTTCTTCCTCAGAGAGTGCCAAGACTTCAAAGTATCTAGTAAACTCGGCCCCCTGATTGGTGATCACTGCATCCTTTAATACTCCAATGGGAATTTCCTTAGTTTTTTTTTTACCATATACAACACATTCGAAGATGGTTGTAATACTGGCCTTCCCATTTGATGCTAGACATCTAATGTAAGAACATTGACCTTTTCTCCTGTGTCAATCAATATGTTACTCAGTAGCCAACCATCTATAACTCCATTCAGTGTGATCTCTTTGACATAGTCAAGGCTATGGGGAGGGAGGTTTGCATGCAACACCTGCCTTTCAAGATCTACTTCAGTGCGTGACATCTTCTCCCGTAGCCATTCTCCTAGCGAGGGAATAATATTCTCTTTCCTTAACATTTTGCACACTTCCTTGACCTCATCTAGGTCCTTCTGTGGAGCTTCAACATTCCTCATTTACTTCTGCTTCTTGGACTACTCCTTTAGACATTAGATTTCTCCTTGTAAACTCTGAATGACATCCATTTTCTCTTGATACACTTCCTTCTGGTGGGTAGGGTCCGAATACTTCCCGTGCACCACTTCTTCTCTTAATACTAGAGTCCTTTACCTTGGTACTTCCTTGGCACGCGCAGCCTCTACTCATGTTGTCACCAAAATAGGTTCTAACCCTGACTCACATGCTACTCTAGGCATCCAATGTGTGTCGACCTTCTTTATACTCACCATCCTAGAACCCTTATCCTTCTGGTGATGCTAGCTTGTGTGCTCAAACAACTCAAGGAACTCCTCATACTTATGCTTCTTCCTGCACCATGAGCACTGCAATAAATATGAACACTCGCGCCTGTAATGTTATGTAGATCCACAGTTATAGCAGGTTCCTCGTGGGAACTCACTTCTTCCTCCTCTCTGGTTAATGCAACCATAGAATCCTCCGTGAAAACCTCTCCCACACTCCCCTCCATCTGCGTGTCCTTCATAATGGCGATCATCTTCCTTGGAAATAATAGTAAGGCTGGTCTAGTGCACACCATGATCAATGGCCTCATGGATTTGGTCAATAAGCCTACAATCCTTAGTATCATGGGTCGTAGAGGTGTAGATATTATAGTATCAAGACACATTCTTCCAGATTGTGTGTTGTAACAAGGGACATCTCTTCGCATTATGGTCCTCATGACAAATTTCACAATCTACAGTTATGACATGTACTGACTTCTGGGGGAAACTATCCTTGGCATGCCCCTCTACTTCACAATCCACGCACCAAAGACCACTACGAGTCTCATGTGAAAATTTTACAGACAGCTTCTCTAACTGCTTGGCCATGGCAACGATTTGAGCCTCCAAAAAATGGCTGAAACCAATATCAACACTCCTAACTACTTCAACATGTAAGGCAACCTCTAGAGCCTCGTGTGGGTCAGTGAATGTTTTATGCGAGAATTCCCTCATAAATGGAGTGATCAACCCTTCAACAAACCATTGAGCATGCTGTGAAGGGTGAATGTCATATGACAGTATTGACAAGAGGGTTTTAAACTGTGCATCATACTCCTACACACTCTTTGTCATTCCCTGTTGGATCTCCTTCAAAGCATTGATGCTCTTCTACTTGAACTCTGGTATATGGAACTCTACTAAGAAGGAATTCTTCAATGTGGTGTATTCTACCACCATTTGATAGGGGTCATACTTCCTATAACAGCTATGTGTGTGCCCTTGTAACGTTGTTACAAACTGACTTGTTTTCCACTCCGGGATAGTGATCCCCTTCGCTCGCCATAGTAATTCACCCTTGTGCACATGTTTCACAACATCCTCTATACCTTGGTAATCTAGAAAGTGTAAAGAAATTTCAAATAACACCTGAGGATGTGGCTGAGGCCCTTATCCTCTTGATCCAGATCCTTGGTTCCCTCTAGTGTTCCCTCTACCAGATCCACTAGATCCACTAGGTCATGTGCCTCCAAATCCACCAATTCCACATTCAGATTCTCCTGTAACTGGTAATAGGACTGAAGTGGTCGTGCCTAGTGTCCCCAATGTCCCACTAAACTATGTGCCAATGGTCTACGAGATTGTTCCACTACCAGAAGTGTATCCTGTGTCACTCCTAGACACGTTGCCCAAACCTTGTGTACTTTCAATTTATCCACAAATTCCTCCAAAAACTAAAATGGTATGTGTAACCATGGATGTTCCAAATGAAAAATTATACCTCCTAGGTGCCGCTCGATCACTCCCACCAATACCAACTAATTTATCAATACTTCTCCCTTGATTTGGAAAACCAAGCCATAGGGGTTGGTCATCAGGTGGGTTAAGATGCATGCGTTGATGGCTCTTCTTTCTTCATGTGATGAACTCTCATTAGAATTTGAATGGGCCTCTCTTCCATGCTTTTCAAGATGTGGTAGCATAGACTACTCAAGCTCCACGTCCTCCGCATGAACTTTAACACCCTCTCGTAATGTCTGCCTCCATAGATCCATCACAATTGCAACCTTGCGTTGTCTAGTCATCTCCCTTTCACGAGCTTCGTTATACTTGATTCATCTCTCCTCCCTTTCCTTTTCATCTGTAATGTCCACCATCTTCCTCCACCTTAGCTTCCTTGCCCAGTGCTCAGAGTAGCTTAGCCGTCCATGGGGAACACTTCTAAACTCAAAGTAATGACCAATAGCTTCTTAGCCAGAGGAATGACACTCATAAATGATCCTTTAGGCCCCTTTAGAAACTCAAACTCAACAACTTCTAGGCAAGTATACGTTGAAATGGTGTATTCTAAAGTGTAATTGGTTAGCACTCCCTTTCACCAGTGATCAATAGCACGCGTCCAGGTCAGATCTGCATCCTGCAGCCTCTAATAGTCATCTTGGGTCCACACGCATGATCTATAGTACCAGTTTGATCTAGATGCATATGTTGAAATCCATTCATATAGCTCTAAATATAAGAAACAAAATAATGTCTCATATAGCTCATGGTATAGGTTCTCTTCAACCCATTTTTGTGCATTAAACTTAGGTCCAGTGCTCAATATTTGAGAAAACTCATCCTCCATGCTCTTGAAACACGTTTCAATACTTTCTAAAGTTATGTCCTCTGTCATCATTCATCACAAGAATAAGGATGCATGTCATTTCTCACAAAAAATTCAAAAATATGGTCCTAGAAATGGAACCAAGATGTAGTCATTTTTATGCCCTTTCAAAGAACAAGGAAATCCCATGCACATCAGCCTATCACCCAACAGGTGTTTGGTGCTCACCCAAGGTGTGCGCAAGCACCGAGACCCTCCTTTGTGTGATTTGTGTGATAATGCATTATTTACAATAGAAATTTAAGTGATGAGAATGGAAATGAACCATACATTTATCTTAGAGCTCAGAATGGACTTCTAGACCGATTTATTTATCCAAATAAGAAAATTACTATAGAACATAGATCTGAATCATAACATAAAGGAAATGCACAGGGGTTTACTCCTACTCATATGAAATATATATAAACCTAGTCCATATAGATATAAGTAAAACTAGAACTACATATATTCATATTAAGTATGCTGATAACCACATTGCATTTACTAAGGCAATTACAGATCCATATAATAGTGCATACTAAGGTCATGCATCAAAACTAGACTTAATCCCTTCATAGTACAAAGAAAAATATTTAGACCCATCCCCTTGATACAACATACTCCTACAGATCCTCTTAACCCAACCTATAGAGCCCTCATAGTATTACTACATGGCTTCACCTCTCTTCAATTCTCGGTCTCTCCATGTGTGTCTTTCTCTTCTACCGGGTGCTCATATATAAATCCTTATCAAGCACCGTTATACCTTTCTGAAGTTATAGATTGATTGCAATGTGTCCAAGTGGTCCTTCATGGGAGCATGATACTTCAGATGCAAGATCTCCTTCCTTCATCATGATGACCTTCTGGAATCTTCTATCCCAAGGTATATTCCTTTTGTGGGCTCCAAGTTGTCAAGCTGGCACCTTATCCACTCTGCATGCGCATCCGTGTCATGATTTACTCATGTTCTTACTAATATTTCAAATATGGCTAAGTCCCAAGACCTTTTCTCTGTCTTACGTGTCTGCCACTAGTTCTACTAAACCCTACTAAAAACATGTCCTTCTTGTTTTCACCTTATGTGCCCTTCTTCAAATATCCCTTGCCTACCTATGCACCTTCTTATACTTAGCCAATGTTTTAGGGGCCCAACATCCCTTGTGTTTTTCTAGTAGAAAGTTGACACCAGTAGAATAGAACTACACAACTACTGAGTGTAAAGCATTGTCTATGATTTGCGCACTGCACAAGTTTAGGTAGTACCTATTGGAAACACCTTTTATATTCTACATGGACCACATGGCATTGAATAAATAAGTCAAAAAGCATGTTTTACAAGGGCACATATGTCGTTAGTTCCTATTATTCCAAGATTTTTAGTTCATATTGGTTGTGAAACTAGGGAAAAGAAATTCAGGACCTGACCACTTATCAAGGATTAACTCAAGGGAG
Source organism: Taxus chinensis (assembly GCA_019776745.2). Lineage (NCBI taxonomy): Eukaryota > Viridiplantae > Streptophyta > Pinopsida > Cupressales > Taxaceae > Taxus > Taxus chinensis. Next base: position 79,740,266 of record CM034146.1, on the reverse strand, counting down.
GACACACAAAGCATTTAGGATACCATGCCAAAACTATTTGGGTTATGACACACGTGATCAAAATTGGAATATATCACAGTATTCTTGAAAAAAGGTGTGGCGCCAGAAGGGATGAAGGCTCTAGAGAGAAAGAAATTAGCAATACGTGTTGCACCCTATGTTGATAAAGGGAGATCTATATAAGTTAGGATATGATGAGTTTCTGTATCGATGTGTATTGGAACATGAGCATGTTGCAATTATAGAGGAAGAACATAGTAGGATTACAGGAGGACACTATGTAGAAAATGCTATCACGTGGAAGTTTCTACTTGCAGGGCTTTGGTGGGAAAAAATCTACCAAGATTATATTGAGTTTTGTAAGGCTTGTGACCATTGCGAGCTCCTTGGAAAACTTGGGAAGAGGGATGAAACTCCCTAACAACCAATAGCCAGTGCTGAACCATTTGAAAAATGGGCAATTAACTTTTTAGGGCCAATTTCACTAGCTGCGTGAAGGACTGTTTCATGCTATATCATTGCTTTCACTTATTACTTGACACAATGGGTAGAGGTTGCACCTATGAGGGATTGCAATGCAACAAAAACTGCTAGATTTTTATGGGAGAACTTAATCAATAGGTATGGTTGTCCTTTGAGCTTAACTAGTGATAGGGGTAAACATTTCCTCAATGTAACGACCAAGATTATGTTTGTAGAATTTATGGTGGCCCATCACAAGACTACCCCTTATCATTCATAGGAAAATGGAACTGATGAGGCATTTAATAAAATACAAAGTCATGCGTTGAATAATATTTGTGATGTTAGAAGACAAGATTTGGATGACAAGGTATTAGTCATTCTATTGGTATACATGATAACCTACAAGAGGTTGGACAAGGCCACACCTTTTCAATTGGTGTTTAGCGTGGAGGATATTTTTCTAGTTGAATTCATGGCACCATCGTTGCGTATAGCATGTGCAGGATGGTTAAATGATGAATAAGTGCTAGAAGAGAGGATTGATAAGTTAATGTAGTTAGATGAGAAATGATCACTTACTACATGGATTCAGAAGAAAGAGAAAATAAGACAAAAGGCATGGCATGATCGTCAAATCAAGAACATGAAATTTGAGGATGGGAAGATGGTGTTTTTGTATGATTTCAAATATCTATGCCATCTTAGGAAGTTTAAATTCCATTGGCTAGGACCCTACATCATCTTGTACATTCTTGATTCAGACGCTTACCAGTGATAAGCACTAGATGGGATGATATTACCAAGTCATTTCAATAGGAGTAGGCTAAATCCCTGCCATAAATAGGTCTTTTTGGTGTTTTTAATTAAGGCAGTATTGCTAATTAGCTTAGAATTTCCCTTTATTTTCTTGTGTTTCTCTTTCTCATTCCTTGTTCCTTTCTTTTTGTTTTATTTTGTGCCTTTTGTGTCGGTAACCATGTTATTTTTTCAAGGCTATGTATGTGTAGAGGACAACACATCTGTTTTAATTTGGGGTGGAGTAATGCAAAGAAAAGTATAAGCTAGTCGAAAAATTTGAGTGGCACTATAGAAGGAAGTGCGTAAGATTAAGAAAGTGCATGGGGAAATGATGGATAATAAATTATGGTGTCAAGAAGGTTGTAGCAAAGACCATGTATAAAGGATGAAGAGCGTAGGAACAACATGAGTTAGGTGATTGAAAAAATCAGGTAAAGGACATAAGAAGTGCCTTCAGTGTTGTAGACATGTGTATAAGAGTCTTTGGTTAGATTGGGTTTTTGCGTGTCAAAAGGTTGTAGAAGGTTTTTCACGCAAGATTGGGCACGTGGGTAAGGGCGCTTAAAGTTGGCCTAGTGCAAAAATATGCATTTAATGTTAAAGTATGTTGGTAGGTGGTATAGCATATTTTACTGGAGGAAAGCAAAAACTATAAATATAAGGTTAGGAAAGTCACTATTTTAACTTGCCATTGCGAATTTGAAGCGCTCTAATAACTAGGGTATCCAGAGAGATTTGTGTGAAGGAAGAAGAATCCTAAAAATCTAAGTGTGCGACTAGAGTGGATCTGTAAAACAGGAAGAAGGATTACACAGGCATGCGAAAATTTAGTTTGTAGTGCGCCGTCATGTGGAAGGTTTTCCTAGTTAGGGTTTTACATCTAGGGCATGGAGATAGAAGGATTTCTTCTAGGAGTTAAGCTTTGGATTTGAGTTTTGAGTTAAGAAGAGTAACATAGTAGAGTAAGTAGTTCTTAGTTTATCCTAATAAAAATAATTACACCTAAGAACACAACCATTTCACCAAAGAAACAAAAGGGCAAGGGAAAGGGGAAAAAACCCGCTGCAGTTGCAAGAAAATGAAAATGGTTATAATTTCTATCTTAGTATGATTTTGACATAAGTTATATTAAAGGAAAATAAAATAGAGTTATAGATGCTCTAAATCGTAGGAAGCACATTTCTACTCCTATAGCATTGAGAACTCATTTTAAAGATGAGGTAAAAACTGTCATGGAATATGATTCTTATTTTTAATAAGTAAAGACAACACCTGTTGCAGATCCAAATGATATGAGATATAAAGTTTTTCACTTTGATAATGAAGGAATCTTACGGTTTGAAAATAGGGTAAACATACCTTTGTTAAATGATTTAAGAAAGAAATTATTAGGTGAATTTCAAAATTCACCTTTTTTTGGACACACTGGCATTATGAAAAATGCTTGTTGATATAAAACAACAATATTTCTAGAAGGGGATGAAAAAGGTTGTGATAGAGTTTGCAGCATGTTGTTTAGAATGTCAAAGTGTTAAAGCTGAGCGTATGCACCTAGCTGGTTTATTGTATCCTCACAACATACCACAGTATAAATGGAAAGTGATAAGCATGTATTTTGTTCAAGGGTTTCCCATGTCAAGAAATAAACATGATGTTATTCTAGTGGTTGTTGATAAACTAATAAAGCTAGCTCATTTTATTTATGGTAATCTTAAGGATGATTCACCTGTGTTAGCAAAAAGATTCATGCATGAAATTTTTAGATTGCATGGAGTACATGAGTTTATCATATCTAATAGAGACCCAAGGATGACATCTAGATTTTGGAAAACACTTAATGCAGCTCTAGAGACTAAGTTGAATTTAATTTCTCCATATCATCTAGAAACAGATGGACAGACTGAAAGAGTAAATAAAGTTTTAGAGAATATGTTATGAATTTATTACATGGATCAGTAGTATAAATGGGAAGAGTACCTCCCATTATTTGAGTTTTCTTATAATAAAACATATCATGCCTATTTTAAAATGGAACCGTTCGAAGAATTATACCGAAGGAAATGTAGAACTACTGTTAGTTAGGACATAATTGAGGATAAAGAGGTAATTAAACCTGAAATCGTTATGGAAATGGAACAACAAGTTAAAATGATTCGTGAATGCTTGAAAGAAGTTACAGATAGGAAAAAGAGATATGCAGAATTAAAGCGGGTGGATAAGAAATTTAAACTTGGTGAGAAGGTCTTTCTGTGGGTTAAACCAAAAAAGAGTTCTATAACTTTTAGCAAGGCTGCCAAATTATCACCTCGTTATGTGGGACCCTTTGAAATTGTTGAAGTAATCAACCCTGTAGCTTATCAATTAGCTTTACCTCCTTCTTTATCACGAATGCATGATGTTTTCCATATTTCTCTACTTAACAAATATGTTACCGATTTATCAATGTGTTAAATTAGAATTCCTTGGATGTCCAAGACCTAGGAATAATCATGATTAAACCCATTCGAGTGTTGGAAACTTACCAGTTGCACTTAATAAATCATGAAAAAAGTCAATGTAAGGTCCAGTGGGATAAGTTTAATGAAGAGATTGCAACTTGGGAAAATCTTGAAGATATGAAAACTACTTTTCCATACTTGTTTGAACAAAATTGATTTTGGTGACTGATAAAATATTAATACTTTATTCATGATATGTTAATAAATTTTCCATATTTGGGAAAATATTACATTATTTAAAATGGACAACTAATTTAATGTTGATAGGGGAATTTGAAAAACCCAATTTTCTTATGAAAATAAGAATGAGAGTATAATAATCTAATTTGTCTTTGATGTAAATTATATGATTAAGTTAATCCTCGAGACGATGATTATTTTTAAGAGGGAAGTATTTAACATCTTTGAAAAAATTATTACTTTGATTACTTTCTCTCTTGACATTGCAAACGTTGACATGTGATTTATCTTAGGAAGGTGTATTCTATTGACTTTTGGAAATCATGTTTGCAATGAATAAATTATTACTCTACAGAGATTCATTTTGCTGTGATTTTTTTTACTTGAAAATGAAGCCATTATTCTTTGTGTATTAAAAGGTTGTGAACATGTATTGTTGTTTTCATACTTATCATATGTTAACAGCAAAACTTTGGTTCAATTCCATTGATCCAAGGTATGCTTCAGCTCTTCTTACCTGATCATCTTGATAATCTGGTATTCTGAAATAGAAGGTAATGTGGGACTTGAGTCTTGTTTTGGTTATAATTATGAGGACCCTTCTTCTGGTGTCCTTGCTTTGCATCATGTTGTAAATGGTGAGCTTAGATCTTCTTGATAAATATTTTTTAAGACACTGAATAGCATAAGAGGATTAAGGACCTATTATGAGACTATTAAGGTAAATACCTTAACCTAAGTTGTAATGTTCTATCCTATTTGGATTTCAACCTAAGGTAGGCTAAGACCTACCTAGGACTTATTACTAACCTACAAAGGTGACAAACTAACCTAAGTTGGTATGGTTATGGTTGAGGAGTTTGGAAAAATCCTATGGAAAATAATATTTTCCTAAAGACTAAGGTTGAATCCTAACCTAAGGATAATCTAACCTAAACTAATACTAAGCTAAAAGGTACCTAAGGGCTACTTGGAAAGCGGTGAGTCGGTGGCATCGGTTTCTAAGGAATTTATGGAATTGATTTCTATATTTACATCTTTAAACTACCAGTTTTGGTGGAGGCATGGGGAGTTAGGGGGATGTCTAGTTGGCATCATCACTAAATTTAAAATGCATACAAAGTTTGAATTTGAGTTCACCAAATTTAGATGGTGGTGGCGTAGAGAAAGAGGAGGGAAATTTGGTAGTCCTTGCATTTAATGATCTCGGTCATGGAGAAGAAACCACCTAGGAAGAGATGCAAGTAGATTTTGGAGAGGTTGTTTGGTCATTTGTTCTTTGCTATTTTGCTCTACATGGAGGTTTTGGTTCTTTGAACAAGCATTTATATTTTTGATCCAATGATATTTTTGGAATCTATGAGCTATTTCTGGATCTGGTGGGAAGAATAAGAAGGGTAGAAAGTTGAATTTGTGGAATTCCTTTTGAGGAAAAGGAGAGATTGTGGAGGCTTGGATGGAAATATTTTGCAAATCGATAGAAGCTCTATCAGGCATGATAGGCTCTATCCATTAAGTTCTGCTTTTTCCTAAATGTCTTCATAAAAACAACTCTTCTCTTGGAAATAAATGGGTTTTTATTTGTGATGTTTATTTTTCATTCATGATTGATTTGTTCATTTTATTATTTTGATGAGATTCACTATTTGATAAAATAGAATGTGGGTTTTTTCCTTGTTGAATATATACGTGGATTGTGCTTTAACCTTATTGGAACTGGAATGTTGTCGAAATTATGTGACCTTGTTGTTTGTGCAAAATAGATTAAGGGAATACATTTTTTGATAAAAGATTTGATCTGGGTTTGTTTTCCTTGTTGGGTAAAGGTATGAAATGCATTTTCTTTCTGTTAAGATTGAGATGATTTCAATTCATTTTTTCATCTACTCGAACTATGCTTAAGTAGATAGTTTGATTCAATATTGGGAGTTTTTTTTGGTTGGAAAACAAATGTAACATGTTTTACTTCTGCTGAGCTCAAGATATTATTAAATCTTGTTATGTCTGGTTGAACTATGCTAGAATGGATAAGTAGGATTCATTGTTTTGAGTCGTCTTTTTTCAAAAGTAACAGTAACCATGATTAACCTTGTTGAGTGGAAACATTTTGAGTCTTAGAAATCTGTCAAACTATTATGGAAGAAGTATGTTTCAGTTTTGTTCTTCCTCATGCTTGAGACTTGATAATACATGTTTAGCTTCTACTTGAAGTTATATGACTTCATTTTTGTTTCTCACACCTATACGTTATGGGATGATTACTAATGACTTATATGGTTTTGGGATCTGAACGAATCCCTATGATAAAATCTGTTTGATGGTAGGGTTGAAAGTTACCTTGTTATTGTGATTTGAAAAGGTTTATCGAATTTATTTATGCATCTTTTCTAGGTGAGATTTCGAGCTTTAGGAGTTACCTTATTGGTTCATCTTGTTAGATTTACTGGTTCCTTGCATTCTAGTCTAATTTTTTTATGACTCCGTAGAGATGGGATATCTAAGTTAAACTATGAAATAGTTCATTTTTGATTATCTTAAGGAAATGAATTGGAATGCTTTTGGTTTTACTCTTCTCCTTTGGAACTTGATTTTGAGAACCTATCTTGCGGTTATGTCTCTTCTGTTGTTCTTCATCATGTTCTAATCTGGGTTATGTTCCTTTCCTTTCTTACCTATAGACTTTTCCTTTGATTCTTGTGAAGTTGGTAATATTGGTGGGCTTGGAAATAAACTTGTATTCATGTTCTTGGATGTATAAGAATACATGATATGTCTCTCTATCTTGAATGGAAATTTTAGAGGAATGTATCGATTGGAGCTAGTAACATTGGATGAATTGGAATGTTGAGTTTTTGTTTGATACTTCATATATTGTTGCTAACTGAATTCATTTGAATATCTCCTTTTAGTCATAGCCAGTGCACTACTATAGTTGTTCTTATTTATATGTTGAGAAAACTCCATCTTCGGTATCTGAATTTCATGTTAAAGTAGTATATTCAATCCAGTACCGATTAGTTCTATGTTTTTAATGTTTGATAAGAGTTAAAAGATCTCTTGATTATATATGTATCAGTTCTTTTATTCTGATATGTAATTCTTTTCTTAGGAAAGGGTAATGAGATCTTCTCTCATCTTTGTTGTTGAATCCCTTCTCTCTCTTCTCTAAGTTGTGGACTGCAATACTATTACTTTCAAACTCTAAAGGAAGTTGTAGTTATTATCTCTCTTTGTTTGTTCATTCTCTCATTAATATTACTTCTTTGTAAAAAGTTGACCTGTTCGTTTGTATTAGCTGAAGGAAATGATAGAGTGAATAGTTGTAGGATATATCCTTTCATTTTCTTATTCTTCACAAATGTCTTGATAAGGATGTAATGAATTTGATATGTTACTCATTTCTAGTGTATGTAAATCGAATTTATACTTTACAAAACCTATTGATGATAAACATAAAACTTAGGGTAGAGTTGGCTCGAATTTGGATGTTATATCTTTAATGGGAAACCCTTATTTCAGGATGTTGATGGTCCATCCTAAATTTTATCATATAAATTGAAAGAGTATGGATTTATATAACCTAGGATGGAATAAGTTAATTATGTGTAATGTGGATCATTGCTTCTATAAAATAATTCTGTTTTTCATCAAGTGTTAAGAATTAGTACCTTTCTTGATTTAAATAGAAGGAATTCAAGAAACGATTTATAGATATCTATGGTAGGTATTTGATAAGTAATTGGGATGGAATATTACTTATCTGATATAATTTCTTATGAAATCATTGGCTGAAGAGTGTTGATTATATCATGATCTTTACTTAAGTTAGTATGGTTGATCACCTTGTTCTTAATTTATGGTTGTTATTCCTTTATGATGTATCTATTTGTAGTGCTTTACTATTTCATAAAATCAAAGTTCTTTTTATGAAACAGTTAGTTGAAAGCACATAATTTTAATGCTTAGTGCTTATCATGCTCAGTTCAAGGAACTGACCCGTGTTAGAAAACTTTTGTAGATGGACTTCGTAAGTGATAAAAGAAGGCAAGTTATTTTATGAAGTCACTTTTTTCTACCTAATACTGGATCTTTTATGAGGAAGTATGATCATTATCGAAATGTATTGTAAGGAGAAATTTGTATTTCTTACTGAGTTTATTAATGTTGTTTGACATGAAATATGTCTGAAATGATTAGACTTGTAAAGTGTGTATTTCACTTTGATTAATGGAAAATATTGAGAGTTTACTTGTACTTGATGTGTCACTCCCTTTGTGCATTCTGTAAACAAAATTGTAAGCTTATATTATTATTTCTTTATCATATATGTTTTGAACCTTTTTCAGTTTGACTTAAAATGAAATAGCTTGATAGGGAATTTAATACACTATTCCTTTATTAAATGCAACTTATCAAGTTGGCATTCATAGATGATCATTTAACTAAGTCACTATGGTTTATTAATTGATGTTAATGGAAGTGCAAATTCATTATGATATCTTGTTTAAAGTAAGAGGTTACAATGAATCCTAATTCTTAATAAGAAAGAGGAAGGAGAACTTCCTCTTGAACCATACCTTCCTTGGTATAAAAAAATGAAAGGTAAATATAAAAATGTAATAAGTAGACTTCATCTCAATGAAGTCTAATAAAAAGGAATCTTATTTGGAACTTAATCAAACTAGGAATGGCTGAGTGAAATGAGTAAACCTTAATGTTTGTTTGGTGTTTCTGTTTTAATCAACTGAACCCTAAAGTAAGAAGTTAATGATTAAAAAGGAAATCTTGATGTTTCTGCAAAACATTAACAACTCATTTATGGGTGGAAACCTTAGGGGTTAATTAAACTAGAATTCAGCAGGGCTGTTGTAATTAGACTTTAATTATGGATAAATAATTAAGTAATTAACTTCTTGCTTGGGTGTGTACATCCATATGGGGTGATTCAGTTGGATGTTGGCACATGCCAACTGTAGTATTGTACCTTCGTTAAGACTTGGGTCTTCATGAGGATACAATGTTGTAGTTGACATGTTGTAACACCCTTCAGAGTTGGATCATCTAGATCTACATAAACTAGACTTGATCTTAGTTAAACTCTAGGTCAGGTTAGAAGTATGATTTAGTATAGGGGGTAACTCATGAAAATTTAGGATAACTAGACACACACAATCGACTTAGGTCAATTGAGTATGTTTATGTACCCTTAGTCACCACGAGTGGTTCTCTATACCAAACTATGTTGCTAACCTAGGTTAGGGTTAAACCATGAACAAGTGGACTGACAGGAGTCAGTGAAGACCATTCTAGATAACAGATGAAGTGGGGTGAAGGATGAATTCTGTTTGACGAGTATGCCATCTAGGAATATAAACATGAACAATATGTGAAAATATTTGGCCAAAGTATTGCAAGCTGCTGGTTGTGTTGTCCTACGTCACCTAGTTTAAGAAACGAGATTTCAGATGAATATTGGTAACAAATATTTAGATAGGTCTCTTAAACATAACACTTCAATACCTAGATAAGGGTAAAAGAACCAATTATGACTTATTTACAATACATTGAGTTAACATGAGATTGATTGGTAGTTAAATGTGTCATTTACAATTGCATATTATTTATCTGAATGAGATTGATTGGCATGGAATGTGTGTTCTAAATAATTTAGAACAGAGAACATTATTATAAAAAATTTCTTGTTCTAAAGTCTTAAAATGGGAATGTTACATATTAGTATCAGAGCTGAAGGTTGCAGCTCTTGGACCTATTATGTTCATAAATTTGATAAAACTTAAATTTTCTTGTTAACAAAAAATGTTTAGAACAAGACAAAATGCTGCAAACAACCCAAAATTTGGTGGAGAAGTAGCTACTACCCAAAAACTTGACGAGATCCTTGCTTCCCTATTGGACACAAGAGATCATTTGGTTGTACTTGAACAACAAGTCATGGGCAATGAGGAGGAGGAAGAAGATGTTGGTAATAACAATCAGCCACCTCCTATGGACAACAATAATATTAGAAAGTTAGGTGTTGATAACAATAATGTAGCCAATGCCAATGCTAATGCCAATGCACCTGATCAACCTAAAAATAAAAAGGAAAGGTTGGTAGCTAAACTCACTAATGATATAAAAAGGATAAGTCCACCCAAGTTTGATGACACTACATTAGGAGATGGAGCTGAGAATTGGCTTAGTGAAATGGAGAAGTAACTTTGCTATAAGGAAATTCTTAGAGCAAACAAAAGAAATATGGGGAGCATATCAAATTTCCATGAAGCATCTTCATGCTGGGACAACCATAAGATTGAGTTAAAAATTGTTGAAACAAACATTACTTGGAATCAATTTAAAATTTATTTTAGGAAACGATGGCTGCCATAACTTTATTATGATCAGAAAATGACTGAATTTTAGAACTTATCTCAAGGGAAATTAACTGTAATAGAGTACTAGGAGTGGTTTACTAAACTCCTTAAGTATATAACTCAGTATCACAATGATGAGAAGTTTAGGATATGAAAATTTATCATGGGATTAAACCCCATTATAGGTGGTGAGGTGGATGTTCACGACCCAACCAGTATTGAAGGGGTAGTTGAAAAATCCATAAGGCAAGAATAGAAATTAAAAGTAATCTCTATTCATAAGGAGGAAATTAGAAAGAAAATTCCAAATTCTTCATCATCTCTTGCACATAAAAACACGCCATGGAAGAATTTTGGTATGAAAAATAAGTTTGTAATGGATAACAACAAGAAAACAACACCAAATAAACCTGTTGCTAATGTGTGAAATAACTTTTTCAAGAACAATAATAACAGACAGAAGTCCTATGGGAGTCAGAATGATAAATTTAAGGCTTGGAAATAAATTTGAGCCTAAAAAGGGACCTATAGGAGGTTGTTACAATTGTGGCAAGGATCATTATGCAAATTAATTTCCTTTGAAGAAGGATGACCATAATCAGCAGCACAAGATACATGTTGCAGTAGCTGACAAACAGGTTGAAAAGTAAGTCACACCCATAGAGGTTCTAGGTAAGTTATTTGGCATACCTGTAACTATTCTTTTTGATACTGGAGCTACTGAATGTTTTATTTCTACTAAATTAGCATTGAAATTAAAAAAAAATGGAAAAATGGATAAATCATGGGTTGTACATTATGGAAATAATGTTGTTCACACAGTTAGTATGTGTCTTTTTGGAGCAGTCCTTGACTTGCCTAGTTTTTCCACTGAGGTTGACCTTTATGTTGCTCCTTTGGGGTCTTATGATGTAATCATAGGTGTTAATTGGCTAGCTGAGCATAAGGCAAAGGTTGACTATTTTGAAAAACATATTAGTTGTTTGGATGATCTGCAGAAAATAACAGACATTCAGGGTGTAAAATGTGAAATTTTAGTTAGGAAATTGTCAGCTATGCAACTTAAAAAGGCCAAAAACAAAGGCTACACTTTGTGTGCAGTAAAAATTTCTGAAACAACAGAAGAAAGTAGTGACTTCTTGGAAAGGTATCCACTGTTATGAAATTTCAGTGATGTATTTCCAGAAGATTTACTTGGTCTTCCACCCAAACATGAGTTTGACTTCACAATTGAGATCAAACTGGGAACATAACCTATTTCTAAGGCACCTTATAGAATGACTATTATTGAGTTGATAGAGCTTAAGGAACAATTACAAGAAATTTTGTCTAAAGGTTTGATAAGACCGAGTGTCTCACCTTGGGGAGCACTGGTAATCTTTGTGAAAAAGAAAGATGGAACACTTAGATTGTGTATCGATTATAGGATGTTAAACAAAGCAACAATTAAGAACAGATATCCACTTCCTAGAATTGATGATCTGTTTGATCAGATGCATGGTGCATCAGTGTATTCTAAAATAGATCTTTGATTTGGATATCATCAGTTATGAATAAAAGATGAGGATATTCATAAAACAAATTTTAGAACAAGGTATGGACATTATGAATTCACATTTTTACCATTTGGATTAACAAATGCACCTACAACTTTTATGAATTTAATGAATAATATTTTTCAAGAATACTTGGAAAAATTTGTTCTTGTATTCTTGGACGATATTCTCATATACTCTAAAATCATCGACGAACATCATGATAATTTGAAATTAGTTCTTGAAATCTTGAGAAAGAGAAGGTTGTTTGGTAAGTTGTTCAAATGTTCTTTTTATGATACAGAAGTACACTATTTGGGTCATGTCATAAGGAAAGATGGAATAGTGGTAGATCCCTCTAAAATTGTTGCAATAAACTTGTGGCCTGCACCAAAGAATGTACATGAAGTTAGAATTTTCATGGGTCTTATTGGTTAATATAGGAAGTTTGTTAAAGAATCCTCTAAAGTTGATGCACCAATAACTTCACTACAAAAAAAGGATAAGAAATTTGTATGGAATGAAAAATGTGAATCTACATTTAAGACTCTGAAGGATTAGTTAACATCAACACCTATTTTGGTTGTACCTGATCCTAATGGAGACTTCACTATTGTAACAGATGCATCCAAGGAAGGTCTTAGAGGTATTTTATTACAAAAGGATCATGTTATAGCTTATGAAAGTAGAAAAATCAAGTTACATGAGCTGAATTATGCTCCACATGATCTAGAGCTTGCTTCCATTGTTCATGCACTCCAAGTATGGAGGCATTATCTTCTTGGTAGACCTTTTGAACTAAAAACTTATCATCTTGGGTTGAAGTATATTTTTACTCAGCCAAATCTGAATGCAAGACAACAAAGATGGTTAGAATTTCTATCTCAGTATGATTTTGACATAAGTTATATTAAAGGCAAAGAAAATAGAGTAGCAGATGCTCTAAGTCGTAGGAAGCACATTTATGCTCTTATAACATTGAGAACTCAGTTTAAAGATGAGGTAAAAAGTGTCATGGAATCTGATTCTTATTTTCACCAAGTAAAGATAACACTTGTTGCAGATCCAAATGATGTGAGATATAAAGGTTTTCACTTTGACAATGAAGGAATCTTGTGGTTTGAAAACATGGTATACATACATTTGTTAAATGATTTAAGAAAGAAATTATTAGCTGAATTTCAAAATTCACCTTTTTTTGGACACCCTGGTATTACAAAAATGCTTGCTGATATAAAACAACAATATTTCTGGAAAGGGATGAAAAATGATGTGATTATTGAGTTTGTGACACACTGTTTAGAATGTCAACGTGTTAAAGTTGAGCATATGCATCCAACTGGTTTATTATATCCTCACAACATACCACATTATAAATGACAAGTGATAAGCATGGATTTTGTTCAAGGGTTGCCTATGTCAAGAAATAAACATGATGTTATTCTAGTGGTTGTTGATAAACTAACAAAGGTAGTTCATTTTATTGTTAGTAATCTTAAGGATGTTTTACCTGTGTTAGAAAAAATATTCGTGCATGAAATTTTTAGATTACATGGAGTACCTGAGTTGATCATATCTGATAGAGACCCAAGGATGACATCTAGATTTTGGCAAATACTTAATGCAGCCCTAGGAACTAAGATGAATTTCAGTTCAACATATCATCCAGAAACAGATGGATAGACTAAAAGAGTTAATCAAGTTTTAGAGGATATGTTACGAATGTATTGCATGGATCAGTAGTATAAATGGGAAGAGTACCTCCCATTAGTTGAGTTTTCTTATAATAACACATATCACACCTCTCTGAAAAATGGCACCTTTCGAAGAATTATATAGAAGGAAATGTAGAACTCTTGTTAGTTGGGACAACATTGAGGATAGAGAGGTAATTGGACTTGAAATCCTTATGGAAATGGAACAACAAGTTAAAATGATTCATGAACACTTGAAAGAACTGTAGATAGGTAAAAGAGTTATGCAGAATTAAAGCGGGTGGATAAGAAATTTGAACTTGGTGAGAAGGTATTTCTGTGGGTTAAACCAAAAAAGAGTTCTATAACTTTTGGCAAGGCTTCCAAGTTATCACCTCGTTATGTGGGACCCTTTGAAATTGTTGAAGTAATCAACCTGTAGCTTATCATTTAGATTTACCTCCTGCTTTATCACAAATGCATGATGTTTTCCATATTTCTCTGCTTAAGAAATACATTTCAGATTTATCACATGTGTTAAATTAGAATTCCTTACAGGTCCAAGACCCAGGAATAATCATGGTTAAACCCATTCAAATGCTGGAAACTCACCAGTTGCACTTAAGACATCATGAAATAAGTCAATGTAAGGTCCAGTGGGATCAGTTTAATAAAGAGAGTATAATGTGGGAAAATCTTGAAGATATAAAAACTACTTTTTCGTACTTGTTTGAACAAAATTACTTCTGTTGACTGATAAAATTTTAATATTTTATTCATGATATGTTAATAAATCTACCAGTTTTGGGCAGACATTACATTATTTAAAAATGGACAGCTACTTTAATGCTGATTGGGGAATTTGAAAAACCCAGTTTTGTTATGAACATAATAATGAGAGTATAATAATCTGATTTGTCCTTGATGCAAATTATATGATTAAGTTAATCATTGGGAAGATGATTCTTTTTAGGAGGGAATTATGTAACATCTTTGACAAAACTATTACTTTGATTACTTTCTCTCTTGACATTGCAAACGTTGACATGTGATTTGTCTTAGGAAGGTGTATTCTTTTGACTATTGGAAATCATGTTTGCAATGAATAAATTATTACTGTACAAAGATTCATTTTGTTATGATTCTGTTTACTTGAAAATGAATCCATTCTTCTCTGTGTACTGAAAGGTTGTGAACCTGTATTATTGTTTTCATACTTAGCATATGTTAACAACAAAACCTTGGATCAATTCCATTGATCCAAGGTATGCTTCAATTCTTCTTACCTGATCATCTTGATAACCTGACATTCTGAAATAGAAGGTAATGTGGGACCGAGTCTTGTTTTGGTTATAATTATGAGGACCCTTCTTTTAGTGTCCTTGCTTTGCATCATGTTGTAAATGGTGAGCTTGGATCTTCTTGATAAATATATTTTTTAAGGCATTGAATATCGTAAGAGGATTAAGGACCTATTACGGGACTATTAAGGTAAATACCTTAACCTAAGTTGTAATGTTCTATCCTATTTGGATTTTAACCTAAGGTAGCTAAGACCTACCTAGGACCTATTACTAAACTACAAAGGTGACACCCTAACCTAAGTTGGTATGGTTATGGTTGAGGAGTTTGGAAAAATCCTATGGCAAATAATATTTTCCTAAAGACTAAGGTCGAATCCTAACCTAAGGATAATCTAACCTAAACTAATACTAAGCTAAAAGGTACCTAAGGGATACTTGGCAAGTGGTGAGTTGGTGGCGTCGGTTTCTAATGCATTTATGGGAATTGATTTCTGTATTTACATATTTAAACTACCAATTTTGTTGGAGGCATGGGGAGTTAGGGGGATGTCTAGTTGGCATAATCACTAAATAGATTAGCATGCATATTTTGAATTTAAAAGACTCGAAAAATTTGGATGGTGGTGGCATGGAGAAATAAGTGAGAAACTGACATTCCTTGCATTAAATGACCTTGGTTGTGGTGAAGAAACCTCCTAGGAGAATATGCAAGCAGATTTTGGAAGGGTTGTTTTGTCATTTGTTCTTTACGATTTTTACTCTGCATGAAGTTTTGGTTCTTCGAACCAGCAGTTCTATTTTTGATCCAATGATATTTTTGGCATCTCTGAGCTATTTCTAGATCTGGTGGAAGAATAAGAAGGGTAGAATATTGGAGTTGTGGAGGTCATTTCAGAAAAGGAGAGACTATGGAGGCTTGGCTGGAAATATTCTATTAATCGATAGAAGCTCTATCAGGCATGATAGGCTCTATCCATTAAGTTGTTCTGATTTTTCCTAAATGCATTCATTAAAAGAACTCTACGCTTGGAAACAAATGGGTTTTTATTTTTGATGTTTATTTTGCATTCATGCTTGATTTGTTAACTGTATTTTTGTGATGAGATTCATTGTTTGATAAAATATAATGTGGGTTTGTTCCTTGTTTAATATATGAACGTGGATCATGGATTTAACCTTGTTGGAACTGGAATGTTGTCAAATTTTGTGAACTTTTTATCTATGTAAAATGGATTAAGGGAATACACTGTTTGATAAAAGGATTTTATCTGGGTTATTTTCCTTGTTGGGTGAAGGTATGAAATGCATTTTCTTTCTATTAAGCTTGAGTTGATTTTAAATCCTTTCTTCATCTACTGTTATGACTTAAGTAGAAAGTAGATTCAAAGTTGGAGTCATTTTTGGTTGGAAAACAAATGTAACATGTTTTACTTCTGGAAGATATTATTGAATCTCATGTGTGGTACTGTGTTGGAATGCTGATAAGTAGGATTCAGTGTTTTGAGTCATCCTTTGGAAAGTAACAGTAATCATGATTAAGCATGTTGAGTGGAAATGTTTTTAGTCTTAGAAATCTATTAGGCTATTATAGAAGACATATGTTTTGGTTTTGTTCTTCCTCACTTGAGACTTGTTAAAACATGTTTAGCTTCTGCTTGAAGTTATATGAGCGTCATTTTTGTTTCTCACACCATATGTTATGGGATGATTACTAATGACCAAATGGTTTTGGGATCTGAACGAATCCCCTTGATACAATATGTTTGATGGTAAAGGTTAATAAGTTACCCTACTGTCGTGATTTGAAAAGGTTTATCAATTTGTTTATGCATATTTTCTAGGTGAGGTTTTGTGCTTCAGGAGTTACCCTTATCGGTTCATCTGGTTGGATTTACTGGTTTCTTGCATTCTAGTATGATGTTTATATGACACTGTAGAGATGGGATATCTAAGTTGAACTATGAAATAGTTTAGTTTTGATTATCTTAAGGAAATGAGTTGGAATGCTTTCAGTTTTACTCTTCTCCTTTGGAGCTCAATTTTGAGCACTTGTCTTGGGGTTATGTCTCTTTTGTTTTCTTCATTATGTTTGAATCTGGGTTAGGTTCCTTTCCTTTCTTACCTGAAGATTGTTCCTTTGATTCTTGTGAAGTTGGGAATATGGGTTGGCTTGGATGTAATCTTGTATTCATTTTTTGGAACATAAGAATACATTATAGGTCTCTCTATCTTGAATGGAAAGATTAGAGGAATGTATTGACCGGAGCTAATAACGTTGGATGAATTGGAATGTTTAGTTGTTGTTTGATACTTCATGTATTGTTGCTAACTGAATTCATTTGAATATCTCCTTTTAGTCATAGCCAGTGCACTACTGTAGCTGTTCTTTTTTATATGTTGAGAAAAATCCATCTTCAATATCTGACTTGCATGTTACAGTAGTACATTCAATCAAGTACTAATTAGTTCTATGTTTTCAATGTTTGATAAGATTTAAAATATCTCTTGATCGGATCTGTATCAGTTATTTTATTCTGATATGTAATTCTTTTCTTAGGAAAGGGTAATGAGATCTTCTCTCATCTTTGTTGTTGACTCCCTTCTCTCTCTTCTTTGAGTTGTGGAATGCAATATTGTTATCTTCAAACTCTAAAGGAATTTTTAGTTGGTATCTCTCTCTATTTGTTCATTCTCTCATTAATATTACTCCTATGTAAGAAGTCGACCTGTTTGGTTATATTAGCTGAAGGAAATGACAAAGTGGATAGTTGTAGGATATATCCTTTTATTTTCTTCTTCTTCACAAATGCCTTGATAAGGATGTAATGAATTTGATATGTGACTCCTTTTGGGTGTATGTAAATGGAATTTATACTTTACAAAACCTTTTGATGATAAACATAAAACTTAGGCTAGAGTTGGCTTGAATTTGGATGTTATATCTTAAATGGGAAACCCTTATTTGAGGATGTTGATGGTTCATCCTAAATCTTATCATAAAAATTGAAAGAGTATGGATTTATATAACCTAGGATGGAATAAGTTAATTTTGTGTAATGTGGATCATTGCTTCTGTAAAATAATTCTATTTTTCATGAAGTGTTAAGAATTAGTACCTTTCTTGATTTAGATAGAAGGAATTCAAGAAATGATTTATAAATATCTATGGTAGGGATTTGATAAGTAATTAGGATGGAATATTACTTATCTGACATAATTTCTTATGAAATCATTGGCTTAAGAGTGTTGATTATAACATGATCTTTACTTAAGTTAGTATGGTTGATCACCTTGTTCTTCATTTAATGATTGTTATTCCTTTATGATGTATCTATTTGTAGTGCTTTACTATTTCATAAAAGTATAGTTCTTTTTATGAAACAGTTAGTTGAAAGCACATCATTTTAATGCTTAGTGCTTATCATGCTCAGTTCAATGAACTGACCCGTGCTAGAAAATTTTTGTAGATGGACTTCGTAAGTGATAAAAGAAGACAAGTTATTTTATGAAGTCACTTTTGTTTACCTAAGACTAGATCTTTTATGAGGAAATATGATTCATTATTGAAATGTATTGTAAGGGAAAAGTTGTATTTCTTATTGATTTTATTAATGTTGTTTGACATGAAAGATGTCTGAAATGATTGGACTTGTAAAGTGTGTATTTCACTTTGATGAATGGAAAAGATTGAGAGTTTACTTGTACTTGATGTGTCACTCCCTTTGCACATTCTATAAAGGGAATTGTAAGCTTATCTTATTCTTTCTTTAATCATATCTGTTTTGAACCTTTTTTAGTTTGACTTAAAATGAATTAGGTGGATAGGGAATTTAATACACTATTCCTTTATTAAATGCAACTTATCAAGTTGGCATTCATAGCTGATCATTTAACTAAGTCACTATGGTTTATTAATTGATGTTAATCGAAGTGCAAATTCATTATGATATCTTTTTTAAAGTAAGAGGTTACAATGAATCCTAATTCTTAACAAGAAAGAGGAAGGTGAACTTCCTCTTGACCCATACCTTCCTTGGTATAAAACAAAAGAAAGGTAAATATAAAAATGTAATAAGTAGACTTCATCTCAATGAAGTCTAATATAAAGGAACCTGTTTCGGAACTTAAGCAAGCTAGGAATGGTTAGGTATAATGAGTGAATATTATTGTTGATTGTTGTTCTGTTTTAATCAACTGAACCCTAAAGTAAGAAGTTAATGATTAAAAATAAATCTTGATGTTTCTGCAAAACATTAACAACTCATTTATGGTTGGAAACCTTAGGGGTTAATTAAACTAGAATTCAGCAGGGTTGTTGTAATTAGACTTTAATTATGGATAAATAATTAAGTAATTAACTTCTTGCTTGGGTGTGTACATCCAGATGGGGTGATTCAGTTGGATGTTGGCACATGTCAACTGTAGTACTGTACCTTCATTAAGACTTGGGTCTTTATGAGGATACAATGTTGCAGTTGACATGTTGCAACACCCTTCATAATTGGATCATCTAGATCTACATAAACTCAGACTTGATCTTAGTTAAACTCTAGGTCAGGTTAGAAGTATGATTTAGTATAGGGTAACTCACGAAAACTTAGGATAACTAGACACACGCAATCAACTTAGGTCGATTGAGTATGTCTATGTACCCTTAGTCACCGCAATTGGTTCTCTATACCAAACTATGTTGCTAACTTGGGTTAGGGTTAAACCTTGAACAAGTGGACTGACAGGAGTTAGTGAAGACCATTCTAGATAATAGATGAAGTGGGGTGAAGGACGTATTCCATTTGATGAGTATGCCATCTAGGAATATAAACATAAACAATATGTGAAAATATTTGGCCAAAGTATCGCAAGCTACTGGTTGTTGTCCTATGTCACCTAGTTTAAGAAATGGGATTTCAGATGAATATTGGTAACAAATATTTAGATAGGTCTCTTAAACCGAACACTTCAATACTCAGATAAGGGTAAGAGAACCAAGTATACTTAGTATACAATACATTGAGTTAACATGAGAGATCGGTAGTTCACTGAGTCATTTACAGCTGCATATGGTTATTTGTTATGAGATTGATTGGCATGGAATGTGTGTTCTAAATTATGATTATTTAGAAAATACAACATTATTATAAAAAAAATTCCCTTATTTCTAAAGTCTTAAAATTGGAATGTTACAGTCACAAAACTTAAAACTTACGTGTGCAGAAAAAAGTCCCCTTTCAAGGTGAAGACTCCAGAAGAAGAGACACCAGAGTATGAAGATCCCCTCACACATGAAAAATCACCAATGAAGAGGTCACATTTCAAAGATAAGGAGAAAGAAGAATCTCCTATACTGGAATCAAAAGTCAGGAAGAATAAGAAGGTGGCATAAGAGGCAGAATCAGAAGAGACATAAAGAAAATGCCTACATTGGCGACAAGGATGAAAATGAACCTGAAGGGGGTGAAGACCACCCAGTGTATGATATTCATGACTTGAAGGAGGAGGAAGGTAAAGAGAAGTATACTTAGGAAGATGAAGTGGAGAATAATGATGAGGAAGAAGTAGAGGATCAAGTCAAGGGGGTGAGCAAAGAGGTGAGCACCAAAAAATGAGTAACCCCAAGCCTCACCAAGAATTAAGTGAAGAAATCCATGGAAAGAGAAGTGGTAGGTATCATGAAGGAGTTGGAGCAGATCACGCAAAGAATATAGAAGCATGCGTGGAAATCCCAATTTGGTGATAGCCTTCCCAAAAGTTACACAAACAGGTGGGAAAGGCATAAGTGTCACAAGAGTAGGGAATGGGATACATTAATGATCCTAGAAAGGTTATACATGGGCACTTCCAAAGCACCATACCAACAAATAAACTCCTAGCTATGTCATCATTTTATGAAGAAGGTGCATATCCCTGAACCAGGAAGATGTTATCTTGGGCATTCGACTCTCACATAGATGAGCTTGAGTTTGAAGTAAGAAAGGGAGCACTGATGAAGGTGTTAGAAACAATAAGGAGTAAATCCCTTGGTGAATGCTCAACAATTATCAGATGAGAAGGTATGCAATGCACTCAAAAAAAATTTAGTTGAAGTTGAGGCCATACTATTCAGGAGAAATGATAGAGTGAGATTCCTGGAGGAAGAATTGGAGAAGAAAAAGGAGGTTCTCATGGAAAAGAGAAAGGACCTAAAGAAAGAGGAGATGATCAACACTCAGTTGAGGCACAAGATGAAAAGAGAAATAGAAAAGGTGTGAAAAGTCTCCAAGAAGGTGGAGATGATTACGGATGCCATTGTCCTAAAGCATCCCCACTTAGCGGAACCCAAGAAAAAGTATGAATTAACCTTGTAATGTCTGGAGGATTTTACTCACATTCTCACAATGGATAGGTAACCACTCAGTTTATATTCTATGGAAGAGGTGCATGCGCACTAGGAGAAAGAGGAAAAAATGAAGGTTCTTGAGATTGTAGATCGATACACTAAACTCCTTATAGAGGTAAACACTACCCTGTAAGTCACAAAAGTTGCATATGAAAACTGTGCTGATAGAGATAGAGTGGCAAGCATTCTGGTTACAACTCATGAGATGGAACTTAAGGAGTTTCAAGAGAAAAATAAGGGAGATAGAGCAAAAAGAGATAAGATCATGGCTAAGGTGGAAAATAATTCATAATTAATCGAGACACTACAAGAGTTGATCAAGAGCCGACTGAAGGAACTATACCCCCATATCACATGTAGGATGGATGTGCATGAGGACTTGGGGAAATAGCTGGATAGTTTTGTTGAGACCATGAGTGCCAAAGGAGAGTAATTAAGTTTTAAGGAGGTGAGTTCCTTAGTTGGAGACCTTTGTCACCAAGCGCAAAATGAGGTTGATGTTTAGGAGAAGATAGAGGCAGAAATATGGAAGGATTTCCCTCTCTTCCTTCAAAAATAAGTATTTGTTCTTCATTCTCCCCATTCTTTCATTCTTTCTCCCAATTCTTCATTCATTTATTCTATCTTTCCAACCATTTTAAGAGCCCTCCATTCTTTATTCTTTGAAGAGAAGTGTTTCTAAGGATGGAGAATAGGTGTAGTGTGGGGTGATGTTAGGCCCCATAATATAGGTCAAGTAAAAGAAGGTGCGTAGGTGTGTGGAACCTATGTGAAGAAGCGAATGCAGGTTGAAGGCACGTAATGCAAGGTTCTAGTAGGGTTTAGCAAAACATACAACACACACGTAAGACAAGATGATGTTACGACTTAGCCATATTTGAAGTTCCAGACGACGCATGAGAAAATTTTGACCCATCTAGAATGTGGAATGGATAAGGTGTCATCCTGACAGCTGTAGGATAAATAGGGAATATTACATGCATGTGATGGAAGGTTCCAGAGGAACATCATTACACAGAGTGGAGAGCTTGGATCAAAGGAGGCATGGTCCATTGGAGGACCACTTGGAAAATTGGCTACCGATTTGTTACCTCAGAAGGAATGGTGGTGAAGGCATAAAATATATATATAGAGGTACACAGGTAAAAGAAAGAGAGAGAGAAGATACTAGAGAAGAGATGCAAAGAGAATAGTGCACTGAAAAAGAGGTGAAGCTCTGTATAAATATTATGAAGGATTCTATGGGTTGGGATTAGAGAAAATATAGGAGTGATGGCATATTTTGAGGGATGTGTCTATTTCTATCCTTATAATATGAAGGACATAGTTTAGTTCTTATGCATGACCCTACTCTGCATTATTATGTGGTTCTTTTATGGCTTAAAGAAATGTAATGTGATTACTAAACTCATTAATATCAATGGATGGTTCTATTATAAATCATATATGTGTTCCTGAGCTTAATTCTAATGTAGTTCCTTTGTGTTATGAATCATTTCTATAGGTTGTTATTTCTCTTTTATGGATGCATTGATATGATAACTCATCCTAGGTTCTAAGAATGAATGCATGGTTCCTTCCCATTATTTTGCACTTAAGTATCTATCATAGATGATGCATTCTCACAAGACTCACATCAAGGAGGGGATCGACACCATCACGTGCCTTGAGTGAGCATCTAGCACCCAATGAGTGATAGGTCGACGCACATGGGATTAGACTGTTGTTCTAAGGGTATAAAAATGAATATAACAATCATCAAATTGATTTTAGAGCTTATGAAAACTCCCATGAAGGGAGATGAAAAAGTGATAAATTATTTATAAAAAATCAAATATATTAAGTGACAATTACATGGATGTGGCAATAATTTGATTCAAGATAAATTACTTTATTTCGTTATTCAGTTGAATATTCATGAGAAATTTAGAAATTTCATTTCAATTTTGAATTCAAAATATCAAAAAAAATAATACATTCCATATTTGTAAACCCTTAGTGTTCTTCTCATACATGAAGACCAAGCAATGTCAAATTTTGATTCTAAAGACAATTCCACTCAGGCAATTTTAGCTCATAAATCAAAAGGTAAAACCTCTAGATTTAACAAAAAGAGAGAAAACTTTTAAACCTCCTAGAAAAGATAAGAAACCTAGAAATCTAAGAGTTAGATTTGATGGAAATTTTCATTATTGTGGTAAATTTGGTCACAAGAAAGAGGATTGCAAATTTAAAAATAATAAGTCAACTTTCAAAACTCAAATCATTCCATTCTCGATGTTCAAGGTCAAGGAAAAGAAAAAGTGTCAAATGATTTTATTAACAATGTTTTTTCAGTTCCTAAACTTAAAATGAATTTTCTTTCTTGTTCTCATTTGACTAAAAATAACTATAGTGTAACATTATTAACAGATAAATGGTTTATTAAAAATGAACATAATATTATTATAGTTTAAGGCATTTAAAGAGATGTTTTGTATGCATTTAATGGATATCCTTCTCCTTCTTGTTTAATAACGCAAAGAAGTAACATGTAATTTTGACATGAGATACTAGGTCATGTCAACTTCATGAGTATGTACAACATGTCTTGACTAAACCTAATAATTGGTCTACCACCTATTTCCCAATATCATGAAACATGAGAAGGATGCTTACATGGAAAACAATTTGCTAACCCCTTCCACAGTCATCATGATGATAATTCTTTTGAACCTTTGGAACCTATCCATAGTGATGTTTGATGACCTTTAGAAGTTCCATCTCTTAATGATTCTTTGTATGTTATCATGTTCATTGATGATTTCACTCATCTGATTTGGTCTTATTTCATTAAAAATAAATCTGATTTCTTGTCAAAAATTAAAGAATTTAAAGCTTTAGTTGAAAACTCATCTAGTTATAAAATTAAGAGGCTTACGACTAATAATGGGGGAGAATACGTCAGTAAGGAATTTGACTCATTTTGTGTTGAATTTAAAATTCAAAGGGAGATGAATACTCCCTATACCTCTCAGCACAATGGGATTGTGGAAAGGAAAAACTGTACCATTGTAGAAACAGCTAGAGTGATGATGCATTCAGTTCAGGTTCTTAAATTCTTCTGGGCTGAAGCAATGAACAACGTTATTCATATTTTGAACAGATTTCCCACTAAATCCTTAGTAAATTCCACTCCTCTGGAAAAGTGGTTAAATAAAAAACCAAGTGTGTCTTATTTGAGAATATTTGGTAGCCCTAATTCCCTCTTCATTCTAAAATTCAAAAAAAAAAATCTTGATCAAACCTCTTTTCCTTTTATCTTTATAGGATATAGTGTCAAAACTAAAGGTCTTAGGATCTTTGATCCATAAAAAAGAGAAGTTATATAAAACAAGAATGTTAAAATTTTGGAAAAACCTTTTTTTCTTCTTCATCTTTTGTTATTTATGATGATTCTAATGAAAATGAAATTGAAAATTGTGAAAATGATGTATGTGATGAAGAAACTAGTCTTGAACCTATAATTGAAAATGAGATTATTCCTAGTTCCTTTATAACTAAAATACCTAGATGGGATGAGTTTATTATGTAAGAGTCTAATCCTATAAACCTTCATAAAATGACTAGAATTAATCATACATATCATTCCTTAATGACATTGTATGAACCTGAACCCCAATCTTTCAAAGAAGCTTCTTCTGATGAAAGAGGGATAAATGCTATGAAATTTGAATATATTGTCTTAATTAAAAATCAAACTTGGTAGTTAGTCCCTCCTCCTGAAAATTTAAGTATAGTCAGATCTAGATGGCTATACAATAGTAAATATAAATAACATAGAAGTGTAGATAAATTCAAATCCAAATTATTAGCTCAAGGGTTTACTCAAAAACATGGTATTAAATGCATAGAAATATTTGCACCTATTTAAAAAATGAGCACAGTAAGAATTTTGATTGCCTTAACTGCTCAGTATGGTTGGGAAATCCATTAGGTGGATGACAAAAATGACTTTTTGAATGGTGATTTAAAATAATAAATCTATAAGACCCAACCTAAATGATTTGAAGAACAAGGTAAAGAAATTTATGTTTATAAATTGAAAAATTATTTATATGGTTTAAAACAATCTCCTAGAGCTTGGTATTCTAGGATTAACAATTTTTTCAATGAAGTTGGTTTTTCTAACTGTTCATCTGACAATGATTTACTTGTTAAAATTGAAGAAAATGCTATCATTCTCATGTTAGAATTTGAGGATTCTAATAAATACAGATTTAATCAACTTACATATTACATAATGTTATAATAAATATTTAAATAAAGATTTCATCATAACATAAGTAAATAAAGAAATACATACAGGAAATAAATAACACAAGTGACACGGTATTTATAGTGGAAAACCCCAATAGGGTAAAAATCACTTTGAAAATAACATTTTACTTCAGAGAACTTATTTTACATCTAGTAATATCACCTCCTCTAAAATCCTATTTACCAAGGGTAAAACCAAATCACTTGATTTTCATACCTTTGATATATTTTCCGAATATATCAAATGAGGACCTAAAGCTCTTTCTATATAAGGTGATCAAGTATGTCTCCTGACCCACATTATCAACCTAAAATGGTTGACACATACACCTAGATTTATAATATTTAATATTATAAATATAATCATTTCATGATATTAAATAGTTAACCTAAAGTATATACTTAGGTTAGCATATTTAATAATAGAAATATAAATATTTCATATTATTAAATATTAACCTATATATTAGTGATGGACCCATATACATTAAGGGTTGACTAGACCACTTAATCATTATGTTCCAACACCCCCCCTTAATGTTATGTGGGATAACATAGCATATGCCAATAGATTACTTGCCCATGGTACACTACAGGATTTACAATCCTTAAACCTGTTGGTTTGAAAATCTGTCGCTTGGGCAGATTTATGGATAGACGAGCCAACAGTGTGCAGGGCATAGCCCCTCTTTGAGTCAGCAAAGCGAAACTGGTTTATTGTTATTCTACCAGCAGGAATCTGTGCAAGTCTCACAATATTCTACCTTTGGGGGTTTGGGATCTCATCCCAGATAGGGGGTGTTTCCAACTGTGAAAAGAAAGGAATGAAAGAGAGGATGAAGAAATATCAGGTCCGAAGGGAGAAAAGAAACTGAATTTCAAAGCAGAAAGGTCAGAAGGATTTATGTTTTGGGAATGGTAGTAAACAGAGCCAAACCTACTTGCATAAACGAATAAAGCAATACTAATGAATAAATGACAAAAAAGTAGAGATAGATTCAACAGAATAAACGCATAGATCTGACATAAGAAAGATCAGATGCCCATAACACACATATTCAGCACAAAGTCTTAATATTTACATTAATATCTTCTTCTGTTACAAAAAGTACAAAGCCTTTTCTTCTCACTTCTATTTTTCATCTAAAAGATATCCACTCTTTGAATACAACAAGTATTCAAGTATATATAGAAGGAGAGAAGAAAAGAAGACAAAAGCAAACCAACCACTTAATTACAAAAATATCTTATAATAGATTACAAAGTCATTTGTTGACTTTTGACAACTTTAGTGGATGACATCATCCCATGGTGCAACATGGATGATGTCATCGTTTGTGTCAACACACTTTGGATATTTACAAGGAGAAAGATGGGAAGAAGGAAACTATTTGTCGTCGTCCCGCAGCTGAAAGGGGGTATCTTGCTTTTGCTGCTCGGGGTGACGAGATGTGGAACTGGGCACGGTACTCCATGAACTTGCTAATCATGGGTTGAAGTTGATCTTGGGAAGGATCCTTGTGTCGATCGCTGATAGCTTCACAGGTCTCCCACTCGTCTGTGAGCTTTTCTGGGAGTTTTGAATAATCATTCTCTGCCTCTATCAGGTACCCAATGAAGTCGCGACAAGCCAACAGGTTATTGATGGATTCGGCCTCGAACGTGACCTCTGGCCCCAGCCCCTGTGAAATGATATCCTTGAAGATCTGAATAGTTTCTTCAACCTTTCTTAAGGTGAAAGAAGAAGTGAGCAATCCTGGAGACATTCTTAGGACAATCTGTTCCATTTGATGCATTGCATCCAGGGCTTCCTCCTTTACTTTGTCGATCTTCTCCAGGATGAACTCCAGCTAATCCACCCGATAATCCAGAGTAGAAAGGATTTTGTTGAGGGCTCTGGGGTGTCCAAAGACGCCGAACTTGACCAGATCTTCGACTGAACAGTCAAGCATTTTTTGAAAGGTCTCGTGTTGCATCCTAGCATGATCCAGCTCTTTGGAGATGGGTCCTGCTATTGCCTGGAGTTCTCTATTCGTCTAATTGATATTCTGGTATAAACCGGTGAACTTAGCGATCACTCCCTCGCTTTCCTTGAGGATTTGGCTCCTCCAGGTGGAAACTGCCATGCCCTGCTCACCGATTTTAGCATACTTGTTAATCTTATCCTGGCTTAAAGGCTCAAGAGTTTCAGTGGTAGTTGTAGGAGGTGCACTACCCATTTTCTAGAAGGCGTGGAGAAGATATTTATTTTACTCCTTTAGCAACCTTTTCTCTTCCTTTTCTTCCTGGAGCTTTTTGCAAAGGGCGTCAACTGCAGATAGGGCCTCTCCTTGCAGGCTTTCTGAAGATGTCCCCATTGTGACTTGAGTCACTATGTAATCTGTCGAAGACAGATCCTTCTTATCCTTCAAAGGATTGGGGTATGCAATCTCCATCACTCTCTCCCCTGATGCACTCTGAGAGAAGCGGGTTATGGGATTTTGCTTCTTGGCCCCTTTTGATGGGATTACGGAGAAGTCCATCGGTGCGATGGGAAATTTCCTCTTCTGCTGACTCAGGTGCTAGGAGATCCAGGCTGGACTTATGGGAGGACAAGAAATAGAGAAGGGGGGAGCTACAGTAGTAGAAGGGAAATACGTGGAGACACTTAGAGGCAGCATTGAGAGGGAAGCCGAGGAAGTGCTCACGGGAGGAAGAGATACTGTAGGGGAGGAAGACATAGGAATGGAAGGGAGCTCAGAGATGAGGGAAGAAATGGTGGGGGACAGCTCCGCGAGAGAAGAGAAGATGGATGATGAAGAAGGGGGAATAGTAGAAGATGGGGGAGAGGACACGACCAAAGGAATGGTCGCTTGGGTCACTTGAGGAGGGGAAGGAGGAGAGGGAGAAGGGACAGAAGGGACCTCAATAGTTATAGTAGTGGCGACATCCTGAGTGGATGTGCCTATCAGAACATCTTCCTCTGCTTCTTCTTCTAAGCTTTCCGGGATTACAACCCCTTCTTGTGAAGTGGAAGGAGGAATTTCAGGAGCTTCCTCTTGGGTGGAGCTGGATTCACCCTCTTTTCCCTTCTCCTTGCCCTTTGGTAGCTGTTTTGACCAAGGAGGTGCGTTGCCCAACGGAGATGTGATGAAATCAACTCCGAGGTAGATGAGACCATTCATTCGGCACCAATGCTCTGTTCTTCGCAGAGTTTCCTTGACCCTTTCCTCTATTGTTTGAGGAGCTTTGTTTCTGTCGATCACCGCAAAAGGCCAATCGTCCCCACCAGTGTCAAGGTACACTTGATCAACTTCTTGATTAGCAGTTTGATAGCCTTTTGGGATGATGGCCACACCGTACTGGATGATTTCAGCCAAGGCCAAGCGGGAATGATCCTTCCTCCTGAGCTCGACCTCATGATATAAGTCGATGTAAATATCCTCGATCTGAGGGATGTGGATCAGATCGAGTTTAGCCCTGGGGAGACAATTTCTTGGGTCAAAATTGGGCCTTACTGGGAAGTTATGTTTTAGATTTAGCAGCTCCAGTTCTGCAAACATATCCTTCGCCTTGTGGTGAGAGAGACAAGTATACCTGCCCACTGTGAGGGGGAAAGGAGTTCCACCCTTCTTTCTCTTTAAACACTTTTCGTGGTAGGTGATAAGTTGTCTCGACAGCTCCAACAGGATCAACTTGGGGCCGGCATATCTCAGAAGTTTGGTTGGTTCCCCCAAGAAGTTAGCTGCCCTTAGATAAGTAAAGGTAGGGAATTGAGTGAACAAGGCCCCCATTTCTTTGTGGCTGCGACGATACTCTTGGTCATACGACCGTGAGTCATATTTGGCCTCAAAAGGCAGATGATGCCATAGAAGAAGGCATCGTTGATCTTTGTGAACTAGGGGATGCTATTTTCCAGCTTCAGTTCTGGATAGTATTCATATATTTTAACTTGGGGCCAAACCCCGCACCGCATTAAAGCTGGATAGTCTCTTTCTGAAGCTGCAGCATAGACTATGTAGGAGTTCATATAGAACCTCCTTTTTGTGGTAAGTTGTTGGAGTTGCTCAGATATTGTGCTGCTTATGATCTCCGCCCACTCAAAGCGTTGATCGGGCACATTTTTATTCATCGTTTCTAAGTATCGCAGCATCCACTTGTGAAAGTAATGGGCATTAGAAATCCCAAATACTCTGCTCAGGAACGTGATTGTATCACTGAGTTCCTCTGAAAATTCACTGCGATGAATGACTTGTGGCCATTGGGTCACCACCTTTTTGTTCTTCAGGTATACTTCGTTCATCAGCTGCATACACTGATCCTCATTGTCATCCCAAGCCTTGATGCAATCTTCCTGGCTTACGGCCACAAAGTGCTGGTGGTGAGGAATGCCGAGCATTATTTCAAAGTGTCAGGCAGTGAGGTTGATTGTGATCTGGCCCTTCTCATTATGGACAAATCTTATGTCTTTGTTGTAGCAGCGGGCTACTACCATCATCAACTCATTGTTTACTGCACTAACTGGGATCCCTCCAGTGAAATGTAACCCACTGCCCATCAGTTTGTCCATCCATGGACTTCTTGTGACCCTCTGGGTTCTGGCCCAGAAATCCTCCATATCAATGTGACCAAGTTCTGAGTCTCTGATGTCTAGGTCACACTCTGCTTGGGATTCAGGCATCCTGACCCTCTGATATTTGTACTTCATTTCTTCTTCTGTGAGCTTGGCCTTGCCCTTAGATTTGGTAGGTCTCTTTCTTGATGTTGACATATGTAACTTTGAACTCAGTTGCTGATCTACAAGAAGAAGAAGTGAAACCCAACGCAAGAAAGTCATATCAGCTGTTTGATCTTCCATTAAAGTGTTGACAGAAGGAAGAGTTAGTGATTTTAAGGCTTCAGGGCGCATGGCGCATGAATACTGTAGGCTACAGGGTTAAACAATATGGCGCATAGAAAAGGGCTGCTGCAAGGGATAAATCAGCACCAAAGGGCGCATGGCGCATAGATATTACAGGTTGCATTTTTTGTTGTTGTAAGCAGAAGTGCGCCTGCGCCATATGTATGCATTTTATAAAGGGTGCTGATATTTTTCATGTTACACGGGTACAGGATGCGCCAAAGGGCGCAGGTTTAATGCATGTAACATCATTTTTTCATGCGCCACAGGGGAACTTGGCACGGCGCATGGAAGGTCTACATAACATAATGTTGTTGTAACAATGGATGCACCTGCGCCTTTTTAACAGTTTTGTACTTGGCACATATAAAGTTGGTGTTACATGGATGTAGGGTGTGCCAATGGCGCGAGTTTTAATAATGCAACACATGAGTTTGGTACGCCAAGAGGGTGCAGGAAAGTGGTTGCAACAAGCAAGGGAAGTGCGCCTTGAGGGCGCAGCTGTTCTTTATGTAACAGGCATGGTATATGCACCATTGGCGCGACTGTATATCATGTTGCAGGGGTGGCAGATGTGCCAAAAGAGGAAATGACAATGCTTATTTTCAAGCCTTGATTCTTTCTCCTGAGGGGTTACATGCATTTAAACTTCTTTTGTAGGATGTCTTTGGGTGATGAAGAAGCTTAATCAAAGAGTTTCAAGCAATCTTTTCAAGATAGAGTCCCCTTTACCAGCAGATCTGGAAAGAGGGGGAAATGCATGTGGAAGAATAGAAGAAACAACAAGGGGGGGAAGTTCATGGTTTCACAGCCTTATTTAACCCAATCCACACCAACAAGCAGCCAAAAACCAAAACACAAAGCACAAGAGCAATAGGGACCTCTTACCCGGATTATATAATGGAGAAGTGTGAAACCGGGTCCACGAAGTGATTCGAAAATGACAGGGCAGGTGCGCTGACAGGTACAGAGGGAAGAGAAAATCACGTGATTCTGACTGATGAAAATGACAGTGCAGATGCGCCTATATATAGGTGAGGTGGTAATAAATGTGCCAACCACTTTTTCAAGTGGCATGCCAAAAGTGCTGTCGACAATGGAAAGCATGCACCCTTTGGCGCATCAAAACACCTGCCAACATGAAGTTATGTGTGCCTTTGGTGCACTGAAAGTGCTTTCGACACAAGAATATATGTGCCCTTGGTGCACCAAAACTCGGCACAACAAAAGTATTGCTGACATGAAGGCGCATGCGCCTTGGCGCATGCAAGAAAGGCACAACATAGTGAGGCGCACCAAAACGCCTGTTTGACACTTCAAACCGTGCGCTAAAGGATTTAAAGGGGGCGCACCAAAACTTGATGTTGCATAGACATTATGTGCGCCCGACCAAAAAAGACCAAAAATGGCTAAGTTCGGAAAACTAGATTTCCCGGGAAGGGATTTTGCAACGTTCCGAATGCAAGGAGTCCCTGACGAGGGACCGGAACAAAATTTTGGTAGGGTTATCTGTAAAATTTCCCTTGCCAATTTTACAGGATAACAGCTGGCTCTTTCTGGGGACTATCTCTGAGCGAACCTCAGGGGTAGAGAATCCCAGATCTCACGTGCCTATCCATTGGGTAATAGAGTCAAAAACAAGGGGGGCTGGAAAGGGAAACACACAACCAATAAAAGCAAACACACGATAAAATAAAACTGTACAAAGAAGAGAGCAAGCTCTACTTCTTGAAGATTTTTAGATGCTACCCGTTATAGGGAAGCGGGAGATCAGTTCCATCCAGATATGAGAGATAGAAACTATTCTCTCCATTGAGCTACTTGATCTTGAAAGGTCCTCTCCACAGGGAATCAAATTTTCCGTGCATGCCCTTTGGCTCTCTTCGTTTGTCCCACAAAAGGACGAGGTCTCCCACCTGGAAATTTCTTTGCTTAGATTTTTTATCGAACAATCTTTTGACCTGATTCTGATGTTG
Source organism: Taxus chinensis (assembly GCA_019776745.2). NCBI lineage: Eukaryota > Viridiplantae > Streptophyta > Pinopsida > Cupressales > Taxaceae > Taxus > Taxus chinensis. The sequence goes on along the minus strand of CM034146.1, from coordinate 79,707,888 downwards.
GGTGATCTTGTCGACCACCCTTACTCTCTTTTCTTCAAGCTCTGCTAGATACATGATCCTCTTTTCAAGGGAATTTTGAAAAGTTTCATCTTCGGTTGCCCATGCCAAGCATAGAGCTGGGAGTTTAGTGGAAATGGGAAGCTCGGCATCGGTGCCATATAACACTTGAAAAGGTGACATACCGAGAGATCTCTTGGGAGTAATGCGGTCTGCCCACAAAGCATCGTATAAGGACTTGTGCCACATTCGTTGGTTCTCATCCACTAGCTTTCGTATGATGGTCACCAAGTTTTTGTTACTGGATTCTGCCTGACCATTTCCCTGAGGGTAATAATCCGAGGCATGAGCTAAAGTTATTCCATATTCATAGCAAAAACTAATAACTTCCCATGAAGAAAAGTTAGAAGCATTATCAGCAACAATCTTGTTTGGAACGCCAAACCTGACAATGATATTTTCTTTGATAAAACTGCAAACAACCTCAGAAGTGGCATTTTTGATAGGTATGGCTTCCACCCACTTGGTGAAGTAATATGTTGCTGTTAGGACATAACTGTGTCCGGAACTTGATTGGGGATTGAGTGCGCTGATAAAATCAATTCCCCACTGCTTGAATGGTTCGTCGATGATGACCGGTCTGAGGGGAAAAGTAGCTAACTTGGGCTTGCCGACGAACTACTGGCAAGGCTCACACTTTGCTACCCAGGTAGTTGTATCTTGGAAAAGCATCGGCCAATAGTACCTGGCCCGGATGATCTTGTGTGCTGTCACAGAAGAGGAGAAATGGCCTCCACAGGCTGAATTATGAAAACTTTTAAGTAACTTCACCTGTTGTGGCTTGTCGACACATCGCAAGAAGACACCATCTATCCTACGTTTGTATAAACCGTCATCCCAGATGACATATTTGGCTGCTCTGAGCTTTATAGTGCACTTCTCCTTTGTAGTTAGGTGAGCTGGGCATTCACCGTAGGTGAGGAAGAAAGTAATATCGGAATACCACTCATCGCTGGTTGCGACAAATAGGACCATAGGCAGTGAATAGGGTTTCTGCAGCTGACTTTGTGCTTCATTGGTACAATCATCTTTTTCTCCGGAAACTTCTGACCCTTGGTTTTTGGCCATAAGTTGACATAGGCCTTTGCCTCTTACCAACTTGGTTGGTTTTATATCCAGATCGTACTCCTGGACCTTTGCAATCCAATTTCCTCGCAAGCTTCCTAACTCCTGTTGAGTTAAAATTGACTTGACTGCCGTGTCAGGGACCAGCACCACTGTATGAGAATTTAAAATGTAATACCTGAAGTTTTTGACTGCTTTGACAATGGCGAAGGCATGCTTTTCCAACTGAGACATTTTTAATTCGTGAGGCTTGAGGGGAGAGCTCATGAACGCAATCGGGGATTCAACATTCTCATAATTCTTTTGCATCAAGATGGTAGATACAGTATGTTCAGATGCATAGCTATACATGATAAAATCCTTGGAGAAATCGGGACACACCAGGACTGGCGCATGAGCGATGGAAGCTTTTATTTCATCGAACGATCTCTTCCCTTCTTCACTCCATCAGAAATTTGGTGACCCTTTCATCATGTCTAATATATGACGAGTCTTTTCAGCAAATTTGGGAACAAAGCACCTGAGAAAGTTCACCTTTCCGAAGAAAGAATGGACGCTGAGTCTTGCTTGTAGGCAAAGTAAGGCTCTGAATAGCCTTAACTCTTTCGGTATCTATCTTCGTTCCTTCTTTGCTAACAACATGTCCTAGCAACTTTCCTTCTGTGACTCCAAAAACAGACTTTTTTGGGTTCAGGGAAATCCCATGCTCTCGGCATCTGGCCAATACTTGCTCTAGATGATCACAATGATCATTTCGTTGTTTAGAGAACACAGTTAAGTCATCCAGATAAACCACAATGACCTTCCCCATCATACCTTTGAATGCAAGGTCCATGGCCCACTGAAAAGTGGTGCCAGCATTGGTCAGGCCAAAAGGCATCCTGCTGTAAGCAAACGTGCCCCAGGGAGTAGTGAATGCTGTTTTAAATTGGTCTTCAGGTGAAACTTCAATCTGATTGTAGCCTGAAAAACCATCAAGCATGGACAGCATTTCTGATCCAGTTACTGCTTGTAGAACTTGATCCATTATAGGAAGTGGGTAGTTGTCCTTTAAGGAAGCCTGATTCAAGTTTCGAAAATCTACGCATATGCGTATTTCACCATTTTTCTTGCGCACTGGCACAATGTTTGCCACCCAAGTACTGTGATGGATAGGAAAAATGATTCTCGCATCCAACATTTTCTGAATTTCAGCCTGGATAGTACCTGAGATCTTAGGGTTATAATGTCTCTACTTCTGGCGAAAGGGTTTGACGTCCTCTTTCAACAGGAATGTCATGCTGGACATCCTTTGGCTTAAAATACTTTAGATTGGTGTAGGACCATGCCAATACATCCATGTATTTCTTCAGCAGTTTGACAAACTTCCGCTTCTCTTCACGTGTGCAACATTTTCTGATGTTCACAAACTGCGGATGTTCTACTGAACCTAAATTAACCGGTTCGGTTTCTGGGGAGGAGCCAGTATCATCTCACCTTTTCTTTTTTACAAAACGGTCATGCCTATCGAACAACCACTCCAAAGAAACCAGGCCCTTTGGAATTTTATTTCCTTTGAGCTGACATATGCCGTCGTTCCCTTTGGATTCATCATCTTGACCGGTGACTGATTCATGGCACGTAGAAGTGGATCCTTCAAAGTGAAGTTCCTTAAAATTTTCCACCTTTTCTAGAAAGGCAATGAGTTGATTGTCATCGTTGAATACTTGCCAATGCTGAGAATTGTCCGGCACACTTGGGCGGAAAACCACCTCAATGGTGTATTTGTCTGTTTTCAAACCTGGGTGAGGGAGCATGAGGGATGCTGAAATAGCCAATGAATCGGCCATGTCATTTTGAGCTCTTGGAATGGATTCTATTGAAAAAGCGTCAAATTCTTCGATGCCATCCCACACCGCATTGTGGTAATGCCTGAGCCTCTCATTCTTTACTTGATATATCCTCTTAACTTGATTCATGACTAGCTCTGCATCACCTTGTACTTTCAGATTTTTGATCCCTCTTTCCTTTGCGGCTTGCATGCCAAGTAGCAGAGATTCATACTCAACAGTATTATTTGTGTTGAAAAACTGCAACTTGAAAGAGAGAGGAATAATCTCCCCTTCGGGAGATATTAGCACGGTTCCGGCGCCACATCCACTAGTCGTGCAACTGCCATCAAACTGTAAAGTCCAGATCTTGTTAAGATCTTCTTCTTGGATGAGAACAACCATTTTGTCAGACTCGGTAGACAAGAAATAGTTCCCCATTCCTGATGATTCGAAAAGAATTTGGGCTTTGGGGTCCTCAGAGTTAGTAACCAAGTACTTCTTTTGTGATTCTGGCTCCAATGTTTGCATTACACCTTTGACGGGGATTCTAGCCTTAGACCAGTCCATATGAATCTCCCCACCAACTTCACTGCAAAAACTTCTTCCCAGCAAAATTCCATAGGCTGCTGGAATATCGGCAACAAGGATGGTCATCTTTACTCTTTTCTCTGGGAATGCCACAAATGCGAACTGTGCGTCTTTGATTTGACCAATCAACAGAACCTGCTTGGTTTCCAAGGAATAACATCTACCAAAAGGCTTGGTAAGGGTGAGGCCCAAAGCATGGGTGACTTTTATCCGGCATGACGTTATCAGAAGCTCCAGAATCAATTATACAATTACTTAACTTGTGGCCATTGATTAGGAGGAAGAGATAGAAAGGTTCTATCTTGCCTGATGCAGATGTTGAGGCAACATTTATGCAGGATGCAGGAGGAGTGGAGAGGATTCCTTTTAGGGAGATCTGGGGAGATATGACAGCTTGACTTTGAATATACTTGGTCAACCTTACAAGCTGTTCAGGATTTGACTGAAGATACTCGGCTTCAGACATTTGGATCTTAGTCTTCTTAGCATGATCTATGATGTCAAATGTGGCTAAGGGTTGCGCTGGTGAAGGAATGAGTCCCTCACTTCGCGATGGTAGAGTAGGATTACTGGTCTTTATGGAAATAGAAGAAGGCTGATTTGGAGGAGAGATGGGGGGAAAATATTTCTTTGTAAAAGACTTAACAGGGGGTTGAGTAGGAAGAGGATTACCTCTTTTAGCAATGGTTGGAGGCGTGTTTGACACAGCCTTCTCTTTTTGCACATGGGCAGCGACCTCTGCTTCTTTTCCTTGCGAGCGGGTAAAAACAACATATGATTGTCCACTTGTATACCCCTGTGTACCCTCTTCTTCATCAGACTCTTCCTCATCAAATTCCATATACCCGATAGTAGAGTCACCAGTCGGTTCACCGATGTCTTGATCATCTTCACCTTGAGATGAAGGTTCTTCGTAATTTTGTTCCTCTTCTTCGATTTCAGCTAAAGCGTTGACTGGAGGAGCCTTAAGTGCCAACCGCGGAGCAGTTGCAAGTAAGTGCGACCTTTGTGGAACATTGTTGGGAACGAAATTCCTCCGTGGAATATCCCGGTATGAGGAACTGGGGGAAGCTTGAGCTAACTGCTTCTTTAATGCAAGTAAGTCATTCGCCATCTTTTGAAATGCCGAATCAGACGAAGTAGCGGGAGAAGGGCCCAAAGATTTAGGCTTGGATGATTCCCTTTTTAATTCACCAGATATTAGCAAATTATCTTCAATTCAGATGGCAGCAGCCTGGGCGAGAATCAAGGTAGCTACTTGTTCTTACAGGAGTAAGAAACTTACTTTTGAGCTCATAGCGTTCACGAAGAAACACTTCTGATTTTCCGGTGTTGGAAGCATGGCAACAGGCACACAGTTGATTAATGCATTGAACCTGGCGATAAAATCACGCATGGTCTCATTGGCCTCCTTCTTTAGGTGAGTGATCTGTGATAACAATGCAAATGCATCTTCCGAAGGCTTGTACCTATCTTCAAAAGCATCCCGCAAGGTGGCCCAACTGGTAATAGATCCGGACGGTAAATGCTGAAACCATTCTGCTGCGGGCCCTTGTAAAGTTTCTAGAAAAAGGTGAACCGACACATCTTCATGGGTCACATCCAGGATACTGCATGACATGATGAATGCAGATATGTGTGAATCTGTGCTTTGGTTCCCGCTCCTGTCAAATTTGGGAAAATTCTTTCGGTTTCCATGTGGGAGCGCGTGAACAGGATGCGGCAAAGCCAGGGGACCCATAGCATTTCCCCATGGTACTGCCATCTAGACGGGTGGAAAAAGAACGCGGGCTGGAAGTACAGTCCCGCTGAGCAGCAAGGCACTACAAAGGGATGTGGAGGCTCCTTGTGAAAACCGGTTCTTTCGTGGAGGTGAGGCACTTCTGGCTGACCGATCAGCTGAACTTAGTGATGAAAAGTGCGCTAGTGTTATACTAAAGTTGTGCCTTTGAAGCAGATCAAAAGTAGGATCAACTTCTCCACAAGCTCTCCTGACTACGAGTAAATGGTTCACCCTGCCAGCATGTACCTTCCTGATCTGCAATATGGTGAAGCAGATTAAAAACTCTTTTTGGTTGTACTTGCTGATTTTCTGATTTTTCTTAACAAAAATCAGTAGCATGTACTTTTTTGAATATTTAATTTTATCCTTTTCTAAAAACCGATTGCGGTTTAATGACAAATAAAAATGAGGATAAAATGATGGTGAAGCTTAGTAAGTTGATTTTCAGATCTAGAGTTGACTTTTCAAAGAGTTTGAAAATTTTGGTAAACTGTCAAAAACTCAGATCTACGGAAAAATATAGATTTTTATAAAAAGTCAGCGAACTAAAGATCTTCAACTAGGTTAGATATATGGATCTCAGAAGAAAATTTTCAATTTGGGTTACTTTTGCAAAAAAATTAGATTTTGAACAAAAGTTAAAATCTGCAAACAGGTATTGATTTTTATGATTTTTACTGATTTTCTATTATACCACCATCATAGATCTGATAGATCTATTCACTTCCCAGCGGAGTCACCAAAAATTGTAGGCTTAAAAATCTATCACTTGGGAAAATTTATGGATAGATGAGCCAATAGTGTGCAGGGCAAATCCCCTCTTTGAGTCAGCAAAGTGAAACTGGTTTATTACTATTCTACCAGTAGGAATCTGTGCAAGTCTCACAATATTCTGCCTTCGGAGGGTTTGGGATCTCATCCCAGTATGGGTGTTTCCAACTACGAAAAGAAAGGAATGAGAGAGAGGATGAAGAAATATTAAGTTCGAAGGAAGAAAAGAAATGAATTCCAAAACAGAAGGGTTAGAGGGTTTATGTTTTGGGATTGGTAGTAAACAAAGCCAAACCTACTTACATAAACGAATAAAGTAATACTGATGAATAAATGACAAAAATGTAGAGATAGATTCAACAGAATAAATGCATAGATCTAACATAAGAAAGATTAGATGCCCATAACACACATATTTAGCACAAAGTCTTAATATTTGCATTAATATCTTCTTATGTTACAAAAAGTACAAAGCCTTTTCTTCTCACTTCTATTTTTCATCTAAAAAATATCCACCCCCTGAATACAACAAGTATTCAAGTATATATAGAAGGAGGGAAGAAAAGAAGACAAAAGCAAACCAACCCCTTATTTACAAAAATATCTTACAATAGATTACAAAGCCATTTGTTGACTTTTGACAACTTTAGTGGATGACATCATCCCATGGTGCAACATGGATGATGTCATCATTTGTGTCAACAAACTTTAAATATTTTACAAGGAGAAAGTATGGGAAGAAAGAAACTATTCGTCATCGTCCCGCGGCTGGAAGGGGGTATCCTACTTTTGTTGCTCGGGCGACGAGATATGGAACTGGCCACGGTACTCCATGAACTTGCTGATCATAGGTTGGATTTGATCCTCAGAAGGATCCTTGTGTCAATCGCTGATAGCTTCGTAAGTCTCCCACTCATCTGTGAGCTTTTCTGGGAGTTTTGAATAATCATTCTCTTCCTCTATCAGGTACCCAATGAAGTCGCGACAAGCCAACAGGTTATTGATGGATTCTGGCATCGAACGTGACCTCTGGTCCCAGCCCCTCTGAAACGATCTCCTTGAAGATCTGAATAATTTCTTCGACCTTTCTTAAGGCGAAAGAAGAAGTGAGCAAGCCTAGAGACATCCTTAAGACAATCTGTTCCATTTGATGCATTACATCCAGGGCTTCCTCTTTTACTTTGTCAATATTCTCTAGGACGAACGCCAGCTGATCAACCTGATAATATAGAGTAGAAAGGATTTTGTTGAGGGCTCTGGGGTGACCAAAGACGCCGAACTTGACCAGATCTTTGACCGAACAGTCAAACATTTTCTGAAAGGTCTCGTGCTGCATCCTGGCATGATCCAGCTCTTCGGAGATAGGTCCTGCTATCACCTGGAGTTCTCTATTCATCTGATTGATATTTTGATATAACCCGATTAACTTAGTGATTACTCCTTCACTTTCCTTGAGGATCTAGCTCCTCCAGGCGGAAACTACCATGCCCTGCTCGCTGATTTTGGCATATTCATTTATTTTATCTTGACTTAGAGGCTCAAGATTTTCGGTGGCAGTTGTGGGAGGTGCACTGCCCATCTTCTGCAAGGCATGGAGAATATGTTTATTTTGCTCCTTCAATAGCCTTTTCTCTTCCTTTGCTTCCTGGAGATTTTTGCAAAGGGCGTCAACTACAGATAGGGCCTCTCCTTGTAGGCTTTCTGAAGATGTTCCCATTGTGACTTGAGTCACTGTGTAATCTTTCGAAGACAGATCCTTCTTATCCTTCAAAGGATCGGGGTATGCAATCTCCATCACTCTCTCCCCTGATGCACTCTGAGAGAAGCGGGTTATGGGATTTTACTTCTTGGCCCCTTTTGATGGGATTACGGAGAAGTCCATAGGTGCAATGGGAACTTTCCTCTTCTGCTGACTTAGGTGCTGGGAGATCCAGGCTGGACTTATGGGAGAAGGACCAAAAATAGAGAAGGGGGGAGCTAAAGTAGTAGAAGGGAAATACGTGGATACACTTGGAGGCGGCATTGAGAGGGAAGCCGAGGAAGTGCTCATGGGAGGAAGACATAGGAATGGAAGGGAGCTCAGAGATGAGGGAAGAAATGGTGGGGGACAGCTCTGCGAGAGAAGAGAAGATGGATGATGAAGAAGGGGGAAGAGTAGAAGAAGGGGGAGAGGACATGACCAAAGGAATGGTTGCTTGGGTCACTTGAGGAGGGAAAGGAGGAGAGGGAGAAGGGACAGAAGGGACCTCAATAGTTATAGTAGTGGCGACATCCTGAGTGGATGTTCCTATCAGAACATCTTCCTCTGCTTCTTTGTCTAAGCTTTTCGGGATTACAACCCCTTCTTGTGAAGTGGAAGGAGGACTTTCAGGAGCTTCCTCTTGGGTGGAGCTGGATTCACCCTCTTTTCCCTTCTCCTTGACCTTTGGTAGCTATTTTGACCAAGGAGGTGCCTTGCCCAACGGAGATGTGATGAAATCAACTCCGAGGTAGATGAGACCATTCATTCAACACCAATGCTCCGTTCTTCACAGAGTTTCCTTGACTCTTTCCTCTATTGTTTGAGGAGCTTTGTTTCTGTCAATCACCGTGAAAGGCCAATCATCCCCATTTCTGTCAAGATATACTTGATCAACTTCTTGATCAGTAGTTTGATAGCCTTTTGGGATGATGGCCACACCATACTAGATGATTTCAGCCAAGGCCAAGCGGGAATGATCCTTCCTCCTGAGCTCGACCTCATGGTACAGGTCAATATAGATATCCTCAATCTGTAGAATATGAATCAGATTGATTTTTTCCCTAAGGATGCAATTCCTTGGGTCGAAGGTGGGCCTGCCCGGGAACTTGTGCTTTAGATTCAGAAATTTTAACTCTGCAAGCATCTCCCAGGCTTTGTGATGTGAAACACAAGTATACCTACCCACTGTAAGGGGGATAGGAGTTCCACCCTTCTTCCTCTTTAAGCACTTCTCATGGTAGGTAATGAGTTGTCTTGATAGCTCCAACAGGATTAGCTTGGGACTGGCATACCTTGGGAATTTGGTTGGTTTTCCAAAGAAGTTGGCTGCCCTTAGGTAGGTGAAGGTAGTGAATTGCGTGAACAAGGCTCCCCACTTTTCTGTCACTGTCACAATGCTCTTGGTCGTACGACCGTGAGTCATGTTTGGCCTCAAAAGGTAGATGACGTCATATAAGAAGGCGTTGTTGATCTTTGTAAATTCTGGAATACTATTTTCCAGCTTCAGCTCTGGATAATATTCGTATATTTTAACCTGGGGCCAAACCCCGCATCGCATCAAAGCTGGATAGTCTCTTTCTGAGGCTGCAGCATAAACTACGTAGGAGTTCATATAGAACCTCCCCATTGTGGTAAGTTGTTGGAGATGCTCAGATATTGTGCTGCTTATGATCTCTGCCCACTCAAAGCGTTGATCGGGCACATTTTTGTTCATTGTTTCTAAGTACCTCAGCATCACTTGTGAAAGTAATGGGCATCAGGAAGCCCAAATACTCTGCTCAGGAACGTGATTGTATCACTGAGTTCCTCTGAAAAGTCACTGCGATGAATGACTTATGGCCATCAGGTCACCACCTTTTTATTCTCAGGTATACTTCGTTCATCAACTGCATACATTGATCCTCATTGTCATCCCAAGCCTTGATGCAATCTTCCTGGCTTACGGCCACAAAGTGCCGGTGGTGAGGAATGCTAAGAATTATTTCAAAGTGTCAGGTAGTGAGGTTGATTATGACCTTTCCCTTCTCATTTACGACACACCTAGTGTCTTTATAATAGCAGCGGGCCACCACCATCATAAATTCATTATTTACTGCATTGACTGGGATCCCTCCAGCAAAATGTAGCGCACTGCCCATCAGTTTATCCATCCTGGGACTTCTTGTAATCTTTCTAGTTTTGGCCCAAAAATCATCCATGTCAATGTGTCTGAGCTCAGAATCCCTTATATCTAGGTCACATTCTGCTTGGGACTCGGGCATCCTAACCCTCTGATATTTTGACTTCATCTCTTCTTCCGTGAGTTTGGCTTTGCCCATAGACTTGGTCGGTTTCTTGGTTGATGTTGACATATGTAACTCTGAACTCAGTTGCTGATCTGCAATAAGAAGAAGTGAAACCCAACGCAAGAAAGTCATATTAGATGTTTGATCTTCCATTAAAGCATTGACAGAAGAAATAGTTAGTGATTTAAAGGCCTCAGGGCACAGGGTGCATGAATACTGCAGGTTACAGGGTTAAACAATATGGTGCACGGAAAAGGGATGCTGAAAGGGATAAATCAGTGCCAAAGGGTGCATGGTGCATAAATATTGCAAGTTGCATTTTTTGTTGTTGTAAGCAGAAGTGCGTCTGCGCCATATGTATGTACTTTATAAAGGGCGCTGATATTTTTCATGTTACACAGGTACAGGATGCGCCAAAGGGCGTAGGTTTAATGCGTGTAACATAATTTTTTCATGTGCCACAAGAGAACTTGGCGCGGTGCATGGAAGATCTGCATAACATGATGTTGTTGTAAGAATGGGTGCACCTGCGCCTTTTTAACAGTTTTGTACTTGGCGCATATAAAGTTGGTGTTACATGGATATAGGGTGCGCCAATGGCACGAGTTTTAATAATGCAACATATGAGTTTGGTGCACCAAGTGGGCGTAGGAAAAGCGGTTGTAACAAGCAAGGGAAGTGCACCTTGAGCGCGCAGCTGTTCTTTATGTAACAGGCATGGTATGTGCACCATTGGCGTGACTTTTTATCATGTTGCAGGGGTGGCAAATGTGCCAAAAGAGGAAATGAAAGTGTCTTATTTTCAAGCCTTGATTCTTTCTCCTGAGGGGTTACATGCATTTAAACTTCTTTTGCAGGATGTCTTTGGGTGATGAAGAAGCTTAATCAAAGAGTTTCAAGCAATATTTTCAAGACAGAGTCCCCTTTACCAGCAGATCTGGAAAGAGGGGGAAATGCATGTGGAAGAATAAAATAAATAGCAAGGGGGGGGAAGTTCATGGTTTCACAGCCTTATTTAACCAAATTCATACCAACAAGCAGCCAAAAACCAAACATAAAACACACAAAGAAATGAGGACCTCCTACCTGGACTATATAATGGAGAAGTGTGAAACCGGGTCCACAAAGTGATTCGAAAACGACAGGGCAAGTGCGCTGACAGGTACAGAGGGAAGAGAAAATCACGTGATTCTGACTGATGAAAATGACAGCGCAGATGCGCCTCTATATAGGTGAGGAGGTAATAAATGTGCGAACCACTTTTTCAAGTGGCGCGCCAAAAGTGTTGTCGACAACGGAAAGCATGCGCCCTTTGGCGCATTAAAACACCTGCCAACACAAAGTTATGTGCACCTTTGGCAGACTGAAAGTGCTGTTGACACAAGAATATATGCCTCATGGCGCACCAAAACTCTGCGCAACAAAAGTATTGTTGACATGAAGGCGCATGTGCCTTCCTCATGCAAGAAAGGCGCAACATAGTGAGGCGCACCAAAATGCCTGTTGACACTTCGAACCATGCACCAAAGGCTTTAAAGGGGGCACACCAAAACTTGATGTTGCATAGACATTATGTGCTCCCGACCAAAAAAGACAAAAAATGGCTAAGTTCGGAAAAGTAGATTTCCCGGGAAAGGATTTTTGCAACGTTCCGAATGCAAAGAGTCCCTGACGAGGGACCGGAACAAAATTTTGGTAGGGTTATCTGTAAAATTCCCCTTGCCAATTTTACGGGATAACAGACATAAAGGTTTTAGGCTAGTATATCGGTTGAAAGAATTATAACACCTTCATCATAATCAATTTACCTTTTGGTAAGATATTTCTACACTTCTTTATAATAAAAAATTTGAGGAGGTATACATGCCTGAAGGTCTTTTAACACTTACCCGAAGGTCTTTTTTTACATTTTCCTGAAGGTATTTTACAAATGCCCGAAGGTTTTTTTACAAAAACCAAGTTTCATTAGGAGGTGACATTGTCATGCATAATCTCCCTTAATGGAAACTCTGACAATCCAATATTTTCATGAAAGTGACAAAACTTTGCAGCACTCAAGGACTTTGTGAAGATGTTAGCAACCTGATCTTCAGTCAAAATGAACTTGAGATTAATCTCATCACTTTTCACCTTCTCACGAGTGAAGCGTATATGTATCTCAATGGTATTCATCCTTGATGTTGAAGTGGATTCTTAATCAATATTAATACAACTCTAACCACCACATAGAAGATAAATGCTTCCTTTATCTTCCATGTATATCTCTACCAACAACTGTTGCAGCCACATGGATTCTTTACGTCTTCCATTATACTTCTCTACCTCAGTATAACAAATGGAGACTATTGAATGTATTTGTTGTTACAAGTAATTGTTCCTACACCAAAAAAATTGAACACATATCTAGTATATTTTATAACACAACATCAGTATGGCTAGAATCACAAAATCCATATAAGATAGCATTTTAATTCTTATTATAATGCAACCCATAACTGATTGTTTCTTTTCAAATATCTAAAAATATTTTTTGACAAGATTCCAATGATCTCTAAAAAAGGTTCCTGCATAAACCATGAGGTAATTCTTACTGTATGGGAAATATCTGATCTATTTATAATTAGATAAATCAAACTATCAACTAACAACATATATAAAATAGGATCAACCTTTTTCATCTGCAGATTTAGGATCAATATTTATTCCAACTTCCAATGAAATAGAAAATTATTTATAATCAATCATAAGAAACTTTTTCAATAGAATGGTTGCATATTGTTGTTTTGAAAAATAACAATAGAATCAAATACAGTCATACAAATAACATGATGTGAGAGACCTAACTCATTCATTTTAGAGTACTGCTTCAATTTCTCTTTGATCCTATGAATTAAATCAGAATTTTCACTATACATAAGAAAATCACCAAGATATATACATATAATGATAATATGTTAGCCTTATTGCTTAATGAATATATCATTGTTAGAAAAAGAATTAACAAAACCTAACAGTTTAAAGAAGGAAACAATTTTTGCATACCAAGCTTTAAGAGTTTGTTTTAAACCATATAAGGATTTCTCAATTTATAAACATAGTTTTCTTTACCAGTTTCTTCAAATCCTTTAGGTTGAAAAATATAAAGTTCTTCTTCTTAAATCGTAATTCAAAAAATTATTTTTCTTATCAATTTGGTGGATTTCCCACCCAAGTTGAGTGGAAATTAGCAAATAAGGCTCTATAAGTACTCGTTTTACCTACAAGAAATGTCTCAACATAATCAACACCAGGTTTCTTTGTGAAACTTATAGCAACAAGTCTAGCTTTATGTTTGTTAATACTACCATCAACATTATATTTTACTTTTTATATCCACCTAGACCCTATAATACTTCATGAATCATGTTCATACAAGGTAATTAATGCATGGTACATATGATAGCTTCTGGTTTTTTTCTCTAAGGTTAATAGGATTTGAAATTTCTAGCATAGATTGAGCCCAATTTAATTTCTTATCTAAGAAAGATGAGAGTTTCAGAAACATCTATAACATAAAAATATCATCATGACCATTTACTAATTTAAAATCAAAACCATCATTTAGAAACATTTAATTAAGTACCTTCAAGAGAAGAAGACAACACAAGTAAACCTTTCACTAGATTATATCTATACATTTCATATAAGCTTCGATAATTAACATGTCCTAACCTTTCATTCCATAGTTTTGAATTATTCAAACTCTGAGATATAAAACAAGATGCAGAAGAGAAATCATCAAAAATATACAGACCATTTCTTTGAATTTCTTCGGGTATTATACTTTTATTAATATCCTTGATATACCAAGTATCCTTCATGCATATATTCTAGTTGTGTCCATACCTCTTTCATATGTTTGATATTACCAATGTGTAGAAGGTACTCATCGTTCATATTGCAAAATTCATAGAAATAGCCTCTACATTCGTTCCAAGATTGTATTCATGTTATCTACAATTACTTGATGACATGGTGGGAGAAATCTAAGATCCAGAAACAATCATCCAGAGTTTCCTCACCATAAATTATGTTTTGACCTAAATGTTGTAGTTGGTTTCATTTAAGATCTAGATTTTGTCAACATAGAAATAGTTAAACGTCATTATTTTCTTAAACCTTGTAAAACACACCCCATTATAATATACAAAGTACCACAGAGTTAGATACATATTTATCGATAATAAAAAAATAGTTTTAATAGAATCAGATCTAAATTTTATAGGTCTAAATAAACTATTTGATCATAGCTAATTATGTCATTACAATGCATATTAATTAAAACTTCTTCATGATCAAAATAATAACTCGCAATATATAGGGCTCTGCATTATACCTCAAATTTATATAAAAAATATTTTCTGACCATATAGAAGTGAAGAAGAGACCCCTAAGAATGCATAATAACATCAAATTTCATAAATATAGACAAAGATCTAGCCATCTTGAATGTACATTTAAATGACCGTCTAATGGCTTAATTTCTGGTCTTCATGATTCATGACTGTCAATAAACAATGAAAGTTTCATGGAATCTACGAGCTTATTTGATGTCTAAATGACTGTCATATTGTCTTATGTTTGGTCTACTGTGATGGTCATTTGACCATCAAATTTAACACAATGAAGATAATTTTTTTTGTGTATTTCTACCAGAATGTGAAATTTCAGAATTTCTTCTTCTGTATAATATTAGGGAGGTTATATTTTAATACATTATAATAACATATTATAATTTATATTGTAAAAATATATACTTTTTTAAAAAAAAAGAGGTATGTAGTTTATAGAATGTAAATAAAAAACAACATATAGTTCATAAAAATTATAAACTATAGTATATTTTTTATATATAAAAATCACATAACCCTTATTAAAGGGGTTTAAAGGACATAGAAAGGTTAAAAGAATTTTACTAGGTGCAAGTAGATTTATGCGAGTATAGGTTAACTTGCATATTTTACAAAGGGGACAAGTAATTTCACTCGACCAACGAAATAAATTGAAATCCCCTATTTTCATGAACTTTTTCCTCCCTTCATTTACTCTTAATTTTACCCCTCACACATTTAAAACTATGGAAATATTGCAAAATATTTTATATAATCTTCTACAAGCTAAAAACTTTAAAACTTTTATGTGGCTATAACTACCAATATTTTAATAAATATTTACCACACTTCATGTGGGCCACCAATAAACTAGCCCTTTTTTTTAATTCTCCATTTATACTTGAGAGTTCCACATTTATACCTGAGATATTATCTCATTTTATTCTCCACTCCCACTCTTATATAAAAGAAAACCTTTAAATAGGTTTATTTATATAGTTTTTATAAACTATAAGATATAAATGAATGGGGCCACCCCCTTACATGGATAATATAAATGGTTAGGGACACATATTAGGTTTTATTTAATAAGTATTAAGATTTAAAATGTAATCCCTTCATGGCCAAGCAATGAACATGGGACCCCTTACTAAAAAAAAGTATGCACTTAGGTTTTTTTTAAAATATATATAAACCAAATCTAATAAAATTTATATTTTAAGTGGTTTAAACTAACCATATATATAAAATATGATTCAAACTTAGGTTTGTTTCTTTTTAAAAAAAAACTATATATGCCTAGATTTATAAGTTAAGTTTAAATATGATTTAAACTTAGGCTTAGAATATGGTCTGTTGACTCTTCCCTCAATCCATGTAATTTTGATATGGTTTAAGGATTTTAATATATTATTTTTTTCAAAACTATATAAATTTTAATATGATGTTTATATAAATTATTATATAAACCTTATTCTATATTATATATATTTTTATTTAAAAATAATAATATAGTTTTCAAATTATATAGGATATAGTTATAGATTAACTATAAACTATATTTTTCAAATCGAATCCTTTTAGAGGGGACCAAAGAACACTAGTATGAATTTACCTTCAAAAATATTTAACCTGCAAACATTTGAAATTATAGAAAACATGAAAATTATTTCATATAGTAATAAATCCTTTCTTTTTATGTATGTGATTTTCACGCAGGTAAATATTTGAATCCCCTTTCACCTGTGCACACATCAATCTCCAAACAAACATTAATTCCATATAATTTACAAACATAGAAAGTAAGAATAATATCATATTACATCTCCCCCCAAAAAAATTAGGGATTTAAAATTAAAAAACCCTAAAAATTTGAGAGTTTAATTGCGCAAATGTAATGCCAAAATAAATTGGAGGAAAGAAAAGAAGGGGACTAGATACTTTTAAATACCCTTTCAGGTTGGTTGAAAAAAATCATACAAATTAAATAAATAAAATACAAAAGATTTCATCTTGATTTATTTAATTTACCTCGCTCTGTTACCATGTTAGAATTTGAGAATTCTAATAAATACGATTTAATCAACTTACATATTACATAATGTTACAATAAATATTTAAATAAATATTACATCATAACATAAGTAAATAAAGAAATACTTACAGGAAATAAATAACACAGGTGACACAGTATTTATAGTGGAAAACCCCAATAGGGTAAAAACTACTTTGAAAATAACCTTTTACTTCAGAGAACTTATTTTACATCCAGTAAGATCACCTCCTCCTTTAAAACCCTATTTACCAAGGGTAAAACCAAATCACTTGATTTGCACACCTTTGATATATTTCTCAAATATATCAAATGAGGACTTAAGTTCTTTTTATATAAGGTGATTGGGTATGTCTCCCGACCCACCTTTTCAACCTAAAATGGTTGACACATACACCTAGGTTTATAATATTTAATATTAGAAATATAATCATTTCATGATATTAAATATTTAACCTAAAGTGTATACCTAGGTTAGCATATTTAATAATAGAAATATAAATATTTCATATTATTAAATATTAACCTATATATTAGTGATGGACCCATATACATTAAGGGTTGGCTAGACCACTTAATCATTATGTTCCAACATCTCATTGTATCATATACCACTCACAATGTTTTACTTATCACTAGTAATTATAATAATTTAATTATGAAAATTAATGTAATATTAAGAGATGACACACTTAGGATTATTGCATAACTTTTTGGGCATGGCTATATTTCAGGATAAAAATTCTATAGTAGTATCTCAATCAAATTATGTAACTAATTTACTTAAAATATTTATTATGCTTGATTGTAAACCAGTTTCTATTCTTATAGAATTTGGATGTAAACTTAATCTTAAACTTGCATGTGAAAAAAATAATCCTACTTTATATAGGAAACTTGTAGGTAGTTTGATTTATCTAACTATTACTAGACATGACATTTATTATGCAGTAGAGATTGCTTCAAGGTTTATTAATGAGCCTTATCATTATCAATGGAATTTATCAAAAATATTTTTTTGTTATATTAAGGGCACAATTATTTTTGGTTTACATTATATTTCCTCTAACAATACATATTTATATGGTTATTGTGATTCTAACCATGTTGGTGATGTGATATATTTTAAGTTAATAATTGGATATATATTCAAGTTTGATGTAGGTGTCATTACTTGGAACAGTAAAAAGAAGCCAATAGTTTCCATTTCTTCTACTGAGGTAGAATATAGAATTGTAATAAAAGTAGCAAAAGAAGCCATGTGGTTGAAGTGGTTGTTGAAAGAGATGCACATGGAAGCTAAAGGAATTACTCCTCTTTTGTGTGATATCTAGAATTGCATTGCTCTCACTAAAAATTCATTTCAACATCAAATAACAAAGTATATCGAGATACATATTCACTTTATTTGAGAGAAGGTTCTTTGCAGTAATATCGATCTCCAATACTGCCTCACTGAAGATCAAGTTGTAGACATGTTTACAAAGCCATTGTGTGTTACAAAGTTCTACAAGTTTTGTGTAATGCTTGTCCTTTCAGAATTTCCATTAAGGGGGAGTATGCATGGCAGTGTCACCTTCTAACATTAGGTCGGTTGTTGACTCCTCCTCTATACGTCTATTTTGGTATAAATCATTGAAAAATTATCTTGTATGATCTATGTAAACTGATAGAGTTTACAAGTAAATTGATATAATTTATAAAGAAATATCCCAATGGTTGCATATATTTGTAAAGGATGTCCTTGTGTTATAAAATGCTCCTATCGATGCGGTATAAAAAAATTTCCATAAGAAACGGTGAGATTTAGTCTCACAAATACCTATGCTAGCTTAAACCTTTAGGGTTTGTGAATTTGTAAATATTGTTGTACAAACATGTAATGTTGGCATATGGATCTCCACTTAATATTAAGGGGAAGTGTTAGAACTATAATATTTAGTGTATCATAATATTTAGCTTATATTTTAATATTATAGAATAACCTATATTCTTATTATTTAAATATAAACTTTATAGTAGGTGGTTAGTTAAGATAATTAACTAGACATTAAATCGGGGAAAGGATGTGCCTGATCAAAGGGCACAGAAGTTCAAAACCCTGAGTTGGTTATTTGAATATGACGATAGGTCATATCTAGGATATTAAATAGATTTAATATTGAATATTTGAGTGTTGGGTGATCCTAGTAAAATATGGAGTAGAAGTAAGGAGGGAGTTTTTACTGGATTTGTTGTAATAGTTTCTCATATAGGGGATTAATTATTTTGTGGTTTGAACCCATTTGGAGGTTTTCCATGTTACATGTTGTGTCAATTTGTTATTTAATTTATTTTACTTATATGTGCACATTTACATTTATGGTTATTAATTAATGTTCACCTAATATTTCTTAAGGTTAATAAATATTCATTCACCCCCTCATTCTGACAGGACAAAAACTTACCATTCTTGGGGACCCATATCCCTTTGCACATTATAAGGTATTATTTGGTTATTTCCCCTCTATATACGATTGTTCTTCTACAAAGATAGCTCTATAGGTTCAGTCCCAGGATCTTGCCTCCTGCATTGATCCTAATACACTATGCCCACAGAAAGATGGTTCTTCCACATCTATTTCCCCTTTTTATACATGGGAAATGAAGGTCCTTCCTATGAGCTGCAGAGAATAGGACCTCTAACAGGAACTCTTTATCTCCAATCTACTCATATCACCAAAAACATGTAATAGGCCAAGCTATCAGCCTCAATGGTATTTGGAACATTCCAAAATTCACACTTTTCTTCCTGGTGGCCTGTTGGTAGATGAGAAATGCTTAATGCTCCTATATCTCAGTCTTTGGATAATGAGATGGATTCTTTATATCAATCTCCCAAGTATGACCTCATTAATAAGATAATGTATGCTATGGGATATATAAGATATGGATTTAATGAGAAAGGATGATTAAGCTAAAATTTAAATACAGAAGCCTAATTTGAATGTAAGATTGTAGTAAATGAATGATAAATTAAGTAAAACAATCTACCCAAGTAAACTAAGTAATAACTAATGAAACCCTAATGTGAAAAGAAGGGAAATATGCCTTAACTGATTTTTTGAGTTCTAGAAAGTGCACATAGCTAGAATACAAAGAAATGTGAAGCACTGACCATCACACTGGAGCTCAGAAAATTACAGAACAAGAGGAATATGCTAGATAAGGGTGCCTGGAGACAAATTAGAATGAAAAATCTAGTTGATCTTGAATAATTGAGAAAGGAAGCTCTAATAATATTGTAAGTTGAAGTACCTATTACCTTTTTCACCATGATTCTGTCTTCCTAGAGTGTGCCCAAGACCTTAGCGCACCACTATCTTTGGTTGATTTTCATTATTTGTTTCATGATTTTGATCAGGTTCTTATTGGTAGACTCAACAAAGCCATTACCCTGTAGGTAATATTTAGAAGTCTTCAAGTAGATTCCAATGCTAAGTTCCCGATTAAAAAATTTAATACCAAGGAAGGATTTTGCATTATTAGAGATAATGGTATGAGGAATGCCAAACCTGGTTATAATTCCCTCAAGAAAGTCAAGGATGATTGAATCAGTTGAGTCCTTGAGTGTGATAACTTCTCTCCATCTAGTGAAGTATTCTATAGTTGTCAGAACCCATTTTTTGACAATTCTCAAAGGAGGATTAATCACGCCAATGAAATATAGACCCTATTATACAAAATGTTGATCCTCTTAGATACTTTAGAGGGGAAGCACTACCAAATTATTATTTCTTACAAAGAAATATCATTATTTGCATTTCATGAACCACTTGCACATGTATACGAATAGGGTAGGACAAAAGTATCCTCCCTTAATGATATTCATCATTGCTTCCTTGGAAGAGAATTTTCCACTAGAGAATCCATTATGAAATTATGTTAACACTTTATCAACCTGTGCATCATCAACACATCTCAGTATCATACCATCAATCAATGCATTTGGAATGGACTCTAGCCTCATATGTCATCTCCTTTCTTTTTTTAAACAAGGAGGGTATGCACTAGAGGAAATTAATGTGACCATGTCCTTCATTGAGGTATGCACGCTAGGATCTCTATTTTTCTTAGGTTCAATACACTGTTGTTCCTCATCCAGGAATAATGAATTCTCCTGATTATTTTATGTATGCTAAACAATATGCTTACAGAGTGCATTGGCTCTAATAAAATTAGTGGCTTTGATAGTCACATCATACTCCATAATTTTGGTCACCCATCTTGCTATTTTCTCACTGATTTTTGCCCCCATGATGAAGTATCTCACACGTAATTTTTAAACTAACACCTTGATATGATTTATGGTGTGCATAATTTTGAATTTATTGAGCAGGCACATGATGGCGAAGATATTTTTTTGTGTGACTCTATTTCAACTCATAATCCTTCAGTGTCTTATTGAAGAAATTCATTGGCTACTCTAGTCCTTATTCATTTTCTTGTGTCAAGATAGAAGCAACACTTTCATCAACTCTATAATTATAGAGGATAAAATCCTTAGAATAATCTATATTTATGAGTGTTGGCACTTAAGTAATCTCTTTATTTATTTGTTGAAGATATCAATTCCTTTTTTTGTCCATTTGAAGACTATATTTTTCTTGAGCATGAGGGTGAGGGACCTTACCAAACGTACAAAGTTAGGGATGAATCTCCAAACAAAATTGATATTTCTGAAAAATGAATACAAGAATTTCTTATAACTGGTAGGGAAAGAACATGGATGGTATAAATGCAGTAAAAATCTATGCCAGTTTCATCCTTTGAGACCACATGGCCCAAAAATTTTCCTTGCGCAATAACAAAGTTACACTTCTTGGGGTTAAAAGACACCCCAAAATCTCAAAAAATTTATCCATATACATCATATGATCCACATTCTACTTTGAGAAGACAATAATATCATCTAGGTAAACTAGGATGAACTCATTTATATATCCTTTAAATTTAATTTCCATGCTCACTGGAATGTTGTGCCTGCATTTGAAAAACTAAACAAAATATTCTAATATTCATATGTTCACCATTTGGTTGTAAATGTTGTCTTGAATAGATCCTCTTCTTTTTCCATGATATGAATGAAACTAGAATACCCATCCAACATGGAAAATCTTTGTACGCTAGCCACCATTTGCAGAATTTTCTCCATAAAAGGGATAATGATCCTTCAAGGATTCCTTGTTAAAATATTTGAAATTGACATAGATTCTGATTTCACCATTATTCTTACATATTGAAATAATATTTGCAACCCTAGTAGAGTACTTAATGGGGAATATTATCTTTTACTTAATGAATTTAGACAAGTATTTCCTCATTAGGAGATATATCTTAGGATTTACATGCCTTTTATTTTTTCTGATGGGCTCGTTGTTAGGATCTAAGTCAATGGAGTTTTGAGAAATACTTGGATAAAATCCTTTGAAGTATTCATACTCCGATAATAATATTTCATTTTATTTATGACATAAAGAGATGAGGGCCCACTTCTTATCATGTGTGCAATATTTTCCATGTAGCAACTCTTTACTATGCACAATAGTGACTGGTGTGGAGTCTTCTTTCTCTATGCACATATAATTTTCTTCACCCTTGAACCCAATGTCAAAACTGAAAATATGCTCTAAGGTGACCAGCCCTTTAGGAAAATTGTTTTTCTTCAGCTTGATCACCATAGCTATCATGTAATTCAACTTGCATTCTTGAAGAGAACTCATCTTTGTTCTGAATGAATTGAAAAAAAATTGTGTCATTGTTAAACACTTGTCCGTTGGTTTCATTATTTGTAATAGATGGTATGATCACCATATTTATAGCTTACACAATGCCTCAGATAAAATCCTCAACATGTGATAAATTTGAACCAAGCATGACCATTTTATCTATCTATTTTTTCATCTTTCTTGGTATTACCTATATATTTCAAGCATCAAATCCCTCTATGAAGTCCCAAACTCTATGTTTATAATACTTTAAAAGATTATTCTTTGTTGTGCACTTTTATTGACTAGGTGGATAACCAATTTTGTGTCCCTAAAGATCTGCAATGCCTTGACCTTTTTCTTCTCAGTAATAAGAAGGTCATGCGCCAATGCTTCATATTATGCTACATTGTTGGAGCATGTAAATTTCATCATGTGAGCAAAGAATAACTTCTCATTCCTAGGTTAAATGAGAAAAATACTTACACCTATGCCATGAATTTTTTTAGATCCATTAAAACAAATGTGCCACAGTCTAGAAGAATTATCATTTTATTCTTTCTTGAGTGTGTGTGTCATAATAGATTCTTCTTAAAGGATACAGTAAGTACTGAAACTAGTCTCAAAATATTTAATGGATTCATCATAAGGATAAAATTCATATTTCTTGTCTACCCATTCATCTAATATCAGATCAGGTATAGGGGGGAATGGGTTTCTCTATTGAAACAAATTCTTGTTCTTAGCCTTTTTAGATAAAGCAATTGGCCTGGAGAGGTGAGGGATCATTTTACTCAACATGATATGAAAATATGGGATCAACTTGTATTGTAAACCGGGTCCCATACCTTATTCTTAGTAACATATGAGACCAATCAGAAGACAAGTAGATACCCACTTTAGTAGTGAAATCTCTTGATATAAAAAGGGGGGAAATGAGGTAATTCAATCATTAAGACATCTTGAGTTATGGTTAGGCTTAGACAATAATGGAGGATTAACTCAAGATTCTTGATGACTTCTAGAGTGGTGAATTTTGATCCATCAAGTTGTAAACCTTTAGACATGGGGGCGTACTCAAGGCCTAAGAAATCAACAAGCTTCTTTGGCATAACAAAAGTACTAGCCCTTAAATCAATCATATAGTTGTGCACAAGATGTTTTACGACAATCAAGGACATATAGAAAGGTGGGGTTTTGACAATTTTTCTTAATTTCTTCTCGTTTTCCTGGTAGATGTTCATAATAGTGTGAGGTATTTGGATAATTGGATCAGTGCATGGGAGTTATGCCATAGCTTCATGCAATAGCTCACGTTTATATGGAATGGAAAAAGTGTCCCACATTGTGAAATTTACATTTGTATTCTTTGTTTGGTCTAAAATGTTAAATGGAAGGTGAACATATTTGTGCATTTGAGGCACAAAATTCTCTTTTCTTAATTGTTCAAGAGAAAAAAAATCTTTGGGTTATGTACAAGATTGACATACCAAACGATTTCACACCACTTCTATAGGAGTCTTACACAAAACCTCACGTGCATAATCTTCTGTGTCAGAACTTCTAATCTAATTTACACTTGAATCGTTCTTTTTTGAAGATCACTTTGACTGAAAAAATGTAAAGGTTGTGTGCTAGAGCTAAGCATATTCTTCTTGTATCTTGTCTTGTCAACAACATGTGTGTGTGTCCTATTTGTGTTATTTGTAGCTTGGTTGACTACACAAAATTCTTTGGAAACCAAAGAACATAAGGTTGGCCTCAAAAAAACTTTTAAAACTTCTTGATTTTCACATTCACACAAGCTTATGGGTAGCTCACATGTGAAGTAGATTGAATCATGTAATCCTACGTGTGTAAGGTATTAACACATCTATAATGGATATGAGTCATGTTACAAGGAAAACACCACTCTATCTTCTAAACCAAATTATTCTTAACTGGAACAAGTGTTTGACTTGAACTGGGAGTTGGAAGAGGTTTCCCAGGAGGAATTTTTTACAATGGGAGGTGTGCATTAGCACGTCATCTATCATTTTTCTATTTCTACCCATATCACTGATTTAGATATTAATTTCTAAAGGGTTGATGGATTTTTTTATGTACCCTTGATTAGAATTATTATTGAATGCTTACACATGCTTCTTTTCTAAAGATATGACATTATTGGACAATTTTCTAATGGCCTTCATTTCTTCATCCTCCTTCTGCTACATGGGAGAATAAGATGTGGAGGAAGGGGGTTGACCTCTCTACTCAATAATAGTGGAAATGGAATGTTGAGGTGCTTAGGGAATTTCTAGGAATAAGGGCACATTCGGTCTAGGAGATAAGTTTACTACCCTAATTAGACAAGTGTCATCCCTAATATCTAATGCATATGCCCCAAGAAATATTGTGCCCCCATAGATTGGATCATGATAGAAATATAAAAATTTAAATCCCATATAAATTAAAGGAAATCACCTTCTAGAGTTGGTCTTAAAGGAAATCACCTTCTAGAGTTGGTCTTAACAAGGCTGAAATCTTCTCCCATGTTTTTTGAAATCTGAAATTAAAATATACCATGAGCTCATTCGGAGCTCTCTTGATGGTTTTTAACTATTCAAGTAAAGAGAGGTTTTTTGCCTTATCTCCAAAATGATTGAAAAGGATTGTCCCCAACTAATTTGAATTAGTGATTGATCATGCCACCAAAATTTTGAACCATAGAAAATATCTCCCCTTGAATAAAGAATCTAATAACCTAATAGCCACATGTTATTTAACAATTTAGTAGATAACAAGAACATTGGCAATGTCTTGAATATGGTCTACTGGAGTCGTTTGATTTTCCCTGGTCAAGAAAGGGATACTCTTAAGTGCAGATGTTGGAATAGGATTTTGGGAATTAAGAGCAACAAGACAAAAACAAAACAAATTAACAAATGGTTTATTTTGTAGATGTGTCATAATGATAGGTATCATAATTCAAGTAGGATATAAGGAAGTTGTGCATGGAGATGGTGTAGAAATTTCATGAAGCGCTGGAGATGAAGATGTGTGTGTGGTTATCCTGAAGCTTATTATTCTTGGAGAAATCTGGAGGTAGTCAAAGGACTCTACAGCTATTGCACTTTGTATCAGATGTATTCTTCTCATGAAAGGCACTCAGACTGTTGAAAACATTAAATTTGAGAGCTACAAGTCACCAAATGTGTTGAAACAAGCCTCCAAAGGATGGAAATCACTAAGTCTCACATTGGAACTTAGAAATGATGAAATTTAAGCTTTCAATACTAGGTTTACCATAAACCGTCAGAGCTTAAAATTTCACCCATCCCAAATCAGGATGAACTGGGTTTTTGAGGTAAGAAGGGATTATTTAAAAATTTTTGGGACCTTGCATTCTTGAGATAAACCTCCAAAGAAGGCTAGTTCCTCTACCTATTTTTAGTACAAAAACTACCCCTATAAAAGGAAATGCATCTCCCTATCACTACTATAAGAATCAAGGGGATCATGCTTAGAAGGAGACGCATTGAAAAATGAATACTAAGCTAAAAGAGGTTATAACACTAGAAAGAGGGGGATGAACAAAACTATATTTAAGATAAAATGAAAGGGAAATGTTTGCAAAGAGGATAACACACGTATCATATTTTAAAACACATTTGCACATTCCTTTTCATGGAGTACGATGGAAAAGGTATCTGCAAGGGACTTGAGAATGCAGAACAAATAAAAAATGCAAAAGAGATACAAGAAGAAGCAATAAAAATTAGCCAAGTCAAGGAATATCCACAAAAAAACATTTTATTGCTTCTAGAAAATGCACATTCTATTACAATGGAAGATGAGGCCAATATCCACATGCAACAGCCAGATCTAAAGGCCTTCAACTCAAATGGTAAGGAGTAGAACTCTTAGAAAACTAAATGGGTCCAACCTTTTACAATGAGATTTTCTCTTACATTTATAAAAGAGGGAAAGAAAAGGGAAAATTTGATTTGAAATTTAACCACCAATAGCAAGTGTTTATTTCCTAAAAACCCACCTGTAAATCTATCAGATGCGCCTCCCCATGTCTGTTTGGCTTATAGATGAAGGAAGGAGGTGAGATTTGAATAAAATCTAGTGGTTGAATCTACTAGACCTATGCATTAATTGTTGGAATGTGTTTCCATACTTATCACCTACCAAATCCCACAAAAATCTGATTTTGAGTGGTTCATCATGTAGCCCACATCAAAAAATTTCCAATAAGACTAAAAGCACATGGATATGATCCTTCTAGAAAAATTTATGATGTTCTAAAATCTACCATAAAAACTAAACATGTAAGACACATGGCACACACTAGTTAGCTAAAGGATCAGCCAACTATTCATTTTTTTGTCATTTTTTCCATGTGTAGAACAATGGTTCATTCCAAGGATTCAACACCCATTTTTCCATCTTTGATAGGTTGTGTGTGGAACACTCAAGTCTAATAGGTTATGACCTAACATAGTGACTTGGCGTGAAATAATTCACAAGGTGCATGTGAAATCAATCAGCGTGAAAGGTGTAGAAGACAATGCGGGAGGGGGTGTGCATAGAAGAGAAAGATGGTGCATATCTATAAAAATATGTAAGTATGCAAGCAGGGCATGAATATTCAAATTAGAAGTGTGTGATGGCAAGAAAGAATGAGCATGGAGCAAGCTAGGAAGGAAGCACACAACACACAAAAATGAGAGAAAGATGCACCAGGGAAGAATGTAATATAAATAGGTAGAGTAACCGGCCTTCTCTAGAGTTCTTTCTCAAGCACGCAAGATCCCACAACTTGGAGACAATCCCATGTTTCCTCAACAACCCAGTTCATCCTGATCTAGGATATGTGCATTTTTGAGCTCAAACAGGACTAAAGCGCATCATTGGGTAATGACTGCAATATGTAGAGATATAGTGCAAACGTGTGTAATGAATAAGACAAAAAGTTTGTAGTAGATTCTATAGAGGAAGATTTTGTTTGAAAAATGTGTAATGTGTAATGTGTGGTGTGTAGTGTGACTAAGAAATGTTATAGGTATGCATTATGAATGTGTCTAGTGTAAATGTGTGAAGATGTGTGATGTTTATAGTGTTTAGTGTGTGAGGCTTGTGTGTATAGGATTCCCTCAATAATAATGTTTGAACCAAAGCATAAGAGTTCATCATAAGGAAATGATGATACTAGAGTCTGTCAAGATGCGCATGTAATATGTGAAATTTTAGATGTCAAGTGATAAGAAGATAATAAGGTGATTGATGTTGGGGGGAAGTTATGATGGCCCAAAAGTATGTAAGCAATGGACATCTAGTCAAAATACACTAAGTGGATCAATGTAGGGAATAGTTTCCTCAACAAAAGTGATAGGATGTTGAGGTGGTAAAGATGTGTGACCATCATCAAAATCAGAGTCAACCACATTTTTAGGATTGAGATGAAATGATTCATAGACATCGTAAGCTTCATCCATGTTCTATTCATCAACATAGGCATTTTCTGGAGCACCAGGCAGAATTATAAGTTTAATTATAGGTATAGAAACTTGTAGTTTGGTCAAAAAACTATTATTCCTAATAGTGCACTAAATTTTCTCCTCCTCACAAATTGATGACATACCGATAGTTAGACCTATCTAACTCCCCTTTTTATGACACATTTTTGGTCGTATTCCTCTTATAAGTCCATTAAATAGGCTAATATAGCCTCTTATTGGCTAAATCCTCTTCTTATTCCCCTCTAGACCATTTTTATTAGCTTCCTAAAGTATCAATCCATTCCATTGGATTAGTTAATCCTCTCACAATTTTTTCAAAACCCTAATTTCTCTCTAAAACAAGATTAACTATCCTAACCTAGGCTAGCTAGTCCTAACCATGGCCAACCTCTTCTAAACCTAGTTAAATCTTATTTTGACTTGCTAAAAGTGTTTTTTGGGCTTTTTCATTTGTCCCACATGCACCCAAATCTCGAACTTTTCCAAATGGAAAACTATAAATAGCCTATTACCCCCCTCTCATTTCTAAGAACACTTCTTCCCTCTAACATAAAATATAGTAATATTGCTAGGATTAAGAGTTTATTTCATTTATTGAGTTATTTTCTTTACCATTGCAACACATACAAGCATAGAGTAAATGGGAAGAACCATTGGCCTTAAATCCATTAATGGTGAGCTCCCATTCTCTTAAGCCCAAATTGATTCCTTAGATCCTTATTAGGCTCATTTACTTAAGCTTTCAAGAATATGGGGTAGTTATATTTGTTGGTTTGCTTGTTTACTTCATTATTAATGCATGCAAAGTAGGAATCCTTGTTCATTTCTTATTTGATGGTTCATTGATTGGTTTTTCACAAATATTTGGGGTTTATTAGGTATTCTTACCCCATTTCCATAGCTTTTGCAACCTTTCTTTGAACACATTTTGCACGCTAGGTGGGACACTCACCATTGTCCTTTAGGGGCCTTTTTCAAGATTTTTAATTCCACTTTCATGTTTTCTAGGAGAAACAATTTGTTATTTAAATAATTTCATTTTTAAAGTGAGCTAAATCATCCTTATTCATATATTTTTGTGGGTTTGAGCTGAAAATAGGCTTCTTTAACTAACCTTTAACCTGTTTACTTGTCAAAAAAATTCATTTCCGTGACTTTTCCAGGTTTTTCATGGGGTACGCGTAGGTTTCCTGGAAGGGAACATCTTTGTTGAAATCTTGGCATAGGCGTTGAGTTGGCCACACACCCATTTGATCATACTACTTATTAACAATTCATTTATAATGGGTTGCATCTTCGTTGAACCATAGGCATCTCTGTGGACTGGTGAGCGTACCTATCACTCTAAACATGTTGATGTATACTGGCCTACTATCTAAACTCTATCATTTTAACCCACAAGTGTATCCATAGAACTATAGGCATATCTATACACTGTTGGGCATCCCTGTGTCTCTGAATGCACTGGTGTCTTCCGTCACACTGTATTTTTTAATTTATTTTACTTATAGGTATATCCATTAGGCTGAGATCGTCTGCATTGAAAACCTAGCGCACCTTTCTGGTAGGCCCGCTTAGGTGTTAGGGCCCACTATCATAAAACCATACCATGCATACATGTTGGTTGGGGTGTGTATCCATTGGCTAGGGCATGCAGGTTTCGTTCTGTACACACAGGTGTCTGTGTTAAAATTTGAAATTTATTTCCTTGAGCTGTAAGATCATTTTTCAAAATTTTAGAGGTTTTCAAAGTCTAATAAACTGAGTGGAGGGTGTTGTTTAGTTTTTTAAAACTAGCATAGCTTAAGTGTTTTCGTTTCATATCTAGAACACAATTTTTGAAGTGTGTATGCTCTCTCCTTGTATCTTCTAGGTGATCTTTGAGATCAAAATCACTTCTACAACCTTTTCTCACATCTAAAAACACTTGTTTTATACTTCTAAAAAGCGTAAAATAATTTCCATATAATTTGTTTTAGAGGAATTTTCACACTGTGTATTCTCTTCCTTCGTGCCTTTTGGTGATCTTAGGAATCAAGAAGAACGTGTAAATTCCATTTCTTGATATCAATATTCTATGGAAAACTACTAACTCGGTGCGTATAGGTCCTAACGTTTATCAAAGGAAGACACCAAGATAAAAAAAACCTTCTAATACACGTGTTCTCATACAAGTTGGCAAACGATGTGCTACTTAAAACCACATTAAGTTAATCAAGATTAAAAACACACCATTTCCCTTCACATTGTATTGTAGGTTTCAAAAAATGGTATGTCCCTATCCTCTTAAATGGAACCCTAAAGTAATCCACCGATGAGTAACCTCATGGATGAAACAGGAAGCACTTTGCTTACCCATTTGACTAGTTTTTCATTGTGAGTTAGAGTCAAATTTTTCCTGATCTGGACCCCAGTGATGGTACAACTGAATACACTAGTTGCTAATTGTATTAAAAGGGGTAAAGTAAATCCTAGATACTCCATAATAAGTTAGTGTGACTCTTTGCGTAAATAGAGCTCGATCTTAGATAGCTTGTGACACCTAGTTGAGAGATATTATTAGGGAAGTCATTTTATCTTGGAGCCCACTTTGCTAGTCCATCGTTGTGTCAAGCCATCATGAAGTGACGACTCACTTGGAGTTTGAACGTTATTTTTCGAACAAGGTAAAGAGCCCATGTAAGTTTGAGCTAAATTTCTTTCATCACGGAATTAAACAATGTCCCACTTAGCTCGGTTCATTCTTATCTTCAGACGAGGTGAAACTCTTCCCAGGTGGTGCTTAGTTTACTTTTATCTATACCCTTGCGTTCTCATCACCCATTTTTCAGGGTGAGAAGGAAGCATACATTGCATGTTTTATCAAAGATATTACTCATCAATTTTTTGTCTGTTTAGGCTCATCCATGTTTGTGGCTAGGTTTTTAAACTCGTAAAGTGTGCAGGTACACTTTCGTATATTTAACAGTTCTTTGATCTTGATTCCAAGATCATCTTCACTAGTGTGATTTCATTTCATCATTTATCTCTCCTTATTTTGATAGTTTTTTTCTCACATTCTAGTCACATAGTCTTTGTACTTGCGTCGTGTTTTCAATTTCTTTAGAACTTGATATAAGTCTCTTTATTGTGCGGTTACGCTGCTCACACAACTAAAAACTTATTGCTATACTCATACTTCATTTCAGTTCTTACATCATCTAAGCCTTTTTTAGGGTGTTAATATTGCCTTATATACCGAAATAATGTCATCTTGATACTAACACCTTGCTTACTCAGTTAATGTATCAAGATAGTATTGTTATGTTATACATACTCGCAACTTCCATTTTTAGAAAACTTAGCTTTCATCTGCATTCAAACTAGTATTAGTATACCTTGTCGAGAGATTGCATCAATACCACTTTAATATTTAGGCCTTGTTATAAATCTAAATCGACCTACATATTGATAGGATATTGTCACTATTTTCTTTGGACCCTTCACCAGAATCATAGTTAGGGCATAGCTTAGCAAAAACAAAATGACAATTTGAGTGATTATTGCATTTGAGTGTTCATATGAGTGTTCTTTGAATCATAAAAAAAACATAGAAATCTTAATAACAATTGAATAACATTACTTCTAGAACACACTAGGTTATTTCAAAATCACATCGATAGAGTTACACAAAACTTAGAAATCTTTTAGAAAATATCTAGTATCGCTTTAACTAGTAATGCCTAGAATCATGTAGATGGCATCCAAAACAAATGATCGTGACTTAGGAGAAAATCCTTTTGAATCGTTCCCATTTAGCATAAACATCTTAGTACCTCTATTTTCACAAGTTAAAGACATAAAGCCATTGATTGATCATAGCGGAGAGGAGTCTAACTCTTCTAAAGAAAAACACCAGTTAGACCTAGGTCACTTTGATGAACTCCTTTAGTACAACAGGGATCAAGTACTTACAAGACTCCTAGAACTAGGGGTTAACCTTCCAAAATAACGTGAAGCGGAAACTAAGGTCATTAATCATAAAATAGAAGAATGAAGATCCTTCTTAGATATAAATAACCCCTTTGATGTAGGGTACACTTCTACTTTTAGGAAACATCATAACACCATTGAAGGGGACCCATCCAAGCCACTTGGTGATCCATCGAGACCTTATTGCAAAGCTTCACGTAAATTGAAGATTGAGCACAAATCCTCACCACCTCCCAAGTCCAATGAGGAAGAGGATCCGTTAATTGAAGAAGATATCCTTCAAAACAATATGTTGAAACTGAGCCAATAATTAGCAAACTTAGGCCCTTCAAATAGGGACATATACAAAGACAAACTCAAAATGAAATCTAGCAAGTTCTACTTTGATCTGTATAGTGACATGACTTTTAAAGTGGCGAAGGCATAAATAAAAATGTCACCTACCAAATAAAAAATCATTGAACGGGAATTACAATCAATGAAAGACATGCTTATTACGCTACAAGAGGGAAATGTAGGACATAGTAGGAAATATGTTTACGAAGAACTATACCCTTACCCCTTTGATAAGAACATGTTACGACAGACCTTCCCAAAACATATTACCATTCCTAAATTTGATAAATATAAGTGCAAGGGTGATCCTCGTGATCACATAAAAGAATTTTATATGTATTTCGAAGAGGTTGCATACAACGATAAATTCTTAATACGACTCTTCCCTCGTAGCCTAGGGGTACTAGGATTGGAATGGTTCTTTAGTAGAAAAAATTGTACATAATTACTCTTATAACATGAAAAATTACATCACGATGAATGAACCTTGTAATTCAAAACAAAATCCCAATGAGACCTTTGTGATATTTTTACAATGATGGCAAGGGTTGGCAAGTCTTTTCCATTGTGCCTTGCTAGAAAAGCAGCTGGTAAGAATATTTGTCCCCAACTTGAACCCAGAGATAGCTTTCCATTTAGAAATGCATAATGGCTATAAATTTAAATAATTTATAGAGAAGGAAATTCAAATCGAGAAGGCCCTCATCATAAAGGGAACACTTAAACCCGTTATCAAAGACAAACATGAAGCAAAATCCTTAGATAAACTGAAATTTTTCAACAAAAAAAAACATGTTGTTAGAGATGGCATTACGGATTCCAAAAGAGTCCAAGTCCTGCAGACTATTCTGCTTTTAAATCTCTCATAAGGACTAAGTCCCAAGGAACCTACCAAACATGATTTCACACCGTTAACATAATATCTATCAACCATACTGAAATAGTTATATAACGTAAACATGGTCGAGTATGCAACCGTGATGGTACCATACCTAGAAAATGCTCCAAAATCTATTTGGTTCAAAGAACATGAGTACTGTGACTTCCACCATGTTAAAGGGCACAAGATAGATAGGTGTTTGAGACTACGCCATTACATAAAAGACCTCATTGAAGAGGGAAAGATTGCTATATATTCTCCCCTTGACTCAGAACAAGGTCCAAATGAGAAAATGGGTATCTTTTAAAAGAGCTTTCCTAACCATGCAGATAAAAATAAAAGGAATCCAGATCTTAGACAAACTTCCAATGATTATAGGATTTCCACTTATATTTATCCCACTAATGATAGTCCCTTCGACTCTCGCATAAGATGTATTCATTCATCTAATAAACAAGTCAATACTATTTAGATATTAGAAAATATTTGTGCAGTAGGGACAAGGTGCACTCATTTAATCATACCAGATCCCCTACCTATCCCCCAGGAAGGTCAATACAATTTGATAGACCAATTAGAGAAAACACCTACTAGGATATCCATTTTAGATCTCATCAAAATATCTACTACCCATAAAAACATATTGTATAAAATGCTACAGAGTTTGAGAGTCTCCACTGAAGTAGATTTCGTGCACCTTCAAGCCATGATCACACACCTTGACTCCAATGATCATATCACTTTTGATCATGCTGCAATCTCATGTAACGACCCAGAGCACAACTTAACCTTATACCTAGAAGTTGTTTTTACCCATCAAAAATTTAAGAGAGTACTTGTGGAAGTTAGATCTAGTCTAAACATTTGTACTTTAAAGCTGGTTAAGTAGCTAGGCCACTAAGAAGTGGATCTAGGTGCCAAAAATATTACAATCACGGCCTATGATAATGAGGATTGAGAGTCAGTAGGAACTATAGTAATTCTAATGGAATTAGGGCTGACTTTTCATGATACAATGTTCCATATCCTTGACTTGGATCTACCATACAACATGCTCTTAGGACACCCATGGATCCATTCAATACAGAACATTCCTTCAAATTTTCATCAATGTACCAAGATGTGCCATAAAGGATAGATAATCGCCATTCAAGGCGATCTAGATCCATTTACACATTGTAGATCCTTGCATAGTTTCTCTCGTGTAGGTTATGAATGCACCTCTGTAGACATTGTTGTTCCTTTACAAATAGAGGCTATCAACGAACATGTGGATCAATATTCACTCACTCTTTGCAAACAAGACTTTCCTTTTTTGGTAAAAACTTTTGCATCATGTGAAGCAATGGCAGAAAAATATGGCCCAGGTGATCCATTCACCCTTTAGAAAGCTTTATTAATATCAGATTTATCAGTGTCACCCAAGACACATGGTAAATCTTATTTTCGATTCAAAATCAGTCATGAACAATGCCCTAAACCATTGGATAATTTCATTCCCAGTGGTTTCTTTTCTAAGGAAAAGATGTTAGGGGATCCTACTAATAGAGTGTTAGAAGTTACCATTGCTTCATGCCATCAGGCAACCTCATATACAAAGGCCACTGCATGATGTTTGTCATGGGTTACAATGGGATAGGATGTGGTATCAATACACAAGAGCAATTAGAACCCATTCCTATGCCTCGCTTCAAATCAAATAAACATGGTTTTGGAATTTGACCTCATGACGATCCACCCTTTGAGATTGAAACCATTTCTTCTAAACGTGAGATCGATTCATCTCATTCTGATATCGATATGGGTTCCCAATATAGCCTCTATGAGGATCTTACCTCAACTAACCTATTCCTTGATTCAGTTGTCCTTACCTTGTTCAGATCCAAACCTCAAAACAATTACTAAGTAGACCTTGTATATCCCCAACTTATAGATTGGGATCAACAATTTCATGTGCCAATTGACTTCTTTGAGAATGATGAGGCATTTGAAAAATTCATGGGACTCAATGATTCTATTTTGGTTGGGGATCATAAGAAAGGCTTTGAAATCTAGCTAGACACATTTGTGTACTTTGGATAAGTAGAAAAGATTTTTTGATGCTTGAATAAGAATGTCACAAAAAAGAGAAAAAATACTTCAGAGAAACCTTGTGCAAGGAATAAACACAAGTCTTATAGTGACAAACTCTTTGAAGAACTCGTAGACGAATATAACAAAGAACTTATGGATAAAATGAGCTATGCATTCAAGGATGATGATAAGCTACCTAAGGAGGTTAACTTTACTCTTCCCTCTGATCCTACCCGGATGGAGAATGCTTTTGAGATGTTTGTGGAAGAAACCATTAGTGTCAACATTGGCTTGGAAGAGGAACCAAGAATGGTAAAATTGGGAGCTTCACTCTTAGCTCAAGAGTAAAAGGTTTTTGTAGAGTTATTAAGAGAATATGCAGATATATTTACATGGTCTTATGTTGATATGTTTGGGTTAGACCCAGACTTAATCATGCACAACCTCATTGTGTACCCAGACGCTAAAATAATCAAGCAAAATTTGATAAATATACACCCTACAGTTGTGATCGTTGTCAAGGAAGAGCTGGAGAAATTATTAGCTATTGATTTCACTAAGCCCATCGACTATTCAGAGTGGATATCTAATATAGTCCCTATTCATAAGAAACCTATTAGCATAAGAATCAACATTGATTTTCATGATATCAATAAACCATGTCCTAAGAATGATTTCCCCTTTCCTAAAATTGATATCATCGTTGATTCCAATGCTAGTTATGAAATTTTGTCCTTAATGGATGGCTTTTCAGGTTATAACCAGATTCGGATTGCAAAAGAGAACCAATATAAAATGACTTTCATCACTCCTTGGGGAATTTTCTGTTACAAGGTCATGCCTTTCAGACTCAAGAATGTCGTGGCTACCTATTAGCATGCAATGACTTTCATCTTCCATGACATGATGAATGACATCATGGAATATTGTGTTAATCACATCCTAACCAAATCCAAAAGTAGAGGAGAGAACCCTGAAGTGCTTAGGTGTGTTTTTCAGTGTCTTAGGGATTATAAGGTGTGCTTGAACGCCAAGAAGTGTGTCTTTGGCATTTTTTTAGAAAAAATCCTACGTTTCATTGTCTCATGGAGAGGGATAGAAGTGGACCTTGCAAAGGTTACAGTTATCATATAAATTCCACCACCTACTTCTCTCAAACAACTAAGGAGTTTATAAGGAAAAATTCAAGCAATCTATGACTTTATTTCACAACTTGTGGATAAGTGCCACCCATTTAAATGCATCTACTTAAGAAGGATGTTTCATTCAACTGGGGACTAGATTGTCAAAAGGAATTTACATTACTAAAACAATACCTTGTTAACCCACCTATACTCATGCCACCTACCCCAGGAGAACCTCTCCTCTTATACATCTCTACTACCCAATTTGTTATTGGTGCACTACTTGACAAATATGACCTAGACCATAAACAAAGGGAGGTTTATTACCTCAGTCAAAATTTGATTTCCTACAAGTTAAATTGCCCACAGATTGAAAAGGCATGTTTAATAGTCATCTTCACCTTTGAGAAACTTTTCCACTATATCCTTAACAATAAAACTAAACTAATATACAAAGTTGACCCTCTCAAGTACCTTTTATCCAAACCATCCCTTATAGGATGAATGGTTAATTGGATCATTCTCCTAAGAGAATTTGATATTGAATTTTTAAATCAGAAATTCTTAAAGGGAAAAGTAGTGGATGATCAGTTGGCAGAAGCTCCTCTACAAGGAATGGAACCTTTGTGTCTTGACCTACCAGATGCATCCATGATGTATGTAGAAGAATATTTAGAATGGAAATTCCATTTTGATGGATCATTTACCTTCCACGGATCAAGGGAAGGAGTAGTTCTCATCACTCCCATGGGTGAGTTTATCCCAAGATCATTCCATTTTGGATTCCCCTAAACTAATAAAATTATAGAGTATGAGGAACTCATTACTGGCCTCAATTTGGCTATCACTTGGAATATCAGAAAACTACGAGTCATTAGAGACTCCAAACTCATTATTAAGCAAGTTAATGATGAATATAAAGTTAAAGATGAGAAACTTGTTCCATACAAAAAATTAGTTGAAACCTTGAAAAAGTATTTTATGTAGATCATATTTGAGAAAAATCCAAGGTCGTACAATAGATCAACAGATGTTATGGCTATAATTCGATCTCTCTTGTGAATTCCACATCAGGAGAGAAAAATGCTTTTCTTTGTAGAGTATTTAAAAATACCCACATTCGACATGCTGGAATCTTGTTTGGCATGTGAAATTATTGGACCATTCTCCCCTTTGTATGACCCTATTTTTAGATACTTACCAAATGGAATATTTCCCCAGGACATTACCCATTCTGAGAAGAAATACCTTATCCTCCGTATAGCCTGCTATACCAACCTAGAAGGCACCCTTTATTGTCATGGCTATGACAAGAATATGATTCATTTTTTAGACAATATTGATTCAATCCATGCTATTAAGGAAGTACATGGTGGTATTTCTGGAGCACACAATAGTTATATGATCTTGGCTAAAAATCTCTTAAGGGTAGGTTATTATTATCACACCATGGAAGCGGACTGTTGTAATTTAGTCAAAAAATGTGAGCTATGCCAAAAGTATGGGAACTTGATACATGCATCAGCACATGATTTATAGCCTATTGCAATACCTTGGCCATTTTCTAAATGGGGCTTGGATCTCATAGGTAAGCTCCATCCTTCTTCTTCAGATCCCCACACCCACATTATCACTACCATCGAGTATTTTACTAAATGGGTAGAGGTTTTACCTCATACTTACATCACCATTGCATAAATTTCCAAATTCATCATGAGCCATCTCATATGTCATTATGGTATCCCTTCTGCCATTGTCACTGATAATGGTAAATCCTTTTAAAAAAATGGTTAAGACATTGTGTCAACGTTTCCATATTCAACTCAAGTGGTCTAACCGCTATTACCCCCAAGGTAATGGACAAGATGAATGTACCACTAAAACCCTTGTATGAATCATGGAGAAAATGGTAAGTAAGATTGGCCATAATTGGCACCTACATATACATCCTTCAATCTGGGCCTATCGAACTTCCATCTACACTCCTACTGGTGTGACCCCATATTCCCTATTTTATGGCACTAAAGCCATCATACCCTTAGAAGTGGAGCGTCCCTCCCTAAAATATCTCTCCAGGATTATCTTTATAAATATGAAGACTATAGAGTAGCTCAGCTAGTAGATCTAGAACTGTTGGATGAGAAGTAGATAAGATTGCTTAATCACCTGAAGGTCTACAAGAACAAAGTATCAAGAGGATATGGAAAATGAATCATTCATCATGAATTTTATGTAGGTGATCTAGTGCTGAAATAAAATAAGAAGAATACCATCAAAGACAAAGAAAATAAAGGTAAGTTTGAGGCCAACTGGCTAGGGCCTTATGTGGTGATTGCTAAATATGGGTCAAGAGCTTATAAACTAGCATATTCAGATAGTGAAGAGCTTCTGGAACCAATGAACACCATGCATCTCAAGTGGTTTTACACTTAAAAATAATGATAATAACAAATACGAACTGAAAAGTATAAAAACAAAGAATAAACAAGAAAAACATGAAAATTTTGATAAAATAGTAAAGAAAAAATAGTTAGTCCATAGGTGAAAACCACACAATTGTGGTGTAGTGGGTAGGTATTTGGGTGAAAATTGGGTTTCGGCACTCAAGGAGGATTTTCCGGTCACAAGTCACTCTTGCAGAAGGATGGGAAATCCTCACTACTTTCTAGGGATAACTTCCTTTGCTAGGTCTAGGAACCCTACAAAATCCATCTTCATTGAGCCGTGATCTGGCTTATTTAATATTATAGCTACATGAAGGATGTGCCTTTTAATATTCCCATATAACTTTGGGGGCACCTTCACATTCCACTATCTTATACATACACGTATGAAATTTTTCCTGTTATATATTCCCACATCACGCTGGGGGCATCCACGCTTCTTTATCCTTGCACATTATTTTCAGAACATGACCTTAGAAAAAAAACATTCAGAAAAGGATACATAAAATCAAAAACATTCCAAAAACCTCCCTTCTAGGGACAAAGCTACACCAACTGTGCACTCAAAAACATATCCCTTAGGATAACCTAGAAACATTAGAAAATATATATCAATGTTGTTCTACAAAAACAAAGTAGTATTTAGATTTACTTTTAGTTGTTGGTTTGTATAGTATTGATGTGTTGAGCTTCTCAAAGATAGTTTGTTTGTTTACCATATATTGAATCTTGTTTAATTTAATTGTGTATTGCATTGAATTCATTTTTCTCATATAATATTGGTATGTTTACATCGTTTTTTGCATGCATCTATTGGGATTCATTTTACTTTCTTAGATTGAATGTCAATTTGATCTATCAATTAGAATAAGTATGTATTCATTTTTTGCATTTGGTTTTGTTGTTTTGTATATACATGTGTTTAGCTTTGTTAACATTTTCTTGTGTGTTTTTTTATTGCACATATGTTTTTTATCACATCTATCATTTACCATTCATCACATATAAACATCATCTGATACATCATATATAGAAAAATGCTAAGTTTTACATCATGCATGTACACTAAGCTAATCATCACATATCATATCATAAAATGTGGGCAAGAGGGATTGCGCATAGTTAAAAATCTATCCCCCCACACTAATATCATCTAGTATCATCCCAAGTGCTATAATAGAAATCAGAAACATCCCATAAATTCAAAAAATATGATACAATTTGTAGATAGACCATCAATGCAAAAACATGAAACATAAACCTCTCTAAAGCTAAAGTATGTCACATACATAAAATAAAGGGAGAACATACATCATGATAAAATCATCTACAGAACATAAACCATCACCATAGGAGCATATAAAAGAAATATACAACAACTAAATCATCAAATATACATATAATACATGTATAAATGTCTATCTCAAAATTAGGTATACATCATCGATACAATATGCCATCTAAAAGGGTCATGCATAAAAACTCATCCTTCATCAAGATGCATCATCAAAAAAATGGTAAATGAATATGTACATCAATAAAAAACAACCTTTATAAGACGCATGTATACATATAATACATCTGTATAAAATTAAAATGGAGGAATCAACCATAGCTCTCGCCCTCTCCAAGGCTCTCGGGTCCATTTCTTGGGGGACATAAAAGTGGTGGTTGTGATGGGCCTGCTCCAGGGGTACCACCATGTTGTCCAGCTATCAGTTGTATGACTATTTGAAAAACCGATCTAGCCGATCGACCTGACTGTCATGATCTAGAACCTATCCCGATCACATCTAGTTGATCAAAGTGAACCACCCGCTACTCTAATAGGAATTCTCTTAAATAGGCGGTCCTATAATACAAGGCCTCACCGCTAGCCCTCATAAAATCCTGAATCATGTTGGCATCACCAAAATTAGTGGCTTCCTGAATGGCTATGTCTCTCTCTCTCTTACCAATCAACCTTTATCAACATGGGCCTATTGTGTGGCACCAACCTCTCGATCTTTGTCCATAGTGATCATTTGCACTTGGGATCGAACCCGGTCCCTCTGAATGATAAAACCTTGTGCCTATGCCTAAGCCTTATCCCTTTGGGCAACAACCATTTGCACCCAAGTCTGTGACTAGTGTAGGAGACTCAATATCAGAACACCCTGCCCTACTAACTAACTAATATGATGTTGCAAGGCTTCACCATCCCCACTCTGAATAGCCTATGCTCTAGCTTGGTATTTCTCGAATGGCAATAACTGTACCTAGGTGCCAGCATGATCTAGCTTTGTTGTCAAAGCTTATACATGTTCCATGGCCTCATCTCTCTCATCAACAACTTGTAACTATTGCTGAAGTGTAGCTATTTATCCATTATCACCAATGTTGGTTCAAATATTCACTTTACACAATTTGCCCTAATTTTCTATATCCATTTTTGCCCAATTTTTTAAGAAATGTTCATTTGCTCGAGATATGGGTTTGCAGCTCATCTTTTCCAATTGAATGCTTTGAAAATACCCTAAATGTTGTTGTGTTGCCCTATATGTGAAATTTTTTCCAAGTTTCCCCCCTTCTATAACCTAAATTTTTCCTTCCCACGAACTGCCTCATTTTTTCTTTGTCAAAACGTGCAAGAAATTTGAAACAGATCAAACCTGAGTTTTTTGCTGTTAAAATCTCATTACCCAGGCCTAAATCATTGACAAATCATGTTTCATTGGATTCAAAACCAAAAAATCCACCTTCCTTGGGTAAAAATTCAATTTCTGGGGCACCCTCTATATTTTTCACATTTTGACAGGCTCTTGGGCCGTCAAATTAATCATTACAAGATTTTGGTGACGTGGTAGGCTCTCATTGGCTGGGGAAGGTTGAAAAAAAGTTATAACTTGTGATTTTTGAAATTTTGGCGAAAGGAAATTTTTTTTCCGAAGCCCCACAATGCTGCAGTGATGTGCCTACGTGGCACGATTTGATTGGTTGATGGATCAGCGGGTGGCGGGCCACACTTAGGAAATTTTCTTCCATTATGGAAAATTTCTCAAAATCAAATTTTTGCTCGAAGGCCCGCAGTGAATGGCATGATGACACATGCCATAGGAGGGCCAAGCAGATTGGTAAAGGACTTGGGAAAATATTGGTGTTTTTTGGCTTAGGGTGTCAAGGGAAAAATTTGTCCCATGAGCCCATACCCAATGGGAAGGTGACACATGTCCAGGCAGGTGGCGGGGGTCACTTAAAATTTTTCTTCAATTTTTTAAAAATTCTCAATGTCAATTTTTGGCCCTCAAGCCTACCTCTAATAAGAAATGGACATGTGTCCAGGAGAGTCAGCATGGAGAGGTGAATAGTTGAAATTTTTTGAAGCTTCTTGAATTCAAAATGCCAAAGAAAAATTTCAATCTCGAGGCCCGCATCGAATAGGGAAGTGACACGTAAGCGGGGGATAAAATCGAGGGGCAGAGATTTGGAGAAATTTGAAGTTTTTTAACTTTAAAGGGTAAAAAGGAAAATTTTGGCTCAAGATCCCGCAACAAATTAAAAGTGGACACGTGTCCCGGATTTGGTGGAGATGAGGAGCGTAGAGGGAAAATGAAAATTTTTATAATTTTTGGCAAAAAATCTCAAAACCAAAAACTTGTTCATGGCCCCGACCAGAAAAGTTGAAGGTGCCCCCCCACAACCAATTAGGGGGTGACACGTGGCACATTTCAAAGGGTGAAAAAGGAGAGTTCGAGCCCATAGAGGTTTTTATGCTCGTGAAAGGTTGAAGGTAGAATGGAAGGGATGGTTTCGCATCCAATGGGACAGCGACACATGGCAGAAGGAGCAGCGGGTGTTCGGGCCCACGGAGAATTTTGAGAAAGTTTTCCTTTTCTTAAACAGGTGGCAAAATTCATCAAATTATCCCACAATTTTTGTGGGGGCCCACGTGAGGACATGTGGCGCATCCAAGGGGCATGCGGGGAAAATTTTCAAAATTTTCCCGAAGTAAAAAAGGTTTGAAATGCATTTTTGGAGGCAAAGGCCTAGTCCAATGGTATTTGGACACGTGTCCTACCCCATCCAAAGACAAAAAGGGAGAATATTCAAGATCTCATCTGACATGTGGAGGGCATAATTTTAAAGTTGATTTTAATCAATGGCAGCTGTGCAATTTCATTTTTGGGTGCCATGGAAGCTCCAAGAAGTGTGCAATCATCGTTTTTGCACCAAATCACATGAAATTTTATATGAAATCACATGCCCTCGACCTTTGGGATGTAATGGCATCATTTATTTGAGCTAATTCAGTGCCATGTAGTGTTTTTCGTGAAATTTTTTTCTCTACCCATGTCAAAACGTGAAAGGTAAAAAATGAAAAGTTGCAGAGTTAAAATGATGACGGAAAAAGGTATAAAATGATTGCAAATGCATGTTGGCATGTCTGAATGCCAAAAACGTGACCCTGAGATGGATAAGGATCTAAATTCATGTAATATTTTAAAATATTTGTGCATCCCTGGCAATATGCAACCTATTTTACAGTTCGGTGTCATTTTCATGAAATGGATAAGAGTTGTGTAACAAATTTGATCCCTTGAGCATATTCTTTGCTTGGGATGTAAGGATCCAGGATGGCAGGAGGTATATGATGCATTTTTGAGGCATTTTCTAAGGTATGTTGAGAATTTTGGAGAGGAGAGAATAATTTTCATGTGGAAAACTGGAAAAAGTCCATTTCTTTTTGGAGAGACTACCTGAGAGCCATTTTGGTTCCTATTTGCATCGAATGTTCATCATGTTGAGTTGGTTTTAGCTGTAAATCCATCAAAAAGCTTTGAGATTGTCTAAATAACATTCCCTTGCTGATACATCTCATCAAATTCTCAGATTAACTGGTTTTATATCTTGGAAAATCTTGCATGCACTTATATTTCAATATGTTTTCAATTTGTGTTTCATGCTCATGTTGCAATCTTGTGTTTAGGATATCTCTGATCATACAAGGTCTCATTTCTAGTTGATGGTTTAATGGAATTTGTAATCTTATATTCAGAAGATCTTTCATCTGATAGAAGATAAACAAATTTAAAATCATCTTACTGTCCTTCATTAATGAGACTATCTGTAAACCTTTGGGTGTACCTTAGGTCATGATTAAATAGGGATTCCTGGATGTTTCATTGATATTTTGCTTCAAGCCTTTATGGCAGGTTATCAAAGTTTGTATGGAATAGTGCAAATTTGGGCATCCATGTGTGCTCACATCCTGGTTGAAAGATAACTTCAAATTCATTGAAACATCTCTGTTGTTTAGCTGTTGTAATTTATTTGCAAAGTTTCCCAAAGAAGGTGATGACTTCTAACTACTCTTGTTCCAACATATCTCATCAGAATTTAATTTTATACTAACTCATCCTACCTACAATACCCCTGTATTTTCATTGTGTGTCCAGCAAATAATTCAATCCTTTCACTAAAATGCGTAAAGTTGATTAGGGTTTTATCATGTCTTTAGCAGCTCTAGCTTTGT
This sequence comes from Taxus chinensis, assembly GCA_019776745.2. Classification (NCBI taxonomy): domain Eukaryota; kingdom Viridiplantae; phylum Streptophyta; class Pinopsida; order Cupressales; family Taxaceae; genus Taxus; species Taxus chinensis. The sequence goes on along the minus strand of CM034146.1, from coordinate 79,663,766 downwards.
TTTGAAAACATTTCCATCATTTAGTAGTAACAACTCCTTTGAGTTTGGATAATGGATACGTGATCATGTTTTCACAAGGCCTCTTCTATGTCATACGCAAAACATAAGGATAACTCCATCTCCTTACCATATAAGGGTTGCAATATAGGTTCTCTTGCCATGGTTGATAGGCACAACTTAAAATAGTGAGGGTTAGATCAAAACCCTCTTGAAGGTGCTATCCACTCCCTCAATTCTTGAATGAAAACAAGCAGATAGGTGCATCCTCAGCTAAAAATGACATACAAGTCATCTATCTATCCTTGAGTGTCTTGTGCAAGTTCTTGATGTTGTTCAAGTTATGAAGGAGATTAAATCTAGATACCAACACTAGAGTGGCACCATTTCCGGGGAGTTTCTTTGATTTCTTGGTGGTTTTGAAGTATTTGAGAGGTTTGAGCATTTGTGTGATTAAGTATATGAGCTATTACATTCTTGAGATATCATTTCATACTCCAGATTTGCATATTTTGGGTAAAAGGATTTCAAGCTCAACCTGCTCTTCTCATTTACTATCAGTTTATATGATTTGGATACATTGTTTTTGGTTGAATTAAGAAGAGGAAGATCTGAATTCTAAACCCTTGCAAAGTTTTTATTCATAGCATGCATTTGATAGAATATTTTAGTGCTTTATTGCACAACTAAGGTGGAAATCCTTAGTGGCGACTCCATGCTATTGGGATCTTGAAATACCAGTTGTCTAACACATTTTTTTCGTTTGAAATTTGTTGTTTAAATCTGTCAAGCTGGAGGGAAGGAGATCCCTCTTCATCAAGGACTCTTCTAAGAAGTTGCTCACCGAATCAAGAAGCTCAGAACTAGAAGGAAGAAGAGTGGAAAGTGGTTGGTGATTTGGTTGCAAGGAAAGAGATCCCCATAGTTGATTTTGAAGGAGAGCAGTCTGTCATTAAAGATTATAATTCTTCTTCAAGTATATTTGATTTAGGCAATCTTCTTGCTGATTTTCATTCTCCATCAGGTGGGGGACCTTCTTGTGTATTTAAAAAACTTGATCCTAAATATTCTCTTGTGGTTTCTAAGTTTGCTAAAGTTTATCAAGAGAGAAATCCTTTGGGGGTTGTCATTTTAAAGATCATTAATCTATTCCAATCAGACCCATTACTACCCCTTATTAGCTTGTTTCACCTCCAAGATCACCCTCACCAAACAATATGGCTCATCCTAGACCTCTATTTGTCATTAACACCTTTGGTCCTATAAATTTTGAAGGGATGGATGGTTATCCAAATGCTGTCCCACAAGATGTGAGAAATAGGTTACCGAAATTCCAAGGTAACAATGCCATTATTGGAGATCAGCATCTCAAAATCTTTGTTAACATGATGGAAGATTTTGAGATAGAATTTGAGGATGTGTATATTAAATTGTTTATCCATACACTTGAGGAAGCTGCAAGATATTGGTACAAAGATCTACCTGATAACTCTATTGATTCATGGACTGAGATGAGTAATGCATTCAGATTATAATATGGAGACAAAACAGATCCAAGGTTCCTTCTATCTGAGTTTGAGAACATCAATAAGAACCCTAATGAGACCGTTCATGATTTCAATACAAGATTCAATAAAACATTGAGAATTATTCCTATCATTTTGAGGCCTTGTGATGAGTCTTTCTTGATCAAATATGTAGATGCATTTGATAAAAAGGCAGCCTATTACTTGAGAGACAAAAATCATACAAACTTGAGGCAAGCTTTCACCATGGCACTTCAAATTGAAAATAATATCAAGGCTATTGGTAAACCACTTAAGAGGGATGGTGTGAAGCTAATAAACCCTGAGAGGCCTTGGGCTAGCAAGGGTGCTGATTTGGAAGATGTTTTCAAGACTTTGGAAGGGGTTGTTAAAGAAATTTCTTACAAATTATCCCGAGAGGAGAAAGGAATTGGGAAAAGTTAACAAGGAAAGCAAAGAACTCAAAACCATGATAGATTTGGCAATCATCCTAGGGGTGATCAAAGACAAGATGATAGAGGTAAAGGTCCTATTAGATCTGCAAATAGACAACCCCAAGAATGTGAAAATAGAGTGGTTCCTGACCCTCTGACTACAAGAGTTGTTACAGTTCAAGAAATTATAGATATGGATTAGTTTGATAGATTTTTTCTTCCTAATCCTCCATGTGAAATGGATCAGCAAGGTGTTGATGATGATTATGAGAATGAAATGAATGATGACATTTTTATGATGGGTAGCTCTTCAAGCTCACAACAAGCAACAACATCAATAGATGGGATAAGTGCAAGGACTACTGCAACCTTTTGGTATTGCATAAAGAGGGTTCCATTTCTTTCTCTCCTTCAAACTCATGATGTAGATGTAGTTCAGGACTTTGAAATTCCTAATAATGACTTTGAATATCTAAGGGCTTTAATGATCAAGAAGTATGATGGTGGTATTCCTTCGGAGGAAGATAGACAATTGTTAATGAATGTTGTGGTTAGTCAAGAGAAAGAGTACAATACTAGAAGTAAAGTTGTTAGAGGAGCTGGTCGTCAAGCCAAGTCAAAGACACCCTTGATCACAAGCATTCCCAAAGACAATCCTAGAAAAGAAATAATTACCAAGAACCCTGCTGTCTCATGCAAATATATCAGTCCTCTTCATACCCAGGCTGCCAAGAATACTTCTCCATTTGATGAACCTTCTTGTCTCCCTTCCAATGTTGTTTTACCAAAGAATGTTCCATATGATATAGCCCAGGTTTTGAGCCAAATTAAAGTGAGTGTTCTAATTATTGAATTGCTTAGAATTCTTGAGCATAAGAAGAGAGCATTCGAGTACTTGGGATTGAAAGAAGAAAAGATTACCCCAAGCAGAAATATGAATGTTGTTGAGAATCCTCTTCAAAGCATTGTTGGCCTTGAAATACCTCCACCAATGGAAGATCTTGGAGAGGTGCCTGAAGTATATTTGGGGACATCCTTGGTTGATTCCCAACTGAATGTTGATCCATTTTTCACAACTTTTCTCATTAAAGGTAGGTTGCTTCACAATTGCATTTTTGATTCCAGTGCATCATGTAATGTCATGCCTCTAGAAGTCATGAATGAGTTGGATATCAAAGTGACAACAACATATGGGAAGTGTACAGCCATGGATTCAAGAGAAGTGATAGTTGTTGGTTTTGTGAAGGGGTTGGTAGTGTAACTTGCAGCCTATCCGGGTAAGAATTTAAAACTTGATGTTGCAATTGTTGACTTCCCTGCTAAATGGGGTATGATTTTGTCAAGAAAATGGGATGCAAGTGTTCAAATGGACATTACTTTCACCACCATTCCCATTGAGGGCAGCCTTGTCAAACTCTATGGTGAAAAGAAGATGTTACACTTTATTGAAGATCCCAACAATGCTTCTTATGAAGTGTTATTTGCTGATGTAGATGTTGAAAACTTCATTGGTTTTGCTAATGGAAAAGAGAATAAGATGGACAAATCAGAGTGCCTTGGTATGGTAGGTTCTCCATGGACATTACTTTTTGATGGAGCTTGCTCCAAAGTTGGAAATGGTGCTGGTATAGTGTTGGTTTCTCCCAGTTTGGAAGAGTTTCCTTTCTCCTTCAAGCTCAATTTTGAATGTACTAAAAACATTGTTGAGTATGAGGTATTATTATTGGGATTAAGGATTACATAGAAGTATGGAGTAAAGGATATTGTTGCCAAGGGAGATTCAGAGCTGATTGTCAAGCAAGTAAGAAAGTTATATGCCACAAAAAATCAGCGTATAAAACAATATAAACATGTTGTTTGGGACTTGATTGAAATGTTTGATTCCTTTAACATTGTTTACCATGATAGAAGTCTTAATACTATTTCTGATAAGCTATCTTTTTTGGGTTCTAGATTTGAAAATTACAGTGTTTCACCTTTTTGTGAATATAAAATTGAAGTGTTAACAAAGCCAGCTGTTCCGGATAATGTGAAGCATTGACAGATTTTTGATGACGATGCACAAGTGTTGAGATTCTTACAATGCCAAGGTGAGTTTTCTGGTCATAATATTGATTGGGAACCAATGGTATGCATGAATGAAGGTAGAGAAACTTTTTTTGACAAGGATATTATACAATTGAAAAAAAATACCATTCCTAAAGGTCTTGTTGCACTTGAATCCAATTTTAGCAATGCTGATTGCATCATAAATAGAAACTTGTTTGCTTCAAGGGATGTGGAAGAGCACAACTTGGGAACTAAAGACAAACCAAGGAAAATCTGGTTGGAAAGCCATCTTAGCAAAGAGGAGAAACGGTCCTATGCCCAACTTTTAAAGAAATATCAAGACTGCCTTGCTTGGTCTTATTAAGAGCTGAAGGCATATAGAGAATATTTATTTCAGCATGAGATTCCCCTTGAGGCCAAGACTAAGCCATTTAGACAAAAAAAAAGGCCCATTAATCCACTTCTATCCATCAAAATTCAAGAAGAGTTGAAGAAATTGAGAGATGGTGGCATCATTCAGCCTACTAGATACTCATCTTGGGTGGCAAACCTTGTCCTGGTTAGAAAGAACAACGGGGATATCAGAATTTGTGTGGATTTTAGGAATCTAAAAAAAGCATCTATGAAAGACAATTACCCCTTGCCAAAAAAATATGTTGCAGCTTGTAATAGGGTCATAAATGCTTTCTACTTTGGATGGTTTCTCCAGATACAATCAAGTAGTTGTCAAAGAATTAGAAAGACTTAAGACAACATTCACTACTCCTTGGGGGACTTATGTTTTTGTAAGGATGCCTTTTGGATTGATGAATGTTGGTGCTAATTTTCAAAGGGTGATGGATGTTGCCTTTGCTGGTTATATTAATGAATTTATTGTAGTTTACCAAGATGATGTAACTATTTTTCCAAGGAAGCGAGCAGACCATTTACAACACCTAGAGAAGATGCTAATCAGATGTAGAGAGTATGGCATTTCACTTAATCCAAATAAGTGTAATTTTGGTGTGAAAAAGGCCAAGCTGTTGGGGCATATTGTGTCCAAAGAAGGTGTTATGATGGAACCTGAGAGAGTGGAAGCAATTAGCAAGGTGCCTTTTCTAATAACCAAGAAAGGTATCCAATATTTCTTTGGCAAAATTAATTTTATTAGAAGGTTTGTTTCCAATTTTGCTAAGCTAACACTTCCAATGACGAGCATGCTAAGAAAGGATCAAGTTATCAAGTGGGAGGAGGTTTCCATCCATGTGTAGACACCAAATTTGTGTCTTACGACCCCCTATTCCCCGCATCTCATTTCGCAACCTAGCCTCACCACCTAAACCTTGTGTAATTATTTATTAATTACCTTATAATTAATAAATCCACATCTCCAAACCTACCACCTCATTTTGCCACCTCATCATGACCTAGTCCTAACCCTAAAATAACCTAATAAAGACCTATAGCTTGGTCTACATCCACACCCATGACTAATTACTCCTCACCCGCACACAAAACCAACCTCATAATGACTTGACCAAGCCCACAACTAATCCATCGGGAGAAAAGGAGGGAAAGTTGGCTATTTTACTAAAAATAGCCCACTTTGACTGAACCAATATCGGTTCCTATGCGACCACCGTCAGTTACGTAACCGCCATCAGTTCCCTATAAATGACTTCCCCCAACCAAAAATAAAGGGTTGGATTTTCATTGATCTGAATCAGAAGTCATTGGAAGAATCGGGAATTCACTTGGCCGAGAAGAGACAAGTGAAGGAAAGAGAGAAGTTTACAGAGAAGGACATCAAGCCCAAGACTACAACTGAGTAACCAGAGCCCAATGACACTCATCCAAGCATTGGGAGAGAAGATAGCTCATCTTGGATTGTCAGATCATCCTACCTGAACCTTGCCTTCATCATCATAGTCCTTGAACATGTATCTTCATCAGGAAATAGTAAGTAAGTCTTATACATTCTTTTAATAACATTTCTTGGATTTCTGAATCATAGTAATTACAATTCTATTCCTAGATCTATTACCCGGTAACACCCTCCATCTAACTATCATTCCTCTACCCCTACACTGCCCCAAGAACAGCTCCCATACCCTCTGATCCTTCTCCATCACCCCATTACCTATCCCCAATCATTTACTAGCCTTATAAAAAACATAGCCACCTTACAGCCAACCTTCACTAAAAGCCCCTAAACCACTGCCCCTACTGATATCGGTTATCAGAAACCGGTACCGGTGACAGTGACCGGCATCGGTCATTGTGACTCAAAACCAAAACTAGCCCTTTCCTCTATTGTTTTAACAAGGTAATTAAATTGTAATTTGCAATAATTTGTGTTAATTCATATTAGCAGGGGAATTGACCACCTTCAAAAGGAATTTTAATACTTCCTGGGCCCAAGGTAGTCCCCTCATTTATTGTCTAATTAGAATCTGGTGGTCTTGTATTCTTACTTACAGGTAGTCCTTCCCAGACAAAAAGGAGTTCTTTGCAACTGATCTGATCTTTCTCTACGGTACGTGCACACCCTCTCAACATTCAACAGGTATTCCTTCTAGCTCTAACCCTTATCTGTTTCTCAAAAGAATGAAAGGATAGAAGCAACTCTATTCAAGGAACAGAAGCATTTCTGTGCGAAACATTTTGGCATGCCTGGTGGGACCCATTTTGGGTTTCTTTCTTTCTTGCTTGCTTTCATATAAGGAACATACTTGATATTTTCTTCTTCTAAAATATTCACAAGATATTTTGTTATCTTTTGGTAAAAGAATTTTCCTTGCTTTCACATCTTTGCATTAGTGAAAGTCATCTCCTTGCTTCATCGAATATCATTTTTGATTTGGGTTTAAAACACGTGCATCCCATTCTTGCTTGTTGTTTTCAATTCTAGTGAACGTATATTAAGTAATAGGTCGTACAAGTGGGGGTGATTTCCATGGTATTGACAAGAAATTAATCTTACTTTCACTGCACAACACATACCGAATCACATCATAATTAACACAACAGCTCAAAACATCCCCCCTTTTCTGCGGTATTCCTCTGCCTGATTGAGGTAACCTTATAAGCCAAAACAAACTTGACATTTCCCCTACGTCTCTTGTTTAGGATTGACATCATCTTGCATCTAAGGCATAAGCCCAAAGTGATTAAAACTAATCCTAGGGTTAGTCTGTTAATTTTCTTGTGCATCTTGCTTGTTTTTGGTTCTGTTTCTCTGTCATACACTGTTTTCTATGATCACTTCAGAACAGTTTGGTAGGCATACTAAGCATCGTTAACCCCAAAGCAGCAACTTTTTTCAGCTTCTTACACTGGTCTTATTCTACTGATATCGGTTAACTTACCAACACCAACTACAAACTGACCGACATCGGTTACCTGACCGATATCGGTTACTATCTTTCACAGTTCCCAAAACCAGTAACTGCAAACACTTTGTTGTTGCTTCTGTTCCTGATAGATTACATCCCTGCTGTGTACTCTTGTACATGGTTTTTATCACTCGGAAACAAGCTGCAGCCATGGTTTCACATGCCTGCTCCGTGCCTTTACCTGAATCACCCCCTTCACATCCTGTGGGGAATCCTACGGACACCAGCGAGGTTCCCAAAATCCCTGTAGGAGATAAGGAATTTGTGAAATTTCTGGACGCTAATCCTAGCACTGTACAATACTATTTGTCTCATGCCCCTGACTGTACACCCGATGGTCAACTCCTTGTTGGCATGCCTATTAGTATAGCTACTCATTTAGCTCCTTCTCCACCTGATAACTCCGCCTTGCCTTCTTCATCCTTAGCCCTGTCACCCAACTCAGTGGCTTCGGGAGTTCATACGGCACAGATTGGCTTCCCTTTGGTTAACCTGGGACCCAACATATCATTAACGCCGACTGCTCCTACCTCATCTCTCTTGCAGACTACTCCTTTCATGACTTGCTCTCTGCCACCTATCCACACAAGCTTTCCTTCTCAAGCTCTGCCCACCTTTTCATTTCCACACACGTATCCAGTGACTTCAACATCTTATATAGGAAATCCCTATTCGGTCGCCTCAACATATTCATCCTCAATACCTTATCAACATTTAACCCCACCATTGTCTAGTGGTGACCCTTGGCTTAATCCTCCTCCGTTTACGACAACTGCACCATCATCTCATCTAACTACTGATTTAATCAAACAAATGATGGACAAGATGCAAAATCTGGAGGCTTCTATTTTAGGAAGCTGTAGTGCCCTGACATACAAGAAAGTTTGTCAAGAGTCTATCCACCCTTCTGTCCCCCTTCATTCATATCCTCCTCAATGGGAATTACCAAAATTTACTCATTTTAATAGTAAGGAGGATCCTCAACAACACTTTCCAATCATTTAGACATGCCTGTTATCTGATTGCTCATGACGATGCCTTACTACTCCGCACCTTCCCCATGTCCTTATCAGGACCCGCCTTGGAGTGGTACAGTGCTTTAACCCAGCACTCAATCTTCTCTTTTAACTAATTAGCCCTATCTTTCTTAGATCATTTCTCCATTAACATTGCCAAGAAAGTATCTATCACCGACCTCTATGTCATCCGACAATTTGAAGATGAATCTATCGCAGATTTCGTTGGACGATGGCAGGGCCTTATCAACCAACTTACTTATGCCTTGCCTCAGGCCGAACTTATCAAACTCTTTACTCTCCTACCCTCCAAATTCAAACTTTCCACACATTTGACGAGGCCTTTACTATGGCTCGAAAACTAGAGATTCGATCCTTAGAGGAAGAGAAATTGTGGTTGCACAACAAAAACCCCAATTTCTGAACCCAAGACTCCACCAACAAACCTAACACAACCAATCCTCACGCATCGACTGCTTCGAAATCAAAAGGGGTTCTCCATGCGGTGATGGTCAAATCCTAAGCACCGTCTAATACCCCACCAAAAACCACCTATAAGTATAAAGCCGAGCCCATCAATTACACTCCCTTGGGAGAAACTTATGGTGTGATATTGGAAAAATTGCTCAAAGAAGGAGCTATTACCTTACCTCCTGTTAAACCTCACTCCGGGTTTGATTCCACCCGCACTATACCTTCTTGGTACAAAGAAAATGACTTTTGTAACTTCCACCGCGTGAAGGGACACAGTCATGAAAAATGCAAGATGTTGAAAAACATAGTGCAGGAAATGGTTGATGTAGGGGATATAGCCCTCGATAATCCTAACGCCCTTGCTAAAAGAAATTTGAAAATTTTCAACAAACCATTCCCAAACCACTCTTCTAACAGTAACATAAACTAGGATATCTTAGCCAAGGAGAGTGTTCATGAAATCCATGCAGTCTTCGACTCCTAGCCAAAAGCCTCTATCGAGAAAATTCTGAATCAAGCCTCTTCACTAACACAGGAACCCGAACCCCCTTCACCACCATCAAGACAAGATGAAATCCTTTCCATTCCTTTACCCATAAAGGAATTAACTGCCCAGAGTTCTCTTCTCACAGATGAGCCTTCTTACACCACATCCTTGCAAGACTGTGAGCAGATGTTATCTAACTTATCTATTTCCCAAACATCTCCTTCTACCACTCTTGTTGTACAAGAGGAAGGCTCACCACTTCTTTTGTCATCCCTAGATGAGAAACCCCTTGAACCGACATCACCAAATTCTTTAATCATGATAGACCCTCTCAAACATGCCCTCCTACCTATTAGTTCTTCATCACCTAAATCTTTTCAACGACTGGTTGACCTCGTAATGCCCATTGATACAGTACCTCATTTACCCCTTGTATCACACCCATAGTGGACCGGAATCACAACCCACCTTTCTTCCATACCAAAGTTCCTATTCACACGTGAGGATTGTCACCCCTCAGAAGATAGATGAGTCCTATGGGAATGTTTGAGTACACCATATTCTACTCAAATGCAGATGACCAAGCCAGACGCCTCTACCATATACCTGAAGTGTTTACAAAAGCTCAAAATGCCTATGTCCTCATCTTCACCCCCCTCATCTCTACCAAATACCTCATCCACCCCTATTGACCTAACCAAACCTTCCCCTATGCTTGGGACCTTACCAATACCCAGTCTAACACATCCACCTAAATGGTTAGATTTATCCAAAAGTAAAGCCGTCCATCCACTTAGGAGACAGACCCGATCTCCTCAAGCCCAACCTATGCCTCTATCACAACTAAAACCATCGCCGTCACACCTACCTTCTATATTGGGACCTCATCCCTCCACCTTGCATCAATATATCATACCTCCTACGTTTTCTTTAAAACGACCTACACCTTCTGCACCCATACAGAGATCCATGGGTGTATCAACACCGTCACCCCACGTATCCTATCCACCTATCAACCCTAAACAAACTCCATCATCAAAGGATTTGTTTGTTGTCACTCCTCTTTCTCCATGGTTGTTTCCTGATACCACATCATCTGTGGCCTCATCATCTAACCAGCTAAACATAACTTCTGCACTGAAGAATCCACTTTTAGTTAAATCCAATTATCAAAACCCCTTGGCTAAGCCACCACCCGTACGAATCAACCATACCCAGTCATTACCGAAACCCACCCAGTTAATAGCCTCATCTTCCTCTGACTTTGACCCGCTCAAAGGGTCTTATGCCAAAATCCTTGGTATGTTGGTGGAGAATGTGACCATTTCCCTACCCCCACTTAGACCCTATGATCCCTCTAAACCTCAACCTATAGGTTATGATGAGTCTAAAATCTGCGCTTACCACCGCACACCAGGACATGATGTAGAGGGATGCAAAGCTTTGAAATCCATTCTTCGTCAGTCACCTCTCTCAGATAGAAAGGTTAAGAAAGACAACTTACGAAGGGAGAGACCTTTAGCTTCAATTCCCTCTCCTATACCACCTATCCCTGCCTCACCAAGATCTATCATTATTACAACCCCACCACTCAAAGACCATGACTTATCCCTACCATCTTCCTCCTCTCATGTTCACGAGATCAACATGATTAGTGTTGCTACTCGAGGGCAGAAAAACAATGGGAAAGCTAAAGAAAGCACACCTGCGGCCTCTCTTTCTCTATCCACCATCCCGATCACACCACCACCTAAAGTGGTTATTCATGGACCTACCTACCCTGTCTCTAATGGAGTTGCCCACCGAACCATGATCAAGAAGCTTCACTAATCACCTGTAAAAATGACACTGTATGATCTCATTCAGACCTCTGAATCTCATTGACAATCTCTCGTTGAAATCCTTCAAGGGATAGAGGTCTTACCTAACAAAACCTTTCCCGTTGCCTCCATTTTAACACCCAATCATGTTTCTTCGCTCACCAAACAACCTATCCCCCCAACCACTTCTGTCTCTATACAGCAAGCCACTGCTGTCAGTTTCTTCGAAGACGAAATTGTCAACTTTGGTGCAGAAGATCCTGACCCTGCTCTTTTCATCTCAGCTTATGTCCAGGACATTTGGGTGCATCGTGTTATGATTGATGAGGGTGCTAGCCTAAACATCATCTATTCCAAATCCTTCCAACAAATTAATATCCCTTCTAGCTGCATGTGTGCCAACCCCATCATGTTGCGGTCATTCAATGATGCTATTACTTCTACCTTAGGCACCGTGATCCTTAACATTCGTGTAGGGCCACGTACTTTACCCCGAACTCTTCTATGTCCTTGAGGGTGAATTCCAATACAACATGTTGTTAGGCCACCCTTGGATCCGGGCTATGGGATGCATTCCCTCCACCTTACATAGATGCATAAAATTTGAGTACGAGGGGAAGTCCTACCCCGTAAAAGCTGATCCTCCCCCCTTCAAAACCTGCAATATGTTATATCGCCCTAATGATGTGCTTGTACCAGTCAAGACACCCATTCATCCAACCCAACCATACACTTCAACCAAACCTCAACTATCCATCTCAACCACACCTACACCTTCAACTAATGAAACTGCCATCGCAAATACCACTTCCTTTCCCGCGGACAACATCCCAACCTCAAACCCCTTAGTAGATGTTTTTCAATGCCTTACGCTGGGGGAGTATCACCTATACAACGTTAGTTCTTTCCATACCCCACATGAGTATGGAAAATTACATGCGCATCCCACCTACGACTGTCGTGTGGGGGAAGTAATCTCCTATAGACCACCTAATTGCCGCACCAACCTAATGTATGGGGGTGTCGATGCATCCTCCATTACCCCTGAACCTCCCCTTGGTGTGGTTCCCTTCCAATCCGATTTTCAATACCTAACAAATCGTCATTTTGCTCTCAACTTCCTGACGCACTGTGCTTGGAAAGGTTTTGGTTTTGGTTTTTATGAACAAGGCTGACATACAATCATTCCCGTGACTACACGTAAACACAAAGATCATAGTGGTCTTGGATTTCCTGAAACACTTACACCAAAGAAACCTCATGTCACTTGTATCCTAGAAGATGACGATGTCACCCCTACCGAACCATCATCACCCATTTTTCCATCGTCACCCACAGAGTTGATAGACCTTGAATCTATCCCTCCTAACTTTTTTTTTTCATAAACGCTATTTTCCTAGGTCCTCTCATTTATCAACGTTATAATGAGGAACCATCTTCTCTTCCCCTTCTGTATCCAGACATGATTAAAGAGGATTCACCTTCAATTAATGTTGTTGAGTGCCAGGATGACAAATCCATCCTCACTTACCTTGGTGCGGACGACTCTTATATTCAACGTGCCTTACCGTCTGAAACTCAAACTATGTTAAATGAGTTGACTATAGAAATCAACATCCACACAGAGGATGATCCTCACATTGTGAAGATCAGACAATCTCTTAACGCATCAGAACAATCTTCCTTTACTACCTTTCTCCGTGCCTGCAACCAAGCTTTCGCTTGGTCCTATGCTGATATGCCAGGAATTGATCCTGACATTGCGGTCCATAACATTACCCTGAAACCCGATTCTAAACCAGTTAAATAGAAACTGAGAAAAAGACATCCACGCATTGCCCTCTTGGTCAAAGAAGAGCTTCAACAACTCCTTTCCGTTTCCTTCATCTTGCCTATTGACTATCCTCAATGGATTTCTAACATTGTACCTGTCACTAAAGCGATGGGGGGACTTCGGATATGTACCGATTTCTGGGACCTTAACCTCACTTGCCCAAATAATGACTTCCCCCTCCTGAGTATTGATCAACTTGTGGATCTCACTGCGGGCCATGAGATGCTTTCTCTCATGGATGGATTCTCGGGATACAATCAAATTTTGGTAGCCTCGGCCGATCAACATAAAACTAACTTCATAACTCCTTGGGGAACCTTCTATTATCGTGTCATGCTATTTGGCCTTAAGAATGCTGGTGTGACCTATCAGTGGGCTATGACTTACATTTTCATGACATTATGCACACTATCCTTGAGGATTATGTCGATGATCTTCTTGGCAAATCTAAACATTGCAGTGAACATCTCGATGTTTTAACCATTATTTTCAATCACTTGTTACAATATTGTGTTCATCTTCAACCAAAGAAATGTGTATTTGGTGTCCTTTCCAGAAAACTTCTTGGTTTTATCATCTCTTTGCGTGGCATTGAGGTCGATCCATCTAAAGTCAAAGCTATCCTAGAAATGCCCCCACCTACTAACCTCAAACAATTGCGTAGTTTGCAAGGTAAACTCCAATCTATCCGACGTTTCATCTCCCAACTCTCGGATCGATGTCAACCTTTCCATCACCTCCTTAATAAGGACATTGCCTTTCAATGGAGTGAAGAGTGCCACCAAGCCTTTGAGGCTCTCAAAGCCTATCTCTTGCAGCCACCTGTGCTTATCCCACCTCAGGATGATCGCCCTTTCTATCTTTACCTTTCTGCCACTGACCATGCTGTAGGAGCCATGCTCACACATCATGACTCTGAGCATCGAGAACAAGTTTTTTATTACATAATTCATGCTCTCGTGGATTACGAGACTAGGTATACACATGTAGAAAATTTGTGCCTAGCCCTATCATTCGTAGCCACCAAACTCCGACACTACCTCCTGAATCACAAAACTTTTGTCATCACCAACGCGGACCCCATTCATTACATGTACGCAAAACCACATCTAAACCAACGCATCACCCGATGGCTTATGCTCCTTGCCGACCTCGACCTTGAATTTGTACACTAGAAATCAATAAAAGGACAAACTATTACAGACCAACTCGCGGAAACCCATTTACCTGGGGAGCAATTTACCAATTTTAATTTCCCCGACGAACTCATCGCCACTCTTTCACTCCGTGAGGAGTCGTATCCAATGACCCTCTTCTTCGATGGATCCAAATGCCAGCGTGGTGGAGGGGTAGGCATTGTTCTCATTCCTCTAGACGCTAAACCTATGCCTCTTTCATTCCGGCTCAATTTCCCCTGTACTAATAATACAGCGGAATACGAGGCCCTTGTTTTGGGTCTCCAGGTTGCGTTACACTTAGGTGTCAAATCTATCAATATTTTCGACGACTCTCAATTGGTAGTCAATCAAGTTATGAGCATCTACCAATGTAAAAATGAGGAACTTAAAAAATACAAACATTACGTGGATTCACTTTTGACCTTTTTTACTCATTATTCTATCTAAACCATTCCTCGCTCCACTAAAAAATTTGTGGATACTATGGCTTGTTTAGCCTCACAAATTCCAGCCTCACCAACTAACTCTGACATATTTTTCTTGGTCCAACAACTCTTTGCCCCATCTTTCTCAGCTCCGGATGTTTGTATGATAAATAATGTGTCTGCTAATTTGCAGGATACCTGGTATCACCAATTTCACAACTACCTTACAACCTTTGTTCTCCCACCTGACCTTACTAGTAACGGAAAACATGATTTTCTTAAAAGTGTTTCTCATTATGTCGTCATGGGAGGACTCCTCTATAAACATGGCTTTGATGGCATCCTCCTTCGATGTCTAACCGGCACGGAAAAAACATATACCATCCAACAAGTCCACAACGATATTTGTGGTGGACATTTTAGTGGCCTGGCCATGGCCAAACGGATCCTTCAGCTAGGCTATTATTGGCCTACTCTTAATAACGACTGCTACGAATATGTTAAGCGTTGTGTTATGTGTCAACAACATGGCAACCTTCAACATACTCCTAGCCATCCGCTACAGGTCACACGAGATCTTTGGCCTTTCTCACAATGGGGTTTATACCTTATCAGTGAGATTCACTCACCCTCTTAGCAATGTCACCGTTGGATAATCACAGCAACCAAATATTACACTAAATGGGTGGAAGCCATTCCACTCATTTCAACCAAAAAGGAAAAAATTGTTGAATTCATTAACCATCACATTATCTGTCGTTTTGGCATTCCTCATCACCTGATAACAGATAATGGAAAATATTTCAAAAATAAGTTGTTACAAGACCTTTGTGACAACTTTGGTATCAAACTTAGCTTCTCATCGCCTTACTATAAACAAGCAAATGGTCAAGCCGAATCTTCTAATAAAACCCTAACCAAAATCCTCATGAAAGTTGTTAACGATTCTGGAAGCAATTGGCTTGATCACATCCCCTTTGCCCTTTGGGCTTATCGGACTAGCATTCGTACCTCCACTAATGCCACCCCATTCTCTTTGGTATATGGTACCAAGGCTGTCTTGCCTCTTGAAATACAAATACCCTTCCTAAGAATATCTCTTCAGGGTATTCTCACCAATGATGATTTTCGCCAAGAGCGGTTAGCCCAATTGGAGCTTCTTGACGAGCGTCATCTTACAACTCTTGACCACCTTCAAATCTATCAAAAGCGCATCAAGCATGCTTATGATAAGTGAATCCATGAGCATACCTTTAAGGTTGCTGATCTTGTCCTCAAAGAGAATCAGCATGTAACCAAACTAGAAAAGAGCAAATGTTTATCACTCATATTTACGGATCAGGCACTTACCGTTTAGCTTCACTTAATTGTAAACCTGAGCCTGAACCCCTTAATGCCTTGCATCTTTGACCATTCTACTATTGAATTTAGTGTTACATCACTTCTTATCTACCTTGCGCTCGTCCCTTGAGCTCATTTACTACCTCATACACTTTTGTTCCATGCATCTCAAAATAGAATCAAGCTCACGTGGTTTGGTCATTCCCTCCTCTTAAAGATGCCTCCCCCTTTTTTAGTTTGGTCCATGACTTAAAAGTATCAAAATAACATGTTCTCAATTGTACACTTATGGGATATTCTTGAGTCAAACTTCCTACAAAACTAGATGCTCATGCCAAACGAACATCTAGACCTCTAAAGTTATACATAGACTACTCCCTCGAAGGACAGCTATGTGCAAAGTCATTTCTACTATTATAAATAGACTGTTCCCCCGAAGGACAGCTATACACAAAAAACCGCATCTGCTACTATAAATAGACTGCTCCCTTGAAGGATAGCTATACAAAGTCAGCCTTTATCAGAAACTTCTTGCATTGATCAGCTTTGTAAAGAGCTGAAGAACAATAAAATGCATATCCCTTATGGACTTCCCACATCGATCAGTCTATATCAAGAAAAGTAAAAAGCAGTATTCCAAAGCACTTTTGAGTCATGGACTTGTCTATTTAGGTTTGGTTCTCTTTTGTCAGAATAATCACCTTATAATAAGTTCTCTGCACCTTGCCTATATCAACCGCCTCACCTCACCATTTGTCAAAGATGCAAGGTACCTAGGGATTCAAGCTCATCCGACATTTATATGTGGATTGTTTAGCTCTTCTCAACTATGGGACACTTTTGCCTCTTTTACTCAAATCTAGGATTATGTGTTGACCTTAACCAGGACACGATTCACTACTACTTGGGTGTTGACCTTAATCAGGACATGATTCCCTACTATTGTTGTCCACGGCTGGAGCCAAACCCGATGCAGCCCCCAAAAAACCCATTTTTCCCTATTTCTACCCTTTTACCCATTGAAAAACCCTAAAAACCTACCCACCCTGCCGCCTTGACCTAACTAACCTACCTACCCACTCCATTTTTCAAATAACTTCACTTTATTCATTATTTTATTCAAAACTTGGATTCCTACCCAAAACCCACATCTAGCTTAAACTCATTAAATTCTCAGAGCCTACCGGTACGACTACACATCATCGTGGTGTAATAGGTGGTGGTGGTCCAGCTGTTCTAGCACCTCCTACTCCTCCTGGCTATGCCATGGCTCCAAATCTCTTCAGCTGGGTTCTCCACCAATCAAATTCTACCTCCTACTCACTGGGGTCTACCAACCACTCACTTCTCCACTCAAATAATGCCACCTCAGCTGAAAAACTCAACAATATCACTAAAACACCTTAGACAACTAAATTTGGTTTTCAAATTGACAATGTGACAATGACAGGCCGTATTTTTATTTTTATAGGTTTTTGACATATAACTGATATTGGTTATGTTGTGCCCTAAAAATACCGATATCGGTCATCTAGCCGATACCGGTCATAGCTAACCAATATCAGTTTCATCCCTATTTTGCCAAAATTTCTGCCCTTATTCACCAATCTCCCTTTCTCACCACATCACCTATACCCTCCTTTGCTAAATAGCCTTTTTTGACTTCATTGGCCACATTCATGGCCGTACCCAACCAACTAGGCCTGACCCAAGGCTGCAACCAATCATTTGGCCCAACCAAAGGCTGCAACCAACCATTTGGCCCGACCCAAGGCCGCAACCAACCATTTGGCCCGACCCGAGGCCGCAACCAACAATTTGGCCCAACCCGAGGCCGCATCCAACCAATCAGGCCCGACCCAAGGCTGCAACCAACCATTTGGCCCGACCCGAGGCTGTAACCAACCATTTGGCTTGACCCAAGGCCACAGCCAGCCATTTGGCCCAACCCAAGGCTGCCACCAACCAATTAGGCCCGACCCATGGCCCTCACTAATCAATCAACCTGACCCAAGGCCACACCAATTAAATACCTCACCCAAAACCAGCAAATTACAATTTTATCCACCCATCATGTAACCATTTGTTCAATCGAGCTCACCTGTTCATGTTTCAACATGATTAGGGTAATTGACTTGATCAGTCAACCAACTTTGCCTAGAATGAGACCGTGACGTTTATCTCAACCAAACCAACCATTTGGTACTACCGAACACGCCTAAACATTCTTTTACCTTACCCGTTATATCCCCTAGAGCTACTTCCTATGTGTTGGATACCAGGATTATATCACCCTTGTTTGGATAAACTATCGACCTTTGGCTATGAATTGCTTGTTTGCTCTTCGAATCATGTACCCTGGTCGCACTACTGTATTTCAACATGCGTCTGCTTCCTTGCACTTACCCCACCATCTTACCATCATCTCAACACCATTCACTCTTTATCAACCCTATCCCTAATTTCACGCTACCTCAATCTATGATAGATTTGAGGGGGATTACCTATACCCTTAACAGGAGTAACCACTTCTTATTATTGTCAGTGCAGCTTTACAAGACAAGCTACAAGACAACAAGGGGCTAATGTAGACACCAAATTTTTGTCTTATGACCCCCTGTGCCCCGCATCACATTTCGCAACCTAGCCTCACCACCTAAACCTTGCGCAATTATTTATTAATTACCTTATAATTAATAAATCCACATCTCCAAACCTGCCACCTCATTTCGCCACCTCATCATGACCTAGTCCTAACCCTAAACTAATCTAATAAAGACCTATAACTTGGTCTACATCGACACCCATGACTAATTACTCCTCAAGCGCACCCAAAACCAACCTCATAATGACTTGACCAAGACCACAACTAATCCCTCGGGAGAAAAGGAGGGAAAGTTGGTTATTTTACTAAAAATAGCCCACTTTGACTGAACCGATATCGGTTCCTACGCGACCGCCGTCGGTTACGTAACCGCCATCGGTTCCCTGTAAATGATCTCCCCCAACCAAAAACAAAGGGTTGGATTTTCATTGATCCGAATCAGATGTCATTGGAAGAATCAGGAATTCACTTGGCCGAGCAGAGACAAGTGAAGGAAAGAGAGAAGTTTGCAGAGAAGGACATCAAGCCCAAGACTACAACTGAGTAACCAGAGCCTAGTGACACTCATCCAAGTACTGGGAGAGAAGATAGCTCATCTTGGATTGTCAGATCATCCTACCTGAACACTGCCTTCGTCATCATAGTCCTTGAACCTGTATCTTCATCACGAACTAGTAACAGGTAGGAACTAGTTACTTTGTTGTATGGGTGTGCACATACCGTAGAGAGAGATCAGATCGATTGCAAAGAACTCCTTTTTGTCTGGGAAGGACTACCTGCAAGTAAGAATACAAGACCACTAGATTCTAATTAGACAATAAATGAGGGGACTGCCTTGGGCCCAGGAAGTATTAAACTTCCTTTCGAAGGTGGTCAGTTCCCCTGCTAATATGAATTAACACAAATTATTGCAAATTACAATTTAATTACCTTATTAAAACAATAGAGGAAAGGGCTAGTTTTGGTTTTGAATCACAATGACCGATGCCGGTCACTGTCACCGGTACCGGTTTCTAATAACCGATATCAGTAGGGGCAGTGGTTTAGGGGATTTTAGTGAAGGTTGGCTGTAAGGTGGCTATGGTGTTTATAAGGCTAATAAATGATTGGGGATATGTAATGGGGTGATGGAGAAGGCTCAGAGGGTATGGGAGCTGTTCTTAGGACAGTGTAGGGGTAGAGGAATGATATTTAGATGGAGGGTGTTACCGGGTAGTAGATCTAGCAATAGACTTGTAATTACTTTGATTCAGAAATCCAAGAAATGTTATTAAAAGAACATATAAGACTTACTAGATCCTGATGAAGATATAGGTTCAAGGACTGTGATGATGAAGGAAGGGTTCACGTAGGATGATCTGACAATCCAAGATGAGCTATCTTCTCTCCCAATCCTTGGATGATTGTCACTGGGCTCTGGTTACTCATTTGCAATCTTGGGCTTGATGTCCTTCTCTGCAAACTTCTCTCTTTCCTTCACTTGTCTCTGCTCAGCCAAGTGAATTCCCGATTCTTCCAATGACTTCTGATTTAGATCAATTAAAATCCAACCCTTTGTTTTTGTTTGGGGGAGGTCATTTACAGGGAACCGATGGTGGTTACATAACCGAGGGCGGTCGCGTAGGAACTGATATCGGTTCAGTCAAAGTGGGCTATTTTTAGTAAAATAGCCAACTTTCCCTCCTTTTCTCTCGAGGGATTAGTTATGGGCTTGGTCAAGTCATTATGAGGTTGGTTTTGGGTGTGGGTGGGGAGTAATTAGTCATGGGTGTGGATGTAGACCAAGTTATAGGTCTTTATTAGGTTAGTTTAGGGTTAGGACTAGGTCATGATGAGGTGGCGAAATGAGGTGGCAAATTTGGAGATGTGGATTTATTAATTATAAGGTAATTAATAAATAATTGCGTAAGGTTTAGGTGGTGAGGCTAGGTTGCAAAATGAGATGCGTGGCACAGGGGGTCGTAAGACACAAATTTGGTATCTACATTAGCCCCTTGTTGTCATGTAGCTTGTCTTGTAAAGATGCACTGACAATAATAAGAAGTGGTTACTCTTGTTAAGGGTATAGGTAATCCCCCTCAAATCTATCATAGATTGAGGTAGCGTGAAATTAGGGATAGGGTTAATAAAGGGTGAATGGTGTTGAGATGATGGTAAGATGGTGGGGTAAGTGCAAGGAAGCAGACACATGTTGAAATGTAGTAGTGCGACCAGGGTACATGATTTGAACAACAAACAAGCAATTCATAGCCAAAGGTCGATAGTTTATCCAAACAAGGGTGATATAATCCTGGTATCCAAGGCCTAGGAAGTAGCTTCAGGGGATATAATGGGTAAGGTAAAAGAACGTTTAGGCGTGTTTGGCAGTACCAAATGGTTGGTTTGGTTGAGATAAACGTCA
Source organism: Taxus chinensis (assembly GCA_019776745.2). Taxonomy (NCBI): domain Eukaryota; kingdom Viridiplantae; phylum Streptophyta; class Pinopsida; order Cupressales; family Taxaceae; genus Taxus; species Taxus chinensis. Next base: position 79,642,805 of record CM034146.1, on the reverse strand, counting down.
CGGTCTCGGTCTAGGCAAAGTTGGTCGACTGATCAAGTCAAGTACCCTAATCATGCTAAAATACAAACAGGTGAGCTCGATTGAACAATAGGTTACATGATGGGTGGATAAAATTGTAATTTGTTTGTTTTGGGTGAGGTATTTAATTGGTGCGGCCTTGGGTCGGGCCGATTGATTAGTGAGGGCCATGGGTTGGGCCTGATTGGTTGGTGGCGGCCTTGGGTCAAGCCAAATGGTTGGTTGCGGCCTTGGGTCGGGCCAAGTGGTTGGTTGCAGCCTCAGGTCGGGCCAAATGGTTTGTTGTAGCCTCAGGTCAGGCCAAATGGTTTGTTACTTAATCTACGTTCACTAGAATTGAAAACAACAAGCAAGAATGGAATGCACGTGTTTTAAACCCAAATCAAAAATGATATTTGATGAAGCAAGGAGATGACTTTCACTAATGCAAAGATGTGAAAGCAAGGCAAATTCTTTTACCAAAAGATAACAAAATATCTTGTATGTTCCTTATATGAAAGCAAGCAAGAAAGAAAGAAACCCAAAATGTGTCCCACCGGGCGTGCCAAAAAAATTTCATACAGAAATGCTTCCGTTCCTGAAATAGAGTTGCTTCTATCCTTTCATTCCTTTGAGAAACAGATAAGGGTTAGAGCTAGGAGGAATACCTGTTGAATGTTGAGAGGGTGTACACGTACCGTAGAGAGAGATCAGATCGGTTACAAAGAACTCCTTTTTGTCTGGGAAGGACTACCTGCAAGTAAGAATACAAGACCACCAGATTCTAATTAGACAATAAATGAGGGGACTACCTTGGGCCCAGGAAGTATTTAACTTCCTTTTGAAGGTGGTCAGTTCCCCTGCTAATATGAATTAACACAAATTATTACAAATTACAATTTAATTACCTTGTTAAAACAATAGAGGAAAGGGCTAGTTTTGGTTTTGAATCACAATGACCGATGCCGGTCACTGTCACCAGTATCGGTTTATGATAACCGATATCGGTAGGGGCAGTGGTTTAGGGGATTTTAGTGAAGGTTGGCTGTAAGGTGGCTATGGTGTTTATAAGGCTAGTAAATGATTGGGGATAGGTAATGGGGTGATGGAGAAGGCTCAGAGGGTATGGGAGCTGTTCTTGGTTGTTGTATGGGTCTATTGTTGTTTGGTTGTTTGTGTTTTGTTGTTTGGTTGTTACTTAGGCGTAATAGAGTTGTTTCGCATAGAAATGCTTCCATTCCTGGAATAGAGTTGCTTCTATCCTTTCATTCCTTTGAGAAACAGATAAGGGTTAGGGCTAGGAGAAATACCTGTTGAATGTTGAGAGGGTGTGCATTTACCGTAGAGAGAGATCAGATTGATTGCAAAGAACTCCTTTTTGTCTGGGAAGGACTACCTACAAGTAAGAATACAAGACCACCAGATTCTAATTAGACAATAATTGAGGGGACTGCCTTGGGCCCAGGAAGTATTAAACTTCCTTTTGAAGTTGTTTAGTTCCCCTACTAATATGAATTAACAAAAATTATTACAAATTACAATTTAATTACCTTGTTAAAACAATAGAGGAAAGGGCTAGTTTTGGTTTTGAATCACAATGACCGATGCCAGTCACTGTCACTGGTACCGGTTTCTGATAACCAATATCGGTAGGGGCAGTGGTTTAGGGGCTTTTAGTGAAGGTTGGCTGTAAGGTGGCTATGGTGTTTATAAGGCTAATAAATGATTAGGGATAGGCAATAGGGTGATGAAGAAGGCTCAAAGGGTATGGGAGCTATTCTTGGGGCAGTGTAGGGGTAGAGGAATGATAATTAGATGGAGGGTGTTACCGGGTAGTAGATCTAGGAATAGACTTGTAATTACTGTGATTCAGAAATCTAAGAAATGTTATTAAAACAATGTATAAGACTTACTAGTTCCTGATGAAGATACAGGTTCAAGGACTGTGATGACAAAAGCAGAGTTCAGGTAGGATGATCTGACAATCCAAGATGAACTATCTTCTCTCCCAATGCTTGGATGAGTGTCACTGGGCTCTAGTTACTCAGTTGCAGTCTTGGGCTTGATGTCCTTCTCTGCAAACTTCTCTCTTTCCTTCACTTGTCTCTGCTCGGCCAAGTGAATTCCTGATTCTTCCAATGACTTCTGATTCGGATCAATGAAAATCTAACCCTTTTTTTTTGGTTGGGGGAGGTCATTTACAGGGAACCGATGGCGGTTACGTAACCGACGGCAGTCGTGTAGGAATGGATATCGGTTCAGTCAAAGTGGGCTATTTTTAGTAAGATAGCCAACTTTCCCTCCTTTTCTCCTGAGGGATTAGTTGTGGGCTTGGTCAAGTCATTATGAGGTTGGTTTTGGGTGTGGGTGAGGAGTAATTAGTCATGGGTGTTGATGTAGACCAAGTTATAGGTCTTTATTAGGTTAGTTTAGGGTTAGGACTAAGTCATGATGAGGTGGCGAAATGAGGTGGCAGGTTTGGAGATGTGGATTTATTAATTATAAGGTAATTAATAAATAATTACACAAGGTTTAGGTGGTGAGACTAGGTTGTGAAATGAGATGCGGGGCACAGGGGGTCGTAAGACACAAATTTGGTGTCTACATTAGCCCCTTGTTGTCCTATAGCTTGTCTTGTAAAGCTGCACTGACAATAATAAGAAGTGGTTACTCCTTTTAAGGGTATAGGTAATCCCCCTCAAATCTATCACAGATTGAGGTAGTGTGAAATCAGGGATAGTGTTGATAAAAGATGAATGGTGTTAAGATGATGGTAAGATGGTGGGGTAAGTGCAAGGAAGCAGATGCATGTTGAAATGCAGTAGTGTGACTAGGGTACATGATTTGAAGAGGAAACAAGCAATTCATAGGCAAAGGTCGTTAGTTTATCCAAACAAGGGTGATATAATCCTTGTATCCAAGGCATAGGAAGTAGCTCCAGGGGATATAACGGGTAAGGTACAGGATCGATTAGGCATGTTCGGCAGTACCAAATGGTTGGTTTAGTTGAGATAAATGTCACGGTCTCGGTCTAGGCAAAGTTGGTCGACTGATCAAGTCAAGTACCCTAATCATGCTGAAACACGAACAGGTGAGCTCGATTGAACAAAAGGTTACATGATGGGTGGATAAAATTGTAATTTGTTTGTTTTGGGTGAGGTATTTAATTGGTGCGGCCTTGGGTCAGGCCGATTGATTAGTGAGGGCGATGGGTCGGGCCTGATTGGTTGGTGGCGGCCTTGGGTCGGGCCAAATGGTTAGTTGCGGCCTTCAGTCAGGCCAAATGGTTGGTTGCGGCCTGGAGTCGAGCCAAATGGTTGGTTGCAGCCTTGGGTCAGGCCTGATTGGTTGGTTACAGCCTCAGGTTAGGCCAAATGGTTGGTTGCAGCCTTGGGTCAGGCCAAATGGTTGCTTACGGCCGTGGGTCGGGCCTAATGGTTGGTTGTGGCCTTGCGTCGGGCCAAATGGTTGGTTGCAGCCTTGGGAACTATGAAAGACAGTAACCGATATCGGTCAGGTAACCGATGTCGGTCAATCTGTAGCCTGTGTCAGTAAGTCAACCGATATCAGTAGAATAGGACTGGTGTAAGAAGCTGAAAGAAGTTACTGATTTAGGGTTAACGATGCTTAGTATGCCTGCCAAACTATTTTGAAGTGATCACAGAAAACAATGTATGACACAGAAATAGAACCAAAAACAAGCAAGATGCACAAGCAAATTAACAGACTAACCCTTGGATTAGTTTTAATCACTTTGGGCTTATGCCTTAGACGCAAGATGATGTCAATCCTAAACAAGAGACTTAGGGGAAATGTAAAGTTTGTTTTGGCTTATAAGGTTACCTCAATCGGGTGGAGGAATACCACGGAAAAGGGGGGATGTTTTGAGCTGTTTTGTTAATTATGATGTGATTCGGTATGTGTTGTGTAGTGAAAGTAACATTAATTTCTTGTCAATACCATGGAAATCACCCCCACGTGTACGACCTGTTACTTAATCTACGTTCACTAGAATTAAAAACAGCAAGCAATAATGTGATGCACGTGTTTTAAACCCAAATCGAAAATTATATTCGATGAAGCAAGGAGATGACTTTCACTAATGCAAAGATGTGAAAGCAAGGAAAATTATTTTACCAAAAGATAACAAAATATCTTGTGAATATTTTAGAAGAAGAAAATATCAAGTATGTTCCTTACATGAAAGCAAGCAAGAAAGAAAGAAACCCAAAATGGGTCCCACCGGGCATGCCAACATGTTTCACACAGAAATGCTTCCTTTCCTGGAATAGAGTTGCTTCTATCCTTTCATTCCTTTGAGAAACAGATAAGGGTTAGGGCTAGCAGGAATACCTATTGAATGTTGAGAGGGTGTGCACGTACCGTAGAGAGAGATCAGATCGATTGCAAAGAACTCCTTTTTGTTTGTGAAGGACTACCTGTAAGTAAGAATACAAGACCACCAGATTCTAATTAGACAATAAATGAGGGGACTACCTTGGGCCCAGGAAGTATTAAACTTACTTTCGAAGGTGGTCAGTTCCCCTGCTGATATGAATTAACACAAATTATTACAAATTACAATTTAATTACCTTGTTAAAACAATAGAGGAAAGGGCTAGTTTTGGTTTTGAATCACAATGACCGATGCCGGTCACTGTCACCAGTACCGGTTTATGATAACCGATATCGGTAGGGGCAGTGGTTTAGGGGCTTTTAGTGAAGGTTGGCTGTAAGGTGGCTATGGTGTTTATAAGGCTAGAAAATGATTGGGGATAGGTAATGGGGTGATGGAGAAGGCTCAGAGGGTATGGGAGCTATTCTTGGTTGTTGTATGGGTCTTTTGTTGTTTGGTTGTTTGTGTTTTGTTATTTGGTTGTTGTTTAGGTGTAATAGAGTTGTTTCGCGTAGAAATGCTTCCGTTCCTAGAAAAGAGTTGCTTCTATCCTTTCATTCCTTTAAGAAATAGATAAGGGTTAGGGCTAGGGTAAATACCTATTGAATGTTGAGAGGGTGTGCGCGTACCATAGAGAGAGATCATATCGATTGCAAAGAACTCCTTTTTGTCTGGGAAGGACTACCTGCAAGTAAGAATACAAGACCACTAGATTCTAATTAGACAATAAATGAGGGGACTACCTTGGGCCCAGGAAGTATTAAACTTCCTTTCGAAGGTGGTCAGTTCCCCTGCTAATATGAATTAACACAAATTATTGTAAATTACAATTTAATTACCTTGTTAAAAAAATAGAGGAAAGGGCTAGTTTTGGTTTTGAATCACAATGACTGATGCCGGTCACTGTCACCGGTACCAGTTTCTGATAACCGATATCGATAGGGGTAGTGGTTTAGCGGCTTTTAGTGAAGGTTGGCTGTAAGGTGGCTATGGTGTTTATAAGGCTAGTAAATGATTGGGGATAGGTAATGGGGTGATGGAGAAGGTTCAGAGGGTATGGGAGTTGTTCTTGGGGCAGTGTAGGGGTAGAGGAATGATAGTTAGATGGAGGGTGTTACCGGGTAGTAGATCTAGGAATAGACTTGTAATTAATGTGATTTAGAAATCCAAGAAATGTTATTAAAAGAATGTATAAGACTTACTTACTAGTTCCTGATGAAGATACAGGTTCAAGGACTGTGATGACCAAGGAAGGGTTCAGGTAGGATGATCTGACAATCCAAGATGAGCTATCTTCTCTCCCAATGCTTGAATGAGTGTCACTGGGCTCTGGTTACTCAGTTGTAGTCTTGGGCTTGATGTCCTTCTCTGTAAACTTCTCTCTTTCCTTCACTTGTATCTACTCGGCCAAGTGAATTCCTGATTCTTCCAATGAATTATGATTCGGATCAATGAAAATCCAACGCTTTGTTTTTGGTTGGGGGAGGTCATTTACAGGGAATCGATGGCAGTTACGTAACCTATAGCAGTCACGTAGGAACCGATATTAGTTCAGTCAAAGTGGGCTATTTTTAGTAAAATAGCCAACTTTCCCTCCCTTTCTCCTGAGGGATTAGTTGTGGGCTTGGTCAAGTCATTATGAGGTTGGTTTTGGGTGCGGGTGAGGAGTAATTAGTCATGGGTGTGGATGTAGACCAAGTTATAGGTATTTATTAGGTTATTTTAGGGTTAGGACTAGGTCATGATGAGGTGGCAAAATGAGATGGCAGGTTTGGAGAAGTGGATGTATTAATTATAAGGTAATTAATAAATAATTACACAATGTTTAGGTGGTGAGGATAGGTTGCGAAATGAGATGCGGGGCACAGGGGGTCGTAAGACACAAATTTGGTGTCTACATTAGCCCCTTGTTGTCGTGTAGTTTGTCTTGTAAAGCTGCACTGACAATAATAAGAAGTTATTACTCCTATTAAGGGTATAGGTAATCCCCCTCAAATCTATCACAGATTGAGGTAGCGTGAAATCAGGGATAGGGTTTATAAAGGGTGAATGGTGTTGAGATGATGGTAAGATGGTGGGGTAAGTGCAAGTAAGCATACGCATGTTGAAATGCAGTAGTGCGACCAGGGTACATAATTTGAAGAGAAAACAAGCAATTCATAGGCAAAGGTCGATAGTTTATCCAAACAAGGGTGATATAATCCTGGTATCCAAGGCATAAGAAGTAGTTCCAGGGGATATAACGGGTAAGGTAGAGGAACGTTTAGGTGTGTTCGGCAGTACCAAATGGTTGGTTTGGTTGAGATAAACGTCACAGTCTCAGTCTAGACAAAGTTGGTCGACTAATCAAGTCAAGTACCCTAATCATGCTGAAACATGAACAGGTGAGGTCGATTGAACAAAAGGTTACATGATGGGTGGATAAAATTATAATTTGTTGGTTTTGGGCGAGGTATTTAATTGGTGCAGCCTTGGGTCGGGCCGATTGATTAGTGAGGGCCATGGGTCGGGCCTGATTGGTTGGTGGCGGCCTTGGGTCGGGCCAAATGGTTGGTTACAGCCTTGGGTCGGGCCTGGTTGGTTGTATGTGGCCGTGAATGTGGCAAATGAAGTCAAAAAAGGCTCTTTAGCAAAGGAGGGTATAGGCGATGTGTTGAGAAAGGGAGATTGGTGAATAAGGGCAGAAATTTTACCAAATGGTTGGTTTGGTTGAGATAAACGTCACGGTCTCGGTCTAGGCAAAGTTGGTCGATTGGAAACACGAATAGGTGAGCTCGATTGAACAAAAGGTTACATGATGGGTGGATAAAATTGTAATTTGTTGGTTTTAGGCGAGGTATTTAATTGGTGCGGCCTTGGGTTGGGCCGATTTATTAGTGAGGGCCATGGGTCGGGCCTGATTGGTTAGTGGCGTCCTTGGGTCAGGCCAAATGGTTGGTTGCGGCCTTGGGTCAGGCCAAATGGTTGGTTGCGGCCTCGGGTCAGGCCAAATGGTTGGTTACGGCCTTGGGTCGGGCCTGATTGGTTGGTTACGGCCTCGGGTCGGGCCAAATGGTTGGTTGCGGTCTTGGGTTGAGGAAAATGGTTGTTACGGCCTTGGGTCAGGCCAAATGGTTGGTTACGGCCTTGGGTCGGGCCAAATGGTTGGTTGCAGCCTTGGGTCGGGCCTGGTTGGTTGGGTTTAGCCGTGAATGTGGCCAATGAAGTCAAAAAAGGCTATTTAGCAAAGGAGGGTATAGGCGATGTGGTGAGAAAGGGAGATTGGTGAATAAGGGCAGAAATTTTGGCAAAATAGGGATGAAACCGATATCGGTTAGCTATGACCAGTATCAGCTAGATGACCGATATCGGTATTTTTAGGGCACAACATAACCAATATCGGTTATATGTCAAAAACCTATAAAAAGAAAAATATGGCCTGTCATTGTCACATTGTCAATTTGAAAACCAAATTTAGTTTTCTGAGGTGTTTTAGTGATATTGTTGAGTTTGTCAGCTGAGGTGGCATTATTTGAGTGGAGAAGTGAGTGGTTGGTAGACCCCAGTGAGTAAGAGGCAGAATTTGATTGGTGGGGAACCCAGCTAAGGAGATTTGTAGCCATGGCACAGCCAGGAGGTGCTAGACCAGCTAGACCACCACCACCTATCCCACCACGATGACGTGTAGTCATACCAATAGGCTCTGAGCTCTTACCTTTGTGAATTTAATGAGTTTAAGCTAGATGTGGGTTTTGGGTAGGAATCCAAGTTTTGAATAAAATAATGAATAATGTGAAGTTATTTGAAAAATGGAGTGGGTAGGTAGGTTAGTTAGGTCAAGGTAGTAGGGTGGGTAGCTTTTTAGGGTTTTTCAATGGGTAAAAGGGTAGAAATAGGGGAAAATGGGTTTTTTGCGGGCCGCGTCGGGTTTGGCTCCGGCCGTGGACAGTGACCGATGTCGGTCACTAGGCGACCAACATCGGTCACGAAATTTTTAGGCAAAGTAGGTTGTGGGTAGAATGGCATCAATCGTATGTCAACTAGCGCTAGGGTATATCAAGTGCTGTAGGGGACCGGTGTTGGTCAAGGGTGACTGGTACCGGTCATTAGTTAGGTTTATTTTTGTTTTGTTTCGTTGTTGGTGTTTGTGTTTTTGTGTTTTGTTGTTTGGTTTTTGTTTAGGGTGAAGAGTGAGGGGGTAGAATTGATAGGAAAGGTGATTGGGGTGGGGGGGGTAGAAATGGGGTGGTTGTGTGGTTGGTTCGGTTAGGATAGATTAAGTGTTGCGTATGAATTAGGAGGTGTTAAATTGGTAGGGGCATAGTTAGATGGCGAGAGTAGATTTGGGTGATTTGTAGGGTGTGAGATAAGGAAAGGGGATATTGTAGATGTTTTAGGGTAAAATAGGTGGGTGTAGATGTGTGTTATAGAGTCAGGGTGTGGTCGGGAGGGTAAAAGGGGGTATAGAGGGTTAAAGGAGTTGTTTTTGTAAAGGGTAGGTCTAATGAAGTGGGTTGTTTTTGTAGGCACGTCAGCAACTTACGATGTGGGATCGGATGCCCCCGCTATTGAGACGGATATGGTCACATGTGTCCGCAGTGCAGTGGGCCATTATGCGTGAGGTGGGACTCGGCAGAGTCCAGCGGTATAGGGATGTGGATAGGGACTACAACCTTATGGTTTCCCTCAGCGAGAGATGGGATCCAGTAACCAATGTTTTCCATCTCCCGACTAGAGAGATGACTATTACCCTGGAGGATGTGTATCGCATCCTGAGACTGCCGATCGTAGGGGAGGCAGTATTCCAGGTAGATGCGGAGATGGCTATGGACAACATTCTTCAGGTATTTGGAGATGCAGCTGCATTATTGACTTATCACAGCGCTAGCATTTCCTATGGCGATATGTATCGTGCTCACCGACAGGAGACACGGCTTACCGTGATGATGATGATAGGCATCACATGCTTCGCCCTCCCAGACTCAGAGGGAGGCTGCTTCCCACGGGCTTTGATGGGAGTGCTGCATGAGATGGTAGAGGAGCATACGTGCTATGCCTGGGCACCAGTATATCTGGTGTAGCTATACAGAGAGCTGTGGGGTTATCGCCGGATGAGGTGATTTGGGATTTGTTCCACATTTTTGTTACACTGCTGGGCATATGAGCACATCATATTTATACGACGAGTAGGGCTACCCCAGCAACCAGGGAAAGGTTATATATAGATATGGCTTTCAGAGGTGGTTGGGGGTCGTGGGCCGGCCACGTGTGGTGCTCACAGGACGGGATGTAGCCTACTACCGACATATGTTAGAGGGCTTGACTATACTGGACATTAGTATGAAGGGCCCTACAGAGGCTATCAACCCTGAGGAGGAGCTCGAGCACAGATGTGCTGGATCCAGTATAGTTTCTGGATAGTTGGATGGAGGCCCGGACGAGTATGAGTGGATACCCCTAGAGAGGGTACGACGAGTAGTTGGGGCTTGCGACAGGATGAGCCACCTCCCTTCCCACAGTATTGGAGGGATGATGTAGAGGCCCCACTGCCTACACCGCAGCCTATTGATCCTAGATTGGGTAGTAGAGAGACCGGCTGACGATACAGTGGATGATGCCAGAGTGTACAGGGGCCTTTTTGGTTTGATGGGTAGGGGAGAGAGAAGCTAGTGAGAGCACAGCCCACACAGCCAGATTTGGCAGCTGGTTATAATGGAGAGAGGGACCGGCTCTTAGGATAGGTGTACAGTTATTACAGGGGGTAGCTTACTATTGCACAGGAATAGATTAGGGTGCTACAGGGGCAGTTAGCCCAGGGCACATGCTGTAGGCACATGTACAGGTATAGCCACCGGTACCAGCCACCAGGCATTGCCACAGGCATAGGCACCACCGCAGGCACATGTGCAGGGATAGGTGCAGGTACAGGCACTGCCACAGGTACAGGCATAGGGTTTGTACCTGGCAGGGCAGGGGCCACTGCTAGTAGGAGTCGGGGGACCCAGCCCCTAGCAGCCATGGTGGCATGAGCCCCGCTATATGGAGGTGAGAGCGGAGGCCCAGTATTATCAGGACGTGCTCGATGGTACTGGGGGCTGATTATCAACCATACGCAGCGTACACAAAGCTGAGACATCTCTGGAGCTAGAGATCCCAGGGCGTTGCAACCACAACCGGTGGGTCTGTTATGACAGGGAGGAGGCGAGAGCCAGCACAGGGACCAGTAGGGAGAGGAGGCCAATGGTGGTGGAGAGAGCTGAGACATCCATGGAGCGGAGATGGGTATTTTGTTTGTATATTGGATAAAGACACTGGTCTGCGAACCGGATATGTATATAGAGGCCTGCCTGCCCACATATGATTTATTTATTTATTCATTTTTTGTTGTATATATCGGCCTGCAAGCTGAGTACATGTTATATAGTTGATACCGGCCTGCGAACCGAGTATATTTTTGACATGAGAGACCGGCCTGTGAGCTGAGTCGAGATTTTGACAGGGATAGTGGCCTACGTGTCGGCTTTGTATTATTTTTAGATCACAGAGGCCCCCCATGCAGGGCAAGTTGTATATTTTGACATATTGATATATATAGAGATGATGATTTTGATCCACATGGTGTGTATAAAATGTTTTATGGGTTTTGTCGATGGTATATGAAATTAAATGTGTATACATGATGAGTTAGATCCAAATGGTGTATATACTGATCGGTTTGATGTAAATATTGCAATGTAGATACGCATTTTCTTGATGTTGTTTTATTGTAGATAGATGATGTTGATGATATGTATGATGTGATATTGATGGGAATTTTGATGACAAATATTGATAATGGTATGTCGTTATGCAGGAAAAAGAGGTGGGGCGCCACCAAAAATTTGCAAAAAAAATGAAGAAAAGGGCCTAGGTTTAAGCAAAGGGAGACATATGACCGATATCGGTTAGCCTAACTGACATGCCGGGTAGATTGTATGACCGATACCGGTTAGGTAAGCAATATCGGTTACGTCTAAAACAAGCTTTTTCTAAAAATATAAAAGCTTGGGAGACAACTTGAGTTCTTATTTTTAGAGGCATGCAACTAAGTTAAATATGAGAATGCGATGCTGTTTGACGACTGATATAGGTAATTGCATGGGAGATAATTGAGTGATAAAGAAGAAAGATATAGGTAAAGTGATTGTGGGCTGAGATGAAGAAGGCATAAAGGAAAGTTATATTGGAAGAGGGTGGTCAACATGGCTGAACAAGGAGAAGCATCCAGCGGGCAGAGACGAGAGGGAAGACAGGTTCCACCTCAAGCTACTGCATCCCAAGAGGTAAACTGTTTGGTTGTAATTTAATTCTTGCATGTTTTGATGAATAGGATGAGAGAAGGTAAGTGGATAGAGACGAGAAAGAAAAGGTGATAGGTAAGGGTTTGGGATGGGGTGTGAGTGTTATGGGGTAGGTAAGCAAGGGTGTTCACGTATATTTATAGGTAGTAGAGAGAAGTAAACGAGCAAAATAATTATCATAGGTGGATGTTTTTAAGAAGGCTGTATAGGATTGACAGTGACTGGTATCGTTTAGAGATAACTGGTATCGGTTAGTAAACCGGTATCGGTTATCTATAACCAATATCAGTTACTATATGAAATTCCAGAATGTGAGAAAAAAACACTTGGGGATTTGATTTACTGAATGGTTTGTTTGTTGATTTGATGGATGCAGGAAGAGGCAAGGTTGAGGACGAATGATAGTGTGCCAGCTTTGTTGTCACGAGTCTGAGTGGATGTAACACCAGCTAAGATGGACAGTGATAAACCATGTGGGGTTAAGTGGAATCTGCTATTATTCACGAATCACCCGCAATCATGCTATGTTGCAGGCGTTGATTGAGAGGTGGAATCTGGAAAAGAATACCTTCTATCTGCCAACAGGGGAGATGAAAGTGACGTTGGAAGATGTGTTTAGAATTTTGAGGCTCCTAATTACAGGAAGACCAGTGTATCAGGTGGGGGCCTAGAGCGTGGTGCAGGGAGTGATAATAACAGTATTTGGTCGAGTTGCATGAGATTTGACACAGCGAGGTTTGACATTCACTTATGGTATAATGTATGCAGCACACCCTGAGGCAACAAGTTTGGCAGTGGTATTAATGATAGCGGTGGGATATTATGCATTACCGAGGGCGGATGGGTGAAGATTTTCAAAAGCATTGATGAGTGTACTATTTGGGAAATGATAGAAAGGAGCATGACTTTCGCGATGGGCACCCGCATATCTGGCAGAGCTGTATAGGGGTTTATGGGCCTACAGGTGGAAATCACAGGACGACACTAGATTGTGCATACTTATTACATTATTGGGCCTATGAGCACATTGTGTGTGTGCGACCAGTAGGCCAACCAATCCAGTCGAAAGAGAGATAGGAGTGCAAAGGTTGGGATTCAGATAATGGGTCCAAATAGAACAAGAGGCGAGATCCCAGGCCGTGACAGATGACATCAAGTATTATAGGTAGATGTGGGAGATGGTGACGATTGCAGATATTTGTTAGAGGCCTTACGGAAACTATATGGTGATAGAGAACATAGCTGAGGATTTGAGGGGTGTAGAGTGATTGAGGTGAATCGCGGGGCACAGGCCAGGTGAGTACGAGAGGATTCCTCTAGATCGCGTGTGGCAAAAATTTGGATTTTTTCAGGATATAACCATGGCTTATAGACCATACACGAGGATCGATGCTGAGGGCATCATTCTCACCTCCCCTGGCTGACACCTCCAGAAGGACCAAAAGAGATAGCAGCCGATCGCAGGGTAATGGATGCAGGAGCGACAAAGGCTTATAGATTATGGTGGGGTAGCAAAGCTGCGAGGTGTACGTGAGAGGGGCCAATCGTCCTGACATAGCTATGATTATAGCGGAGAGAGACCACCTACAGGATTTGGTTCACCAGCTTCAAACACAGGTGAATGAGACAACGAGATTGTTAGAGGTTTCACAGTTACGAGTGGAGAGACTAGAGGCAAGATTCCTCCACATGAGAGGACGTATTCATATGTTACAGGAGATGTTGGCGGATCAGTGGGAGGAACCGATAGCAATGGCACCTTTGAGGATGGAGAGGCCAAGTCATTGGAAGAATAGAGTTGCTTCCGTTAAGGGGTTGGATTTTCATTGATCCGAATCAAAAGTCATTGGAAGAATCGGGAATTCACTTGGCCAATCAGAGACAAGTGAAGGAAAGAGAGAAGTTTGCAGAGAAGGACATCAAGCCCAAGACTACAACTGAGTAACCAGAGCCCAGTGACACTCATCTAAGCATTGGGAGAGAAGATAGCTCATCTTGGATTGTCAGATCATCCTACCTGAACCCTGCCTTCGTCATCATAGTCCTTGAACGTATATCTTCATCAGGAACTAGTAAGTAAGCCTTATACGTTCTTTTAATAACATTTCTTAGATTTCTGAATCACAGTAATTACAATTCTATTCCTAGATCTACTACCCGGTAACACCCTTCATCTAACTATCATTCCTCTACCCCTACACTGCCCCAAGAACAGCTCCCATACCCTCTGAGCCTTCTCCATCACCCCATTACCTATCCCCAATCATTTACTAGCCTTATAAACACCATAGCCGCCTTACAGCCAACCTTCACTAAAAGCCCCTAAACCACTGCCCCTACTAATATCGGTTATCAGAAACCGGTACCGGTGACAGTGACTGGCATCGATCATTGTGATTCAAAACCAAAACTAGCCCTTTCCTCTATTGTTTTAACAAGGTAATTAAATTGTAATTTACAATAATTTGTGTTAATTCATATTAGCAGGGGACCTGACCACCTTTTAAAGGAAGTTTAATACTTCCTAGGCCCAAGGCAGTCCCCTCATTTATTGTCTAATTAGAATCTGGTGGTCTTGTATTCTTACTTGCAGGTAGTCCTTCCCAGACGAAAAGGAGTTCTTTGCAATCGATCTGATCTCTCTCTACGGTATGTGCACACCCTCTCAACATTCAACGGGTATTCCTCCTAGCCCTAACCCTTATCTGTTTGTCAAAGGAATGAAAGGATAGAAGTAACTCTATTCCAGGAACGGAAGCATTTCTATGGGAAACACCATGCTTTTGAAGGAATAAATGATGCACTTAAGCATGCACCTATTTTGGCAGCTCCAAAGTACAAGAGACCTTTCCAAATCTTCTCTTTTGCATCTGAATTTACTACTACTTCAGTTTTGTTACAAAAGGATGAAAATGGAGCTGAGAGGCCTATTGATTTATTTAGCAAGGCTTTACAAGTAGTTGAATTGAAGTATACAATCATGGAAAAACAAGCATTTGCATTGGTAAAAGCAACAAATATTTTCAGGCCCTACATTTTGAGTTCAAAGGTTGTTTCTTATGTTCCCCACACCATGGTTAAAGACATATTATCAGACATGGAGATATCAAGCAAGATATGTAGATGGTTCAAAAAATTACAAGAGTATGATATGGATATACAAACAACAAAGCTCATGGCTGAGAGTAATTTGTAGAATGTAGAAGTCAATCGGCTAGAGGAAGAAGGCAGATCTTCTTGAAAAATTGATGAATTATGAATGGTACAAGGATGTGGTCTTCTACCTCAAGCACATATGCTGTCCTAGCCACTTGAATAAAAATCAAAAAAGAGCCCTCAAGCTGGCTTCTCAGAAATATATCATAACAGACCTTTGGTTAGCTTGGAAGAACCCTGAAGGTGTCCTCTTGAAATGCATAAATGAAGATGAATCTCCCAAGTTGATTGCTGATTTCCATGGGGGAGTTTGTTGAGGACATTTTTCTACGAGAGTGACAACACATAAGATTTTAAGAGCTGGTTATTGCTGGCAAACTCTTTTTAAAGATGTAAACTAGCTAGTTAGAAGATGTGATAGTTGCCAATGCTTCTCGGGAAGATAGAAAACTTCAGGTTCCCTTCCTTTGCATCCTGTATCAATTGAATCTCATTTCAAGCAATGGGGAATCGATTTCATTGGTGAGATTTCAGATCCTTCTAGTGCTGGTCATAAATGGATCCTTGTAGCAATTGATTATTTTACAAAATGGGTTGAATTCATTCCATCTAGAAAGGAAACACACCAAGTGGTAAGGGATTTCGTACTGAATCATATCATATGTAGATTTGGGGTTCTAGTTAAGATTGTATCTGATAATGCCATGTGTTTTAGAGCCAAGCCTTTATGGCAATGTGCAATGAATATGGGATAAACCTGACTTTTTCTTTAAACTACAATCCACAAGGTAATGGAAAAACTGAATCAAGTAATTAGAAGAACCTTGGAAATCAACAAGAAGAAGTGGGGAGAACAGTTGAAATTTGCAGTGTGGGATGATAGAATAACTTCGAAAAGAGCAACTAGTAAAAGTCCATTTGAACTGGTGTATAGAACTCAGGCTTTGCTTCCATTACACCTATAATTATCCACTTTTTAGTTTACCCAACAGTTGGAAGATCAAGAACAGGGCCCATATGAATCAAGAATCAATCAGATCATTAAGTTGGATGAAGAAAGGAGAGCTTCTCATTAAAGGCATGTCAGGTTTTGGGAGAAATTGAAGAAGTGGTTTGATAAGAAAGTCACCCCTAGAGCTTTCAGTATTGGAGATCTGGTTTTTCTGTGGGATAACAGGCATGAAGACAAGCGCAAGCATGACAAGTTTGATGCTCTATGGATGGGCCCTTATGCCATTGATACCAGGATTGGAGAAAATACATTTTTCCTCAAAGTTTTGGATGGGGATTTGCTGGAGCTTCCTGTTAATGGCAGACATTTAAAACATTTCTTGGATTAAATCCCCATGTGAGGTATGCACAAGTTGTACATTTTGTATAGTCCTTGTTTTTGTTTTGTCTTTTTCTATTGTTGGCTCGTGGTTTTCCCTTTTGTCCTTGGCAACCATGGTTGGTCTAGTTTTCTTGGTCCTTTTTGGTGAAAATTATGGTTTTTTTTTGGGCTGCAAATGTGTTTTTAGACTCCTTGCTCAATGGATTTTTGGCACTTGGTCTACGTTTTGATCTTGTGGCACTTGCTAGGAGTTCCCATCCCCAAGCAAGAGCCAATGTTGGTGCAAATATTCACTTTACACAATTTGCCCTAATTTTCTATATCCATTTTCTCCCAATTTTTCAAGAAATGTTCATTTTCTCGAGCTGGGGGTTTGCAGTTCATATTTTCCAGTTGATTTCTTTGAAAATGCCCTCAATTTTGTTGTGTTGCCCTATATTTGAACAAATTTCCAAGTTTCCCCCTTCTATAACCTAAAATTTTCCTTCCCATGGGATGCCTCATTTTTTCTTTGTCAAAACGTGCAAGAAATTTGAAACAGATCAAACCCGAGTTGTTTGTTGTTAAAATCTCATTCCCCAGGCCTAAATCATTGACAAATCATGTTTCATTGGATTCAAAACCAAAAAATTGCCTTCCTTCGGTAAAAATTCAATTTCTGGGGTAGCATGTGTATTTTTCACGTTTTGATGGGCTCTTGGGGCGTCGAATTAATCATTACATGCTTTTGGTGATGTGGAAGGCTCTCATTGGCCAGGGAAGGTCAAAAAAATGTTATAACTTGTCATTTTTTAAATTTTGGCAAAAGGAAAATTTTTGTTCGCAGCCCCGCAGTGCTGTAGTGATGTGCCTACGTGGCACGATTTGATTGGTTGAAAGATCATTAGGTGGCGGGGGTTACTTAGGAAATTTTTCTTCCATTTTGGGAAAAATTTCTCAAAATCACATTTTTACACTGAAGGCCTGCAGCGAATGGCATGATGACACATGTCACAGGAGGATCAAGCAGGCTGTGGTAGAAGGACTTGGGAAAATGTTTCAAATTTTTTGGCTCAAAATGCCAAAGGAAAAATTCTGACTCACGAGGCCCATGCACCCAATACAAAGTGCGACACGTGTCCAAGGATGGTCAGGCGGGTGGATGGGCGGTCACTTATGGAAATTTTGAAGTCTTTTAACTTTTGAAAAGTTCTCAAGGTAAAAATTTGGCCCGTAAGCCCGTGCTCCAATGGAAAATGCGACACGATGGCACAGGAGATGTCAAGTAAGGAGAGGCAAAGAGTTAAAATGTTTTTGAATTTTCTTGGCTTCAAAATGCTCAAAGAAAAATTTGGACCCGGATGGCCTGCACCGAACAAGGAAGGTGACACGTATGTGGGAGATGAAATGGAGGGGCAGAGGTTTGGAGAAATTTGAAGTTTTAAAACTTCACAGGGTAAAAAGGAAAATTTTGGCTCGGGGGCGTGCGACAAATGAAAAGCGAACACGTGTCCCAAAATTGGCGGGGATTTTGAGCATGGAGGGAGAAATGTTGAAAAATTTACAAATTTTGACGAAAAATCTCAAAACCAAAAACTTTTCCGTGGCCCCGACCGTAAAAGTTGAAGGTGTCCCCCCACATCCAATCAGGGTGAAACACATGGCACATTTCAAAGGGAGAAAAGGGAGAGTGCAGGCCTCCAGAGGTTTTTGTGCTTGTGAAAGGTTGAAGGTAGAATAGAAGGGATGGCTTTGCATCCAATGGGACAGTGACACATGGTAGAAGTAGCAGCGGGTGTTTGGGCCCACAGAGAATTTTGAGAAAATTTTCCTTTTCTGAAAAAGGTGGCAAAGTTCATCATTTTGGCCCGCTAGTTTTTAGTAGGGGCCCACAGTGAGGACATGTGGCGCATCCAGGGGCCATGCAAGGAAAATTTTCAAATTTTTTCCAAAATTCAAAAGGGCAGAAAAAGTTCAAAATGCATTTTTAGGATTGGCAAAGGCCCACCCCAATCATGTTTAAACACATGTCCCACCTTGAGTCCAAAGGACAAAAAGGTAATTTGGGCACTTTTGAAGAGGATTTGGATCTGCCACGTGGAGGGCTGGCATTTTAAAGTTGGTTTTAATCAACGACAGCTGTGTATTTTCATTTTTTGGGCGTCATTGGAAGCTCCAAGAAGTGTGGAATTGTCATTTTTGCACCAAAACACATGAAATTTTATATGAAATTGCATCCCCTTCGGCCTTTTGAATGCAATGGCATCATTTATTTGAGCTAATTTGGTGCCCTATAGTGTTTTTCATGAGATATTTTTCTCAGCCCGTGTAAAAACACGTGAAATGTAAAAAATGAAAAGTTGCAGAGTTAAAAATGATGAGGGAAAAAGGTGATAAAATGATTGCAAATTCATGTTGGCATGTCTGGAATGCCAAAAACGTGACCTTGGGATGGATAAGGATCTGAAGTTCATGCAATATTTTAAAATATTTGTGCATCTTTGGCATTATGGCGAGTTGTTTCACAGTTTTATATCATTTTTCATCAAATGGATAGGAGTTTTGTAACAAATTTGATCCCTTTGAGCATATTCTTTGCTTGGGATGCAAGGATCCAAGATGGCTTATGGGGTATATGATGTAGTTTTGGAAGACATTTTGTGAGGTTTGTTGAGAATTTTGGAGAAAGAGAGAAAAAATTTCATGTGGAAAAGACTGGAAGAAGTCCATTTTCCTTTTGGAGAAACTGCCTGAGAGCCATTTTGATTCCTAGTTTGCATCAAATGTTCATCATGTTGAGTTGGTTTCAGCTATAAAGCCATAAACAAGCTTTGAGATTGTCTAAATAACATTCCCTTGCTGATATATTTGATCAAATTCTTGGATTAACTGGTTTTATCTCTTGGAAAAGCTTGCATGCACTTGTGTTTCAGTATGTTTTCAATTTGTGTTTCATGCTCATGTTACAATCTTGTGTTTGGGATCTTTATTGGTCATACATGGTCTCATTTCTTAGTATAATGGTTTGAGCGGCATCTGTAATCTTCCATTCAGAAGAGCATTCATTTGAGTGGAAGATAAACAAATTTAAAATCCATCTTACCTGTCCTTGATAAATTGAGGGTATTTACAAACCTTTGGGTGTACCTTAGGACATGATCTAAATAAGGGGTTCCTGAATGCTTTATTGATAATTTGCTTCCAGCCTTTGTGACAGGCTATCAAAGTTTGTATGTAATAGTGCAGATTTGGGCATCCATGTGTGCACACATCCTGGTTGAAAGAGCACTTTAAATTCATTGAAACATTTCTGTTGTTTAGGTGTTGTAATTCTATTTACAAGGTTTCCCAAAGAAGGTGATGATTTCTAGCTACTCTTTTTCCAAGGTCTCTCATCAGAATTTCATTTTAAATTAACTCATCCTACCTACAATACCCCTGCATCTGCATTGTGTGTCCACAAAAGAATTCAATCCTTTCACAAAAATGCACAAGGTTGATCAGGGTTTTATCATGTCTTTAGCAACTCTAGCTTTGTTTTGAGAACATTTCCATCATTTAGTAGTGACAGCTCTTTTGAGTTTGGATAATGGATATTTGATCATGTTTTCACAAAGCCTCCTCCACACCATATGCAAGACACAAGGATATCTTCATCTCATTACCATATAGGGGCTGCAATACAGGTTCTCTTGCCTTGGTTGATAGGCACAACCTAAAATAGTACGAGGGTTAGATCAAAACCCTCTATGAAGGTGCTATCCACTCCCTCCATTCTTGAATGCAAACAAGTAGATAGGTGTGATCCCCGGCTACAAACGACATACAAAACATTTATCTATCCTTGAGTGTCTTATGCAATTTCTTGATGCTATTCAAGTTATGAAGGAGATTAAATCTAGATACCAACAACCATCACCCACTGGAGCATGAAGTGGCGGGCCCTTCTATGGAAATAGCTACCGTAAGGGGGAATATATTCGCACTATATTTTCAATTGGAGGTATGTCTTTAGTCTTGGATCCCTAGTGTTCCTATGGTCAATCTGATTCTAGGTCCAATTTGTGAATAAGTTTGTAGCTACTATAATTCAAGACATGTTTGTTCTTGTTGCATGTATTGAGTTGTTTGAAGCCATAAAATGGATCATGAGTGTCATCGCTTTCTACCTCCACCCTCATAACGTGAATACGAGGCCCCACTGGAATTTCCCACACTCCTATTGACATAGGCCATTTATTGGTCTTTAAAGTATAAGAAAGAGTGTTTATCAATTCCAGTTTAGAAAACGGGTTTTTGGACAGCTTGATTCTGGTGTACAGACAAAATCTCTAATCTATGGCTCAGGTACCAAGGGATGTTTCATGAGATATAACTTTCTTATAATGTGTTGTACATGTCTTTACCATTTCCACTTTAGTGGTCACATGCCATAGTTGAGGTGTTCTTGGGTGGTTTTACGAGTATACCAAAGGTGAAATCAAGGTGCTGGAAACAAGTACATTAGGCCCGATTAATTCGAAACTAATCTCTAGCATTGGTCCACCCTGATATATCTCCTGACCATGGAGTTGATGTTTTCCCATGCATAAAGTTCTAAACTATCATAGTGATTGATTTTTAGAGCTTTCCTAAGGCCACTAATAATTCTGGTGTTAGGAGATTTTTGTCATTCAAATGCAAGGGTTTTGTAGGATTTTTGGTGCACCTAAATGATGGTTTTAGTAGCTAGGCATCTGGCCATACTGTGGCCGTCACTTCATGACCTAATTAGTAATGAATCCCATAGAATGAAGGGTCCTATAGATGTTTTATGGGTCTCAATTTACTCATGAGGGCACCCAATTCCTTTATGGTTTGATGAGAAGAATATGCATATAATTTGTGATGGTCCTAAGCTCATTTGGTGAGCTAGACTATAGCATGGGATCAAATGAAGTGCGACCTAGAGGAGAGTAATTTGCAGGTATGAAGGCACTGACCCTATTGAATGTCTCCCCCTTGATACAATCCACGTATCACTCCGATTGAGGCCAAGGTGTGGAAGCATGAGAGCATTGGTGTTAAGCAGGCGAGTACAAGTTGACTAAGGAAGAAGCCATTAAGTAGACTACAGACTTGATCAGACCTAGGGATCCTCTATAGCACCCTGAGTAATTGTGAGTATGAATCCTGTGATCATGGTCATTAGTTGTGGCATTTTGCAAAAAAATCAATAGATAACACATGATTCAGGTGGCTAAGTTGGTGTTTGGTCATCCTAGGGGTTTGATCAGCTCGTCCTTTTGGAGTGGGTGCCCGCACTAAATTAGGCCATATGGTGCTCCAAATTATAGGGTTGGTGCTCTACTAAACTAGTGGGTTGGCCTGAAACACTTAATGAAGTTGGTGCCATCACTAGGATTTCTTTGTAAGTGAGTTCGTGATCTAACATAATTTTCAATGGTTTTTCTCCCCCTTTAGGGTAATCTAGTGACATATATTTTGTGTATCTCATGTACTCTCTATGCATCTTGTTCTTGTATATGTGCCTGTATTCAATGCTTAACTAGCTGGCACATATGGTCTCACGTTGTATGATGAATGGTTATTATGATTGGTAATGAATGATGAATAGACACATGGTTTAAAGTTTTAATAGACTGATATCACCCCCCTCTCAGTCTAATTTGTGCTTCCAACACCCTACATCTGGGGGTAAATCGAACATGCTAATTTTTCATCCATCTTCTACACAGGCCACCTAGACTATTTTTCATCTTGGGGGAACTTACCGCTATATAGTCCCTCAGGATCCACTTCCCCTATTTCCTGGGGGCATATCTTATCATATTGCCTCTACTTCGCCACATCTGTATGCCTATATCCTGGAGTATACACATCCCAACAATCCTATACACATATATCTCCCATCCCACATGCGCCGTCTAATCCTAACATATGTAACGCAATCCCTGTCCTATTTCAACCTATTCTTCCTATTTTACCCAGAATGCATCTACCCCTAGCGTGACACATATGCTCACCCTTTGACATGTTTGCAGGACTTATAGATGAAATTTGCATCCCAGGCGTGTACACCCTCCTTTTTTCATATACTTGGGTGTGTACCTATTTTTAAACATGTACACATACGCGTACCCGTCAATCTGACGCATGTCCGTGCGTGCATCCATCGAATCAACAAATGTGCATGCACACATTCACAAAAAAACACCTAATCTACCCTAAAAAGGATGTTAAAACCACATTAAATGCATAATGGACAAGAAGGGATAAGGCACTCACATAAGGTCCATCCACTAGGTCCCAAAGGAACTCTCGGATGTGATCTTCCCATCTCTGCTTGCTTGGTATCCTCGCCATATCACTCTAGGGCTCTCTCTCTCACTCGCGGTAAAAAATTTCAAGAGCTCTACCACAAATGAACTGGTAGTGATTGTTTTAACCCCCCGGGGTGGGTATATTAGGCTGATGTGGTGCCCTCAAGGCATGTTTTCTCTGTTGTGATCACTCAGGTACTTCTTCTAATTGAAATTATTACTTTTATATCTAAAATGATTATTTCTACTTTTATTTTACACATTGGAGTACTCAAAACCACCCTGTGGTCACTTCTTTGTCCTAGAAATATTTACGAATATTCCATGTGCCATTTTCTTATCATTTTTCTTTTATTTTTCCTCTCTTTTTCCTATCACGATGATTATTTTATTAAATAATCATTGTTGCTTGAAATTCTTTCTGCTAGGGCATTTTGTTGCTATCTAATACCCTTGCCTTTACTCTTAGGAAGTTGCACATGTTGTTAGGAGATATTTGATCTCTTATGTAATTATTTTGACCGATCAAAAATTTAAAAATTATAAAGCCATTCAAAAAGCCAAAAAAATCATAAAATTTTGAAAATGGACTAAAATTGGTAAAAACTCAGTTATAGCTAAAATATGTGTCTCTCACATGGAATTTATCTCGTATCTTGCTGACATTTTCACATGTTTTGAAACAATGACTCACAGATCACCTAACTCCACAATCATTTTTCAAAATCTATGCTACTTACTTTGTCTATAGTCTGGGGCACATTCAGTTGCCTCGTACTATTTTCATCATGCACTTTACTTTTCCATTGGATCCAAGTGTCCTCCATCCTTTCCCTTACAAATAAAAATTTCTTGGGGCATCATTTTAAACCCTTGAAATTTATTAGAACATTTGGGACTACATATCTATAATAAAATATTTGTGTAACTATCTTGAACATTGTTGGTTTGCATGTGTGATTGTACTTATTTCCACGTTAGATGAGTTTTTTTACTTCTCGTATTACATTCCATGTTTGTATTGTAAGGCGTTGTTGTTTTAACAAGGGTTTGTTGTTTATATCTTGAATTTTCATGTCATTTTAAACTTCTGGTGTATACTTACATTTTAATAAGGACCGATGATAAGGATTCTAAGAAAAATTATTATAAAACAATTTTTAGCACTGGTTTGTGGATAACTCAATACCCCCCTTTTCTTGTTATTGTCTCATCTTCTCTTCTATACTCTTTTTTATCGTTGATTGAGTTTCTTCTATCATCCCATTAACACTTGAGGGGGCATCATACCTTCATCCTACTAATTTTTCTTCTCCTCCTTCAAAAATTTTCTACTCATTTATACTTGTCTACTTTCTTTGAAGTGACGTAGCTTACGTCACCCCAAAGATGGGAAAATGTAATGTAGACACCCGTAGTTTTGTCAAAACACTATTATTCCTAGTAGTACACTAACTTTTCTTCTCCTCACAAATTGACTACATACCGATAGTTAGACCTATCTAACTCCTCTTTTTATGATAGTTTTTTTGTCATATTCCTCTTATAAGTCCACTAAGTAGGCTAATATAGCCTCTTATTGGCTAAATCCTCTTCTTATTCCCCTCTAGACCACTTTTATTAGCTTCTTGAAGTATCAATCCATTCCATTGGATTAGTTGATCCTCTCACAACTCTTTCAAAACCCTAATTTCTCTCTAAAACAAGACTAATTATCCTAACTTAGGTTAACTAGTCCTAACCGTGGTCAACCTCTTCTAAACCTAGTCAAATCTTACTTGTACTTGCTAACAGTGATTTTTGGGCTTTTTCATTTGTACCACATGTACCCAAATGTCCCACTTTCCCAAATGGAAAACTATAAGTAGCCTAATACCCCCTCTCATTTCCAAGAACACTTCTTCCCTCTAACATAAACTATAGTATTATTGTTAGGATTAAAAGTTTATTTCATTTATTGAGATATTTTATTTACCATTGCAACACATGCAATCATAGAGTAAATGGGAAGAACCATTGGCCTTGAAGCCATTAATGGTGAGCTCCCATTCTCTTAAGCACAAACTGATTGGTTAGATCCTTATTAGTCTCATTTACTTAAGCTTTCAAGAATAAAGGCTAGTTATATTTGTTGTTTTGCTTGTTTACTTCAAGATTAATGCATGAAAAGTAGGAACCCTTGTTCATTTACTATATGATGGTCCATTGATTGGTTTTGCACAAATATTTGGGGTTTCTTAGGTATTTTTACCCCATCTCCATAGATTTTGTAACTTTTCTTTGAACACAATAGGAGGTGGTTGCAGAGCTTGACTTAGCAATATCAAAGATATATTTAATGGATAAGGAGTTGGATCAACCTTAAGAAGAGGTTACTTATATTGACTTGGTAATTTTTGGTGTTTATACTTTCACCCATGTCTTGGATCTGGATATAGATAAAGATGATACAAAGGAGTAGCATTCCAAATTGATGTGGAATGATTATTGAGATATAATATTGATTTCCATGAATTTTGAGGATATTTTCACACATTTTCATGATGTTTTGTGGTCCAAAAAGGTTGACTGGTCAAAGGGTAGTTTTAGGTTCTCAGATAGTAGGGTCTAGTAAAGTGAGCACAAATTGAGCTACAAGTGGAATTTTGAGAAGATTAAAGTTGTGTTGGAAAGTAGATTCAAATATATTTATAGTGATATATTTCATGTCTCATGATTAGGTCATTTGAAAAGGTTTGAGCATTCTTTGATCAAGAATATTTTTTGCAGTTCAAGACAACATCTATTATGGTGAACATTTGACTTTATTTGATGAATGATGTGTATTCGGTGGTTCTTCCTATCACATGAAATGTGAAGAGGGATGGAATTTTCATCCAATTAATCCATTTGGAGATCTTTAATGCATGAATAATTGATTTTATGAGCTAACCTTTGGAAATAGATTTTTTGGTAGGTTGATATGGTGAAGGAAAATGGTGTTGTGGTTTGAAGTGAAATATGTTTCATGAATTATAACCTACTTATAAGTTTTTTACAAGTTCTACCATTTCTTTGGAGTGGTCACATGAAATTTTTTGGTTTATTAGAAGTGATTTGGTGGTCATATTAAGTTTCTAGGGTGCTAAAGGGTGTAGGAAACAACTGTTTTGAAGTTTTTAAAGGGAATTGGACCCAATAAATGAAATAATAACTTGTACAAATTATATTACAAGGTGGGAATAAGTGGAGTCTACAAAGGATTACATGGCAGCTACAATACCAAGGTTTTTGTGGGAGAATATTATCAGCAGGTATGGATTCCCATTGAGTTTCACAAGTGATAGGGTACTCATTTTCTTAATGAGACCATAGGATACTATAGGCAGAATTTATGGTTGTATACCATAAAATAAAACCCTTTCACCCACAGGCTAATGGAACTTCTAAGGATTTCAACAAGATATCGAGACATACATTGATGAATATTTGTGATGTTGGAAGGAAAGATTGGGATGATAAAGTCTTTGTTGTACTTTGGGCATACATGACAACTTACAAAAGATTAAACAAAGCCACACCATTTTAGTTTTTGTTGGGCATGGAGGTTGTTTTAACCATGGAATTCATGTTACCTTCTTTGTGTATTACACATGTAGGAGGTTTGGATAATGACTAAGAAGTTGAAGAGAGTATTGATAACCTGATGTAGTTGGATGAAATGCGCGTCATTGCCAGATGGAGTTAAAAGATAGAAAATTCTAGGAAAAAGGCATGGCATGATAGGAATCTTATAGATAAGAATATTGAAGTTGGAAATATGTTTATTCTTTATAAATCCATGTTCTTGTGCCACCCTGGAAAGCTCAAAGTGCATTGGTTGGGACAGTATGTTGTGACTTATATACTTGATTCAAGTATGTGTCAGTTACAGGTGCTATATGGGACATGGTTTCCTAGTTACTTCAACAAGAGTAGGCTGAAGCCCCACTATAAATAATTCTTCTTGTATTTTGTAATAAGGTAGTATTTCTATTTAGATTATATTTTCTTTAATACATTTCCTTTATATGTGTTTTTTTTTCATCATTGTTATTCTTTGTAAATTTAGTTCATTGTTTTGTGTAATAATCATGTTTGCGCACCAGAAGCTGATTACTATCTATTTAATTCATGCAAAGAGGACTACACATACTTTTAGTATGGGTGGAGTGTATAAAATATAAATGGATCAATTTTGAACATTCTCTGAAAGATGGGCATGCATATAGAAATATTGTGCAAGTGTTTAAAGTAAAGGCATGACTATAGAAATATTGTTCATGAATGAAGACCATGTATGATTGAATGGATGCATAATATAATGTGAGGTAGGCTATAACATGATAAACTACTTGGTAAAATTTTTAGTGGATAGGTACTTTAGCATATGAAGGAGCACAAAAGGAGGTATGTGGCCAAGGAGTAGTACGCATGCCATAAGGTTATGACTGAGGAATGGAAAATTCAACACGGTAAAAGGAAAGAAATGCCAATTTAATGCTAAGTATGGTGATAGGTGGAGAATAATAAATTCAAAAAAATTCAAAATTTATAAAAGGTGGTGTTGTGAAATCATTTTTACCTTTTCGATTAAGAAGAATTCAAGTGAGTTGAAGAGTGAGTTGAATGTGAAATTCGAAGAGTTGTGATACGAAACTAAACAAGATAGAATTTTGCATGGGATTCGTTGGAGATCCATTAGAATAATTGTTTGAGAAAAGAAAAGGTGTGCGGGGAGGAAAAATCAGTATTTAGGGTTTGATTTTGATCTAGGTCACATAGATTTTTAGCTAAGACACGTGGGTTTTGAGTTGTAGAGCTCAAATCGACTAAAATAACACATTTTTATAGTCACTATGGCACCTAAGAGAACACCTAGAGTGGCTACAAGGGATATAAAATAGAAGCAATTTGAAGTAAAAGTTGAAGACACCATCAGAAGTTGATTTTCAAAGATGCAACATCCAGAAGGGGTTATTATGGATTGCGATTGGGAGTCAAAAATTTAGCATTTCAAAGTAAGTGACTATAACCATATAAATAAGAATAAAAAAGATGAATTGGACAAGCTACTAGTAGTAAAGAAATCTATGAGAACAGAAAATGATATGGTTGTGTATGACGACACGAAGGAAAAGTTGTTGTCAAATGTAAGAGTTTTAAAACTTTATGAACTCCCTTACTTTGGAAAACCCAAAAATTTGTATCAGTGGGTGATGAGAAGAGTCCATGAGGAATTATTCTACTTTTTTGGGTGATGAATGAGGCTTACTATGTCCATGATTGGGAAATTAACAGGACTAAGGAGTTTGGGTATTGAAATAGGCAGTGACCTCACTAACAAGGATGGAATAGAAGTGTCTAAGAAAGTTTTGGATTACATTAAGGAAGGGCACAGGATGGATATCCCTAAGTTGTAGAAGTACCTAGTTGTTTAGGTGGTAGCATACCTCCTCACTAAACTAAACAATCAAGAACATTGGTCACAACTGAATAAGGCATGGTTACATGTCGCAAAGAAGATGATAGGAGTAGTTTACAATCTAACTAGCATTATTGTTGAGACCATTATTGAAGAGGTGCACCAAGGTGAGAAGATAATTTTTTACATGATCCTTTTGTCTCTTATTTTTTAGAAATTGGAGTGTCTGATAGGCCAAAAGATAACATGTGGCAATACCCTGAGGAGAAGAAACCTCTTATAGAGAGATTTACAAAGTATACATGTGATGGATCCATGAGCAGACCCTATAAGAAGAGAACAACACTTTAGCATGAGATCATGCACATTACGTTTAAGGAAGAATGGAGAATACCTAAGGATATTCTTTTAGTATTGGACAAACATGTACAATTTACAGTTTACTAGCATTTTTACATAGGGAACTTTGGCATGAAGGATGGAAAATGGAGCCCTTGGTGCAAGCTCCCATATGGCTTCACTATGCAGTACTTCTAGGCATCGGTACATAGTTTATCAAACACATGTAGTTTTATGTTTAATGAAGAAAAGGTGGATTGTGAATATCATACACTCTGGAAGACATATGTCTACATGAGTAAGTTTGTGCATTGAAAAATTGATTTCAGATGATATTAATATTAAATCTATGATTTTGGAAATTGGGAAGTCTAGGGAAGATCTTTTATACATTTACCTTAGGACCAAGTTGGAAAATGGAAAGTATGTTGAAAATGAATTCAATATCCCTGGACCGCCCAAGGGAAAACATACTATAGGCACACTGTAGGATAAAGAGGACACTTTTCCCCTTGATGATGAAAAAGAAGAGGAACTTAAAGAGACATTAGTGGCTTATAGCATATAGGTAGGAAATATCCAACAGTGGGAGAAAAAATATCATGCAATCAAACACCTACTGGGAAAGAAGATGAGGAATTTTTGGAAATAAGTGCTATAGAGGAAAAGATAGAACATGGTGTTGGGGAGCCATAGTTCAAAAGAGTGTTTAGAAGAACAAAAACTCAAGGTGTGGGACCTTCACAACTACTATGGAGTTCGACTATGACTTCCCCTATGAAGGCAGAACTAGAGAAGAAAAAAGTGAACAAGTAAATTCCTAGGAAGGATAGTGAAGGTGAGAAATATGAGGATAGAACATTGAGAACTCCGATCAATACTAAGGATATTAAATATCCTTGGGATTAAAAATTGAAACAGGATACAAAGGATCTGAAAGTGCGGGATATAGACAGTGGCTCCACATAGAGATACCTAAAGATAAGGTTGAGCCATTTGGTGAGCCTCTTGGTGCTCAAACTAATGGAAGACTAGTGCTAGATTTGGGCATACACATTCCTAAGGGTAAGCGCTATGGAAAGGAGAAGGGGGAAGAAATATATGAAACTCCTACATTTAGGTATGTTAATGACCTGACCAAAAATATACGCACTAGGTTCCAAATAAATTTGGATCTCAAGGACCTGTATGGTTGGGAATTGGTGGATTAAGATATGGTGACCACGTGCACACAGAAAAAACTATCCTAGACCATGTAGACTCATATGAATGAGCCTAATTTTGATGTGTGTGAAGAGTCATGCATCTCACACAGAATGAAGAAAGTTTCATATTTGTGCCATGTAATAGTTAAGACTACTTAGATCTCAAATGAATAGCTGAGAAATGCACTAACAAAGGTATCTGCAAAAGTTATGCACATAAACATAGATAAAGAAGAAACTATTCGAGATCTTCTAGAAGATGAAAAAGATAAAGATACCAAGATAAAGCTGCTAATGGAGGAAAAGGATAAAGTTGATGAAAAGGTGAGCACATTGGTGAGTATGGCAGAACAAATTGGAGATGAAATTTTGAAGGAAAGGCCAGATCTGGAAGATAAAGTGCCAGAAAATTTCCCCTCTATAATGCACTATTTGCACACACTTGTTCATATGGTGATAGATGAAGGTCTAGTGTGCATGCCAAAACCAAAGGATACTACAACAAAGGTAGAAAAGGATAAGGCAACAATAACATGAAAAATTACTAGTTATGAATCTATACTGCATACCTTGAAGGACGAATTGAAAAATGTAGATTTGGCATTAAATATGTGCATGGTCCCTGACGTACTAATAAAGACAAGGACTATGGAAGATGAGGAGGATTTCATTAAAGCAATGAAGAATGAAATATTTTGGCATGAGGAGAGGCTCACTTTGGTATCGAAGAAGCATGATGTGCTTGCAGAAGCCCAAAACCCGCACAAGGAAAGGATTAAGGAGATTGAAATACTCATTGAGTGGAGGATGGATCTCACAGACGGGATGATCTTGAGCCTAGAAAATATTCTCAGTGTGTTACACAATGAAGGTGATAACATGACTTTAGATGAGTTAGATGGGGTACTAGCAGACATCCCTGAAAAAACTAAAAAGGTGTTAAGTGATTGGAATTATCTTGAGGTAGAGATAAAGGTTGAATATCTAGAGTTAATCCTACTTGTAGAGGGATAAAACATCCAAGTATTCTTTATTATTTATGTACCGTTATTCTTTCATTCCTTATTCTTTACTTCTTGGAGATATAATTCAGGATTAACCATTACCAGGGGTGGAAATGAAGTAAGTGTGGGGTAATGTTGGGTTGATGAATTTTAGCCTAAGTATTAAAGGTGCATAAGGATTAGGAGCGAAGACATAGAGTGCATATGTGCATGCATGGGAAAATGTGGAAACAAGACTTATCCTTTTTCAGTATAAGGCTAGATATAGATGTTGAGTGTGGAGCATGTTTTGTAGAAGACTTGGAAAGCACGCAAAAGGCTATTTCAGACAAGTGGAATATCAAGAAACATGCATAGTTTTGGAGGTATTAATAAGATTAGACTACATTTATATTATTAGGTAATCTATTATTAGCAAGATTTCATGGTTTTGTATTTATCATGTAAGGACACATGGGTATTCTTAGCATACAACCTTTTTGAGGGTGCATAGATGGTAATGGGTAAGTCCCCACCCTTATCTATGTATTGATTTGCACAGTTTAAGATCATCAATGTTTTGTAAAATTTATGTTGTTGGTTTATCTTGCATGTGGTTAATATCTAGTCTAGTTTATCTTATGCATTGTACTTGATTACTAGTAATGGATCTAGAATATTTATATGATCATGCAAACTCCTTGAACAAGTTTCCATAAAAGAGGGACTTGGCACCCTTCAAAACTTTGGGTGAGAACTCATTGTTGGTTGAGTGATGTCCCAACGCACCTTGGGTTGTTTGTGAAATAATAAGACTATACTATGAATGAGAAATTCGATCAATGCAGGAAGATTTCTAAGGATTCTTACTTTTGATTTTTCTTTTTCTTTACTTTATGAGACAGATCGTTGATCAATGAGGGAAGTCTTTGCCATCATGATATAAAGGGAGTAGTCATCCTTTGAGAGAGTGGTCTACTTTTTTATTTTATGCTTTTTTGACTTATGATTTTTTATTTTTGACAAATGTTAGGGATAATATATGGATGATAGTTGTCCTTTGAGGGATCAGTGTATACTTCTTAATTTTTTATGCTTTTACGAATATTTTTCCTTCGAGGGATCAGTCTATTTCCTTTGAATTTTATAGGGAAGAGATAGGGATGGTTAGGTAGACCACTTCGGAGGGGATAATGAGTGTACAAGTAATACCCATGGACCGTTAGAGTGGTTTAAATAGGTGAATAATAGGGTGATGGATGAAATGATCATGGAGTTCTAACCAATAAGGAAGAACCTATCCATAAAGAATATACTATGAGTAGAGCTATGGTGCCCATATTCAAGGTAACATATAAGGAAGTCACGATAAACCACACAATTCCATATCACTACAATGAAAGACGGAACGGATAATGATGGAAGGATGACCACTAGGATGGCTAAGTGAAAAAATATAGGTATGCTAACAATAGAATGGTTACAAATGCAATGCATTAAGAGGTTTTGTTTCTAGTTTACCATTAAGGGAATCCAAATGATAGGCCACAAACCCGTACTTAAGCATGATAATGTGAGGTCCAATTCAATTGGGAGAAAAATTTTGATATTGGATCCTTTCTATAGTATTGAAATTTTGATTTTCCTTAAGGAAGGATAAGATGATAGATTTTGGAAGACTAGATAGAGTGAGATAGATAACATGGAATAAAAACTTATGAGTTATCTTTTGAATAGCAAGGAAATATGTGTCCATGGCAAGACGAAGATGGCCATATAAATTGGGCTTAAGATGAGGTATGGTGCCTTAAGAGACACATAAAGATAGTCATAAGGGTGGACTTAGAATGAGATGTAATAATAAAGAGGTGGATTGGATAAGGTGAAATAACAAGTTGGATGAGAGATAATTAAATTTAGATAAGATGACATGAGATTTAGAAAAGATGATGATTCAGAGGAAGAGGGATAGCCTAATAACATACCAGTCCTAGAATTATTGTGGATATTTATAGAATTTTGGGTAAAAGGACACAATATCATTGTTGTCCATGGGATGTTTAGATGAAGAAGGAGATGTGAGAATACTAAGAGAGGGGAGTGAATTCTCCCCTGGTTAGAGATGTTGTTATTGGCATGGTATCTTAGTAGGTGTTATCAATGATGAAAAACTATATTAATTACAAATTTGATGTTGTAAGATAATATTATGATGATGTATGTGGTGCTAACATGATGGTTCAGATGTATATCAACTACTATAGTGGGATTCAATGAGGTATGCTTGATCTAACAAGCCCATATAGGTACCTAGGAGGTATTGATTAGTAGTGTGAGCTTCTTAGTTTCTTAGGAAGCATTTTTACATGATTTATTATAGGTTTTGAGGGTTCTTGTGTACTCATAATAGTATCATAGTGTATGTACATGTGGTTCACCATATTACAAGTGCTTACTGGGAGGAAGTATGCTTTCTTGGAGGTATGACAGAGTGTGTTAGAGACATTTGAGATCATGGATGCATGATATAAGGTATATCATGGAAAATGAGGTATGTTTCAATCATTTTATGAGGTTTCGTGTTTAGTTATTTAATTATTTCAGTTGTCCCTAGTTGTTACTCTGAGGATCTAACATGGAAGCATAGAGAAGTATTTGTAAGTGGAGAGATGGAGATATGGCGTTGAAATTTTGTTTAATGGATATGTTATAGGGATGATTCATAGTGCTCTCAGAAAAATTCCAGGTGCCTATGTTGTGTATTTTTTTAGATATGTTTGCTTTTGTAAAACAGGGTCAAGAATAAATAAAAATCAAGCTTGAATTTGAATTTTTGATATTCATTGTGAATAGTGTTATTTACATGGGACCTTTTGGATTCTAGGGATGATTCTAAGGTTATTTTATAATTTTTTATAAAAATATTGAGGTAATTTTATCGTCACATTTTTATGAACGAATGTTAAGAAGGTAAATGGGTCTAAAACCCTAGTTAAACCCTAACTATGAGTAGTTTGCAGAAAGTGAAGTGTTGTGAAATTTTTTTGATTGTTTCATAAAAATTTATGATTTGATGTTGTGTAGTACTCCTTGATCTTTCCATATATGTATGGTTGAGGTCATGATGATATGTGGGCCCCACCTAAAAATAGTAGTTTCTGGGAAAGAAGGATATAGATAAAGATGGTACAAAGGAGTAGCATTCCAAATTGATGTGGAATTATTATTGAGAGATAATATTTATTTCCATGATTTTTTAGGATATTTTTATACATTTTCGTTATGTTATGAGGTCTAAATAAGTTCACTGGTAAAGGCTAGTTTTGGGGTTTCAAATAGCAGGGTCAAGTAAATTGAACATAACTTGAGCTAAATGTAGAGGTTGGATATGATTCAAGATGTGTTGAAAATTATATTCATATATATTTCCATTAATATATTTATTTCCTCATTATAAGGTCAGTTAATAGGGTTTCTAGAGCATTCTTTATGTAAGAATATTTTTAGTAGTTTAAGACAGCATCTGTTGTGGTATAAGTTTTATGTTATTTAAAGCATGACATTGATTTTTTTATTCTTACTATCACATGTAATGTAAAGAGGGATAAAAATTTAATCCAATAAATACATTTTTAGATCTTGAATGCATGTATAATTGATTTTATGAGTTAAGCTTTAGAAGTGGATGTTTTGGTAGGTTGATATGGTGAAGGCACATGGTGTTGTGATTTGAATAGAAGGATGTTTTACGAATTATAAATTATGAAGACATCTTATACAGGTTCATAAATTTCTTTTTAGTGGTCACATGGCATGTTTTGGTTTCGTCAAAGTGATATTTTGATCAGATGAAGTTTCCAGGGTGCTAAAGGGTGCAGGAAATAATTGTTTTGAAGTTTGCAAAGGGAACTGGGCACAATAAATGAAATAATTTGATTGGTTTATTAAATGTGTGACCATATTTGAATGTTTTATTATGTGTTACTCATATGTAAAGGGTTTTAGGTCATAAAAAAATATATTTTTGAAGTAAGGCCATTTTTAAGAATGTGCACATGGGGTCTTGAGCCATTTTTGGCATATGTAATGGGGTTTTAGCTAGGATGACCTACTTAGGTAATATGTGGATGTTGTAATTAAAATATATGAATGTTATAGAGATATATGGGTAAAAATTATCATAAATAACTAGCCTCTTTTGGTTTGGAAGGAAGAAAAGCATATTTAATTGTTTATTTGGTTCATTTTTGAACTAGTGCTCTTGGAGGGAAGAAGTAAGACCTAGAGGGATATGTTTTGTAGGTATGTGAGAATGTTTTGAATACTAAGGAAAATAATAAAAGGTTTAGGAAAATCAGATAGCGTGATAATAAGAGGATAGAGTGAAGAAAGAAAGAGAAAGAGCAAGTTTGATGCCCGAGGGTATGAGCTAGGGTTTATGAGCTGAATTAGTGATCTCCATTAGTTGTGGTAGAAACATTTTTAGATATCAAACATCTTTAGGTGGCTAAGTTGTTTCTTGGTCATCATCAGGGGGTTGTATCCTCATTGTGCAGTGGGTGCTTCACTAAACTAGGGGTTGGTGCTCCTTATGAAGTTAGTACTTCACTAAATTAATTTGGATTTTGTAATATAAGTATATTTTCATTGGTTTTTCTTCCCCATGATGGTTTTCCACTTATATATTTTGTTCTTGTACATTCTCACTTGATTGTGCTTATGTGGTTGAATATTTCATGTTGCTGATCACACTTGGATGGATGGATAAATGTTAATGGTGCATATGTGTTAATATAATTTTTTTTTACGAAATTGTAGGAATGATTCACCCCCATCCTTCTTAGTCCCTTGTGCTTCCAATAATAGGTATTAGATCAAGTCCTTGTGAAGAAATTTTAGGAACTTAAAGGAGATCCTAGAAGCACAAATGACTAAGTCTGTAGATATTTGGAGAAGAAAGTATGAGATTATTGAGTCTTCATTTTTTGGATTGTAAGATACAATGGATTAAATGGATAAATATTATGATCTAGCTATCAAATATTTGAAATATCAAGTGGAAAGTTTGTCTAATGTCCTAAAGGAGAAAGAATGTGTTTTTTCCAAGTATGAAGAAAAATTAAAGGCACTTGAATCATATTTGGAGAATGCGTCAAGTAGATTGAAGATGTATGAGAAGATTAAGAAGAGCTCTAAAGATCTTGATAATGTTCTAGAAGGAAAAAGGGCCATAGATGACAAAAAATTCCTAGGGTTTGAAGTAAATAATGATGATAAAGTTAGTAAAAGAACTAAATCTGCTAAGAAGATGAAAAAAGGGAATATCCAAGAAGGTCTAACATAGTTAGACAACCTAGTGTTATGAGGTATGGCTCTCTATTGAATGGATATTATTATGATTTGTCATGATTTTGGTCATAGAGATTGAGATTTCCAAAAGAGTATTTCAATGAATGAATTAGGTGTCTTCAAGGGTGAATGCTACTCATTGTTTGGATATGAACATAGAGCTAAACATTGTGGATAAAATCTAAGGGTGTTTGAACCTAGGAGGACTAAGAATGGTTTTGTGTGCCATAAGTGCCACAAACAAGGTCATATTGCTAGATTTTTTGTTCAAAATGGGATTCTAAGAGGTTCTTGTAGATTTAAAACATCAAATGGAAGGGTTTACAAGAGAAAAGATAGTCCTATGAATGAATCCAAGGTTGTTATGTCAGATCTAAAGGTCAAAAAGGAGGTTAATCAAGTCAATAACATACTTTCTTAGCCTAATCCTGCAAGGTCTATCAAAGAGGGTTCTCGCGGCATCAAGGAAGGGTTAAAATTATCTCTAAAGGGTATGTTTTCTCAAATTCAAGAAGATAATTGGTGCCTTCATGCCTCAGTTCATGAGAAGTTTAAGAATCTAGGAGGTTGGAATACCTCTAGATTGATAAGGTGTGAAAATTGACCCCTACCTTGTTTTTGATTAGTTCTTGCTCTTATAGGTGTCTGAATTTTGAGTCATAAGGTCTTCTCATGGTATTTATTGGTCTTAAATATTTTTTTCATCATGTTGAAGTTTTGAATTGTCTAAAGTAAGGTCTTAGATTGAAATACTTGTATCTCAAGGTCTATAATTTTGTTGTATCTTTAATTGATGTATCAAGGTCTCAAGAAGTGAGTCCCTTTTGTAAGGTCCACATAGTATGAGAATAATTATTTTTAAGTATGTCATATCAAGATTCCATAAGCCTTATCATCTTCTTGTGATATTTTAAGTTATGATCAGTCTAGAAATGTATGAGTATAAG
Source organism: Taxus chinensis (assembly GCA_019776745.2). NCBI lineage: Eukaryota > Viridiplantae > Streptophyta > Pinopsida > Cupressales > Taxaceae > Taxus > Taxus chinensis. The sequence goes on along the minus strand of CM034146.1, from coordinate 79,606,036 downwards.
TCTCTGAAGTAAAGACAATTTTGTGGTTTTAAGTAAAGGACTTACATTGATCCAAGGATATGAATTATGATAATGTATGTTGTTCTCTATGTGTTTTTGTCTCAAGTCTAATGGTATGGATTCTAAAATCTATGATCATGTAAAGGTTTTTTGTGAAAAAGTGTTTGTGGTGTTCATATTGATATGTTTGAGTCTTATGAAGTGTCATGTGGTCTTCATTGGTTGTAAATGCAAGTGTTAAGCATGTATACGAGTCCATAAGAGATCTTTTCATCCAAATTGATTTTTGCTAAATAAATGAGTGTCCTCAAGTCATAAATAATGTGAACATGGTCTAATAGATTATCTCAAGGATATGTAGTTAATTATTGAGGGTTCCTTAGTTGAAAATGGTCACAAATGTGCTTGATAGAATCTCTAAGGTGCATCATATCATGATAAATTTAATCCTTTAAAATATGAAGATCTCTTTGGGATCTTGAAGTGGTCTAAGTTTTCCTTGAGTATGAGTTGATGATTTGAAGGAGTTAATAATCTGTATCAAGAGTAATTTTTTAATGGTTTAGTTATATGCTGAGTCAAACTATGGGTCTAAGTCTTGATAACATAAGTGTAAGTACTTGATAGTTAAGAATATCAAAGGTGTAATTTTTGTCAAAGTTGTCTTAAATCTTAAGTTGGTAGGGTATATGAAATATTTATTTAATGAATAACTATTTCACTGTTTGAGTCCACTATCAAGTGGATATCCTTTTTATTCATAGTAAGAAAGTGGTGTCTCTGTCAATATTCTCTGATTAAGCATGTTGTTCATGTGAGAAGCCAATAATCTCATTAGAGGAGTATGAATATGTATATGTTTAAGGTCAAATAGAGATCAATGTCAAGTTGAAAAATGACTTAAATTTAGTATGTCATGATCAGTAGACATGTGTTCTTAGTAAAATAATAATAATGGTTTGTTTCATAGGACTTGTATGTAAAAACTTGACCTACACAAGCTGTAAATATCAAGAAGAATACAAATGTTGTATTTTACAAGGTTTCCAGGAAAGGTTTCTAAGTCAAGGAAAAAAGAAAGATAAGGTTCACAGTATGAAAAGTGATCTATAGAAAATGATTCCTCAAGAAAGCAAATGGAGTATGTCTCGGGAATGTATATGTAGGGTGATCTTGACAAGGTTGTATAATCATGGTAGATATGTATAGGTAGGGAGAAATTGATGAAAGGATTTGTTTTCCAAGACTTTGCAACTTCTTCAGAACATGGAAGGCCAAAATTTAGTTTTTCAGTCAATATGAAGTAGGATAAACCTACTCAAAGTCCTAAGAAGTCTATATGAAGAGCATGATGTAATTCTATGATCATGTAAAGGTGAAAATACTATAAAACTAGGTTATAATTCTAGGTGCAGTGATTTGAAGTATTGTGTGTTCTTTCCAACAAGAATATTTGTAAGTGGTTCATTTAAGCTCACATAGGGGTATCAGAAAGGAAAAATGATCATCTACAGTAAGAAGTATGAAGGCTTGACATATTCAACCTATGCAAAGATATGAAGGAAAGTGAGTTTTTTGTGCTTTATGGGCTTGACAATGAAATACCTAAATTCATGTAATCCTTAATAAATACTTATTGTCTCATTAAAAGGTTGATATGCCAATAATGTCTTAGTGTGATAATTATCTTGAATAAGAGAAAGAAACATTACAATACTCAATAAGATGTGTAAATAAAGAAAAAATATAGAAGGGAATGTATGAGACTGACAATTTTGAAGAGCTCCTAGATGAAAATTTAAAATACAGGTAAGAGGGTTTGATCATTGAAGACTCTAATGATTTATTGTATTGATCCTATGAATGCATGTATCAAGATGGAGAAATCTCAATAAAGTTATTAAAAGGAGAGCTATAGGTATACAGTCATTTTCAGAGCCATATGGAAGTTGAAGGTTTATACAAGTTCAAGAGGTATTAGAACATAAATATGTTACTTTCCAAAGTGATTCTCATGAGGTATATATCTTTTCTCTTACCCATGAATAATATTAATCCATGATCAAATGTGTTTCTATGACTGAGTGATTTCTTCAAGGGTTTGAAGTTAGAAAACCTATGTTTTATCATGCTCCAATACAAATCTATGTGTGTTAAAACAGAGGAATATCAAGTGAAAAAGATGTTTTCAAGATTCCTAAAAGTATTTATTTCAACTTATTATCTGCATAAGGCCTCAAAATATCTATCTAGGAGTAAGGTAAAAAGTTACTACATTAATAATTTGGTATGTATTCTAAAGTTTTCAAGAGTCTTGGAGTTGTTAGAGATAAAAATATGGTATTCTCAATCCAAATTTTCCTAAAGTTATGTAATAGTGGTTTAAGGAAATATGTATTGAGGTTAGCACACTATTTGTAAAGATAATATATGAGATCTAAGCATACATTCAAATAAAAGTGGATATTATACCAGAAGAAATACACAAAACAAGAGATATAAATCAATATAAGATTTAACTTGGTTCACCCAGTGTGGGATATGTATAGAAAGAAACAAGCTAATATATTATCTAAATATTTCACAAGATATGCAATGAATATTTACAATCTTTGACACCTTTCACTCAAGTTTTTTCTTCTTCTCCAAGAATTCTCTCTCTCACAATTATTCTTACAATAATCATCAAATTTTGAAAGTTCTTCTTAATTCTTACTTCTAAACCCTAGGTTTCATGCTTATATAGGCATATAGAAAATTAGGAAACATAGCCATGCAATTACAATCAATAAATTTACTTTAATACTAAAAATAGATCTAATTCCCAAGAGTTAAATAAAACACTCCCGCACAGGTAATCGACATCAATTATCCCTAACTGGTACTGGTTCCTCCTTTCCTGACCGATTTTGGTTACTATATTTTCCAACAAGTTTCATAATACATGCTAATCTGAAGTAATTGAGCTCCACAACTCAAAAATCTCCCACTTGGAGATTAATTGCTACACCATACCTGTACAACGTCATTCTTAGATCCTTTGCTTTGTTTCTTTCTCTTCAAGTATCAAACTCGAAGAGCAACAAAAGTGGAGTTTAGCTCCAAATTCTCCTTTTCTAATAGATTCATTAACATATCCGCATGGTTCTTGTAACACTCGGAACTGTTGTTACTTCCTCCTGAGCATTCAAGTGTTGATATATGATTTCTTCTGTAAAAGGATGTGTTCCTTTGATTGTGAAGTCATGCTTGATATGTACTGTATCTTATTTGCTATTGAAGATCTTTGACTGAGTCGAAATATGATTGGAATCTTTTATTTCTTTCATTTTTCACCTGAGTTTAATCTGATCTCGGAATGAATTGTGGATTTATCCATCTATAAGACCCAGCCTTGGATCAATGGCATTGATCCAAGAGATGCTTTAAGTTTATTTGGGATGAACATAAATTATAGACCTTACGCAGCTTGTAAGGTCTGAATGCGTTGAATAAGCTATTCCGGAGTCTAACTTAGGCTAATCATGTTAAATGAATTAGTTCCCGATATCGTAATATCTGGAAGGTCTTGATCGTGGGCCAGGTAATAAATTTAGATACATTTATTCAACTAGCTTATTGGCAGTGCTAGAGTGAATCCTTTTTCGTGAATGTATATCTGTAGGTTATTATTCTGAACATTCTAAATGTTAGACCTAAGCTGTATTTATTAAGGTTAATAACCTAAACCTAAACTATAACCTATGGGTTAGATTAGTGTTAATCTAACCTAGGCCTAAGCTATAAGCTAAATGTTCTAAGTTAGCAACCTAGCGCTAATGAGGTTAGACTAAGTATCATCTTAAATCCTAACCTATGCTTCTAACCTAACAAATGTTAGTGGAGGAAGGGGACCTATGAAGGGATGTGAGCCATGGGTGGTAGTTTCTATAGCATTAAATGGGATGGATAAGTATGAAGGACAAGGAATTAGCAGAGGTTTCAACGGCTAGTGAAAGCCGACGTGGCAAAGTCACCAAGTTTGGAAATGGTCTTTGATTTGTTTTTATCCATCGCCAACTATGGTGGTCAGTGGCAATGGAGATTGAGTGGGAATTTTAGAGTTAATACAATTAATGAACTCTGTCTTTGAGCTCAGATTTCTCAGGAAGACATGCAAAATGGAAAACTAGTAGTTTGTTTGGTTTTTCATGCGCTTCGGTTTTCTCTCTGTTTGATCACTGGTTCTTCGCACTAGTCTACTTGGTGTTGCATGGCAAATATGAGAGTAACTAGCTCTTTTCTCTGTCAAGGAAATTTTATAAGGCATGGAAATAACAAATTATTGTTATTGAATCTAACGTGGAAAAAGAGAAGAAGGCTTGAGATCTTTTAGTGGTCTTCTTCAGATTTTTAAGTAACATTACCAGGCATGTTAGGCCCTAACGTTTAAAAATCTTGTTTTCTTTCAAATGATTTCATTAGAACAACTCTGTTCAGATGATTTTTGGGATCAGTTGGTTTTTATGGTAGCTTTGTGTGAATTAGTTGTTGTATCTTCTTACTGGCTCGATTTTTCAAGTGAACCCTTGATGGGTGTGCATTTTGTTTCGAATGGATGTATTATCTTGCTCTGTTTTGCATTCCGGATAGATTTTGTAGAAATTTTGCAAGGAAAATATATGAATTCGGCTATGTAGGAGTCCATGAATTGTTTTCTTGTTTGATTCAGACTTCATTCGATACCTTGTTGTTTCCACTTGTTGAAAATGATACTGTTGGATTTCTTAAATGTACAGTATATACGACTTCTTTAAAAGTTTTGGCGTGAGTAATATATGTTATGGTTGCTGAATCTTGTTGGATCTTGATATAATATTTAAGTTACTTCTGATTGGATAACTTGTTGTCTTTATAGTATTTGAATGCAACTTTGTAGAAGTTTCCCCCCTTGTGTTATAATTATGGGATTTAATCCGTTGATAGTTTGCAATATATTTATATATATATGAAATGACTCTGTGGAGTCCTTGGAATGTTTCGTATATTTTGGACTTCTGTAGAAGTCATAAATGTGAATACTATTAATTTGATTTAGTTGGAGTCCTTGAGGGGTAACTGGTAATATGAATTCTGTTGCCTTGTTATGAATACTTTCACTTAGCAATGAATTTCGTTAGTACAGACTCAGTTGGAGTTCTTTCTATGTTTCATCTTCTGCTTAAGCTTTGAGTGAATACTGTTGTTATTGATTCAGTTGAAGTCCTTCATATGAAACCAGTGTCTCTGCTTCTATATAAGCCTGGTTGTGAATACTTATTATTATTGGCTCTGTTGGAATCCTTAATATATATATCATGTATTTTGGCTTCTGTAGAAGTTAGTCGTGAATGCCATACATTCTACTTCTGAAGGAGTTCAGATGTGAATATGGTAGGTTATTGTTTTGGTTGGAATTTGTTGAATTTGATATGTATCTTGTATCTTTCTACTTCTGTAGAAGTTTATTTGAATAATACCACATGGGTAAGACTCCTTTTTAATCCTGGAGGCGTATATTATGTTTTCTCTTCTGAATAATCTCAGTTGTGAATACTATTGTTATGGAATCAATTGGAATCCTTGATCTGTTGTCATATGAATTCAAATTCAATTTAAACCTTTAATATAAGTAGTGGTTGAATTTGGCACTATTGGAGCCCATGATATGTTGTGTGTTGGTGCGATTCTCGATTTTTGTCCTTGTTGTGTTTTAGTAGGGATTAGATTGAACTATATGTTGATGAGAGTTTCGAATCAGTGGGATTGTTCTTGTGTTTGAGCATGATTACATCTTCTGTTAGCGTGAATATCTAGTCGTGTGCTTGACTGAAGTAAAGAGCTATTAACTGCACCTTGACAAGCGATGGCGTTGGATATTTTCTCATTGTTGAATAATATGGAAGGTTATGTGGAGTCTATTTGATGGATTATTCATCACTGCCTTGTCATGAGAGCTACTGTGTTGTTCAGTAAGTTACAAGCAATTTTTATATGTGTATTTTGACGAACTGTAGTTCTTCCTGTGGTCTCGACTGGCTTAGTCGCGGGTGTATAATGTGATTGCATTACTCTTAGGTGGATGGTACAGTCATGAGCATGTTTGGAAGGGACATTTGAATGTCTCGGTTTCTTTCTCTTCTGCTGTAAAGCATATGTTGATAAATTTATATTTAATTGTTGGATTGTAAAACATACTGATGGATTCATGAATAGTTAGGATATTCATTTTGTTGAATATAATGGCCTGTTGGATGTTTCTGTCCTTGGGATTCATATGGATAGTGGTTTTTGATACATTTGTTCTTCTTGGTCACTAATATTTATGATGAAATATCTGAAAAGTATGTAGGACTATTTAGTAACTATAATATGAGTTACGCGTTTATAGTCATGTTTGTATTACCAGAGCATAGTCTGAAATATGTTTACATGTTTGGTGAAATGATTTCATTTAAACAGGTTGTTTAATGAAAAAAATTGGTGGATTGCATTTGTTTTAAGAGTTAGTGCTTATCATGCTCAGTTCATCGAACTGACCCGTGTTGACAATTTTTGCAGATGGTTGCCGTAAGTGGTAAAAGCACGCAGATCTGCTAAGATGTTCAGATTGTTTAATTTGGTTTTATGAAGAATTATAGCTTGATTCTCTGAATGTACTACTAGAAGAAAGATGTTCTTTTGCTGTTGAGTATTGTATCAAGTATGCTGAATGCATAAAATGTATTTGATTAGCTTGAAAGGAATGAAAATAGATATTTTTTACTTATGTGTTTGTATTCGTATCTTGATGGTTTGACCTTCTTCAGTTCGAATGATCTTGAGAGTATTTTTATTATTGTATAAGGTGGAGACTTTTTTGATTATCTAAGTAAGCTTGCAATAATTTGTGACTGAATACTTATGATTGTTTAGTAGTTCTAGTATGATCTATCTAAAGCTAAATTGGAATTTAGATCACTGTCTTTCTGGAAGCTAGGGTTAAAATAAACCTGAACAGGAAGCTAAATGAGCTGAATAAATTATTACTTCCTAGTCTTGATCTAAATCAAGCCAACGTTTAATTGGAATCTTAATCACTATATCTCGATACTAATAAGTAAGATATAAATTTAGTTATGAGAACTGATATAAACCTAAAAAAGGGTTTGGTTAGCAATCTCATGTGAAGGTTGATGGTTATTGTCCAATTTCGTTGATTTAGAATTATGTATATTCTATGAACTCCTCGAAGGGACCTCAAGTCTTAATAACTTCTCTTATGTAATGGGTTTTACTATGAAAGGTCATTCTAAGGTGAGGAACCCAGGGATTGGGAAAGACTAACCTTAAGGGAGTATCTTTTAGTATAATTTTAACTCAACGTATGTAACACTTATTAATAAGTAGATCTTTTCAAGGTGGATTTAAAGGTTGACGACACAAGTCAACTACAGGGTTGTACCTTCGAGAAGATTAGGATCTTCTCGAAGATACAACAATGCAGGTGACTTATGACGACACCCTTTGCATTGATCATTAAGATTTACACCTTAAACTCGAACAAGCTACTTTGGGACTAATTAGGAATGTGGTCACGTTATAAGGCTGCCCTAGGAGACTTGGGGTATCTTGACACACTAGATTAACTAGGGTTGACCCAGTATGTCAACGTATCCCTGGTCCTCAGGAGTATCCCTATAACGTTGTCATCTTACTAATCCATTCCTGAGTGAATAACTTCGGACAGGAGAGTCTGACAAAAGTCAGTATAAGACATTCTACATAACATAGGAATGGGGTGAAGGACGTATTCCAGATTGATGAGTATGTCGTCAAGGAATACGAGACATAAGTAGTATGTTTCAAATCTTTAGCCAAAGTATCGCAAGTTGCTGATTGCATTGTCCTAAGTCACCTAGTCTAAGGGATGATATGCCGATGAATAATGGTAACAATTATTTAGATAGGTTCCTTGGACAGAGCATTCTGAATCCCAGATTAGGGAGGAGATCCGTAAGAGTGATGTTTTAAATAAAACGTCAACTCTTAATACTCATGAATAGATCGGTAGATTACCGAGTCATGGAATGAATAGATCGGAGGTACTCCGAGTCATTACAGCTACATATGGTTATCTGTTATGAGAATGGTTGTTTTTGATTTGTGAGTTCTAAATTATGTATTTAGAACCAGGAAGCATTTGTCAAAAAAAAAGAAATTACTTATTCTAATGTATAAAAATGAGGATGTTACAGTTCTCACTCATATGAATATTTTCTAGATTCAACTGCCCATCCTCCAATACCTTCCATATGAAGTGATACCTCAACAGAATTTATTTTTTTCTTGAATGAAACATTGAGTTATTTTCCAAATTAATTGCGCTTTGATTGTTACTGAATAGTTTACAATCATCTTGTTTCTTTCCCAACTCTTTCATGAACCTACTCATCTATATCATCTCCTTGTGAGCCTCTATAGCTATAACATACTTTGCCTCTATAGTAGATAGCCAAAACCTTCTGCAATCTTGAAATCTAGGTTACTGTCATCCCACCTATTGTGAAAATATATTCAATACTACTCCTCCTACCATCCAGATCTCTAGTCATATCTAAATCAACATAGCCACATAATGAAATATCATATCCTTTATAGCATAACTACATGCTAGATGTCCCTTTCAAATACTTGAGTATCCATTGGACTGCTTTCTAATGCTCTTTACCTATATTGGCCATATATCTACTCATAACTCCCATTTTATGTGCAATGTGTGGTCTGGCACAAACCATAGCATACATGAGACTCCCAAATGCTTAAGCATATGTCACTCATGTCATGTGTTTGAACTCCTCATATGATGAAGGACACTGATATTTTTTCAATTTAAAGTGTTCAACCATATTTAATACTAACAAGTTTTACATTTTGCATCTTGAACCTTTCTAGGAGCCTGTAGATATAATCGTCCCATGACAAATAGAATTTCTTGTTCTTCATGTCTCTATGTATTTGAATGCCAAGGATTATGTTTTCATATCCTAAATCCTTCATATAAAATGTGTGAGATAAATTTCCCTTAAGCTCACTAATTTCCTCCATACTAGATATTGCAATAAGCATATCATCCACATATAATAATAAAATAATACAACTCCCATTTTCAAGCTTCTTGAAATAAACACAATGGTCAGATTCACATCTCAAGTAACCATGCTGATTCATAAAACTAGTAAACCTCATGTACCATTGCCTTGGAGCTTACTTGAGCCCATATAGGATTTTTTTCAACCTGCACACTAATTTTTCCTTACCCTTGACTTCATACCCAAGCAGCTTCTGCATATAAATATCTTCATCCAAATCACCACGAAGGAAATCTATCTTCACATCTAGTTGTTCTAAATGTAAATCATATACTACAACTAAACTCAATATAGTATGAATAGAATTTGTCTTTACAAATGGAGAAAATATTTCACCAAAGTTAATGCCTACTTTCTGTGAAAATCCCTTTACTACAAGCCTTTCCTTGTACATTTTCTATCCACCCTCTTCTTTCTTGATCCTGTAAACCCACTTGTTCTGTAATGTCCTCTTACCTGCTAGAAACTTAACCAAATCCCAAGTCTAGATCTATTCCAAGGATTCCATCTCCTCATCCATGCCATACTCTCACTGGACATGGGTCTCATCCTACAATGATTCTTCAAACCTCTCTGGTTCACCATTATAAATCAATAATAAATAAAATAGAGAAGATGTAAATCTTTTCAGAGGTTTACTTACCCTTTGTGACCTTCTCACAATATTTTGGGGTACTAGAGGCTCATTCTGGACCTCCTAGACATTTGTATCCAAATCTATCAATAACTAATGTCGGTCACCTATAACCAACATCAGTTCTACTGACCGATGTTGGTTTAGACATTCTGTAACCGATACTAGTTCTACTGACTGATGTCGGTTAGGGGTAAACCGACACCGGTTACTGTATAACCTTGTCAGTATTACTTTTAAATCTGAGAGTTCATTTTTATTCAAAAAATTCTCAACCAGTTCATCCCTGGGAACCAAAATTTTATTGTTGTACATTCTCTTTTCATTCCATTCAATATCAAAACTCCTAATAATTTAAGAATTCTCTAAATCCAAAAAATGGAATCTGAAATCACCAGATCCATAACCAATGAAAGTGCATCTCTTGGATTTTACATCCAAATTTTTCCTATTTTCCTTATCAATATGCACAAAATCTTTTGAACCAAAAAATTTTAAGAAAAGGAATATCTACCTCTTTTTTGGTCTAATATTCCTCTGGTATTCCAACATATAATGAGCTTGAAGGCCCATGGTTAATCAAATAAACCATTGTATCAACTACTTCTACCCAAAATTGTAAGGGAAATCTAGAATGTATCCTCATACTTCTAGCACATTCTCTAATTGTCATGTTCATTATTTCTGCAACACCATTATCCTGTGGTGTTCTTGGAACCATTCTTTCTCTACATATCCCATTCACTTAACAATAATCATTGAAATCCTTGCTCCATTATTCACCACCATCGTCAAATCTAAGGCACTTTAAATTTGAATTTGATTCATTCTCAACAAGGGATTTCCATCTTTTAAAAGTCTTAAAAACATTGGATTCATGTTTAATAAAATAAACCCATACCTTTCTGGTAGCATCATTAATGACAATAACATAATACTCGGATCCTCCATGAGAAGCTACCTGAGATTTTCCACACACATCTGAGTGCACAAGCTCCAATTTATTCTCCTTCTTAGTTACCCTAACTTTGAAAAATATCACTCTCTTTTTCTTTCCAAAGACACAATGCTCACATAAATCAAGATCTAAATATTTCAAATCTGATAACTTACCCTTAAAATTTAAGATTTACATTCCTTTTTTACTCATATGTCCCAACCGATTATGCCACATCCATGAATCTAAATCTAAAGTAGATAATGCAAAAAAGGAATCAATAACATATGTAGATAAATATAGCATTCCTACCTTCTTATATATTTCCAAAAAAAATGCAACCTTGGTGACTTTCCTAGAGTCTGTTGTGAATGTAACCATCTAATGCGATTCACCTAGTTGCCCTACAAAAATAAGTATCCTCTTAAGGCTTGGCACATGCCTCACATATTTCATTACCCAAGTATTTTCATTTTGCAATTTTAGATGAACTTCCCCTTTACCAGTAATACTACACAGTTCATCATCACCCAAATAAACATGCCCAAAATTTCTCTAGACATAATTTTTGAAATAACCCTTATTAGGGGTTTCATGGAAAGAAGATATTGAATCTAAAACCCATGATTCAATTCTATTATATAAAGAAATAATAAGAGTATCTTACATTGCCTCTATTGCAGAAAGCTTTGCTTCTTTACCTTTTTCTGGTTGTTGGTTCTCTTTATCCTTTGATGAACAATCTTTCTTTACATGTCCTTTATTTTCACATTTTCAATAGGTAATTCCCTTACCTCTAGATTTAGATCTATTATCCCTTGACTTTGATTTCCCATTACTCTGACTCTTGGATCTCTCCTCCTACCTACCCCTACTTTCTACTTTCAAAGCATTCCTAGATTATGATTCCTTTGTACTCTTCCTTTGAATTTATTCATTCATGATTATACTAACCACATCATCAAACTTCAAAATATTATTAGCAAATGTTGTATTACTAATAGCCATTACCAAGTTATCCCAACTATCAGAAAAAGAACATAAGAATAAAAGTGCTTTCACTTCACCATCAAATAGTATATCAGTCGATTTTAACTGATTTATAATAGATCTAAAATAATTCAAATGACTAGATGCAGATCCACCTTAATGCATCTTAGAACTAAATAGTTTCTTCACTAAATAAAATTTATTTAAAGCACTATGTTTTTCATATAATTTAGAAAGAGACTTCATTAACCCTATCATAGAAGTCGCTTCTATAATATTGGAAGCCATGGATGTTGCCATGATCAATCTTATAAATCCCAAATACTTTCTGTCAAGAATCTTCCATTCTTCATCAGTCGTCTTCGTAGGTCTAGATTTATCATCCAATGGTAAATAAAAATCTCTTTGATACATATAATCCTCAATCTGCATCTTCCATAATTGATAATTTTGGCCATCAAACTTCTCTACCTTGTATTTTTGTAATTTTTCCATTGTTGTAGCTCCCACTCAGTCAGAAAACCATCTGTGAGTAAATTTTTCAACACATAAAACCCTCAAAAAAATCTCTGATACCATTTTTTGGGGTTAGCACACTAGTTGTACAAATAATATATTAGATCTAAGCACACATGCAAATAAAATCAAATATTCTACAAGAAGAAATAGACAAAACAAAAGATATAAATCAACACCATATTTAATGTGGTTCACCTATTGTGGGTTACGTCCACCAAGAAACAAGCCAATCTATTATCCAAAAATTTCACAGGATTTACAATCTTCCACGCCTCTTAGATGAACAGTACTTTATTTCACTCAATCTTTTACTTCTTCTCAGATATCTATCTCTCTCACAATTATTCTCACAATAATCATCAACTTTTACAAGTTCTTCTTAATTCTTACTTCTAAACCCTAGCTTTCATTCTTATATAGGAATACACAAACTTAGGGAACTTAGCCATGTGATTACAACTGATAGATCTGCTTTAATACTAAAAATAGATCTGATTTCCAAGAGTTAAATAAAACACTCCCGCATAGGTAATTGATGTAGGTTATCCCTAATGATGCAGGTTCCTCCTTTCTTGACTGATGTTAGTCAAAGGTTACCAATGTTGGTCCCTCCATAACCGATGCCAGTTACTGTATTTTCCAAAAAGTTTCATATTGCATGCTAATCTGAAGTAATTGAGATCCACAGCTCAACAATATGGAATTTTTTCCTAAGAATTCTGATTGAACTGTAATGATCTATGGCATAATAAAGATCAAATTAAAGATGTCACAGTCTTTGAGAAGAAATGCTATAAGGGTCTATTCATTAATAACCCTTATATTCCTTTGAATGAAGTTGTTATCAGATCAAGAGGTATGTGCATGATTATTGAAATTGATCTCAATTTTGTCTTCATGTTAACAATGTGCCGTAAAGTGTTGAATAATTATACTTAAGTATGTCAATAGGTTTTTACCAGTTCACATCAAGTCCGAAATCTCAAAACACGTATGAATATCAGTTGTCTATGATTTTGATGAGTTTAATACACTTGAGACTTAGTATGAATAGTCGATAACACATGAAGAAGCCATAGTTTTATAATCTTTAATGTTATCCAAAGATCTACATGTTATAAACTAGCTGAAATGTGTGTGATTGTGCATCTTGACTTAAATAAAAATATTGAATATGTTACTTGATATGATGACTATGAAAAGTGAGCTTATTCTACATTATTGAAGTTTACTCCTATATGTGTGAACATGATGAAGAAAGTGTGATCAAGCCTACTAAAGTAAGGGGGAGCATGTGTAAGTTTACATGATGAGTTCTAGTCTTAAGATGTAACATCCCCATTTTAGTACATTAGAACAAGTAATTTTATTATTATTATTTTGATAAATTCTTCCTAGTTCTAAATAGATAATTTAGAACTCACAAATCAAAACAACCATTCTTATAACAGATAATCATATGCAGCTGTAATGACTCGGAGTACCTCCGATCTATTCATTCCATGACTCAGTAATATACCGATCTATTCATGAGTATCAAGAGTTGGCATTTTTATTTTAACACATAACTCTTGTGGTTCTCTTCCCTAATCTGGGATTCAGAATGCTCTATCCAAGGAACCTATCTGAATAATTGTTACCATTATTCATCGGCATCTCGTCCCTTATACTAGGTGACATAGGTCAACGTAATCAGCAGCTTGCGATACTTTGGCCAAAGATTTGAAACATACTTCTTATGTCTCGTATTCCTTGACGGCATACTCATCAATCTGGAATACGTCCTTCACCCCATTCCTATATTATGTAGAATGTCTTACACTAACTTCTGTCAGCCTCCCCTACCCCAAGTTATTCACTCAGGAACAGATTAATAATATGACAATAATATAAGGATGCTCTCAAGAACTAGGGATACGCTAACATACTGAGTCAACCCTAGTTAACCCTATGTGTCAAGGTACCCCGAGTCTCCAAGGCAGCCTCATATCATGATCACATTCTTAACCAATCCCAGAGTGAAAACTTGTTTGTGTTTAAGGTGTAAATCTTAACGATCAATGCAAAGGGTGACGTCATAAGTCACCTGCATTGTTGTATCTTTGAGAAGATCCTAATCTTCTCGAAGGTACAACCCTACAGTTGACTTGTGCCATCAACCTTCAAATCCACCTTGAAAATATCTACTTGACTCTAAGGTGTTACTTACGTTGAGTTAAAGTTATACTTTAAGACTCTCCTTTTAGGGTAGTCTTTTCCCAACCCCTGGGTTCCTCACCTTAGAATTTCCTCTCTTATTAAAACCCTTTTCACAAAGAGAAGTTATTAAGATTTGAGGTCTCATCAAGGAGTTCTTTGTTACACAATGATCTAAATCAACGAAATTGGGCAATAGCCTTAAATCTTCACATAAGGTTGCTAACCATACCCTTTTAGGTTTATATCAGTTCTCATAACTGAATATATCTTACTTATTAGTATTAAGATATAGTGATTTAAAATTAAATTAAATGTTGTCTTGACTTAGATCAAGACTAGGAAGTAATAATTTATTCAACCTGTTTAGCTTCCTGTTGAGGTTTATTTTAACCTTAGCTTCTCAAAAGACAGTGATCTAAATTCCAATTTAGCTTTAGATAGAACATAATAGAACTACTAAACATTCACAAGTACTCAGTCACATAATCTTTGCAAAGCTTACATAGAGAATCCCAAATGTCTCGAAGGTATATAATAACAACAATGCTCTTAAAATCATTTGAACCAAAGAAGTTCAATCCATCAAGATACGAATCCAAACACATAAGTAACAAATACCTCATTTCATTCATTACTAAGCTAATCAAATACATTTTATGCATTCAACATATTTGATACAATACTCAACAGCAAAGGAACATCTTTCTTCATGTAGTACATTTAGAGAATCAAGTTGGAATTCATCATAAAACCAAATTAAACAATCTGAACATCATATCAGATCTGCGTGCCTTTACCACTTACGGAAACCATATGCAAAAATTGTCAACACGGGTTAGTTCGGTGAACTGAGCATGATAAGCACTAATTCTTAAAACAATTGCAATCAACCAGTTGTTCTCATTAAACAACCTGTTTATATGAAATCATTTCTTCACATTCCAAGCTTAAATCAGGCTAATCATGCTATATGTTGGAGACTAAGAACATATGAATACAACCATTCTAAAGACAACAAAACTCCTACAAGATTGTTTCTAACAATTTCTCAAAGGCAGTTAAAACATTCAACAAGCTCACTAACTTAATTCTTTTATCATCATAACACATTTCAATGGTATTGTCAAGTATACCTATTTATACAGCAACACACATTTTATACTAGTTTATCCATTCAATACCAAATTTTATTCTTGTTATGCCCTTACTGTAGAGATCGCAAAAGGATGCAAGAAGAAGGCACACAAGGTTTCCTGACTAGGAGAGAGAGAGAATTTTCCTATTCAACTTATTATAAATCAGCATATATATTACAGTCTAGAAGAAAGAAACATAGTCCATCAGAATCGTAAATCAATAATATTCTGGACTGTACCGACTCCTTTAGAATAATGCAAATACATTTACACATGCGACTAAATAGTTGAGATTACAAGAAGAACTATAGTTCCATCTAAATCCAATTATAAAAATCACCTGTAGCTATTAAGCAATACAAGAGCTCTCGCGACAAGCAATAGTAAGTAATCCAACCATAACAGACTCAACAATTCTTTTTCATATCATTCATCAACATGAATATACCCATCACCATTGTTTAACAGAGCACAGCTAGGAGCTTTTTATCACAGTCAGCCACAAGACTAGATAACACTTAAAACAAATGACGTTCCATATGCAAATACAATGATATTCACACTAAGTCTAAACACAAATATGCACAGCTTCATTCAACTGAATCTAATCTCTATGAATGTACAGCAAGGACTTTACAGAAGTTGCATCCATTACATAAGCTCATCCAAGTTTAAACCTAAATAGAGCCATCCCGCAAACACATCAGGCCTTCAACAGGAGTCAAGTTCACATGGAAATACTACAAGGGCTCCAACGGAGTCGTATCCCACAAGAACTCACAGCCTGGGTTAAGATTAAAGTCGAATTCATACGAAAACATTCAAGGACTCCAGCTGAATCAAACCAAGAGTCTACACAACTAAACTTCTACAGAAGTCATAATTCAAGATACATATTAAGGACTCCAACTGAATCAATATCATTAAGTATTCACAACTAATCTTATACAAGAGTCGAAACACTAGTTACATTACAAGGACTCCAACTGAGTCAATACTAACCGTATTCACAACTAAGCAATAGTATTCGCAACTAAGCAACATTATTCACAACTGAGTAACAACATTCATAACTAAGCAACAATATTCATAACTAAGCAACAGTATTCATAACTAAGCAACAATATTCATAACTAAGCTTAGACAGAAGTTGAAATACAAGATACATTTCAAAGACTCTCACCGAGTCGATACCATCAGTATTCTCAACTAAACAACAGCATTCGAAACTAAGCTTAAGCAGAAGACAAAAACATACGAAACATTAAAAGGACTCCCACTGAGTCATTTTCGTATATAATCCCTGAAAACTTTCAACGGAGACTAAACCCAAAATTGCTAACACAGTAAGGATTTCTACAATAGTCGCATTCAAGTAGTATAATCTCAGCAAGCATTCCAACTAGAAGGAACTTAAAGTATTCTAGCAAGATTCAATAGGGTTCAACATCAATAATAAAAGCACAACTAGTCTGTAATTGAAATGAAACCAAAAGGAAGAATAAATTTAGTAACCATTCCAACAAGGACTTCTAAAACCCCGAGATTCCTAATTCCACAGGAAAAGAAGAACTAATACATTGCTTCAAACCAACTAAACTGAAATCACCTGAACAGAGTTGTTTTAATGAAGGCATTTGGAGTAAAGCAAGATTTTTAAAATTCAGGGCCTATCATGCCTGGTAATGTCGCTTTAAATATCTGAAGAAGACCTCTGAATGAGCTAGATCCTTCTCCTCTTCTTCCACGATAGATTCAGAAACAATAATTTGTTACCCTCATGCCTTATAAACTTTCCTTGACAGAGAAAAGAGCTAGTTATTCTCATAGTCGCCATGCAACACCAAGTAGACTGGTTCAAAGAACCAGTGATCAAACAGAGAGAAAAACGGAGTGAATGGAAAACCAAAATACCAACCAATTTTCCATTTGCATGCCTTCCCAAGCGATCCGCGCTCGGGAACCAAAGTTCATCAATGACATTAACTCCAAGACTCCTGCCCAATCTCCATTACCACCGACCGCCATAGTTGGCGATTGACAAATGCAAACAAAAGACCATTCCCAGATTTTATGATACCGCCACGTCAGGTCTCAATAGATATTTACAATCTCCACCAAATCCCAAGTGCTTCATCCTTATCCATCTCATAAATTCCATAGAAACTACCAACCATGGCTCGCACCCCTTCATAGGTCCCTCTTAATCCATGATCATTAGTTAGGTTAGAAACATAGGTTAGATCATAAGGTAATACTTTAGTCTAACTTCCATAGTGCTAGGTGGCTAACCTTAGGAACATTTAGCTTATAGTTTAGGGCTAGGTTAGATTACCAATAATTTAACCAATAGGTTATAGTTTAGGTTTAGGTTATTAACCTTAATAAATCTAGTCTAGGTCTCCCAAGTAGGACTGATCCGTATTGGAACCAAACAAGGTAAAACATCCCTGTACAGGATCCTATCAGGTATTGCTAAATAAGCTTACTGAATACCCAGGATCATCTTACATGGCTTAAGGTCTAGGCCTTCCCGATGTTACGGTATTTGGAACCAATTTTCATTTAACAAGATCAGCCTGAGTTAACTCCTGAATTGCTCATTCAACACATTCAGACCTTGCAACTTTCGTAAGGTCTATAATTTTTGTTCATCCATAATAAACTTAAAACATATCTTGGATCAATGCCACTGATCCAAGGCTAAGTCATAAAGATGGGTAAATCCACAATTCATCCCGAAATCAGATTGAACTCAGGTGCTAAAAATGAAAGAAATAAAAGAGTCCAAGCATATCCTGATTCAGTCAAAGATCTTCAAGAGAAAAGAAGATACAATCCATATCAAGCATGACTTCACAATCAAAGGAACACATCCTTATACAGAAGAAATCATATATCAACACTTGAATGCTCAGGAGAAAGTAACAATAGTTCAGGGTGTTACATGCTTCCCTCCTAAAAGATTCATCGTCCCGATGATTACATATTTGATTTACCTTCAGGTCAACCAATTATTAGTTCACAATACAATGTGACTATTTCCAACTTGAATAGTTCCAGAAATCAATGTCACGATACATTTTATTCAGCCTGAATAATGTTTGCCTCAATCTAGCTTTCATATAGACATGAAAAAGATAAGTTCATAAAAAAAATGTTTTGTCAACAGATTTCATTCTGTTGAAAAAGAAAAGGAAAAGCAATTGTCATCTCTTCCAAATTTTCCCAAGTTACACTTTCTTCATTAAACTGGTCCCACTGTACCTTACATTGCTGTATTTCACGATTTCGCAAATGCAATTGGTGAGTTTCCAGCACTCGTGTGGGTTTAACCACGATTATTCCTGGGTCTTGGACCTGCAAGGAATTCCAATTTAAGACATGTGACAAATCTGAAACGTATTTCTTAAGCAAAGAAATATGGAAAACATCATGCATGTGAGACAAAGCAGGTGGTAATGCTAATCGATAAGCTACAGGATTGATTATTTCGACAATTTCGAAAGGTCCCATGTAACGAGGTGACAACTTGGTAGCCTTGCCAAAAGTTATAGAACTCTTTCTAGGTTTAACACGAAGAAAAACATTCTCACCAAACTCAAACCTTCGATCAACCCGCTTAAGGTCAGCATAGCTCTTCTTCCTATCTACTACTTCCTTAAATCGTTCATGAATCAACTTTACTTGCTGTTCCATTTCAGTGAGGATTTCTGATCCAATTACCACTCTATCCTCAACACTATCCCAACTAACAAGGGTTCTGCACTTCCTTCCATAAAGTGCTTCAAAAGGTGCCATTTTAAGAGATGAGTGATAAGTGTTGTTATATGCGAATTCAACTAGTGGAAGATACTCTTCCAATTTATACTGTTGATCCATGCAATACATTCACAACATATCTTCCAACACTTGATTTACTCTCTCTGTTTGTCCATCCATTTACGGATGATATGCAGAACTGAAATTTAGTTTCATTCCAAGAGCTGTATTAAGCGTTTGCCAAAATCTTGACGTCATTCTAGGATCCTTGTCAGATATAATCAATTCCGGTACACCATGTAACCTGAAAATTTCGTGCACGAATCTTTTGGCCAACACTGGTGAATCATCCTTTAGATTTCCAGCGATGAAATGAGCTACCTTAGTTAGTTTATCTACAACTACTAGGATAACATCATGTTTATTCCTGGACATAGGTAACCCTTGTACAAAGTCCATGCTTATTACTTTCCATTTGTACTACGGTATGCTATGGGGATATAATAGTCTAGCACAGTGCATGTGTTCTGTCTTAACCCGCTGACATTCCAGACAATGAGTCACAAAATCAATAACATCCTTTTTCATACCTTTCCAAAAGTATTGTTGTTTTAGATCAGCAAGCATTTTTGTGATACTCGGGTGTCTAGAGAAGGGTGAATTATGAAATTCAACTAACAACTTCCTTCTCAAATCATTCAGCATAGGTACGTATACCCTATTTTCATAACGTAAGATTCCTTCATTATCAAAATGAAAACTCTTATACCTTTCATCATTAGGTTCTGCAGAAAGCGCTGCTTTTACTTGCTGAAAGTATATATCAAATTCTGAGGCACTTTTTACCTCATCCTTAAACTGAGTTCTTAATGTTATAAGAGCAGAAATGTGCTTCCTTCGACTTAGAGCATCTGATACCCTATTCTCTTTCCCTTTGATGTAGCTAATATCAAAATCATATTGAGATAAAAATTCTAACCACCTTCTCTGTCTAGCATTTAGATTAGGCTGAGTGAAAATATATTTCAATCCTAAGTGATCAGTTTTCAACTCAAAAGGTTTCCCAAGTAAATAGTGTCTCCAGACTTGAAGCGCATGAACAATGGCAGCAAGCTCCAAATCATGAGGAGCATAATTCAGCTCATGTAACTTAAATTTTCTACTTTCATATGCTATGACTTGATTATTTTGTAACAAAACACCTCCAAGGCCTTCCCCAAAAGCATCTGTTACAACAATAAAGCTCCCATTAGGGTCTGGTACAGCTAAAATAGGTGCGGAAGTCAACTGACTTTTTAGAATTTTGAAAGTAGTTTCGCACTTATCATTCCAATTAAAAATCTTATCCTTCTTCTGCAATGAAGTTATCGGTGCAGCCACTTTAGAAAAATCCTTAACAAATTTTCTATAATAACCAGCAAGACCCATGAAGCTTCTTACTTCGTGCACATTCTTTGGTGCAGGCCACTCAGTTATTGCCACTATTTTTGAAGGATCTATAGCAATTCCTTCTTTACTAATGACATGACCCAAATAGTGAACTTCTGAATCAAAGAAAGAACATTTGGATAACTTACCATACAACTTTCTTTTTCTCAAAATTCCTAAAACTATCTTCAAATGCTCATTGTGCTCATCAACACTTCTAGAATAAATGAGAATATCGTCCAAGAATACAAGTACAAACTTGTCCAAATATTCTTGAAAGATATTATTCATTAAGTTCATAAAAGTTGGGGGTGCATTAGTTAATCCAAAGGGTAGAACCGTGAATTCATAATGTTCGTACCTTGTTCAGAAAGTTGTTTTATGAATATCTTCCTCTCTAATCCTTAATTGATGATAACCAGATCAAAGATCTATCTTAGAATAAAATGCTGCCCCACGCATCTGATCAAATAGATCGTCGATCCTTGGAAGTGGGTATTTGTTCTTGATTGTTGCTTTGTTCAACATCCGAAAATTAATACATAGCCTAAGTGTCCCATCTTTCTTTTTCACAAATATTACTGGTGCTCCCCAAGGTGAAACGCTTGGTCTAATCAAACCTTTAGAAAAAAGTTCTTACAATTGAGCCCTAAGCTCGACTAACTCTGTAGTAGTCATCCGATAAGGTGCTTTAGAAATAGGCTCCATCCCTGGTTTGATTTCAATGGTGAATTCAAATTCCCTTTTGGGTGGTAAACCTGGTAATTCCTCTGAAAATACATCTTTGAAACTTTGTAACAGCGGCTATCGTTTCATGAAATCACCATCTTCTTCTGTAGATTTAGATATCTTTACTGCATCTAAGGTACATCCTTTATTTTTAGCCTTTTTAAGTTACATAGCTGACAGTTTTCTAATTGAAATTTCCCGTTTCACACCTTGAATCTCTACTACTTTCAGCTAATCATCTAAACATTTTATATTCTTTTCATAGCAGTCTACTTTTTCTTTATGGTCAACTAACCAATTGACACTAATGACAATTTCATACGATCCCAAAGGTGTAACATAGAGGTCAACTTTAGTGGAAAAGTTAGGTAAGTCAAGGACTGCCCCAAAAAGACACATACTCACTGTATGAACAGAATTATTACCATACTGTACAGTCCAAGATTTATCCATTTTTCCATCCTTTCTTTTAAGTTTAGAAGCAAGTTTACTAGAAATAAAACATTTAGTAGCTCCTGTATAAAAAAGAATAGTGACAGGTATGCCAAATAACTTACCCGGAACTTCTATAGGTGTCACTTGCTTTTCAGCTTGCTTGTCTACTACTGCAGCATGTATCTTATGCTGCTGATTACGATCATCCTTCTTCAAAGGGCACTGATTTGCGTAGTGGTCTTTGCCACAATTGTTAGGCTCAAAATTACCTCCAGCCTTGTAATTATCACGTTGTCCTCCATAGGGCTTCTGCCCATTCTTATAATTTTTGGCAAAATTATCCCTTACATTTCCAGTAGACTTATTTGCTACTGTTTTCTTACTATTATCCCCTGGAAACTTACTTCTGTTTCCAAACTTTTTCCATGGTCCCTTTTTGGGTGCAAGTGAAGTTGAAGAAGGGTTTACAATCTTCTTCTGCACTTCCTCTTTATGAGCAGAAATAAACTTTAATTTTTGTTCCTGTCTTATGGCCTTTTCAATAACTCCTTCCATAGTGGTTGGACTGTGAACATCGACCTCTCCCCCTATCATGGGATTCAGTCCCATGATGAATTTTTGTATTCCGAACTTCTCGTCAGTTTGATACTGCGGTACATACTTGAGGAGTTTTGTAAACCGCTCCCAGTATTCAGTTACCGTTAGCTTCCCTTGAGCTAAGTTCTAGAATTCTGTCATTTTCTGATCATAGAAAAGTTGTGGTAGCCAACGTTGCCTAAAATAGCCCTTAAATTGATCCCAAGTAATATTGGTCTCATCAATATTTAGCTCAGCTTTACAGCTATCCCACCATGAAGATGCTTCATGGGAAAGCTGATAGGCTCCCCAAATAGCTTTGGTTTCCTCTGAGAAGTTTCTTATTGCAAAGTACTTCTCCATTTCGCTGAGCCAGTTCTCAGCTCCATCTCCTAATGTGGTGCCATCATATTTAGGTGGGCTTATCCTTTTTATATCATTAGTGAGTTCCGCTGCCAACCTGGCCTTTTTGTTTTCTGGTTGGACAGGTGCATTTCCAGCGTTATTATCAACACCCATATCGGGGTTGTCCTCAGGAGGTTGCTGATTGTTGTTACCAGCTTCATCTTCCTCCTCATTTCCCATTACTTGTTGTTCAAGTACAGCCAAATGATCTCTTGTGTCCAATAGGGCAGCAAGGATCTCATCAAGCTTTTGGGTTGTTGCCGCCCCTCCTTCAGGTGGAGCATTATTCGCAATGTTCCCCCTTGTTCTAACCATTTTTTGTTACAAGAAAATTTAGGTTTTTATTAGATTATTGACACAATAGGTCCAAGAGCTGCAACCTTCAGCTCTGATACCAAGATGTAACATCCCCATTTTAGTACATTAGAACAAGTAATTTTTTATTTATTTATTTTTGATACATGCTTCCTAGTTCTAAATACATAATTTAGAACTCACAAATCAAAAAAACCATTCTTATAACAGATAACCATATGCAGCTGTAATGACTCAGAGTACCTCTGATCTATTCATTCCATGACTCGGTAATCTACCGATCTATTCATGAGTATCAAGAGTTGGCATTTTTATTTTAACACATCACTCTTGCGGTTCTCTTCCCTAATCTAGGATTCAGAATGCTTTGTCTAAGGAACCTATCTAAATAATTGTTACCATTATTCATCGGCATCTCATCCCTTAAACTAGGTGATATAGGACAACACAATCAGTAACTTGCGATACTTTGGCCAAAGATTTGAAACATACTGCTTATGTCTCATATTCCTTGACAGCATACTCATCAATCTGGAATACGTCCTTCACCCCATTCCTATGTTATGTAGAATGTCTTACACTGACTTCTGTCAGCCTCCCCTGCCCCAAGTTATTCACTCAGGAACGGATTAATAATATGATAATGATATAAGGATGCTCTCAAGAACTAGGGATACGCTGACATATTGAGTCAACCCTAGTTAACCCTGTGTGTCAAGGTACCCTAAGTCTCCAGGGAAGCCTCATATCATGATCACATTCCTAACCAATCCCAGAGTAAAAACTTGTTCGTGTTTAAGGTGTAAATCTTAACGATCAATGCAAAGGGTGACGTCATAAGTCACCTGCATTGTTGTATCTTCGAGAAGATCGTAATCTTCTCGAAGGTATAACCCTGCAGTTGACTTGTGCCATCAACCTTCAAATCCACCTCGAAAAGATCTACTTGACTTTAAGGTGTTACTTTCGTTGAGTTAAAGTTATAATTTAAGATGCTCCTTTTAGGGTAGTCTTTTCCCAACCCCTGGGTTCCTCACCTTACAATTGCCTCTCTTATTAAAACCCTTTTCACAAAGAGAAGTTATTAAGATTTGAGGTCTCATCAAGGAGTTCTTTGTTACATAATGATCTAAATCAACGAAATTGGGCAATAGCCTTAAATCTTCACATAAGGTTGCTAACCATACCCTTTTAGGTTTATATCAGTTCTCATAACTGAAATATATCTTACTTATTAGTATTAAGATATAGTGATTTAAAATTAAATTAAACATTGTCTTGACTTAGATCAAGACTAGGAAGTAATAATTTATTCAACTTGTTTAGCTTCCTGTAGAAGTTTATTTTAACCTTAGCTTCTCGAAAGATAGTGATCTAAATTCTAATTTAGCTTTAGATAGAACATAACAGAACTACTAAACATTCACAAGTACTTAGTCACATAATCTTTGCAAAGCTTACATAGAGAATCCCAAATGTCTCCAAGGTATACAATAATGACAATGCTCTTAAAATCATTTGAACTGAAGAATTTCAATCCATCAAGATACGAATGCAAACACATAAGTAACAAATACCTCATTTCATTCATTACTAAGCTAATCAAATACATTTTATGCATTCAGCATATTTGATACAATATTCAAAAGCAAAAGAACATCTTTCTTCATGTAGTACATTTAGAGAATCAAGTTGGAATTCATCATAAAACCAAATTAAACAATCTGAACATCATATCAGATCTGCGTGCCTTTACCACTTACGGCAACCATATGCAAAAATTGTCAACATGGGTCAGTTTGGGGAACTGAGAATGATAAGCACTAATTCTTAAAACAATTGCAATCAACCAATTGTTCTCATTAAACAACCTGTTTATATGAAATCATTTCTTCACATTCCAAGCTTAAATCAGGCTAATCATCCTATATGTTAGAGACTAAGAACATATGAATACAACCATTCTAAAGACAACAAAACTCCTACAAGATTGTTTCTAACAATTTCTCAAAGGCAGTTAAAACATTCAACAAGCTCACTGACTTAATTCTTTTATCATCATAACACATTTCAATGGTATTGTCAAGTATACCTATTTATACAGCGACACACATTTTATACCAGTTTCTCCATTCAATACCAAAGTTTATTCTTATTATGCCCTTACCGTAGAGATCACAAAAGGATGCAAGAAGAAGGCACACAAGGTTTCCTGACTAGGAGAGAGAGAGAATTTTCCTATTCAACTTATTATACATCAACATATAAATTACAGTCTAGAAGAAAGAAACAGAGTCCATCAGAATCCTAAATCAATAACATTCTAGACTGTATCGACTCCTTTAGAATAATGCAAATACATTTACGCATGCGAATAAATAGTTGAGATTACAAGAAGAACTACAGTTCCATCTAAATCCAATTATAAAAATCACCTGTAGCTATTAAGCAATACAAGAGCTCTCGCGACAAGCAATAGTAAGTAATCCAACCATAACAGACTCAACAATTCTTTTTCATATCATTCATCAACAT
The DNA here is from genome assembly GCA_019776745.2 of Taxus chinensis. Lineage (NCBI taxonomy): Eukaryota > Viridiplantae > Streptophyta > Pinopsida > Cupressales > Taxaceae > Taxus > Taxus chinensis. The sequence continues at coordinate 79,580,287 of CM034146.1, read as the reverse complement.
GAATATACCCATCGCCATTGTTTAACAGAGCATAGCTAGGAGCTTTTTATCATAGTCAGCCACGAGACTAGATAACACTTAAAATAAATGACGTTCCATATGCAAATACAACGATATTCACACTAAGTCTAAACACAAATATGCACAGCTTCATTCAACTGAATCTAATCTCTATGAATGTACAGCAAGGACTTTACAGAAGTTGCATCCATTACATAAGCTCATCCAAGTTTTAACCTAAGTAGAGCCATCCCGCAAACACATCAGGCCTTCAACAGGAGTCAAGTTCACATGGAAATACTGCAAGGGCACCAACAGAGTCGTATCCCACAAGAACTCACAGCCCGAGTTAAGATTAAAGCCGAATTCATACGAAAACATTCAAGGACTCCAGCTGAATCAAACCAAGAGTCTACACAACTAAACTTCTACAGAAGTCGTAATTCAAGATACATATTAAGGACTCCAATTGAATCAATATCATTAAGTATTCACAACTAAGCTTATACAGGAGTCGAAACACTAGTTACATTACAAGGACTCCAACTGAGTCAATACCAACTGTATTCACAACTAAGCAACAGTATTCGCAACTGAGCAACAATATTCGCAACTAAGTAACAGTATTCACAACTGAGCAACAACATTCATAACTAAGCAATAGTATTCATAACTAAGCTTAGATAGAAGTTGAAATACAAGATACATTTCAAAGACTCTCACTGAGTCGATACCATCAGTATTCTCAACTAAACAACATCATTTGAAACTAAGCTTAAGCAAAAGATGAAAACATACGAAACATTAAAAGGACTCCCACTGAGTCATTTTCGTATATAATCCCTGAAAACTTTCAACAGAGACTAAACCCAAAATTGCTAACACATTAAGGATTTCTACAATAGTCGCATTCAAGTAGTATAATCTCAGCAAGCATTCTAACCAGAAGGAACTTAAAGTATTCTAGCAAGATTCAATAGGGTTCAACATCAACAATAAAAGCACAGCCGGTCTGTAATCGAAATGAAACCAAAAGGAAGAATAAATTCAGTAACCATTCCAACAAGGACTTCTAAAACCCCTAGATTCCTAATTCCATAGGAAAAGAAGAACCAATACATTGCTTCAAACCAACTGAACTGAAATCACCTGAATAGAGTTGTTTTAATGAAAGCATTTGGAGTAAAGCAAGATTTTTAAAATTCAGGGCCTATCATGCCTGATAATGTCACTTTAAAAATCTAAAGAATACCTCTGAATGAGCTTGAGCCTTCTCCTCTTCTTCCACGATAGATTCAGCAACAATAATTTGTTACCCTCATGCCTTATAAACTTTCCTCGATAGAGAAAAGAGCTAGTTATTCTCATAGTCGCCATGCAACACTAAGTAGACTGGTTCGAAGAACCAGTGATCAAACAAAGAGAAAAACGGAGTGAATGGAAAACCAAAATACCAACCAATTTTACATTTGCATGCCTTCCCAAGTGATCCGCACTCGGGAACCGAAGTTCATCAATGACATTAACTCCAAGATTCCTGCCTAATCTCCATTGCCACCGATAGCCATAGTTGGTGATTGACAAATGCAAACAAAATACCATTCCCAGATTTTGTGATACCGCCACGTCAGGTCTCAATAGATATTTACAACCTCCACCAAATCCCAAGTCCTTCATCCTTATCCATCTCATAAATGCCATAGAAACTACCGCCCATGGCTCGTACCCCTTCATAGGTCCCTCTTAATCCATGATCATTAGTTAGGTTAGAAACATAGGTTAGATCATAAGGTAATACTTTAGTCTAACTTCCATAGTGCTAGGTGGCTATCCTTAGGAACATTTAGCTTATACTTTAGGGCTAGGTTAGATTACCAATAATTTAACCAATAGGTTATAGTTTAGGTTTAGGTTATTAACCTTAATAAATCTAGTCTAGGTCTCCCATGTAGGACTGATCCGTATTGGAACCAAATAGGGTAAAACATCCCTGTACAGGATCCTATCAGGTATTGCTAAATAAGCTTACTGAATACCCAGGAACATCTTACTTGGCTTAAGGTCTAGGCCTTCCCGATGTTACGGTATTTGCAACCGATTTTCATTTAACAAGATCAGCCTGAGTTAACTTCTGAATTGCTCATTCAACACATTCAGACCTTGCAACTTTCGTAAGGTCTATAATTTTTGTTCATCCAGAATAAACTTAAAACATCTCTTGGATCAATGCCACTTATCTAAGGCTGAGTCATAAATAAGGGTAAATCCACAATTCATCCCGAAATCAGATTGAACTCAAGTGCTAAAAATGAAAGAAATAAAAGAGTCCAAGCATATCCTGACTCAGTCAAAGATCTTCAAGAGCAAAGAAGATACAATCCATATCAAGCATGACTTGACAATCAAAGGAACACATCCTTATATAGAAGAAATCATATATCAACACTTGAATGCTCAAGAGGAAGTAACAATAGTTCAGGGTGTTACATGTCTATGATTTTGATGAGTTTAATACACTTGAGACTTAGTATGAATAGTCGATAACACATGAAGAAGCCATAGTTTTATAATCTTTAATGTTATCCAAAGCTCTACATGTTATAAACTAGCTGAAATGTGTGTGATTGTGCATCTTGACTTAAATAAAAATATTGAATATGTTACCTGATATGATGACTATAAAAAGTGAGCTTATTCTACATTATTGAAGTTTACTCCTATATGTGTGAACATGATGAAGAAAGTGTGATCAAGTCTACTAAAGTAACGGGGAGCATGTGTAAGTTTACATGATGAGTTCTAGTCTTAAGATGTATAGTTGAGAATGTTTTCTTAGATCAAGAACAAAAGTTGTCATTTATAAGTCAAATATGACTATACATGACTGAGAAAGTGGTTTTAGGACTGCTAACAGTTTTAAATGTGTTTCCAAGGCATGGTAGCAAGACTTATTACTCAAATCTATGAGCTTGAGCTAGTATTTGAGGCATTTTGTTGAGGAGGGATAATATTTGTCTAAGTCTAAGAATGGTTGATCCATAGTTGCATGTTTAACTTTGTCAATTTTACACTAAAAAGGTTTCTCAGGGCTTTAGCTTAAAGGTATAGTATGAATATTATGAAGATGCCTTGTATTACATGAATTTAAGCCTAAAGATGGTGGAAATTGTCAACACAGTTAAAGTGATGCTAAGAATTACCATTGTTGGCACAATAATGGTGGTGTTACCTTTATTCTATGACTCACATTGTACCATTAAGAATCTCAAAACAAGGTTATAGGTTAAAATTGGTGTTTTTACATTCTTAAAAGGATAGAAATGATTTTTTATCCCCTAATAAGGTAATAACATGCTTATTGATAATATTAAGATCTTGTAGATGCTTATCACAGGGGGAACATGGTGATTGCATGCTTCAAATGAGGGAAAAATCAAGAAAATGGAGAAAATTGAGACCTTTGGTTGATTTTTCAAACCAAAGCATGGATGTATAATGCTAAAGAAGGTGAATAAGGTGAGTTATAGGTATGTCTTTGTCATTAATGTAAAAAGGGGGAGAAGTTCAGGGTGTTTTCCATCAATGAAAAAGGGGGAAATTGTTGGCATGATGTCCTAGTAGGTTTTTTCATTGATGTAAAAGAAAATTAATGAAAAAGTGGATGTTCTAAGATGATGTTCTGGTGATGTATGTGGTGCTAACATGATGGTTTAGATGTATATCAGCTGCTATAGTGGGATTCAATAAGTTATGCCTTCTCTAGCAATCCCATACAGGTGCTTAGGAGGTATTGTTTGGAAGTGTGAGATTTTTGGTTGCTTGGGAAGCATGTTGAAATGATGTATAGAAGGTTTTTAGGGTTATTTAGCATTCAAATCAGTGGCATAGTGCAGGTACAGGTGGTTCACCATGTTATAGGTTCTCATTGTGAGCATATTTGATTGCATGTAGTTGTGGCTGAGTGTATTAGAGCCATTTGAGATCATGGATGTATGATATAAGGTATATCATGGAAAATGAGGTATGTTTTGTTCATTTTATGAGGTTTCAAGTTCATTTATTTCATTATTTTAGTTGTCCCTAGTTGGTGTTAAATGAGGATCTAACATTCAAGCATAGGTAAGTCTTAGTGAGTGGAGAGATTGAGATATGATGTTGACATTATATTGATTTTAGATTTTATAGGGATGATTTAGTGTGCTATCAGAAAAATTTCAGTTTCAAATGTTGTGTATTTTTCTAGATATGTCTAATTTTGTAAAACATGGGTCAAGAACAAGTAAAAAACAAGCTTGAATTTAAACTTTTGGTACTCATTATGAGTAATGTTATTTGGATGGAACCTTGTGGATTTCAAGGATTATTCTAAGGTGAATTTAGAAGGTTTCACATAAATAATGAGGTCAGTTGATCGTCACATTTTTATGAACAAATGTTAAGAAGGTAAAGGAATCTAAAACCCTAGCTAGGAGCAGTTTACAAAAAGTGAAGTGTTGTGACCCAGTTTTGATTAGTTCATCAAAAATGATGATTGGATGTTGTAGAGAACTCCTTTTTTCCATAAATTTATGGTTAAGGTCATCACTATATTTTTGGTGTAAGTTATCCTATGTGTCCTCCTCACATATTGGAGGGTCATCTCACATGGGTTAGGTTTAGGTTTATGTTTAAGGTTTACATGTGTGTCATGCACTAGGGTTACTCAGCACCCTATATGTACTCTCTTTCTATTCATTTATGAGCATGCCAAGACACTCCACTATCTTTTCCTTATGTGCAACCTTGTTTCTATGTTGCAAATCTTCCATTGTTTATCAATCCTTGCAATTACGTTAGACCCATTCGATTCCATTGGAGTGAAACCTCTTCATGGTGCATCATTGCCGATATGATTCTCATAGTCTCTTTCATGGTATCAGAGCTACATGACTTGCCATCACACCAAAAGATCCAACTTATGGTGGAGGGGGATCTCATTATGTCAATTAGTTGCTTCCTCAATACCCTCCTGCACGAAGGAGCCGGGTATACACCCAATGAGGCCCAACAACATTAGGAGGGAGTGACACCAGGAATTTCTCGGGAGGTCACCCATCCAAGAAATACTCTGGGGCTAGCGCGCTTAACTATCTGGTATCATAGCTGTACGAATTGCCTTGGTTGATGGTACTCTTTATCGACAGTTGGTGGGGGGCTTGATTTACTTGACTCACACTTGACTGGATTTATCGTATGCTGTTGGGATTGTGTCCAGATTCATGCAGGAGCCACATGAGCTGCATTGGAAAGCAACCAAATGGATCCTTCATTATGTTCGTGGCACTTATACAGATGGAATTCACTATCATGGAGGGGTAGATATTGAATTTATTGGGTTCACAGATTTTGATTGGGCTGGTGACTTAGATCATCAGAAATTTACTTATGGCTATAGTTTCTCTCTTGGTTTGGGTCCTATTAGCTGGTCTAGCAAGAAGCAGAATGCAATTGTGATATCATCTATAGAGGGAAAATACAGAAGAGTAGTTAACACTTTCACATAAGCTATTTAGGTATAGGGTATTCTGAAAAAGTTTGGCATTCACTTTCGGTGGCCTACCATTATCTACTGTGATAACACAAGCACTATCTCTATTTGCATAAATCCAGTTCAGCATCAGTGAACGAAGCACATTGAGATCCATATACACTTCATAAGGTAGCTTATTTATGATGGTATCATCAACATTCAGTACATTCAGATAGCTAATCAGATTGTAGATTTATTTACCAAGCCCTTCACTAAGATGGAGTTTCTTCACTTACGATCTCTTCTTGGGGTGAGGTCTTCTACAGCTGCTCATCTTCTTCAAGATATGTAGTCCTTTTTTTCTTCTTCTTCTAGGAAGATGTTGTTTGTATATGGGCACCTTATGAGGCCTTTAGTTTCCACGCCCCATTAACAAATCTTTCTTAGTTGTTTAGGGGTGTCTTCTTTTTCAGTATGACTCATCATAGCTGTTACCCCAGCTTTGATGAAGGGGGGGTGTTGGTGTGATTTATCCTATGTGTCCTCCTCACATATTGGAGGGTCATCTCACATTGGTTAGGTTTAGGTTTAGGTTTAGGGTTTACATGTATGTCATGCACTAGGGTTACTTAGCACCCTATATATACTCTCTTTCTATTCATTTATGAGCATGCCAAGACACTCCGCTTTCTTTTCCTTATATGCAACCTTGTTTTTGTTTTGCAAATCTTCCATTGTTGATTGATCCTTCCGATTACATTGGAGCCATTTGATTCCATTGGAGTGCAACCTCTTCGTGGTGCATCGTTGCCGATACGATTCTCATATTCTCTTTCATGGTATCAGAGATGTATGACTTTCCATCACACTAAAAGCTTGAACTTATGGTGGAGAGGGATCTCATCATGTTAATCAGTTGCTACACCAATATATATTTGGGCCCCACCTAAAAAAAGAAATTTCTAAGAAAGAAAGATATAGATAAATATTGTACAAAGGAGTAGCATTCCAAATTTATGTGGAATGATTATTGAGAGATAATATTTGTTTCCATGAGTTTTTATCATTTTTTCATGTAGTTCCATATGTTTTGAGGATCAAATAGGTTGACTGGTCAAAGGGATTTTTTGTGGTCTCAAATAGCAGGGTCCAGTAAATTAAGCATAACATGAGCTACAGGTGGAGTTTTGAGATGATTAAAGTTGTGTTTGAAAGTAGAATTAGAGAAATTTATAATTATATATGTTGTGCCTCATCATTAGGTCATTTGACATGGTTTATATGGCATTCTTTGAGAAAGAACATTTTTGGCGGTTCAAGACATCATCTATTATGATGAATGTTTTATTTTATTTGAAGAATGATATGGATTTGGTGGTGCTTCCTATCACCTTTAATATGAAGAGGGATGGAATTTTCATCCAATGAATCCATTTGGAGATATTTAATGCATGTATAATTTATTTTATGAGTTAACCTTTACAAACAGTTGTTTTGATAGGTTGATATGGTGAAGACACATGGTGTTGTGGTTTGAAGTAAAGGATGTTTCATGACTTATAACTTGATTACAAATGTTCTACAACTTCTGTAATTTCTTTAGAGTTTTCACATGGAATTTTTTTGTTCATTAGAAGTGATTTGGTGGTCAGATGAAGTTCCTAGGGTGTTGAAGGGTGCATGAAACATTTTTTTTGAATTTTGTAAAGGGAACTGGGCCCAGTAAATGAAATAATAACTTGTATAAATTATCTTAAAATGTGGGAAGAAGTAGTGCCTATGAATGATTTCATGGAATCTACAGAAGAAAGGTTTATGTGGGATGATATTATCAGTGGGTATGGATGCCTATTGAGCTTTAAAAATGATAGGGGCACTCATTTTCTCAATGAGACCATTAGGATACTATAGGAAACATTTATAGTGGAAAACCATAAAACAACCCTCTTTCACCCACATGATAATGTAACTGTTGAGGCTTTCAACAATATATTGTGATATACATTGATGAATATTTGTGATGTTCGAAGGAAAGAATAGGATGATAAAGTCTTTTTTGTACTTTGGGCATTCAAGACAACTTATAAAAGATTAAACAAAGCCACTGCCTTTCAGTTGTTTTTTGGCATGGAGGATTGTTTACCCATGGAATTCATGTTACCTTCTTTGCATATTGAATGCACAAGAGGTTTGGCTGATGAGAAAAAAATTGAACACCACATTGATAAAATGATGCAATTCGATGAAAGGCGTACCATTTCTAGATGGAGTCAGAAGACAGAAAAGGCTAGGCAGAAGGCATGGCATGATAGGAATCTTAAAGACAAGAAGATTAAAGTTGGACAGATGTTTCTTATTTATGAATCCATGTTTTTGTGCCACCCTGAAATTATCAAAGTGCATTGGTTAGGATTGTATATTGTGAATTATATACTTGATTCAAGAACTTTCCAGTTACACGTGCTTAATGGGACATTCTTGCCCAGTTACTTCAATGGGAGTAAGATGAATCCATACTATAAATAAGTCTTCTTGGTGTTTCTAATAAGGATTATCTCTATTTAGATTATATTTACTTTAATGTATCCCCTTTATATGTGTTTCCTTTCATCATTTTTATGCTTAGTCAATTTAGTTCAATATTCTATGTAATAAGCACATTTGCATGCTAGAAGCTGATTACTATCTATTGAATTCATGCACAAAGGAATGCACATACTTTTAGTGTGTGGTGGAGTGTATACATGATAAACGAATCAATTTTGAAAGTTCTCTAAAAGATGGGTATGTATAGAGAAACATTATGTAGGTGTTTGAAGTAAAGGTGTGAATATAGAAAAGATTTTTCATGAATGAAGACCACATACAGATGAATGGATGCACATTGTAATGGGAGGTAGGTTGTAGTATGAGAAACTACTTGGTAAAAGGAATAGTGGATAGGTACTTTGACACATGAATGCATGTGAAATGAGTTATGTTGCCAAGGAGTAGTAGGCATGCCATAAGGTTATGACTAGGGCACAAAAAAATTAGTACAGAAATAGGAAAGAAATACCAAATATAATGGTAGGTGGAGAGACATACATTTGGATTTTTTTCAAAAGTTATGAAAGGTAGTGTTGTGAAATCATTTTTACCTTTGTGATTAACAATAATTCAAGTGAGCTGAAGAGTGAGCTGTGTGTGAAGTGTGAAGATCCACGATATGAAACTAAACAAGATGGATTTGTGAATGGGATTGGTTGGTGCTCCATTTGAAGAAGTGATCAAGTGAAGAAAAGGCATGTGGGGAGAAAAATTGGCAGTTAGGATTTGAGTTTGTGCTAGGTCACACAAATTTTGAGCTAGGGCATGCGGGTTTTGAGTTACAAAGCTCAAATCAACTAAAAGAACACATTTTTATAGTTTTTATGACACCTAAGATAGCACCTAGTACAGCAACAAGGGGTAGAAAATAGAAGGAAATCAAAGTAGAATTTGAGGGCACACCAAAAGTTGATTTTTTATGGGCCATGATTGCGAGTCACATGTTCGGCTCTACAAAGTAAGTGACTATAACCATAGAACTATGGATAAAAAATATGAATTTGACAAGCTCCTGGTAGTAAAGACAACTATGAGAACTGAAAAATCATATGGTTGTGTATGACGACACAGGGGAAAATTTGTTGTCAAATGTGGGAGTTTTACAACTTTATAAACTCCCTTACTTTGGAAAACCAAAAAAATTGTATTAGTGATTGATGGGCAGAGTCTATTAGGACTTCTTCTACTTTGCTAGGTGACAAATGAGGCTTACTGCACCCCTGATTGGGAAATTGAGGTGAGTAATAAGTTTAGGTACTAAAATAGGTTGTAACCTCAATGATAAGGAGGTAATAGAAGTGAATAAGAAAGCGTCAGGTTACATGAAAGTAGGGCACGTTAATGGATATCCCCAAGCTGCATAAGTACCTAGTTCTTCAGGAAGTAACATACCTCCTCACTAAGCTAAACAATCAGGATTGTTTTTTTTATCCAATGAAAGTGGAATACTTAGTAGAAGGCACAAAAAAGGTTTACGTGAGAGAAAAAGGCACATTCAAAAGTGTGGAAGGATAGGTGAGAACATGTGCACAAAATATAAGGGCGGATTTGGCACTTAGCCATTTTCACATGAGTGGGCTATTTTTGGAGATTGTGTGTAGAGCACATAAACCAAGAAAAGACTTGTGTGACACACATCGGCTATTTTTGGAAGAGTGGCTACTAAGCACTTTGCATGGGTGTGGGATAAGAATAGAATTTCTACTACCAGTTAACTAGAAGAGGTCTATTATTAGCGCACATGCATGTGTGGCTGTGATTGTAAAGGCACATGGCTATTTTCAGCATGCAACCTATTTTTGGAGTTATGTAAGTGGTGAAGGTAAAGTCCCCACCCTTATAAATATGTAATGATCTGCGTAGGATAGAGAGGTGTGTGAGAACTATGGTATTATCTATTGTAATGAGCTTTTGTGTATTCGTTATGCTTAATATAATGGAGTGTGTTGATTGAATTAGAGTATTAACCATGACTATAATTGGTTCTTGCATGCTTGATTTCATTATGATCATTATTTAAATTTGTTATTCTTTAGATATAGATCTGAACATGCACTGTAGAATGACATATTAATTATGGATCTGAATGCATTAAGTCTTCATCATGTTAACATCCTGTAATAGCAACCCTAAAGAGGAGCCTTATACCTTTACGTGCTTTGGGTGAGAACTCAGTCTAGGCTGAGTGATGTACCAGCGTGCCTGGGATTTTACTCGTAAATTCTAGGCTGCATCATTGGTTCCATTGCTCGGACCTCTTTTTTAGTTTTTTTTATGATGGTTCACGATGAAGAAATATAGGTTGACCCTTATACACACCCATAATTACGCCCACGAAATTTAAATACTTAAATTACGCTAATCATCTCCCTTCTCGTAAATTGGCAACATATCATCAAAAAACAATCATATTCTCTCTTACTATTGTTAATTAATTACAATACACTAATTAGTTAAGTCGTATATCCAATAAACATCATGATTAACGACCTTCCATTAATTATTCACCCCTTCTATCTAGAATAATTAATTATTATTAATTAATTAGCTTTCCCTTCCATTTAACCAATAAATTTATATTTAATTGATTTAATCACATTTTAATAGCCTAAATTGTACTAATATTCTTCTAATTAGCTTCTATAAGCTTACATCTACCTATTAGTTAATCACCTTTGATTAATTAAAACACCCCCCAACTCCCATGACTTGCTAAGTATAAATTAAACCCTTCTAAAATAAGGTTACCTTTTATAAAGCAACCTTATCCATTCCTAATCATGTTTTACCTTCATCCCACATGCAAAGGGATGAAGTGTTTCCTTTATCCATTGGGCTATATAAGGAGCCCTCCTTCTACCTTTATACCTACACCTAAACTTCTTGAGAAGAAAAATGCAAAGCATATAGCAAAATAGACTAAGAGCTTGCCCTTTGTTTTCTTGGGAGTTCATCATCTTGAAGAGTTAAGCCTCTTTCCTAAGTGCTTAGGTTATATGGGAGGTATCAAAAGGGTCTTGTAGCCCAACATTGACAAGCCCTCATTCCTAGATTCTTGGAATACCAAAGACAACCCATTTTTTATTGCCATGGAGCCTACATAAGTCCATTCATTTATTTGTTGTTAGAGAATAGAGGATTTAGATACGTAACATTGTTAGTTTAATGGTTTTGAATATGATGAATGTTAGTATCTAACCCTTGTTTAATTCTTATCTTGATGATGCTTAGTATGTTTAATTTTTGTTAATTAAGGCTATTTATGTGTTAGTCTTTACTTATATTAGCATTAGTGTAAAAACAACTCATGCACACATTTGGCATGCCCAGTGGGACCTAGTCCCTTGGCATTTTAGTTTAAATTTCATTTTTTTGGCTAACTTTTGAAATGCACATGTAGTAATTAATGTCCATTTTCTTGGAATTTTTGCTAATTTTATGTGTAGGTTCTTGTTCATAGCCATCATTTTAATGGGTTGTTGCCATTTTTAAACTAACTTGCTAAAAATTTGAATTATTGTCAGTTTTTTGTCTTTTTTTCCATGTTTTGGTTGCAGGAGTAGCGCAAGCACACTTATAGGAGTGCAGGCACACTTTTGGTGGCATAGGTACACTGTCAGAACCTGAATTTCTATTGGTTGACCCGGCACATATACACTAACCCTGGTGCACATACCCTAACCAGCACATAGACACACTAACCTGGGCATAGATACCTTTTCATATTGTACCTTCACTACAACTTAAAACCTGTTAGATTGGTGTGTACACCCTAACCTGAGCGCACATGTTGTTTTAGTGGCACAGACACATTTCTGGTGGCACAAGTGTTTTGTCAGAATCTGAGGTTGTTTTACAAAGCAGTGGCACACACATTTTTCCTATAGTGCACACGATTTTCTAGTTGCACACTTGCTATTATGGTATCACAAGCACTCTATGTGAAACTTATCATATTTTTATCAAAGGTAATGCATACGTTATTTTGGTGGCACACACGCCTCTCAGGTGGCACAGGTACACGATAATATAGAAACACATAGAGTGGCGCACACATCATTTTTGTGGTACACACACCTCTCGGGTAGTATAGGTGCATTGTAAATCAGAAAAACACAGAGTGGCGTATCCACCCTAACCCTGGCGCACATGCATAAAAGGGCACGCAGGTATATCTGTTTAATCTAGTTTTGGTTACAATTTTTTAGTGCTCCTTATTTTGATCATAACGTTTGACTCGTTAACCCATTTTCGAAGTTTGAATAGGCATCAGAAAGATACCGAAGTTTACTTTATGAAGGAACTTCCAAAATTTAGATACGTTTGGTATACTATCTTCTATCACAAAACACCCAAAATACCCTGGAGACCTCCAAAAATGCAAATTACTATAAACTGCTAAAAAAGTGCAAAAAAATGGGTTTCTAGAATTTTTAGATTTTCTTGGTTTTCTAACTCTTGCAGGGTTCTAACAAGTGGTTTAAAGGTTTCCTTTGCATTAGGTTTCTTTATTCTAACTTAATAAAAAACATTTACATCTTTATTTGTGAAGGTTTGAAACATGTATGCTCTTCCCTTGCGCCTTTCTAGGTGATCTTGGGAATCAGAAATGTTTCATCACTTTCTTCATACTTGTAAAATGGTTTAAATATCTTTCAAAGTCGGTTAAAAGGAACTTAGTTTCACATTGTACTTAGGAATTTTCCATTTATTACAAATTTGAATGAGATACCTTGTTGCGTATGCTCTTTTCTTGCGTCTTATGATGATCTAGGAAATCAAAAACAACATCTTATCTCCTTTATATGACATTTTGGAAAATTATTAACCTTGGCATGTAGGACCAATATCACTTTTCAAAGAAAGGAGACATAAAAAAAAACACAAAACCCTCAAATACATGTGTTTCTTATAGATTACCAAAGGTGTTCAAGCAAACCACACCTAATTAAACAAGATAAAAAGAACAACATATTCAAAACACCATATTGCAAGTTTTAGAAAAGGGTACGTCCTTCTCCACTCAACTAGAACATAACCCCTTTGGCATAACGCCTTAAGCTACAACAATTGGGGTGGTTCCAGGAACCCCAAAGTAGTCCATGCAAGAGGGAACCTTGTGGATAAAACGGGAAGTGCTCCGCACTACCTACCTGACTAGTGATATCTTTGTGAGATAGTGTTACATGTTGTCCCTATGAAACCCTTTTAAGTATACAATGGATGCATTTACTTACCAATGTGCTTGAAGGGGGAAAATTAGAGATACTCCCAAGATAGTCGGGACTATTTGGGTAAATCATCCCACTCGTGGAAAAATTTTATAACACCTAGGATGAGAGAACCACCTAGGAAAATATACTTTTGCCATGGAAACCACTTTGACCATTCTAAAATAGTGTTGAGTTTTGAACCATATTTTCATTACAAAATGTGTGACGTGTTACTTATGCTTAGCTTTTCACTTGCCTTAAGGTGAGGAAAAACTCTTTCGAAGTGAAGCCAAAAATTTTCATCCCCATTTTGATCTACTTCCTTCACTTTCTTTTGACACTTTTTTGATCAGAAGAGGAAGTGACTACCTTTGCATTATCAATTGATTGTTTCACCACTTTTTTGTCCATTTACACCCATTCATATTTGCGGCTGGGTTGGTTAAATGTCTAAATTGTTTAGAGATGTATTTATATCATTAGTAGCCTTTGTGATCTTAATACCCATGTTAGGATTGTCATCATAGTTAGGATTGATTCATCATTTTATCTCCCTTTGACATGTTACCTTGTTTTCATTGTCTTGACATAATTAAGATACTTATGTCACATTTTTCCTAAACATGATCTAAGTATCCGCATTGTGGCGTTACACTGCCCACATTTTAACACATCCTTAGTATACTTTGACTTAGTTTGGTTTCAAACATTGTCCCGAATCTTGAAAGGTGTCGCTTACTTTGTTTGCGTCATTTTGATACCACTTTAACACAAATATATCACTTCTCCGCGAAGCTTGATAGACATGTCCAATTCATGTGGTTACATGGCTTACATTTGTAAACCTCACCCTTTAACATTTATGTCTTGTTGGTTGTTGAACTTTTCATTGTATCCTTTGATTGGGATTCACATCTACCCTTTGTTAATATTTACGCCTTGTTCATTTCAAGCTTGACATAAATATTGACATTGTGTTGATCATCTTTGCATCTCATTTTCATATGGTGTATTTCCTTGTTGATGGGATTTTCGATTCACACTTGCATGATTGTTCCTTATGATTATTCATTTAGAAAACTTGTTTTCTAGGACAATCCCTCTCGATCTCATCGAGATTGCATTGTTACGATGTCTATTTTCCTTAGACATTCTTTGGAAAATCATGTATGCATCTCCATACTTACACAATGTCTGGTTTGTTGTCCTTATGCTAACCAAATCGACATGTCACTTCCTTCCCTTTGAAGGAGTTCCATCACACTATCTAGATCTAGACATTTGTGCTTATAACAACACCAAAAATTACTAACTATTATGTGGTTCCCCATACTTATAAAAATATGGAACCTAGGTTTAGCAATTCAAATCAAAAGACTCCCATTACAACTAAACCTTGTTTGGTCCTTCATGATAGAGAGACCATATGTGTAACTCATTCCCCACCTTCATCTCATTATCGGTGGTATGATTTGGACACTTCTGATCCAAACTATTATTTGAGTTCCCCCCACTCTTCTTCTAATTCTAATCAAAACATTTCCTCTTCTTCTGAGGATTCCAATCTAAACATTTCATCTTCTTCTAAGGATTCCAATCCAAATATTTCCTCTGAATCTTCTGATGATTTAGATCTAAACTACTATTAAGATTCATCTAATTTGACTTCCAAGTCATCTAATGTGACTCCTATGTCATAGTTCTCCATATCTTCACAGGACCCTCTTCATCATACATTTCATTTGACTCCTATGTCATTGTCCTCCCTTTCTTTGTAGGACCCCTTTTATCAGTCGCCTCGACGATCTCTTCTTCCTTTCAAGATATGCACGACTCCAAATCCCTTCAGTCAAACATCTAATATAATGCTTGAATTGTGGTCCTCTCTTTATTTGTAGGACCCTTGTTATTATTCATCTAATGTGATTCTTGAATCACAGTCCTCCCCTTCTTCACAGGACCTTTGTCATCAATCACCCCCAATAAGTATTCCTTTTTTGAAGATTTGTGTGACTCAAAGTCCTTCGAGTCAAATGTCTGAATCGAGCCATGCATCGTAATCCACATACTTTGGACTTAATCCTACTAGTTTATAGATGATATACCATCGTATAGGTAGATGCACACCACTTTCTTCTACTCATGAGACATCTAGCTACACTTCTTTGTCTTTCACGTAATCTTCTTCTATCAATCATCATCAAACATCTTCTAATTCTTCCACACCAAGTGAACCTCTTTCTTCCAATCAACCCCTGATGGTCGATCAACAACTCATACCAATTGATCTATTTTAGAATGAAGAAAAAATCAAGGCATTTATAGGGGCATATGAAGATATTCCTTTAGCAGATTATGAGAAAGGATTCTCTTTAGACTTTGATGTGTCTATGTATTGTGAGGACAAGGTTGATTCCTTTTATAAAAAAATGGAGGAAGAGCCTCAGATCATGCAACTTGATCCTCCTCTTAATATTCCATCTTCCCATTCTTAATTATGTGATGAAACTCCTTAGTCTTGCATTGATCCATGGCCTGTCTTCTCATCACCCAATAACTTTGTCTATCATAATTCCTCAATCATAATCTCTAATGGAGTCAACACCAAGTAGCCCTTCATATTCATCTAGGTGTGGGTCACCTTCTAGTATCCCTCCCTATGCCATTTGTGGGACATTTTTGAGTAGTCCACTATCTTCTATTCTTGGGGCATGCCCAACTAGCCCCTTGTCTTCTAGGTATGGATCAGCCCCAAGTAGTCCAACATCTTCTATTCTTGGGCCACATCCTAGTAGCCCATCATCTTACATTTATGGGTCACATCCTAGTATCCCTTATTCTTCTATTCTTGGGCCACATCTTAGTAGCCCTTCATCTTCTATTTATGGCTCACCTCCCAATATCCCATCTTCTTCAATCCTTGGACCGTATCCATTTCATCCATCACATTATTCTTCTACTAAATATTGTGGAAAGCGCATGGTCATTTCTCTCATCAATTCTAAATGTCCACGTTCACTTTCTTCTCCTTCTCTAGATCAGAAAAGTATAGCATTAGCTTATAAGAAACCCAAAAAATTTCTTAATCAAGCTAAGATCAAAATTGCAAAGAGCTCTATAGCTCCCAACAAATCAAACAATCTCAAAATTCTAAATCAAGCATGATTTAAGAACGCACACCAACGTTACCATCAAGTATGGTGTAAAGTACATAAACCTCTGTATGGGGAATTAAAGCTCTCACATATGAAATCCATGTTTTAGAAAAAATCATAGTCATTTATTGAGTGTCAACTCACCTCGATCATCGAGATCAAGGATAATATCACTCTTGATAAACAAACTCACCTAGTCTCCCTTATCAAGGAAGTCACAAACATTGTTGTTGGATTTTACTACACATAGTGACTTTGTTAGTCCCAACCTCTTAAAACTATCAAAAATCTAAAAAACAATTCAAAAATACAAAAAACATTGAGAAAACAAAACAAAAATCAAAGGTACAAAGATCAAACATTATAATCAGGTATTGTGTACACATGGATGTTTCTTTCTTCCCTTCCTTGATATTCTTCGGCAAGTCTCCCTACCATTTTCATCCCTCGGTGATATTCTGGTTAGCCTATTCACACACATTTTATAACATTTATCTCTATGGTATCTGTTTGACCTTGTTTTTTTATCACCTTGGTAAATTAAGGAACGACTAACCTCTTAGAGATCCTATCACAATCAGAATCTAATAAACTTGTTGTGAATAACTTTTGGACATATTTGTGGAAACTAGCCAATGTCATCATCACAATCACTTCCACCTCCTTCCATCAATTCATTTATGGTTCTTAACCCCTTTTCAAACAAGAGAGTTGACATAAGTTTTCAAAAATCAAAAGAAACAAAATTAATCAAATCAAAAGCTAAAAGCTACAAAGTAAAAGCAAATTGATATATTACAATCTATATTCGGGCTATGGATGCTTGACTGGCAGTAGAGAATTTTTTTGATTAGAATCAAATGCATTTCCATTGGGGATATAGACACTTGGATGGTAGCGGAGCAATGTACGGTTATCCTTCCACCCTTCATTCACAAAATCACCTTTCAAAATAAATCATCCCTACACATTGGATAGGGTGTCTTCACTTGTTGTCTATTAAATATTCTCTTCAGAAGGTAATTAAACTCCACGTGCACACACTATATCTTTATGAGTATGTAGGATTAGTATGTTACAAAGTGTCTCATTTTGGACCTTGTTCAAACTCTTACTCTAGTTCATATCTCATCTCACTATTTTTAGCTTTAGTTAATCACTTCTTCATCGCAAGACTTATAAGCTACATTCATATCATTCACATCATTCTTATACTTCATTCAGAACATCAATGTGTATAAGATTACTTCTTTTACATGTTTTTGGACATGTTTTTCACCTTTCACAAAAAAAAATTGGTCCTTCCTTTTTATGATTTTCTTTTTGGTCAAATTACGCTAGGGGCATCCTTGCTTCTTCCCATCACTTCATTAGTTTACATTCACCATCATGTTGAACCTATCCATAATGGCCTTTGGTCCCACTTCTACCTATAAAGAGTTTTCCTTTGAATACTCTTACCTAATCACAGGGGCATTTTTGCATCTTCACCTTTCTCATACGCACATGGCCTTGTGCCCTTGTACATCCCATCTATCAATGGGGGCATCCACGCTTCCTCATCTTCCTGCACATAGTTGTAAAAAACTTTCAAAATCAACCAAAACATTCAAATATGTTAGAAAAATCATCAAAAACATTCAAATATGTTTTAGAAAACTTTTAAAAATTGAAAATAATCCTACAAAATGTCACTCTTTGGTTCTCACTTGTTCATGTGTGTGACTTGTAGATCATCTTGATCTACCTCCATTAACAAAAGCTAGGCTACTTACTTCATCTATACTCTAGGGAACAATGAGTTGTCTGGTATTGTTTTGTACCGCACATTAATTTTCCATCTAACCCAAGTTTCCTCCATTTTTACCCTTGCATGTATCCTTGCTTGGGGCACCATCATCAACCCTTTTCGTTATTTCACACAGGTCATAACTAAAGCTCAATAATAAAAACATTATATCATGTTTCTCTGTTAGTTTAGCTTGTTTAATTTCTCTATTGTATTTCATTTTGTATTTTGCATTGAGTTAGGCATCTTTCACTTTCTCGTATTACATTGCATTTTTTATGTTGCATGGAGTTGGTGTTTTCAACTATGGACAATTGTTCGTAGTATGGATTTTCATGTCATTCTACTTTTGTCATATGCGTATATTTTTCATAAGGACCGATGATGTAGCTCTTGTGGCAATATGATGACAATGAAATTTTTCCAATAAATAGCAGCTAGAGGCTAAGATCTTCTCTCCACTTCTCCATATTTCTTCCGCATCACTTTTCTCTCACCCCTAATCTTCTTTCTTACCGGGGCATCCTTCCCCCTCCCATTATTCTATCTATTTCTAACCTTTTTCGATCGTCAATCATCTTCCTTCATCACCCTATCAACATTCGAGGGGGCATCTCTCCCTCCTATTAATTTTTCTTCTATCCCTTCAAAATTTCCATCCATCTACTATCTTTGAAGTGATGTCACTTACGCCACCCCACAGAGGGGCAAATGTAGACACCCATAATTATGCCCAAGTAATTTAAATACTTAAATTGTGCTAATTATCTCCCTTCTCGCAAATTGGCAACATATCATCAAAATCACTCATATTCTCTCTTACTATCATTAATTAAATACAATACGCTAATTAGTTAAGTCGTATATCCAAAAAACATCCTTATTAGTGACCTTCCATTAATTATTCACCCCTTCTATCTAGACTAATTAATTATTATTAATTAATTAGCTTTCCCTGCCATTTAACCAATAAATCAATATATAATTGATTTAATCCCCTTTTAATAGCCTAAATCATATTAATATTCCTCTAATTAGCTTCTATAAGCTTACATCTACCTATTAGTTAATCACCTTTGATTAATTAAAACACCCCCCAACTCCCATGACTTGCTAAGTATAAATTAAACCCTTCTAAAATAAGGTTACCTTTTATAAAGCAACATTATCCATTCCTAATCATGTTTTACCTTCATCCCACATACAAAGGGATGAAGTATTTCCTTTATCCATTGGGCTATATAAGGAGCCCTCCTTCTACCTTAATACCTACACCTAAACTTCTTGAGAAGACAAATGCAAAGCATATAGCAAAATAGACTAAGAGTTTGCCCTATGTTTTATTGAGAGTTCATCATCTTGAAGAGTTAAGCCTCTTTCCTAAGTTCTTAGGGCATATGGGAGATGTAAAAACGGTCTTATAGCCCAACTTTGACAAGCCCTCATTCTTAGGGTCTTGGAATACCAAAGATAACCCATTTTTTATCGCCATGGAGCCTACATAGGTCCATTCATTTGTTTTTTGTTATAGAATAGGGGATTTAGATACTTAATATTGTTAGTTTAAAGGTTTTGAATATGATGAATGTTAGTATCTAACACTTGTTTAATTATTATATTGATGGTGCTTAGTATGTTCTTTAATTTTTACTAATTAAGGCTATTTAGGTGTTAGTCTTTACTTATATTAGCATTAGTTTAAAAACAACTCATGCACATAACACTAGCAAGTGTTGAGGAGTGGATACATGCTCTAAAAGAAGAATACGTATGGAGGTTCAACACAAGATCTTATTTTAACACACGCACATGGGTGGAAGAGAATCTATATGATAGTTTGTATGATAGCTTCTTCGCCATTTTTCTAGTAGAAATGTACGAGTGGCTGATTGCTTATGCAACTAAAACGAATTGGAGGTAAGTTGCATTTGTTTTAATGCTGGAAGAATTTTAGGCCCTCTATGATGCTGATCTTATTTGAACATGTGTTGTGGGTACTTGGTTTCATGTTGTCCTGAACAACTATATTATAGAAAACTCAATTTCCACTTATTCTTGCCCAAAGGTAACATAATTACAATTTTTACGATATCCTAGGGGAACATACCTACAAGGCATTCCACTAGTGATAAAAATCTTGATGGTGACCCTGAACTTGGAAAGAAAACTGATGGCTAACTAAACCCCACCACGTACAGGGGCAGGAGTAGGTTTGCTGAAAGATGGCAGACCTAGTGGAAGATAGGCAGAGAGAAGAAAGGTGTCTTAAGTACAATGAGGCATGCCAGAGTGAGATAGAGAAGCAACATGACATTGCACAGTAGATTGCATTGAGGAGGGAGATGGATCGTAAAGGATTTGAAGTTCACGTAGAAGATGTGGAACCATAGCATGAGGAACTCCCCCATATAGGAAAGCATAACAGGGAACCCCCTGTAGCGTTACGTAGAAGTGCGCCAATAGACACGTCCTGGGCCATGAGTGTGCATCTGAGTCTACCTAGAAACATTGCCCTTGTGCTTGGTCTTCCATTATCTAGTATGAAAAATGGTTAGAAAACTAATTTAGGTAGTGGGAGAGAAAGGTTAAGTCATATAACAAGCACATCAATGGCAGCACAAACATCTTCGTTGTTGTTTGGGGGTACCTTTTCAGGTGTATATTCCTCACAGAATTCAGGTGCACAAAATTTTGGACTCTCTTCTTGGAGTAGTAACACTTCACAGACTGTAGGGGTGTAGTTCAGCACTACTATTGGGACACAGGGAAGTGCATCTTCTAGTCTGAATCTAGCAACAGTTTCAGGATCAAGAGGTTGTTATCCCGTAAAATTGACAAGGGAAATTTCATGGGTAACCCAATGGAAATTTTGTTCCGATCCCTCATCAGTGACCCCTTGCATTCGGAATGTTGCAAAGTCCTTTCCCAAGAAATCTGGTTTTCTGAATTTAGCCTTTTTTGGTCTTTTTTGGTCGGGCGCACCATTTCTCTATGCAACACGGAGTATCTTTGCACCCCCTTCATTTCATATGGCTCACCCTTCGAAGTGTCAACACACATTTTGATGCACCTCCCCATGATGCGCCTTTCTTACATGCACCAAGGCGCATGCGCCTTCGTGTCAACAACATTTTTGCTACACCACATTTTGGTGCGCCAAAGGCACACGTATTTCCATGTTGACAATATTTTTTATGCGCCAAAGGCACACATAATCACGTGTTAACACACATTTTGGTGCGCCAAAGGGTGCAAGGTTTGAAGTGTCGATAGGTGTTTTGATGCACCTCTTCAAAAAGTGGTTGGCGCATTTATTACACCTTTGCCTATATATAGGCGCACCCGCCCTGTCACTTTCACAATTAAAAACACACGTGATAGATTTTATTCCTCTGCACTTGTCAGCATGCCTGTCATCCTCGTATCACATTCTTGGACCTCACTTCATCTCTCACGTTATATATATCTGGGTAGGTGGTCCTTTTCCTCTTATGTTTTTTCTGTTGGTTGTTTTCTTGTGTAGTAGGAGGCATGGATTTGTGAAACCCTTATTTTGTTGTTCTTACTGTCCTTCTCCCATGCTATTCCTCCTCTTTCTAGATCTGCTGGTAAGGAGGACCTTGCCTCAGAGAAAATCACTTGGACCCCCTTAGTATGCCCTCTTCACCATCCAAAAAACCCTACAGAAGAGGCTTAGAACACATGCAACCCATCCAGAGAAAGAAACAAGACTTAAAAGTTGGTAGACTACATTTTTCCTCTTGACGCATTCGCAATTCTTACTGCATAAAAAATAGATGTGCCCTCAAAGTGCACTTTCCTTGCTTGCAACACCCAAAATCCCTGTGCCCTCTTGGCGCATCGAACTCCTATGTAACATTGCAAAAACCTGTGCCATTGGCACACCCTACACCCATGCAACACCAACCTTACTTGCGCCAAGTATAAAACTATGTTAAAAGGTGTAGGTACATCCCCTATTGCGCACAAAAAAGATGATGTTACACACACTAACCTTACGCCCTTTAGCGCACCCTGTACCCGTGTAACATGAAAATTATCTGCACCTGGTATAAAATGCATATAAATAGCGCAGTCACACTTCTTCTTACAACAACAAAAATGTCATGTGCAGTATTCATGCACCTTGCACCCTTTGGCGCTGATTTTTCTGTTGTAACACCTTTTTTCTGTGCACCATACTATTTAACCCTACAGTGTTCATGCGCCTTGTGCCCTGATGCCTTAAAATTTCTAACTCTTCCTTTTTTCAATGCTTTAATGGGAGATAAAATAGCTAACATGACTCTTCTACGTTGGGTTTCGCTTCTTCTTCTTATAGATCACCAACTAAGTTTAGAACTACATATGTCTACATCAAGCAAGAGACCAACCACGACTAAGGCCAAAGCCAAGCTTACAGAGGAAGAGATGAAGTATAAATATCAGAGGGTCAGGATGCCCGAATCCCAGGTAGAATGTGACCTGGACATAAGATACTCTGAGCTCAGTCACATTGATATGGAAGACTTCTGGGCCAGAACCAAGAGGGTCACAAGAAGTCCCTAGATGGACAAACTTGTATGTAGTGGCCTACATTTTGCTGGGGGAATCCCAGTCAGTGTAGTAAAGAACGAATTCATGATGGTAGTGGCCCACTACTACAACAAAGACATGAGGTGTGTCCATAATGAGAAGGGTGAGGTCATGATCAACCTCACTACCCAACACTTCAAAATTATGCTTGGCATTCCTCATCATGGGCACTTTGTGGCCGTAAGCCAAGAAGACTACACCAAGGCTTGGGAGGACAGCGAAGACCAATGTATGCAACTGATGAATGAGGTATAACTAAAAATCAAGAAGGTGGTAACCAAATGGCCACATGTCATTCATCGCAGTGATTTCTCCAAGGAACTAAGTGATACCATCACGTTCCTAAGGAGAGTATTTGGGCTTCCTGACGCCCACTACTTTCATAAATGGATTCTCAGGTACCTGGAGACAATGAACAAGAATATACTAGATCAACGCTTTGAGTGGGTGGAGATCATAAGCAGCACTATATCCGAGTAGCTCCAATAACTCACAATAATGGGGAGGTTCTACATGAACTCCTACGTAGTTTATGTTGCAGCCTCGGAGAGGGATTATCTAGCATTGATGCGATGTGGGGTTTGGCCCCAAGTGAAAATATATGAATACTACCCAGAGCTAAAGCTAGAGAACAGTATTTCATAGTTTGCAAAGATCAATGACACTTTCTTCTATGGCATCATCTGCCTTTTCAGGCCAAACATGACTCACGGTCATACGACCAAGAGCATTGTTGCAGCAACGGAGAAGTGGGGGGGCCTTATTCACGCAATTTCCCACCTTCATCTATCTAAGGGCAGCCAACTTCTTGGGGGAACCCACCAAATTGCCAAGATATGCTATCCCCAAGCTAATCCTATTGGAGCTATCCAGAAAGCTCATAACCTACCACGAAAAGTGTTTGAAGAGAAAGAAGGGTGGAACTTCTTTCCCCCTCACAGTGGGTAGGTACACTTGTCTTTCCCACCACAAGGCCTAGGAGATGTTTACAGAGCTAGAACTACTCAATCTAAAGCACAACTTCCTGGCAAGGCCCACTTTCGACCCAAGGAATTGCCTTCCCAGGGCCAAACTCGATCCAATCCACATTCCACAGATTGAGGATACTTATATCGACCTATATCATGAGGTCAAGCTCAGAAGAAAAGATCACTCCCGCTTGGCTTTGGCTGAAATCATCCAGTATGGCATGGCCATTGTCCCAAAGGGTTATCAAACTACTGATCAAGAAGTTGATCAGGTATATCTTGACACGGATGGGCACAATTGGCCATTTGTTGTAATTGACAGAACTAAAGTGCCCCAAACCATTGAAGAAAGGGTAAAAGAAACTCTGCGGAGAACAAAGCACTAGTGCAGGATGAATGGCCTCATATACCTCGGGGTTGATTTCACCACATCTCCATTGGGCAACGCACCTTCCAGGCTAAAACATTTGCCAAAGGGTAGAGGCAAAGACAAAGAGGGCGAGTCAAGCTCTGCCCAAAAAGAGGCTCCTGAGAGTCCCCCTTCCACCGCACAAGAACAGGTTGTAACTCTGGCTTCCCCAGAGAAAGAAGCGGTCGAAGATATTCCATTGGGCACATCCACTCAGGATGTTGCCACTGCTACAACTATTGAGGTCCCTTCTATCCCTTCTCCCTCTCCTCCTTCCCCTCCTTGCATGACCCAAGTGACCATTCCTTTGGTCATATCCTCTACCCCATCTTCTACTATTCCCCCTTCCTCATCATCCATCTTCTCTTCTCTCACGGAGCTGCCCCCCACCATTTCCTCCCTCATCTCTCAGCTCCCTTCCATTCCCATGTCTACCTCCCCTGTATTATCTCTTACTCCCATGAGAACTTCCTCGGCCTCCCTCTCAATGCTGCCTCCAAGTGTCTCAACGCACTTTCCTTCTACTACTGTATCTTCTCCTTTTTCTACTTCCGGTCCCTCTCCCATAAGTCCAACATGGATCTCTCAACACCTGAGCCAACAAAAAAGGAAAGTTCCCATTACACCGATGGACTTCTCTGTCATCCCATCAAAGGGGGCCAAGAAGCAAAAACCTATAACCCACTTCTCTCAGAGTGCATTAGGAGAGAGAGTAATGGAAATAGCGTATCCCAATCCTTTAAAGGATAAAAAGGATCTTTCTTCGACAGATCATATAGTGACCCAAGTCACAATGGGGACGTCTTCAGAAATACTTCAGGGAGAGGCCTTATCTGCAGTTGACGCCCTTTGCAAGAAGCTCCAGGAAGCAAAGGAAGAAAAGAGGCTATTAAAGGAGTAAAATAAACATCTTCTCCATGCCTTGCAAAAAATGGGCAGTGCACCTCCCACAACTAACACTGAAACTCCTGAGCCTCTGAGCCAGGATAAGTTAAATGAATACGCTGAAATCGGTGAGTAGGGTATGGCAGTTTCCACCTGGAGGAGCCAAATCCTCAAGGAAAGTGAGGGAGTAATCGCCAAGTTCACCAGATTGTATCAGAATATCAGTCGGGCAAACAAAGAGCTTCAGGCGATAGCGGGACCTATCTCTGAAGAGCTGGACCATGCCAGGATGCAGCACGAGACCTTCCAAAAAATGCTCAATTATTCAGTCAAAGATTTGGTCAAGTTTGGCATCTTCAGTCACCCCAGAGCCCTCAACAAAATCCTTTCTACTCTGGACTGCCGGGTTGATCAGTTGGAGTTTTTCCTGGAAAAGATTGACAAAATCAAGGAGGAAGCCCTAGATGTAATGCATCAAATGGATCAAATCATCCTGAGAATGTCTCCGAGCTTGCTCACTCCTTCTTTCACCTTGAGAAAGGTTGATGAAACTATTCGTATCTTCAAGGAGATCGTTTCGTAAGGGTTGGGACCAGAAGTCACCTTCGACGCTGAATCTATCAACAACCTGCTGGCCTGTTGTGACTTTATAGGGTACCTGATAGAGGCAGAAAGAAAATATTCCAAGCTCCCAGAAAATCTCACAGATGAGCGGGAGACTTGCGAGGCTATCAGTGATCATCACAAGGATCCTTCCCAGGATCAAATTCAGCCCATGATCAGTAACTTCATGGAATATTGTGCCCAGTTCCACATCATGTCTCCTGAGCAGTAGAAGAAGCAGGATACCCCCTTTCAACTATGAGACGACGATGAATAACTCTCTTTCCTCTCAACCTTCTCTTTGTAAACATCTAAAGTATGTTGACACAAATGATGACATCATCCATGTTGCACCATGGTATGATGTCATCCACCAAGTTGTCAAAAGTCAACAAATGACTTTAGGATATTTTGTAAGATATTTTGTAATTAAGTGGTTGGTTTGTTTTTGCCTTCTTTTCTTCTCTTCTTCTATAAATACTAGAATAATTGTTGTATTCAGTGGTGGATATTTTTCAAATGAAAAATAGAAGTAAGAAGAAAAGACTTTGAACTTTTTATAACAGAAACAAATATTAATACAATATTTAGACTTTGTGCTGAATACCTGTGTTTTACATCAGACCTTTATTATGTTAGATCTGTGTGATTGTTCTGTTGAATCTACTTCTACTTTGTTTTCATTTATTAATCAGTATTGCTTCATTCATCTATGAAAGTAGGTTCGGCTTTGTTTACTACCAACCCAAATCATAGACCTTCTGACCTTTCTGCTTTGGAATTCATTTCTTTTCTCCCTTCAGATCTTTCCCATCTCTCCACCTTGTTCCTTTCCCTTCTTTTACAGTTGGAAATACCTCTACTGGGATGAGATCCCAACCCCTGAAGGCAGAATACTGTGAGACTTGTGCAAGATTCCTGCTAGTAGAATAGCAATAAACCAGTTTCACTTTACTGACTCAAAGAGGGGCTATGCCTTGCACACTGTTGGCTCGTCTATCCATAGATCTGCCCACCCGACAGATTTTTGAACCAACAGAGATATAGGTGGTTCTAGTTCTGATGGATTTGATGGTTCTGGAGGTAGGGGAAACATAGGAGGTTCTGGATCAAGTGAGCAAGGTCCACACAAACCCCAGAATATTTACATGGAGATCTATCTTTGTCTTCGAGAGTATAGGGGCATAGAATATGCTTCTGAACATGTGCACATTTGTGAAATATTGTGGCATGTAAAGGGAATCATGGCTTCTGAGGATAGAGCAAGTCAATTCACCACTACGTTACAAGGGCACACACATAGATGGTATAGAAAATTTGACTTGGATCAGACTTACGTAGACTATACAACTTTAAAATATGCTTTCCTTACATATTTTCACATCCCCAAGTTTGAGCACAAGAGTATAAGCGTGCTCAAGGATATTAAGAAAGGCACTATTGAGAGTGTTAGAGAATATCATGCTCATTTAAAAAATTTGTTATATAATATTTCTTATAATATTCATGCAAGCCAACATGCACAATGGTTCGTTGGAGGCTTGATTACATATTTTAGAAGGGCACTATCATATAAGACATACATTGATCCACGTGACACACTTTGATGCATCCTAGAATTTAGTGATACAAACCCAATGAAACGCTATGCACGCTAGCACTCACTTGAAGTGCACAAAGGTACCAGGTCCCTCTTTAGGGTTATTGTAGAATGATGTTAACATGATGGAGACTTAACATATATAGTTCTATTACTAGCTCATAATTCTACAAATCATACCAGATCTATATCTAAGGAAAAGTAGAATTAATTACTAACCATGATGAGATCAAAAACGTTTTAGATTTAGATACACACAAAAAATAACACTTAGATTTAGCTAATATCCTCCATTATATTCAATGCAGTGAGTATACAGAAGCTTCATTACAATAACCGTAGGATGCGCATAATATCATAACTCTGTATATACCTCCTCTCTGTATGTCTCTATGTACCTATTATATAGTTTACCACATATTTAAAAGGGTTTGGACTTTCCCTTCACCACTTATCTATTCAAAAAATAGGTCACATGTTATTATTAGCCACGTGCCTTTACAAAACTAGCCACACATCCAAGTGCGCTAACAATAGAATACTACTAGCTAACTAACAGTAGCAGATCTATTTCCGTCTTGTGTCCATGTAAAGTGCTTCATATCTGATCCTCCAAGAATATCCAATGCATGGCATAAACATCTCTACCTTTTTTGTGTGATCTGCATGCCATCTCTAAAAATAGACCTTTATGAGTGAAAATAGCTAAGTCTTGAAAATCTAAACTTTTGTTCTGCACGCGTGTTCTCCCTATCCATTCGTAGCTTTTAATATGACTCACTTCCCTACGCAGACTACTTGCGTGATTTTTGTTAAGTGTTCTTTGATCAAAATTACCCCCCACTAAATTCATTTTCACCCCGACAATGGTCATCTCTAAAAACTTAAGTAAAGAACATAAGAATGGAAATAATGGTTTTACTTTATAGTCTCTTCTTCAGTCTGAATAACTAATTCAGGATATTCCTATTTTATTTTATCCTCTAAGGTATAGCACTCAGTGAGTGCTTCCTCTAGTTTTTCTAGAATTTCCATAGCAATGGACTCCAATTCATCCCTCGCAATCTCCCCTTTTTCATTTTGCAAGACCAACACAATGTTGGACATTGCAGTCATCCTCCCCTATAGTAAATCCATCTTCTGTGCAATGAGCTTCTCAAGCTCTTCTAACCAATTCTTCTATGGTTCTTATGCTGCTGCCATAGCCTCATGCTTTTGTTTAACCATTGATAATATTTCTGCACGGTCCAATGTTTCATTGTTCATCACTTTCTGGACCTCATTGTTCACCTCCAATGTTTTTATGTATATGAGCACCTCTGAAGCTGTGCAGATGTTCAAGGCTTAGTCTTCTTTCTTTAATTATTCTTGCAACAATCCTTCATAAGATGCAATCTTCCACATCACTGAAGCCTTTCTCGTTCTACCTCTTGTGCTAGATCCTTTGGCACTGGCATGCACAGAGGCTCATCTTCAAGAATTAGGTCCACAAAATTTCCTACATAGTGTATTACTAAAGGAAATGTATGTGGTACCTTTCGCTCCAAGTGTGGCCTAGCTCTTATGACATTATCACCAATTTCCTCTTTGATGCTAATAAATACAGTGTTCTTTTTCTGTGATAAGTCTCTCTCCTGCATTAGGCACGTTATTTCCCCACCTTTATTTTTAATCTCTTCCCTAAGTGCCCTAATTGTGGAATCCTTTTTCATATTTTTCCTCGCAACCTTTATTAATACTTTCACCAATGCATTTCCCACTTGTTCATCTGACATGACAGTAGGTTTTATTGTCATGTGACTAGTCTGAGTTGTCCTTTTCAACCTCCGTGATATGCATGACTCCTCACATACATCAAAATCTAGCTCATCCATGTGTGTGTGCATGGACCATGATAACTGTTTCCTTTTGTGCACTGTAGCCATATCTTCATCCATCAATTCCCATCCATATAATTCCTTTCGTGATAGTGTGCTCTAGAAATGGTCATGGAAAATTTTACCTACATCCTACTGCATAACCCATGGTTGGGGGAATTTTCTCTCCACTTGTTCTTCTAGACCGAGGTTTCTTAGGAACTTGAGCTTCTAGATTTGGGACTTATGTTTCCATGTCTTGTGTAGTCTTTGTAGCTATCTCATTGGTTCCCCTTTCCTCCTCTTCCCCTTCCTTCATTTCTTCATCTTTCTATTCTACATTCTCTGGAGGTATAGGAGAATTAGGCACACTTTCCTCTGACTCTTCCACCTCCTCATTCAACATCAGTTTCCTTCTCCTTTTCGCAATTTTCTCTTTCTGTAGAGAGATTATAGGTGATTTGTGCCTTGTTTTCAGAGTAGCACCTTGAGTCCTTGTTCTCTTGAACACTCTCTTAAATCTGTGATCTCCTTAGACTACATTCAAGTCCTCATCATCCCCCTCTTTTGGCTGAGGTGGTGTAGTGGCGCGCTCAGCTTCATTCTTATTCATAGGATGTCTTCTACCTCTATGCTCCAAACCACCACTATCCTCACACTCATCCTCCTCATCCTCCACTTCAATTGGCTCTATGGGCTTAGGCACTAGGATGTTCTCCATCGTGTGTTTACCCTTTGGTGGTTGTAGAAGTGTGAACTCATCTTCCACATACTTGTTATTCTCCATCTTTGGCTTTAGTTGGAGGTACACTAGTGCTTCTCCAATATCTCCCACATCCAAACCTATTGGTTTAATGATCAATACATTTGAAATGAGTCTTTCAATATATGCACCCAACCCTAGATACACATATTTTTTACTTAGTGTGTGGTAGTCACAATCTACCTTATCCGCATATAATCTGAGTCGCTGTGCATCTGAGAACATGTGTACTGATGTTTGGAAGTACCTTGTTGTGAAGGCATATGGAAACTTACACCAAGGGCTCCATGTTCCATCCTTCATGATGAACTACACTATACATAAATGTTGGTATACAGTGAACTGGACTGTCTTTCCAACCACCGAAGGCAATTCTTTGGGGATGTACCATTTTTATTCAAAGACCGCATGGAGCCTATCGTAACATTTCTCAGCCCTTTCCTTGACTTGTTCTATCATGGATCCCTCACATAAGTACTTTTTAAAGTGTTATGCAGGTGACTTATGTTCCATGAGATACTCCCATATCTTCTCCTTCGGTCCATCAGGTACTCTGATCTCCATGAACACCAATGATAACAAAAAAGATCCAAATCTGATCTTTCCTCCCATGTGTTCTTCCTCAATGATAGTTTCTGCAATATACCATAAAATTTTGTAGAATACCCCTTTAGATTTTTTTTGTCAATGTGCAGCCACATGGTGTTCACTTGTGACCACCTTTCCTGGTCATTTAGCTTTGTAACAAGATGTGTGGCTGCTTGCACCACTGGATACTTCTTCAGTTTATCGATGTCCATACTGCACGGACCCTTTGTGTACCCCAACTCCTTTCTGGTCTCTAATATTGTGGCCTTGTCTGTTAGATCATCTCACAAATCTTCTCTTGTGCCTTTCAACCCTGTTACAATGGAGATGAGTGCGGCTGAAATTATGACTCTACATCCTGCAAAGTATAAAAAATCTTCATGCACTCTTCGCATGAGCCATTGGTACAAGGTCTCATATTTCCTAAACTAGTGGAGTTCACATAGATAGTAAACTCCAATCTTATTCAAGAGCTTCTCACTAGCATCGCCATACACTAACATGTCTTCTATCATGCATTTATTTATCTTTGTGTTTAGTAAGGCATCAAGCTCCTTATTCTCTATGGTATGGTGATTGTACTCACTCACCTTGCTTCTTCTTATGTGAGAACCCCACTCCTGGCCTATGATAACCCCTTCTAGAAATTGCATTTCTGAAAAAATTCTTTTGGGAGCCATCTCCTCTTCCTCCTCTACTACCTTCTTATTTCCCTTCACTCCAGATGCAAATTCTTTCTTGGGTACCATTTCTACCTTGCAATCCTTTATATATACTTACCTCTTAATTCTACAATGGGTAAATCAAACCCTAGCTTGATTCAGCATGCCCTAGGTGAAATTACATTCCCTTACTCCTCTCTGTCACTTTGCTTCACTCAAACCCTTTACTACTATGGACATAAGCTCTTTCTACACATAGATCTCTTCATCACAACTAGTTACACACCTCTCGCACCTCAATTTGATCACTTGGCACTTCCCACTTAACTCTTTTTCAAATAATCTTACTCGCAATAGTAAAAATGAATTCACATCCCATCCTCATATTGATTGTAAAATTTTTGATGCATTCATTGTTCCTTCACCTACTAAATATCCTCTGATTAATTAACCAATTCCATCCTTTACATGCATTACATCTTTGTGCCTCAGCTATAACCTTCTAGCGCGCATTCCTACCCTTTGATCACAAACTTATCTTCAACATTCTTCCTTGTACTTGAGTACCTCGTCACTACACCTTGCACTGGTAGTTGTTATGGCCTCTGCTTACCTCACATTATACTATCCCTTCATTCATCTCTATCTTTGGTCACTTTTTAGAGGCAATCCTTTGAATTGAAGTGTACCCATAGCAACTTATTCCTTTCACCTTTCAATTCCCACAATCTTGTACCTAGTTATTGATAACCACCCCACGCTAAAAATATGTGTAGTCCTCTGTGCATAAACATGATTCATGTAGTAATTAGATTTATACGCACAAGCATGTTTATTTCTTAGCACAACAACTAAATTGAAAAAGAATAACGACAAATAAGGAAACACATTAAGGAAATATAAAACTGAAAACCTTATCTAAATGGCAATACTTCCTTATTATAAACACCAAGAAGACTTATTTATACTAGGGCTTCAGCCTACTCCGGTTGAAGTAACTGGGTATCCGTGTTCCATCAATTGCTTCTAACTGGAAATCACCTGTTTCAAGGATGTAAATGATAACATACGGATCCAATCAATGTACCTTAATTTTTCTTGGATGGTGCAAGAACTTAGAGTCATAGAGAAGTACCATTTTTCAAATCTTAAACTCTTTATCCCTTATGTTTTTGTCATGCCATGCTTTCTGCCTGACCTTTTCTTGCTTCTAACTCCAACATTCTATGTCTCATCACTCATCCAGTTGAATCATATTTTCAATCCGTTCTTCTAAAGCTTGCTCATCAGATAGACCTACAACATGAGTAATACGCAAATAAGGTAACATGAACTCCATAGGAATAACAACTTCTGCACCAAACACTAACTGAAATGGTGTGGCTTTGTTCAACCTTTTGTGTGTTGTTCTATATGCCCAAAGTACTGCAGATACTTTATCATCCCAATCCTTTCTTCCAATATCACAGATTTTTGTCAATGTGTGGCCCAAAATTTTGTTGAATTCCTCAAAAGTTCCAGTTTTCCTTAGGATGATAGGGTGTAGTCTTATGGTGTGCAATCATGAACTCATCCAATAAAATTCTGATTGTCTCATTAAGAAAATGTGTGTCTCTATCACTAGAAAAACTCAAAGGACATCCATACCTTGTAATAATATGTTCCCATAAAAGCCGAGCTATTGTAGTCATTGTACAGTCCTTGGTAGGTGTTGCTTCTTCCCACCTTGTTAGATATTTTGTGTAAGTTATAATGTAGCGTGATCCACTTTTTCACATAGCTGGTGAAATACAACCCAAAAAATCTATAGCACATTTCTCAAATGGTTCTGTGCTAGAAATAGGTCTCAGAGGAATTTCATCTTGCGGACTTGGTCTTCCAAGATGTTGATAATGATCACATGCCTTAAAAAATTCCTTACAATCTTTATAGAGGGTCTCCCACCATAATCCAGCGAGTAGAATCTTGCACATTGTGGCATTACTTGCATAGTGGCCTCCTGCAATTCCACCATGAGCTTATTCCATAATGCCCATGTGCTCATGTTCCAATACAAAACGGTGCAATACTTCATCCCAACCCATTTTGTATAAGTCACCACTAACTAACATATAAGGTGTAGCGAGTATAGCAAGTTGTTTCTACTCCAAGGATTTCATTCCTTCTGGCATCATGCTTGTGTGTAGAAAGACAACAATGTCCTCTAGTTCCGATGGCATGCATTGTACCATGTATAATTGTGCATCTGGCATGGTATCCTCAATTGCCTATGCTTCTTCTCGTAACTACATTCTTGATAAATGGTCTGGTCTAGAATTACTTTTTCCTAGTTTTACCACAACTGTGAAATCAAATTCTTGAAATAAGAGCACCCATCAACCTATGCGTCCTTATAAAATATGTTTATTTACCAAATACTTAAATTCCATGTGATCTATGTAAAAGACGAATGGTGTAGCTAGTAGGTACTGGTGGAATTTATGTAGTGCATAGATCATTGACAAAGCTTCATGCTCAGTAGTTGTGTAATTTTATTATGTAGGAGTCATCTTTCTACTAGAAAAATAGATAAGATGATCTACAATAAATTCACCAATTTGAGCCAACACCACACCAATGGCCATGCCAGAGTCATCAACATGTACATGAAATGGTTTTTCCCACAAAGGAAAATGTAAAATAGGCGTGGTATTAAGTTTCTCCTTTAATGACTCGAATGTGTGTTGTTGTTGTTATCCTCAGTAGAATGTTCCTTTTCCTTTCAGTAACTCTTTTGAGGGTGCAAAAAATTTAGCATAGCCTTTGATAAATATTCTATAATATCCTGTTTATCCCAAAAATTCACACACCTCACTTTGAATGGTAGGCTCTCGTAGGCCTATAATGACTGCAACCTTTGTTAGATCAACCAACAAACCCTCCTTGCAGATTATGTGTCCCAAAAGTATCCCAAATGGTGTAGAAAATATACTCTTTTTGATGTTCAAAGAGATACTCAACTACCTACACTATTCAAACATTAAGCACATATTTTCACAGTGGTCCTTAACTAATCCATAAACCTTCCAATCATCTAAATATACCTGTAAGAATATGTGAATAAATTCCTTGAACGCTTGGACAACTATGCACAAAAATACATCAGGCACATTTTTTAGACAAAAGGGAATTACAATATAGGTGAAGCTACCCCATTTAGTAGTAAATGTAGTCTTCTCTTGATCCTCCTGGGAAATCCTAACTTGATGATACCCATAGAACCCATCTGTAAACGAATAGATTTCGTGTCCTGCAACTCCTAGTATTTCCTTAGTAAATGGCATAGGGAATGGATCTGTTACACATGTAACATTCAGCTTCCTATAGTCCATGCATATTCAAATCTGTCCATCCTTATTGATACTAATCACCATTAGAATAACCCATTCTGACTCATCAAGGGGCTTGATAATTCTAGACTTACAACATGTTATCATTATCTTCTTTAACCTTTTCGAGTGAATTGTGGTTCATTCTATAAGGCCTCTTTCTAACTGGGTGTTCATCCTCTTAAACCTTTATTTTCATCTCCCCTAACAATTCATGCACCACTTTAGGTTCATGGTACCCACTAAAAAATAGGTCCTTGTAGTCTCTTAGTAACTCTAGGATTTTTGCTACTTTAGAGTCTGACCAATAGTCTCCAATTATGGCTTCCTTAGGTTCAATATCTGTTCCAATATTCACCTAATTTTTCTTCATATGTTCATGATAGACATGCATGGTCCTATCCACACTGTCTAATACCTCAAGCCTTCCTATTGAATGGTTTACATCCAAATTATCTACTTCTTCGTCATCCACTAGGTAGACCATTTTTCCTTTCTCTTTCTCAAGGCAAGCACATTGAATAATGTTGCATTGGCCTCTATTTTATTATCAAGATGCACTCCTGAGTCTTCTTTGTCTAATAATTCTTGAAGGAGTTCTTAAGCCTTGGAACTATCCCCCATAGTTAAGAACTTGATAACTTTCAATGCTTCTTCTACCAGAGGTTTTGTAGAGAAGAAGTCAAATGTCTAGGTCATTCTTACAATTAAAGTCTGTAGATTTCCAATTTCTCTTGGAGTTTTGCATATACATACCAAGCATGCGCACAGCCTTGTAAAGTGAAATAAAACCAATGCACCCATATTGAAGGTGGTAAATCTTCTTGCCCTTCTCTCCATATTCTCTCACATTTCTTATCATGGTGCTGAACAAGTTGATTACCGTGACAAATATAGATTTGAGTAGGTGTATTTCTCCTAAAGAACCTAGTAGTAAGAGAAATCCTAATTTCATTCCATCCAACAAGATTATCCCTGTCAACCACCCACCAGCATGTTACTATCCCACATATTGTATATACTAGCATATTTCTCCTCACCATCGGGTCTATCCATTTTTCTTCCATGGAGCACAGGAATACCATGGGATCCCCTTCTCCTATGTAAAAAGGTACCGAGTTGTTACCTATGCTCCTGACATAACATGGTTTTGCAGCTCGAGGGGATATGCTCTTTACTTTTCACCCTACCAACTCATAAGTTTTTTGAGCCCAATTATCACAAGAAACACTTGTATTATCGCTAATAGACTGTGTATCCTACTATTGAATTAGTTCTTTTATGGTTTGTACAATAGTCTCTGGATCTCGGATGGCACGTACCTAAATCCTATTCACATCTTCTTAACTTAAGGGCTCAACATAGGGCACAACCTTTCCATATGTTAAAGGGATAATGACCCTTTCCTTTTTATTTTACAAACTGATAGAGCCCTTGTTGAATTGAAGATCAACATTATTTTCATAGCACCAAGGATGTCATAATAAAGTTAGGAAGCTATCTGATTCTGCCAACACTAAAACTTCAAAGTCTCCAGTGAACTTGGCTCCTTTTATGGTAATGGATGCATCTTTTAAAACTCCTATGAGAATGGCCTTAGTCCGATTACCCATGAATAATACATTAGAGGATGGCTTCAATGGGGGTATCCCCATTTTAAACCCATGCATCCAAGGTAAGAACATTGACTTCTGTGCCTATACTAATCAGTATATTACTCAATAGCCACCCATCAACAACAACATTTAGAGTGATTTACTTTTCATAATATAGGCTATGAGGAGGGATATTTGTATGTAGGATTTGTTGTCTGGTCTCAATACTTACGCACAGAGTGTTCCCTTTTAACCAACTCCTTAATAGTGGAATGATATTCTCCTAACGCAATATTTTGTACACTTATCTCAAGTCATCTATATTAGTTTGGAACGTCCCTGATCCTTTCTTTTACTCCTTTAAATATTGTATCTCACCCTAAATATTCCTTAGAAATTCCATGGTATCCTGATAAACCTCCTTCTAAAGGGAAAGATTTGGGTACCGTGCATGAAGAACCTCATCTTTAGTGATGGTTGGCTTCTGCTGTAATACCTCCCTGGCACATGTTGCCTCAGCATGGGTCGTGATCCTCACTTGTAGTGCCTTGGAATTTGCTTACATTTTTGACATCCATTGATTGTCTACAGTGCATTATATCCTAACCATCCCAGTTCCTTTTTTCTTGTTTATGTTTCTTACTCAAATGCTCATATAAGTCAGGGAACTCTTCATAGCTATGGTTCTTTCTGCATAAAGAACATGCAATATTCTGAGGGAACTCATGCCTATCATGGTCAGAAGATCCACATGTATAAAAAATTTTGTGAGGGAACTCACTTCTTCCACCACCAAGGCCTTGTCCTCCTAATCCACTGTGGTATCCTCGACCTCTTTCATAATTGCCTTCAAAATGCCCCTTATTCCAATCATAGCGCACCTGATTGTGTTACCAGTCCTAATGCTCATTCTTTCCCTTAGAGTTATCTGAAACTCCTTTTTGTTGTACAGCAATATCTATGGCATCATGGATCTTTCTAATCAACTGACATTCCTATGAGTCATGAATCATGGATGTGCATATTTATAGTAGCTTGAAACATTCTTCCTTATCGTATGTTGTAATAATGGGCAGTGACTAGCATCATGAATTAAGTGGCATATCTCACAATCCATCAGTAATGAGTGTACTATTCTATGAGGACAACTATCCTTTATGTGACCCTCTACTTCACAATCTATACACCAAATTCCTGAGCATGTTTCATGGGCTGAATTCACTGATAATTTCTCTGGTTGTTTTTCCATAGCTACAATCTATGCCCCTTGGAATGGGATAACACCAGTGTCAATAACCCCAATTACCTCAATACGTAGGGATGCTTCCAATGCCTTGCACAGATTAGTATATGTCTTATGTAATAGCACCCTCCTAAATGGTGTAATCAATCCCCAAAAAAACCATTGTGCATGTTGGCTTACGTGAATATCATAGGAAATTTTAGATAAAAGTGTTTTAAAATGGGCATCATACTCACACATACTCTCAATAGTTCCTTGCTTAATATCCTTGAGTGCACTTATACTCTTTTTCTCAAATTCAAGGATATAAAACTCTTTTAGGAATGCATCCTTCAATATTGCATAATCCACAGAATTTTGTTCAAGATAAAAATTTCTATACTAGTTGTGTACATGCCCTTGTAACATAGTAACAAATTAGCTTGCCTTAGGCTCAGAAGTTGTGATTCCTTTTGCACATCATAATATTTCACACATATGCACATGTTCAACAGTATATTTTATGCCCATATACTATAGAACATGAAGATACATTTCCATATAAATTTTTGGGGTTGGTGCGGACCTTGTCCACCTAATCTAGAACCTCTAATGTTCCCCCTACCTCCAGAACCTCCATATCTACATAAACCAGAACTTCCCATTCCTCCTGATCTCAAACCTGTAGCTGGAATAGGTGTTGTAGACATGCTCCATTGTGCTCTGATAGTAGTACTATACTAAACCCCTACGGTCTATGAAGTAGTTCCACTTCCAGAAGTGAATCCAACATTTGGCACAATCATATTCTGTGTAGATGATGCACCTGAAAACACACCTCCAAATAACAATGAAGTCATCTACTCTACCATTGATGTGCTTGCTCTCTTACTTCCCACACTTCCTTTTTATTACTTGTCGTATAAGATACTAGAAAACCAAGTGTAAGGTCTAGGTTACCAGGTGGATTCAGTTGTGCACCCGCAGCCCAGGTAGTCTCTTCTAGCGCACTTCTTCTTAAGGCCAAGGGGGGATCCCTATCATGCTTTCTAAGATGGGGGAGTTCTTGATGCTCTGGATCCATGTCTTCTATGTGACCTTCAAATCCTTTATGAGCCATCTCTCTCCTCAATTCTATACTTTCTACAATGAAAGGTTTCTTCTCTATCTCCCTCTCGCGCACCTCATTATTCCTATCTACCGCTAGGTCTACCATATTTCACCAATCCTGCTCCTACCCTCACACATGGTGGGGTTTAGCTAGCCATCGGTTTAATCTCTAGATTCAAATTTACCATCAGGATCTTAATCGCCAGAGGGATGCCTTGTAGGTAAACTCCCCTTAGATATCATAAGAACTAGAATTCAACTACTTTTGGACATGAATAAATGGAAATTGAGTATTCCAAGATATAAGTGTTCAAGACACCACTGAACCATGTATCCATAGATTGATTCGAAAATAGATCAACATCATAAAGGGCCTAGAATTTTTCTTACATATAGACAAGTGCGTGAAACCTCCAATTCCACTTAGATCCATAAGCAATCAGCCACTCGTATAATTCTACTAGAAATATAGTGAAAAAGCTCTGATATCAACTTCCATAAAGATTCTATTCCACCCACGCGAGTACATTAAACTCAAATCTAGTATTGAATCACCATACGTATTCTTCTTCCAAATCGCAGATCCATTTGTCAACACTTACTAAGGTCAACTGGTATGTCTTCATCATGAATCAACTTAAAAATAACCAAAAATGAGGTCCCGGTAACAGAACCAATGATGCAGTCTAGAATTCAATGATACAAACCCAATGAAACCCTTTGTGCACTAGCACAGCACTCAACCTAGACTAAGTGCTCACTTAAAGCATGTAAAGGTACCAGGTCCCTCTTTAGGTTTGTTATAGAAGGATGTTATCATGATGGAGACTTAACATATATAGTTCTATTACTAGCTCATCATTCTACAGAGCATACCAGATCTATATCTAGGGAAAAGTAGAATTAAGTACTAACCATGATGAGATAAAAAACATACTAGATTTAGATACACACAAAAACTAACACTTAGATTTAGCCAATATCCTCAATTATATTCAATGCAGTGAGTATATAGAAGCTTCATTACAATAATGGTAGCATGCACGTAATAGTATAACTTTGTATATACCTCCTCTTTGTATGTCTCTTTATATCTATTCCATATTTTACTACATATTTATAAGGGTGGGGAATTTCCCTTCACTGCTTATCCATTCCAAAAATAGGTCACATGCTATGATTAACCACATGCCTTTACAAAAATAGCCACACATGCAAGTGTGCTAACAATAGACTACTACTTTCTAATTGATAGTAGCAGATCTATTTCGATTTTGTGTCCATGTAAAGTGCTTCATATCTGATCCTCCAATAATATCCAATGTGTGGTGCACATTTCTCTACCTTGTTTGTGTGCTCTACATGCCATCTCTAAAAAAAACCTTTATGAGCAAAAACGTATAAGTCCTGAAAAGCTAAACTTTTGTTCCACGCACATGTTCTTCCTATCCATTCGCACCTTTGAATATGACTCACCTACGTGAAATTCTTGTGTGATTTTTTTCAAGTGTTCTTTGATCAACACACTTAAAGAAGCTTTACGAATTGAGGCAGTTGGAAGTATAGAGAATGGGACTAGCCCATTTTTAGAAGCACATATCGTAGCCATAGTGAAATAGTTGGAGAAGCTATCAAAAATTTCATCACATGAGATGCGCACGAGAATTCGGTACATAGATTGTGAAGTGAAAGGTTACACAAAGGATAGTTATCCCCACAGATCAGTACGCTCATTTATTTTGGACTGTGAGATATTTCATTTAAACTATGATGCTAGCAGTTTCCCATTTTTAAAATGTGCAATAAGGAAGAATGTGTCATGATACTATTAAATCTGTAGGTCCATGACTCATGAAATGGAAGACTATCAGATTATTAGTCAAAGCCATGATGTTATAGATATCGGTGTATGACAGAAAGGAGTATATAATAACACTAAAGGTAAGAATGAACATTAGGATCAGGATCACAATTAAGTGCACTATGATTAGTATGAAGGGAATTTTGAAGGAGGTCATGGCAGATGTCGAGGATACCATGGTGGATTCAGAGGATAAGGCCGGGGTGGTGGATGAGGTGAGTTTCCTCATGGAAGATGTTATACATGTAGATCTCCTGACCATTATAGGCATGAATGTCCACATAATATTACATATACATGGGACAACAACGCGCTGGTGGGTGGTTCACAAGGATAATCTTGAAGGATGGAATGAAATGCAGATTTCTCTTGCTACTAGGTTCTTTAGGAGCAATGCACCTACTCAAATTTGCACTTATTAGGGTAATCAACCTATTCAACACCACGTTCAGCAATGTGAGAGACTCTAGACAAAGGGGTGGACATATTTACTCCCTTCTCTCTGGGTGCAGAAATTTTATTCCACTTTACAAGGATGCGCGTGTGCTTGGTATGTATATGTGAAAATCCGTATAGAAATTGGAAATTAGCAAGATTTAATTACAGGAATGACCCAAATTTTTTACTTCTTCTCCAAAAAACCTCTAATAGAAGAGGCATTAAACATTATAAATAACTTAACTATGGGAGATAGTGCTAAGGTGGAAGAGCTCATTCAGGATTTATTTGATAAAGGAGACTCAGCTATGCATTTTTCTAAATAAATAGAGACTGATGCCACACTACTTCAACATGCTTTCCTTGATAAAGAAGAAGTAAAATGGTCTAGTTAGTGGATGATGAACAAGTAGAAAATCTAGATGTCAAACATTCAACAGGTAAAACCATGTGCGCCTATCATGAACCTATGACCACACACACCTATAATGAATCTATGAAAATAAAGAAAGTGAATATTGGATCAGATGCTAAGCCTAAGGAGGCCATAATTAGAGACTATTGGTCTAACTCTGAAGTGGTAAAAATCACTGAGTTACTACGGGATTATGAGGACTTATTCCCTTGGTGATATCATGAACTCAAAGGCATGCATGAATCATTAGGAGAGATGAAGACAAATATTAAGGAAGATGTGTGCTTGGTTAGAAAGATACCTTACAGGATGAACCCCAACTTTCACAAAAAGGTTAAAGAAGAGATTGACAAAATGTTGAATTCTGGAATCATCAAGACATTGGATGATTCTGAATGGGTTAGTCTAATAGTGATCAGTATCAAGAAGAATGGTCATATTAGGATATGTGTGGACTACAAGGAGATGAATGTTGTATGTGTGAGTGATAATTTTCCTACACCATTTACTGAGGAAATAATATAAGGCATTGCAAGGCGTGAAATCTATTCATTTATAGATGGATTCTCTAGGTATCATCAGGTTAGGATTTCCTAGAAGGATCAAGAAAAGAATACCTTTACTACTGAATGGGGAAGATTTTCCTATACTATGATGCCCTTTGGTCTAAAAAATGTGCGTGCTGTATTTTTCATGCATAGTTGTTCAAGCGTTCAAAGATTTTATTCACAACTTCTTGTTAGTTTATTTAGATGATTGGATAGTGTATGGACTTGTTAAAGATCATTGTGACAATTTTCACTTAATGTTTGAAAGATGTAGATAGTTGAGTATTTATTTGAACATTTAAAAATGTGTATTTGCTATGTCCTTTGGAATACTGTTAGGACACATCATGTATAAGGAAGGTTTGTTGGTTGATCCAGCTAAGGTTACAATCATTATCGGCCTGAAAGAGCCTACTAGTCAAAGTGGGGTGCACATATTCTTGGGTCACACTGGGTATTATAGAAAATTCATAAAGGGGTATGCTAAGGTTGTCACCTCTTTGGAGAAGTTAATAAAAGGAAACGGCAAGTTATACTGGGGAGAACCATAGCAGTGCACATTCGAGACATTGAAGGAGAAACTTACTACCGCACCTATTCTTTATTTTCCTTCATGGGACCAACCATTTCATGTACATGTGGACACCTCTAGCATGGCCATTGGCAGAGTGTTGGCTCATCCTAGAGAAGGCATTATAGATCATCCTATCTATTTTTCTAGTATAAAGTTGACTCCTGAAGAGCATAATTATACAACTACAGAACGTGAAGATTTGTTAATGATCTATGCACTACATAAATTTAGATAGTACCTGTTAGAAACACCATTTGTGTTTTATATAGAGATTGAAGTATTTGGTTGATAAGAACATTTTACAGGGGTGCATATGTATATGGGTACTCTTATTCCAAGAATTAGATTTCATAGTGGCTGTAAAACATGGAAAAAGTAATTCTGGACTGGATCATCTATCTAGAATACAATCAAGAGAAGAAGCACAAGCAATTGAAGATATCACGCCCGATGTACAGTTATATAGGTTACAACATACACCATCAGAATTAGAGGACATTGTTTTCTTTCTATGAATAGGTATGGCGCCAGAAGGAATGAAATCCTTAGAGAAGAAAGAACTTTCTATACGTGCAACACCCTATATGTTGATCAACGGTGACCTGTAAAAGTAAGGCCAGAATGAAGTATTACGCTATTGTGTACTAGAACATGAGCACACATATATCATGGTGGTATTACAGGTGGGCACTATGCAGGTGATGCCACTACACATAAGATTCTACTCACTGGATTATGGTGGGAGACCCTATATAAGGATTATAAGGCATATTGAAAGGCTTGTGATCATTGTCACCACCTTGGGAAACTAGGTTATAGAGATGAAATGCCTCTAAGACCTATTACTAGTGTAGAACCATTTGAGAAATGGGCTATAGATTTTTTGGGTCCTATTTCACCAACCTTGCACAAAATTGGATTGCACTATATTATTACTTACACAGACTATCTGACAATGTGAGAAAAATCAACACCTACAAAGGTTTGTACAACAACCAAGTTTCTATGGGAAAATATTATTACAAGGTATGGATGCCCTTTGATTGTGACCAATGATAAGGGAACACATTTTTTGAATGAGACAATTAGAATTTAATAGGATGAACTCATGATTGCACACTATAAGACTACACAATATCATCCTGAGGAAAATGGGACTGCTAAGGATTTCAACAAGATTTTAAGCCAGACATTGATGAAAATTTGTGATGTTAGAAGAAAGGATTGGGATGATAAAGTCCCTGCAGTACTTTGGGCATATAGAATAACATATAACAATCTTAACAAGGCCACCCCTTTTCAATTGGTGTTTGGTGTATAAGTAGTTCTACCTATGGAATTCATGTTACCTTCTTTGCATATCACACATGTTGGAGGTCTAGCTGATGAGAAATCATTACATGAATGCATTTATAAGTTGGATGAGAAATGAGTAATAACACGCTAGATTCAGAAACAAGAAAAAGCTAGGAAAAAAGCATGGCATGATAGGTACATTCAAAACAAGAAGCTTGGGATACGAAAAATGGTGCTCATTTATGATTCTAAGTTTCTGTGTCATCCCGGAAAACTCAAAGCACATTAGTTAGGACCATATATTATCACTCACATAATTGAAATAGGATCTTGTCAATTAGAACTTCTTGATCGAATATAGTTACCTGGTTACTTCAACGAGAGTAGGATGAAGACCTACTATAAATAAGTGTTCTTGGTGTTTGTAATAAGGTAGCATTGCCATTTAGATTAGGTTTTCAATTATGTATTCGCTTAATGTATTTCCTTCTTCGTCTCTATGCTTTGTTAATTTAGTTTTTATTATGTGAAATAAGTGTGTTTGCAAGCTAGAAGATAATTAACATTTGTAGTATTTTTATGCGTAGAGGACAACACATACCATTTGGGTGGGGTAATTATTGAGAAATAGGTACATATAAAGGAACAAACTGCTATTGATGTTATTCAAAGTTTGAAGATTTGGTGAAAAGAAGATTGCTTCCAAATGAGGACCATGGATGGAGACAAATGAAGTAACAGTATAATGTGAGGTAAGCGACGCCCATGGAGATTACCAGGACAACGCATTGTGATGAGGTACTTAGGTGTATGGAAGAGCACTAAAGAGAAGCTTGTAGCTAGAAGCTAGGAAGGCACGCTAAAAGGTTATGACTGAGGTGCAAAGATTTACCACATGGAAAAATGTGAAATGAGTCAATTAATGAGGAATGTTGGTAGGTAAAGGAGTAATAAATGCACCAAATTTTTGAAAATATATATAAGGAAGGGATAGGAGTTCATTCTTACCATTTTAAATTACAAAAATTTGAAAGAGCTACGTGTGACCAAGCTGAGAAAAGAGTATTGAGGTACAAAGAGTGTGAAACTAGACATGAGGAGTAG
This sequence comes from Taxus chinensis, assembly GCA_019776745.2. Classification (NCBI taxonomy): domain Eukaryota; kingdom Viridiplantae; phylum Streptophyta; class Pinopsida; order Cupressales; family Taxaceae; genus Taxus; species Taxus chinensis. Next base: position 79,535,571 of record CM034146.1, on the reverse strand, counting down.
ATTTGTGCCCAGGAGATAATTCCATCCTCATTGGTGAATGGTTTGAGTGAAGCAGAGCATTTAAAAGAGCTAGGGCATGTGATTTCAACTAGGGTACGTAGATTCAAGCTAGGGTTTGAGTTTGCATGTTGCAAAAGCTAGAAAAAGAGAATTTGAGGACAGAGAGTTGTAATTTATAGATGGAACCAAAGAAAGAACCTATTCTAGGAGAAAAAGGGAAGAAGAAGGTGGAAGAGGAGGTTGAAATATCTCTTGAGAGAAAATTTTCAGAAATAGAATAACCATAAGGCATAATAATAGGACAAGAATGGGACTCTCATGTCTGAAAATAGAAGATCAGTGACTACAACCACTAAACATCAAAGAAAAAAAAGGAATTGGATGTGCTATTGAATACAAAGACAAAAAAGTGCATAGCCGAGGATATGCCAGTATATGATGATGCCAAAGAGAAGATGCTAAATTAGATTAGATTTTACTAGTTGTACAGGCTCCCATACTTTGGAAAGTATGAACCTTTGTACCAGTGGTTGATGAACTAGGTATGTGAATATTTCTTCTATTTTTTCAGATGCAAGGTAAGGATTATAGCCTCTCTAATTTCCATTATAACTGGATTGAGGGGTACATGAGTGGACCTGAATATTGAATTAATAGATAAATCAGCCATCTTGGAGACATATAAGGATTTAAGATACACCAAGGGTCCATGTGGAATGGATATCGATAAAGTGAAGAAGTATCATGTGGTACATGCAGCTGCACATCTGGTCACCAAACTAAATGATCAAGAGAGATGGTCCCAGGGGAACACAATGTGGCTACACATTACAAGGAGAATGTCACATGGAACAATATACAACATAGTAGGCTACATTATGGACACTATCATCAAGGAAGTGTGCAAATGTGATAAAATTAGTTTTTATGTTGTCCTATTGTCCTTAGTATTTTTGGAGATCTGAGTGCCTAATGGACCAAAGAACAAGATCTGGGAGAACTGCATGTAGAATAAATCCCTAGAAAAAATCTTTGAGAAGTACTTATGTGAAGGGTCAATGAGTGGGCCATTCAAGAAGATGGTAGAGATGTGGTATGATAGGATCTACATGAAATTTAAAGAGGAGTGGTGCATCCCCAAGGATTTACCTTCGGTGGTGGGAAAGGCAATCTAATTTGCAATATATTAGCACTTTTGCATTCACAGTATATTTACAAGGTTGGGATATCAATGGTGTGATTTAAAATTCAAAATATTGTTGGGAAAGATCATTACAAGAAGGGATGTCATTGGATGAGGTGGATTATTGTGTTATGTTGGCCTAAGATGGAGTGATAACAGGTATGAAGTAGATAAGCATTTTTTTATGTAGTTTATTAAAAAACAAGCGAAGCAAAAAAAATTTTATCATCATGATTATTTAGATATGAAAAATACATAAAAAGGGGCTTGAAAGGAACCTTTTAAATGAAAATGTATGCAAGGTGTCAAGTGGTTTTGGCTATAGAGTCCTTTATATACCCAAAGATACATGACGCCCAAATCTATATAGAGTTTATAACTAGCCATAACTGATGTAACCTAGAATTTACCAGATAACACCCTAGATACATTGGCACATCACTCAGCCTAGACTGAGTGCTCACCCAAAGTGCGCAAAGGTACCAGGTCCCTCTTTAGGGCTGCTATAGCAGGATGTTAGCATGATGAAGGAAGAAACATATAGAGCCATAACTAATCCATCATTCTACAATGCATGTCATATTCAAATCTATGAAATAACAAGCTTAAACAATAATCATGATTGAATCAAGAACATGCATTACTCAATTACACACAAGAATGACACTTAGATTTAGCCAATAACTTCCATATATTAATAAATGCAAAATATCCTTATAATAATGGCATTCTATATTGATGTGCACATAGATCTGATATAGTAATCCAGTCATATACACATATCTCTTTATCATTACCTCTTGCACTCTACATATACCTATATATCTCTCTCTACTAATATGGGATTCACATCATATATATAAGGTGGGGACTTTCCCTTCACCACTTATTTATTCAAAAAATAGGCCGCATGCTATTAATAGCCACGTGTCATTTACAAGCATAGCCACACATGTAAGTGTTTTATCTATAAACCTCTTATATTTAACTGAAGTGATAGTCTCATTCTTAGCCCGTCTCCATGAAAAATGCTTCAATATGATCCTCTAAAGATAGAAAATGTGTGGCATGCACGTCTCTATAGCATTGGTGTGTTCCATACGCCATCTTCTAAAAATAGGTCTTCATGCTCAAAATCAGCTAAGTCCTGAGTGTTGAACTTCTGGTCTATGTGTGCATTCTTCCTATCCATTTGTGCCCTTAAACCTGGCCTATTTTCCCACCCAGAATTCTTGTGTGAGTTATGTCAAGTGTTATCTGATCAACATTACCCCACACTAATCTCATTATTGCCTTGACAATGGGTATCTCAAAAAATGAAGTAATAATAGAAGAATGGAAAGAATAAGAAATAATGTAGATGAATAAAGAAGTTTTATGAGTCAACCTCCTCTATATCATTTTGAAGGATCAACTCTTGATACTCCTCTTTTATTTTGGCCTCCAAGGCCTGCCATTCAGTGAGTACTTGTTCTACTTTTTTCAGAATTTCCACAACAATGAAATCTAATTCATCCCTCGTAATTTCCCCTTTTTTAATTTTGTAGAACCAACACAATGCTGGACATTAAGGTCATTCTTCCTTCTAGAAGATCCATCTTCTGTGCAATGAGCTTCCTAAGCTCTTTTAGCCGAGTCTTGTGCGGCTCTTGTGTTGCTATCAGGGCCTCGCGCTTCTACTTAACCATTGACAATCTTTCTGCGCAGCCCAATGTTTCCTCCTTCATTTCTCTCTAGACCTCATTATTTTCTTTGAGGGTCTTTATGTTGATAAGTGCCTCTAGAGTTTTGTAGATGTTCAAATTCTTGTCTGATTTCTTCAATTCTTCTTGTAGCACTTGCAATAGCCCTTCAGAGGATGCAATCTTTTGCATCACTAAATATTTCTCTCATTCTTCCTCTTGTTCTGGATTCCTTGGCATTGGCATGCACAGAGGTTCATCTTCAATTATTAGGTCTGCCAATTTTCCTACATAATTTATCACTGAGGGAAATTTCTATGGTACCTTGGTCTCCAAGTGTGGCCTAGCTCTTATGACATTGTCTCCAATCTCTTCTGTGATGCTGATAAATACTTTGTTCTTCTTCTATGCTAAGTCCCTTTATTACATTATGTGCACTATCTCTACATCCTTTTTCTTTATCTCCTTATGCAACACTCTTATCATTGCAAATTTTTCCATGTTTCTTCTTGAAACTTGAGTTAAAACCTTCACCAATACATTGCTGATCTGCTCATCTGACATGATAGTAGGCTTTACTGTCATTTGTCTAGCTTGGGGTTCCTTCTTTAGCCATTTTGAAATGCAAGACTCTTCATATACATCAAACATAGGCTCATCCATGTGGGTATACATTGACCATGGGAGTTTCTTTCTAGTGCGAATGGTAGCCATATCCCAATCCATTAATTCCTATCCAAATAAATCCTTTTGTTCTACAGTGCTCTGGAAATGTGCGCGGATGATTTTTTTAGTGTCCTCTGCATAGCGCATGAGTGGTGCACTATGTTCCCCACTCATCCTCTTCGATCTAGGACCCTTGGGAATTATAGATTCAAGGTTAGGAGCCTATCTCATTACACGTTGAGAAGTCACATGCATGGATCCGGAGGTTTTCTTTTCTCTTTCTTCTCCATCCTTCATCTCTTCATCTATTTTCTCTTCTTCATTCGGTGGCTTTTCTTCTTGCTTGAGTGGGGTAGAAGATGCATGCTCACTCTACCATTATTCCTCTACTTCTTCATCCAAATTCAAATTTCTTCTCCTCTTTGGCTCATTGGCCTCCTTGTGTGGAGAGATACGAGGTGATTTCCTTACTGTTTGTTGGGTTCCACCTTGATTCCTTGTGCATCTAAATAATTTCTTAAATTTGTGCTCCCCCTACTCAACCTCCATATCTTCCTCTTTGTATTTTCCCTGAGGTGGAGTGATCATGCATTGTGACTCTTCTCTATCATATGGTTTTTTTGTTCTACGCTCCAACCCTCTACTATCTTCATGCTCTTCTTCTTCATCTTCTACTTCAACAGTTTTTGTGGGCCTTTGTGCTGGTATGTTTTCCTTTATGTGCTTACCCTTCAGTGGCCCTGGGAGTATGAAGTCATTCTCCACATACTTATTGTTCTCCATCTTTGGCTTCAGCTGAAGATACACTAATGTTGCCCCTAGATCTACTACATCTAGACTTATTGGCTTAATATTCAATGCCTCTAAAATGAGCCTCTCAACATAGGCACTTCTTCCTGGATACACATATATCTTCCTCAATGTGCGTTATTCATAGTATACCTTATCTGCATTGAATACTAGTCATCGTGTGTCTGTGAATTTGTGAACAGATACTTGATAATACCTTGGAGTGAATTCCTAAGGTAATTTACACCAAGGGCTCCAGACTCCATCTCTCATTAGGAAGTACATGATGCAGAAATGTTGATATACAACAAACTAGACTTGTTTCCCCATGAAATATTGTAGGTCCTTCGAGATGTGCCATTGTTCTTTAAATTCCACACAGAGTATTTCATACAATTTCTATGCCCTTTGCTTGACGTCATCTATCATGGACACTTTACATAGGTACTTATTGAACCTTTTAGCTAGTGACTTATTCTCCATGGGGTATTTGCATACCTTTTCCTTCAGCACACCTGGTACTCCAATTTCCATGAATACTAGTGATAATAGAACAACCCTAAAGCTGATCTTCCCTCATGTGCGCACTTGACTATTTTCTCTGTAATATAGCCTGTAATATTGTAGACTACTCCTGACATCTTGTGTAAAATGTGTAACCACATAGTATTTACCTATTATCACTACTCCTGGTCATTCAACTTTGTAACAAGGTGTGATGCTACTTGCAACACCGGACATTTCTTCAACTTTTCTATATCCATAACACATGGACCCTTTAGGTACCTCAACTCCTATCTGGTCTTTAAGATCGCGGATTTATCTATGAGATCATTCTTTATATCCTCTCATGTGGCATTCAAACCCATCATCGTGTAGATAAGCACAACTAAGATTCTAACTCTGCGTCTTGCAAAGTATAAGAAGTAGATAAGGGCTCATACTTCTCGAAATATGGAAGCTCATATAATTAGTAGACCCCAATTCTCTTCATAATCTTCTCATCTACATCATCATAAACCAGCATGTCATCCACGGTACATTTTTTTGTCCTCATAGTGAGCAAGGAATCAAGCTCCTTCTTGTTCTCTGAGGTCCTGTGATTGTATTCACTTACTTTTCTCTTTTTGATGTGTGAGTCCCATTCTTGGCTGACGATGACTCCTTCTCGATATTGTATTTCTGAAAAACTTCTTTTGGGTGCCATCTCTTCCTCCTCAATGACCACTTTCTTCTTTACTTTTTATCCTACTGCAACTACCTTCTTAGGTAACATTTTTACCCTCCAATTTTCTCCTCTTTAACTCTATGCTTTATGAATAAAACCCTATCTCAGTTCAATCATGCTCTTAGTGGAAACTTTGTTCCCTAAATCCTCTCTATTGCCTTGCTTCTCTCAAACCCTTCACCACTAGGGATGCAATCTTCTTTTCACACAAATTTTTTTTTCACACTTTGTTTCACACCCTTCACACCTTAACCTAATCACTTGGCTCTTCACACTTAGCTCTTTCCTCAAATACTCTTAGTTGCAACGGTAAAAATGAATTTGCATCCCATCCTTATATAATTTTCCAAATTTTGATGCATTTATTTCTCCTTCACCTACAAAATATCCTCTCATTCATTTACCAAACTCATTTATTCTATGCAGCACATCTTTACACCCAGCTATAACCTTCTAACACACCTTCCTACCCTCTAGTCACATACTTCTCTTCAGCATGCACCCTTGTGCCTAAGTACCTCATCATTGTACCTTCTCCTGGTATTTATCATGGTCTCTTTTTACCTCATGTTATATTGTCCTTTCATTCATCTCCATCCTTGGTCACTTTTGAGAAGCAATCTTATTTTGACTTAAAGCACACCCATAGCAGCTTATTCCTTTCACCTTTCAATTACCACAATCTTTTACTTGGATAACTATAACCACCTGACACTAAAAGTATGTGCATTCCTCTACACATAAACATTCTTCACATAGTAATTAGCTTCATGTGTGAAAACGCACTTATTATACAAGAACAACAAGTAAATTGAAAAAGCATAATGAAAATGAAGGAAATACATAATTGAAAGCCTAATCTAAATGATAATATTGCCTTATTACAAACACCAAGAAGACTTATTTATAGTAGGGCTTTAGCCTACTCCCATTAAAGTAACTAGGTAACCGTGTTCCATTAATTGCTTCTAACTGGAAAGCACCTGATTCAAGTATGTAAGTGATGACATACGGCCCCAACCAATGTACTTTGAGCTTTCCTGGATGGCACAAGAACTTTGAGTTATAAAGAAGTACCATTTGTCCAATCTCAAACTTCTTATTCCTTATATTTCTATCATGTCATGCTTTCTGCCTAGCCTTTTCCTACTTCTGACTCCATCATGTTATGGCTCATCACTCATCTAGTTGAATAATCTTCTCAATACACTCAATTAAATCCAACTCATCAGCTAGACCTCTAGCACGCACAATGCACAAAGAAGGTAACATAAATTCTATAGGAAGAACAACTTCTATGCCAAACACCAACTGAAATGGTGTGGCCTTGTTAAATATCTTATAAGTGGTTCTATATGCCCAAAGAATAACTGACACTTTATCATCCCAATCCTTTCTTCCAATATCACAAAAAAAAAATTCAATGTCTGGCTCAAAATCTTGTTGAAAGCCTAAATAGTTTCATTTTCCTGAGGATGATAGGGTGTAGTTTTATGGTGTGCAACAATAAAATAATCTAATAGGATATTGATTGTCTCATTCAAAAAGTGTTTACCCCTATCACTTGTCAAGTTTACAAGACATCCATAACTTGTAAGAACATTCTCCCATAGAAACCTGGATATTGTAGCTACTATACAGTCCTTCGTAGGTGTTGTTTCTACCCACCGTGTTAGATAATCTATGTAAGTCATGATATAGTGAGATCCAATCCTACGCCTGGCTAGTTAAATAGGTCCTACAAAGTTGATGGCCCATTTCTCAAATGGTTTGGCACTAGTAATTGGTCTTAAAGGAATTTCATCTCTTTGTCCTGGTTTACCTAGATGCTGATAATGGTCACACACTTTGCAATACACTTTACAATATTTATACAGTGTCTCCCACCATAATCCAATAAGTAGGATCTTCTGGGAAGTTGCATCACCTGCATAGTGGGCTCCTGTAATACCACTATGGGATTCTTCCATACTATCCTTGCGCTCATTCTCTAATACACAACAACATAATACTTCATCTATGCCTAACTTATAGAGGTCACCATTGATTAACATTAACATAATACTTTATCTTTTCTAATGCCTTCATTCTTTCTGGTGCCACATTAGTCCATAGAAAGACAACACTGTCTTCTAATTTTGATGGTGCACATTGTAACTGTTGTTGCAAATCAGCAGCACCCCTAGATGCAAATCAGGTTTCTAAGTTGATGTTTCAGGCATCCAGTGTGATTGCACAACATTGAAACCTCTCTCCAAGTGTGGGACTTGTAAAATGAGAGAGGAATCTCTAGATTAGAGGCTAGTTCCTCAAACTCCTCTGATCAGATCTGTTATTTACACAATTGTAGAGGTTTGAATCCTAATCCTACTCTAAATTCCAAGGAGACAGAGATAGAAAGTACAAAAATTGAAACTAAACTAATAGGTGATACACCAAAGGAGTGGTGAACACTTCTTGTTCATGAAAATTGACACAATTTCATAAAATGCAACATGAAACATCATACACAGGCTGATAAGATGTAATTAGAGGTCTGAAATGAAGCAAGACAATACAAACAAAGGACTGAAAATTGATCACAGAGTCTGCACTATCATTTTTCACTGTCAAAATCCTTGCATTTGCAACATCAAAGAGGTAGAAACCTGTTACAATCATGAAGAAGGTCTGATACTTGCAAAAATCACTTGTTGAAGGTGAAAGAAGAAGCTTGTTATGCAAAAAAAATGTTCAACCTCAAAAAATGAGCCAAATCTGGCTTTTACAATGCATGGGTCGAGCCCAGGAGAGAGAAAACATGTAAAAAATGTGGAAGCCATTCCCCATTAAATGAAGATGCATTAAAATAGCATGGGCATCCTTACAGACCCATGCCCTAACATTTTTGGCCATGCTGAAGAAGAATGCGACCCATTTTGCATTAAAACTGGTTGTTGAAACGTCATTTCTGGCCATTACCACGTGCCAAAGGTGTTTCTTTATTTTCTCTCTCCAAAACCAACAAAAATATAAAATTTACCCTGGAATCATGTAGATAATTTCACCAGCTTTCCATTGATATAAAGAACGTGAAAATTCGAGCTCTGGATCGAAAGATATGGCGATTTGAAAATTTAGGGCAAAAACAGGCCAAAATCGGATTGGCGGGCAAAAGTTTGAATTTTTACCCGTTTGGTCTTTGAAAAAAATTTCAAATTTTCCCCATGCTCCACCACTCCAGGCGCCATGTGGCAGCTTCCTATTGGCTGTGGGCCTCCTAAGGGAAAATTTTCCACAAAAACTCCACCGAGCCATAACTTGAAAAATATGAGGAGTTAGGAGGAAAAATTTACCTTTCTGGAAAGCTGAGAGAGAGATCTATCCAATGGTGCCATTTTTAGAAATATTTGAGTGCCTAAAAATCAAAAAATGGAGACTGAGGCACAAGAGAGGTAATAACACAAGGAGTTAGCCACAAAAATGAGCAGGGGCACATTTTGGATAACAATTTTGGCAACCCAGAGGGGTCATTTGCCTACTAGATGAAGATACCAATTGCCTGAAGCAGCCCATTGGGCATGGAGTCATAAAATTTTCTATTCGGAATGCCAACTGACTTAGAATGTTGCAAGGAGGAAGATGGAATATCACCTAATGGAAGCAAGGACTGTAAAACATCTCCAGGGACAACAGCCTGTGCCAAAGCACTTAGGGAAATCAAAACAACCTACAGCAAAACAATGTGCACAAGCACTTGGAGTAATGAAAACCTAAGCTAATATTTACAAGGTGGAGAATTTCCCTTTAGTAGCAATGCTTTAGATATATTCCATTGACTGGAATCTACAGTTCTTCGCCATCTAATGAAAACAATTGGAAGGCATTGTTGTCCTTACACTTTGTGACCATGTATGGGCCACTCCAAATGGCATCAAATTTTGAATGCCTTCCCGGTTTTTCTCTATCTACATCCCATTTTAACACTAGATCTCCAACTTGGAAAGATATACTCTTGTCCTTCCTATCAAAGGTCTTCTTGATCAAAGCTTGATCCTTCTCCATTACTTGAAATGCCTGATTTCTGATCTCTTGGAGCTCCATCAACTCTGCATATCTCACCTCCATGGGCCCAAACTATAGCAACTCTAACTACTTCATGAGTTCCAATGTTGGCAACTCAAGTGACATGGGAAAGATTGCCTCTCTTCCATAAATAAGACTAAATGGAGAGTTACCTATGGATCTCTTGGGAGTTATCCTATCAGCCCATAAAGCTGATTTTAGTTTGGTATGCCAAGACCTCTAATTCTCATCAAGAGTCCTCCTAATGATCCTCAACAAGTTCTTGTTTGTAGATTTAGCCTGGCCACTACCCTGAGGGTAGTAGTTTGATGAAGTACTTAGGTAGATTCCATTCTTGACAGCCCACTCATTCACCTTGGATCCAATGAATGCTAATGCATTATCTGAGATTATTGTAGCAGGTATGCCAAATCTGGTTACTATCCCCTCGTAGAAGTCTAAAATGCTAGACTCATTTGCTTCCTTGAGTGCTACTGCTTCAGTCCACTTGGTGAAGTAGTCTGTGGCTGTCAAAATCCACTTATGCCCTTGGATTGAATTGGGATTAATGACTCCAATGAAGTCCAAACCCCATTGCATGAATGGCTGGTCAACTGAAATTGGATGCAATGGAAGGGCAGCAAGCCTCTCTTTACCTGTGAAGAATGCACAATTCTTGCACCTTTTGATCCACGCAAAGCAATCACTGAAAATCTTGGGCCAATAATAACCAGCCTTTATGATTTTTAGAGCTATCACTCTTGGTGCAAAATGACCACCAGCTGGTCCACCATGGAACTCTTCCAACACCCTATGAATCTGATTTGTGCTAATGCATCTCAGTAGCACTCCATTCACATCTTTCTTGAACAAAACACCATCTACTATGGCATATGGGATAGCCTGCAATCTAAAGTGTCTTCTTTGGGTTTTGTTCATCTCTGGAGGGCATAGGCCTGTGCTTAGGAAGTGCATTATACCTTGGGTCCAGCAAGGAGTGGGGACAACATTATCCTCGTCTTGAGTGCTACCTTGCACATGGTTGTCTTGAACTGTCAAAACATCCTCTTCTTTATTGCATACTCCTTTTTGCTTGCCCAGAATCAGCTGCTCACACAATCCTTTTCCTCTTACCAGCTTGGTGACCTTGATCTCAATTTCATACTCCATGACACGAGTGATCCAACCTGCCCTTTTCTCATTCAAATCCTTGTTGAGGAGGAATTCCTTTACTCCCGCATGAGAGACCAACAACTGAACCTTGTTGTTTGAGACTAGATGCTTGAATTTCTTCAAGCTTCTGATTACTACAAGTACATGATTCTCAATAAAAGAATATCTCACCTCATAGTCATCTAGGCTTTGGCTGAAGAAAGCAATTGGTTGCTCATCATTTTCCTTGTTTTGCTCTACCAAAATGGCAGAAATGGTATCATTACCCCTAAATGCATAGAGGATGAAATCCTTGGAGAAGTCCGGGTTGATGAGAGTTGGTGCTTGAGAGATGGATTCTTTGATTTCTTCAAAACTCTCCTTGCCTTCTGCTGCCCATTTGAAAGCCATGATTTTCTTCAACATCTTGGTGATAGGTTTGACAAGGGCTACAAAATCTGGGACAAACCTCCAAACAAAATTTATTCTCCCCAAGAAACTCTGAAGTGCCTTCTTGTGGCTTGGCAATGGTAGTGCTCTTATGGCTTTAACTCTCTCTGGATCAATTGCTAATCCTTCTTTGGAGACAATATGGCCAAGGAGCTTTCCTTCATGTGCAAGGAAGATACACTTCTTAGGATTCAAAGACACTCCAAATTTCCTGTACCTTTGGAAGACTTGTCTCAAATGAGAGAGGTGGTCTGTTGCATTCTTTGAAAAAATAGTGATATCATCAAGATATATCAACACCATGTTGTTAATCAAACCTTTTAACGCCATGTCCATTGCTCTTTGGAAGGTAGCTCCACCGTTGGACAGCCCAAATGGCATTTTCCTGTATGAATAAGTTCCCCATTTCGTTGTGAAGGCTATCTTGAACTAATCTTCTTCCTTTACCATAATCTGATTGTACCCTGAGTAGCCATCAAGCAATGAAAACCTTTCAGAGCCAGCAACAACTTGTAAAATTTGCTCCTTAGAAGGAAGTGGGTAATGGTCCTTGAGAGATTCTCTATTCAAATCTCTGAAATAAACGCACAATCTGATCTCTCCACTCTTCTTTCTGACTGGAACTAAGTTGGCAACCCAACTAGAATGCTTGATTGGGAATATGATTCTTGACTCAATCAACTTGTTCAATTCCTTCCTCATGAGAGGTTCCATGTGTGGATTGACTGGCCTTTGTTTTTGCCTGATGGGCTTAGTATTTGGATCCAACTCAATGGTGTGCTGAGCTAACTTGGGATTGAAACCTTTTAAATCATCGTAGCTCTAAGAAAACACATCAGGGAACTCTTGACACAGCTGTATGAACTCATACCTTTCTTGTTCAGTTGTCATCTTTCCAATTTGTAATGGTTTTTTCTCTTCCACCAAGATGGATACTAAATCTTCTCTCTTGACCTAAATGTTTGCTTTCTCTTTCCTAAACTGATCATTGGGATTGAAAATGGACTCCAAAGTGATAAGTCCCTTGGGCAACTTGTTAGTTCTCAACTATACCACTTGGTCACCATACTGTTGTTCTAATTTTTCCTGATTTTTAGCTGAGAACTCAGCTTCTTGTAAGAAATGGATGATTTGCTGGTCATTCTCAAACACTTGCCAACTTACATTGTTATCCGGCACTGAAGGCCTCACAATCACATGGATGTTTGGTTGTACCTTGTCCTTTTGAATGCTTTCTACAATATCAAATGCTGCCCCAACTGCTGCAAGCCTGTCAGTAGCTTGGTTTTCTTTTCGAGGAATGGATTTTTTGCTAAAGCCCTCAAAATCTTGAATGAGGTCCCACACCCTATTATTGTAGCACTTGAGCAGATTATTCTTGAAAGCATGCTACCCCTTAACTTAGTTTATAATCAATTCACTGTCACCAAATACTTGCAAGTTCTTTATTCCTCTCTTTATTTCCCAATGCATCCCTTGCACCAAGGCTTCATATTCAGCAGTGTTATTGGAGCATGCAAACTGAAATCTAAAAGCTTAATAGTACTTTACTCCTTGAGGTGAAATAAGCATAGCTCCACCTCCTACACCTTGTCTACTCCTTGATCCATCAAAAAATAGCTACCATACCTCATTGTCATCCTTGTGGTTTGGCTTGGTGACGCCAGGAATGGGCTGATCTTTTTCATGTATGCAATAGACCCCTAGCTCATATTCTTCTACTTATTGATAAGGATCAAAAGTATGCACCTTGTTTGCCCATTCATCAAGAGTTAGATCCGGGATGCTTCCAACCTTGGTGTCAGCTTCATCAGTGCTTGGGTGATCTTCTTGATCAAATGTCAAACAGTTGGCATTGATCTGACTTGGAGTGTAGGGCTCAATGTGGAAGTTTGCAATAGGTTCAGACCTGATTGTAGCTTTGGTTCCATACCTCATTCTGAACAGCATGTGTGACCAATCAATAGACAAATATCCTCCAATCTTGGCTGTGAAATATCTTGACAAACATAGGGCAAAGAGTGGTGAAAGGTCTATAACTGATACATCTTGTAAAACAACAACATTTGGACATGCATGCAAGGTAAGACTCAAATTTCTAATCACCCCAACTGTTGTTACTACTGTCCCATCCAACTGCACTACCCCTTTGGATATGGTTTCATATTGAATTTCTAGCTAATAAGCTATTTTCTTGGGCATCACTGAGCTACTTGCCCCAGAATCAATCATGCAATTGTGCACCAATTGGTTTCTAATGATTAATAAGACATAAAAAGGAGGGGGCTTCAACATTTTACCTTGTTGTCCTCCATGATTCCCTTCAGGCTGGGAAGCATTTGTGAGCACCTTCTCTTGCATTTGGACTTGCTGATTCGAAGTTGGCCAGTTCTTCATGGCAGCTTGTAGCAAATCTCTCTGGCCTGGGATAGATAAGGATTCCCACATTGATATATTTACATTTTTCTTCTTCATCTGATCAATGATACTAAATGGTGATGAAGGATCTCTTTGCTGTCCCTTGGTTTGCATATTCATCCCTTGCATGTGGGCAGCAACAACTAGTATTTGAGTTGGTCTAGGAGCTGTTCTTGGCTGCCCTTGTGCATTTACAACTGGATTTTGTTTGCCAACCATTTGTGGAGCCATAAAAGGTTGTGGATTGGTTAGAGCTAATGGTTGTTCTTCACCCAAATTACTTCTTTTTGACCTTGTGTTGGTTGTAACACCTTGAGATACTATTTGATTTATGGCACCAAAATCCTCTGCCTGCCAGTTCACAAGTGTGGTGTCATTTGGAGTTGATTACTACTGGAATGTTTCTTGTTGTTGGTTGTTTCCTTGACTTCCCTCACCCTCCACACTAGTAGTTGTAACCATTAATGATTGATTCAAGGCACCGTTGAAGCACATAGATTTTTTGTGAGGTTCATTACATGGAAAACACCAATCATACTCCTGAGCAACGTTGTTTTGTGTTACCAATGCCTTAGAGGCAGATATAGCATTTGGATTATAGGGTTGAAATGGTCTGTTGGCAGGAGGCCTTGCTTGATTTAGATTTGCAGCTAGATTAGGTGGTCTATGAGGTTGATATGGCTGCCTATTAGGCTGAGCTTGAGGCTAGAAGGAAGGTCTAAAACTTTGGGCTTGTTGCCTCTTGAGAGTAACCAGCACATTACCTAAATTTTGCAATTGCTTCATGACTTCTTGAAGCTCATTTGGGGCACTTGGAGATGAAGTAGAAGCTTCATTTGAACTCTGATTTCTAGGAGTGGGAGAAGGAGCCAAATTAGGTATTTGATTAGTGTTTGGGCTCTCTAAAATTGGAAACAATGGCATGGGAGGTCTAGGGGCTAGTTTGCCAGCTTGGATCAAAAAAATTTCAGCCCTAATGGCAATGCTATAAGCCATAGGGATAGTTATGCCTCCCATGGACTGAATCAACATAGAAATATAAGAATTTAGAGCTTTGAGATAATAAAGAAAAGCACCTTCTGCTGTTGGCCTGACTGCCACTGGAATTCTCTCCCAAGTCCTTTGAAATCTGAAATTAAAATCAGTCAGCTGCTCATTGGGAGCTCTTTTGATAGTTGTCTGTTGCTCCAAAAGGGACAAGTTGTCTCCCTTTTCCCCAAACTGCTCATGGAGGGCTATACATAGTTGATTCCAATTTTGAATACAACCTAAGGCAAGACTCCTGAACCATTGCAAAGCCTTCCTTTTAAATGAAGATGCCAGCAGTTTGACAGCAACTTACATCTCATTGATCTCATGGATTGCACAAATGTTAGCAATATCCTTAACATGATCACTAGGTGAGGTCTAATTTTCTCTAGTGAAGTATGGAATTTTCTTCAATGTTACAACTGGGATTGGATTTTGTGCATTGAGAGCAAGTGGGCTGCTGCCAGTGAAATTGACATAAGGGTTGTTTTGTGCAATTCTAATTGGTCTTAAAACCCTTGTTGACTGAATGAAAGGCCTACTAGGTGGAGGAGTTGAGAGAGTTCTGTTTGGTGGAGATGGAGACCTTTGGATTCTCCTCCCACTTTGCCTTATTCTTGGAGATAACTACAGATATTCAAACAACACCTCTTCCTCTCCAGCTCTTGACCTTGTGTTGACTCTTCTCATGAGTCTTCAGGTCTGCACTGCCAAAACCAGCTGATTCTTCCCCTTGGAGTCTCCAGATGTGTAATTTATAGCTCTTTTAAGAAAGAAAATTACAGAAGATGCACATCAACTTTTCTGCAATGAAAATGACACCTCTAAGGTCCGATTGGGTGTGCCAAAACTGTTGTTGCAAATCAGCAGCACCCCTGGATGCCAATCAGGTTTCTAAGTTGATGTTTTAGGCATCCAGTGTGATTGCACAACATTAAAACCTCTCTCCAAGTGTGGGACTTGTAAAATGACAGAGGAATCTCTAGATTAGAGGCTGGTTCCTCAAACTCCTCTGATCAGATCTGTTATTTACACAATTACAGAGGTTTGAATCCTAATCCTACTCTAAATTCCAAGGAGACAGAGATAGAAAGTGCAAAAATTGAAACTAAACTAATAGGTGATACACCAAAGGAGTGGTGAACACTTCTTGTTCATGAAAATTGACACAATTTCATAAAATGCAACATGAAACATCATACATAGGCTGATAAGATGCAATTAGAGGTCTGAAATGAAGCGAGACAATACAAACAAAGGACTGAAAATTGATCACAGAGTCTGCACTGTCATTTTTCACTGTCAAAATCCTTACATTTGCAACATCAAAGAGGTAGAAACCTATTACAATCATGAAGAAGGTCTGATACTTGCAAAAATCACTTGTTGAAGGTGAAAGAAGAAGCTTGCTATCCAAAAAAAATGTTCAACCTCAAAAAATGAGCCAAATCTGGCTTTTACAATGCATAGGTCGAGCCCAAAAGAGAGAAAACATGTAAAAAACATGGAAGCCATTCCCCATTAAATGAAGATGCATTAAAACAGCATGGTCATCCTTACAGACCCATGCCTTGACATTTTTGGCCATGCTGAAGAAGAATGCGACCCATTTTGCATTAAAATTGGTTGTTGAAACGTCATTTCTGGCCATTACCACATGCCAAAGGTGTTTCTTTATTTTCTCTCTCCAAACTCAAACAAAATGTAAAATTTACCCCAGAATCATGTAGATAATTTCACCAACTTTCCATTGATATAAAGAACATGAAAATCTGAGCTCTGGATCGAAAGATATGGCGATTTGAAAATTTAGGGCAAAAACAGGCAAAATCGGATCGGTGGGCAAAAGTTTGAATTTTTACCCGTTTGGTCTTTGGAAAAAATTTCAAATTTTCCCCATGCTCTACCACTCCAGGTGCCACGTGGTGGCTTCCTATTGGTTGTGGGCCTCCTAAGGGAAAATTTCCCACAAAAACTCCACCGAGCCATAACTTGAAAAATATGAGGAGTTAGGAGGAAAACTTTACCTTTCTGGAAAGCTGAGAGAGAGCTCTATCCAATGGTGTCATTCTTAGAAAGATTTGAGTGCCTAAAAATCAAAAAATGGAGACTGAGGAATAAGAGAGGTAATAACATAAGGAGTTAGCCACAAAAATGAGCAGGGGCACATTTTGGATAACAGTAACCTATATAATTGGGCATCTAGCATGGTTTCTTCAATCATCTATGCCCCTTGTCCTGAGTGAATTCTAGGTAGGTGGTCTGGTCTAGAATTGCTTTTCCCTATATTTACCACAATTGTGAAATCAAACTCTTGAAATAAGAGTATCCATCTACATATGTGCCCCTAGAAGACGGGATTTTTTACCAAGTACTTAAATGCCATGTGAACCATATAGAATACATATGGTGTAGCTAGCAAATATTGTCGAAACTTGTGAAATGCATAGATCATTGATAAAGCTTTGCACTCTGTAGTTGTATAATTTTATTCACAATGAGTCATCTTTCTACTAACAAAGAAGATAGGATGATAGATAATACCTTTTCCAGGTTAAACAAATATTGCACCAATGGTCATGCCAGAGGCATCCACGTGTATATGAAATGGTTTTTCCCATGAAGGAAAATGTAGGATAGGTGCGGTAGTAAATTTCTCTTTTAATGTTTCAAACACATGCTGCTGTAATTATCTCCAATAGAATGTATGTTTTCCTTTTAGTAACTGCTCTAGAGGTGTGGCATTTATTTCATATCCCTTGATGAATTTTCTATAATATCCTGTGTGACCTAAAAATCTGTGTACCTCACTTTGACCGGTAGGTGCTTCTAGGCCTAGAATGATTACAACCTTAGTAGGATCAACAAGTAATCCTTCCTTGTAGATTATGTGTCCCAACAGTATTCTAAAAGGTGTAGAAAATATGCACTTCTTGATGTTCAAAGAGATACTCAATTTTCTGCACCATTCAAACATTAAGTGTAAATTGTCGCAGTGATCCTTAACAAGCCCATATACTATCCAAGCATCAAGGTAGACCTATACGAAGTTGTGAATAAAATATTTGAATTCCTGAACAACTATGTGTGAGAATACAACAGGTGCATTTTTCAATCCAAAAGGCATCACAGTATATGCAAAATTTCCCCATTCAGTAGTGAAAGTTGTCTTTTCTTGATCCTCCTAAGCAATCCTAACTTGATGATACCCAGAAAACCCATCTATGAAGGAATATATGTCATGCCCTGCAACTCCTAGTATTTTCTTAGTAAATGGTGTAGGGAATGGATTTGTTACACATGCAACATTCAGTTCCCCATAGTCCACACATATTCTGATTCATTCATCCTTCTTGATACTAATCACCATTAGACTAACCCATTCTGACTCATCAAGGGGCTTGATAATTCTAGATTTCAAAATTTTATCAATCTCTTCTTTGACCTTTTCATGAAAATTGGGGTTCATTCTATAAGGCCTCTTTCTAACTGGGTGTGTACTATCCTTAAGATTTATCTTCATTTCCCCAAGTGATTCATGCACACCTTTAAGTTCATGATACCCTCATAGGAATAAGTCCTAGTAATCCCGTAGTAACTCAATAATCTTTGCCACCTCTGAGTCTTATCAGTAGTCTCTAATTATGGCCTCCCTAGGCTCAACCTCTGATCCTAGATTGACCTTCTTTTTATTCATTGGTTCATGGTATGCGCATGTATCCTTATCTACACTATCCAAGACCTCTTGTGCCCCCTGTGAATGGTCAATATCAAGGTTTTCAACTTCCTCATCATCCACAATGTACACCATCTTTCCTTTTTCTTTCTTAAGGCAAGGAAATTCAAGTAATATGGAGTCTTCTCCTTCTTCTTCAAAATGAACACCTGATTTTGTCTCGCCAAATAATTCCTGTATGATTTCCTCTGCCTTTTCACTATCTCCCATGGTTAACTGCTTAACAAATTTTAATGACTCTTCTATTAGAGGTCGGGAAGAAAATTATTCAAAGGTCTGGATCATTCCTACAGTCAAATTTTTCTAGTTTCTAGTCTCTCGATGTAGTTCTACGTATAGATACCAAGCACATGCGCACCCTTGAAGAGTGGAATAAAATTTATGCACCCAGAGTGAAGGTGGTAATGCTTCCTGTCCTGTTGTCCAGAGTCTCTCACATTGTTGAATGTGGTGATGAACTAATTGATCATCATTATAAATGAAAATCTATGTAGGTGCATTGCTTCTTATAAACCTATTAGATAGGTTGATTTTTATCTCCTACCAATCCATAAGATTATCTCTGTGAACTACCCACCAATGTGCTAATATCCTACATAAGATATATGCTAACATGTCTCTTCTCCTGACCTAATCTATCCATTGTACCTCCATGGCTTGTAAGAATAAAAGAATATCTATCCATTCTTGCACGTAACCATGCTTTTTACCTTGCGTCCTACTAGTTCATATGTACCATGAGCCCAATTTTCACAAGAAATACTCATAGTATTACTAATAGAATGAGAATCCTCCCACTATAGGATGCCTTCCTTTGATGGCTCATTGACCTCTGGGTTCTGAATAGTGCGTACATAGATTCTATTTAAGTCCTCCTCACTTAGAGGATCAACATACGGTGTAGAATTCCCATCTATCAAAGGTATTATAACCATTTCCTCTTTTTTCTCAAAGTTTATATACCACTTATTGAATCTCAAATCAGCATTATTCATATAACACCAAGGGAATCCAAGCAAGGCTAGAAAACTATCTGCTGCTGTAAGTGCTAATACCTCAAAATCCCTAGTGAATTTGGCCCCTTGTATGGTTATAGATGCATCCTTCAAAACTCCTATGGGAGTGGGCTTAGTCCTATTTTCCATAAACACCACATTAGATGATGTTTGTAATGGAGGTCTCCCCATTTGTACCCATGCATCTAAAGTAAGCATGTTGACTTCCACACCTGTATCAATCAAAATATTGCTCAACAGTCATCCATCTATAACAACATTCAGAATGATCTCTTTATCATATTCAATGTTATTAGGGGGAAGATTTACATGTAGGATCTACCATCCATTCTCAGTGCTTTCATACGGAGCATTTCCCTTCAACCAATTCCCTAATAATGGAATGATATTCTCCTAGTGCAGCATTTTACACACCTCTCTAATGTCATCAATATCATAGGGGACCTTCCCTACTTCTTTCTTCTATTTCATATTTCTGAACTACTCTTTTAAACATTGTACTTCACTTGTAATATTTCTAATGACCTTCATGGTCTCTTAATAGACTCTCTTCTGATGGGCAAGATCTGGGTACCTTGTATGTAGAACCGCCTCCTTAATGATTAGAGGCTTCTGGTACGATGCCTCTCTTACATGTTCTGCTTCAACACGTGTGTTAATCTTCATAGTTAAGGCCTCAAGTTCTAGTGCTATCTGAGGAATCCACTGATTTTCCTCTGCGCATAGCATACTAACCATCCCTACGCCTTTATTTTCCTACTTATGTTGTTTACTAAAATGTGTTGGTACCCAAACTTAATCTCCTTCACAACTCAAGCAGCATCATGGATATGCACAAGACACTCAGAGGAAGATAAATTATTTGTATGTCATTTTGTATCCGGAGAGACATCTATCTGACTTGTTAGCACTCAAGATTTGAAGGAGTGGGTAGCAGCCTCACAAGGATTTTGATCTAATCCTCACTATTTTAGGTTGTGCCTATCAACCAAGGCAAGAGAACCTATATTGACAGCCTTTGTTTGGTGAAGGAGGTGGAGATATCCTTGTATTTTTCATGTTGTATGGAAGGGGCCTTGGGAAAACATGATAAATTCTCCATTATTCAAACTCAAAAGAGTTGTCACTACTAAATGATGGAAATGTTTTCAAAACAAGGCAGAGGCTGCTAGAGACATAGTATTATCCTGATTTGCTTTGTGCATTTTCTGTAAATAGATTGTGTTCTCTTGTTAACATGCAATGTAATGTAGGGGTGAGTATAGGGTAGGATTAGTTATTTTATATGAAATTTTGTTGGGAGATATTAGACAAGACCAACCAGAGATTACCAAACTCTTTGAGGACCTTTGCAAGAAATTTGTAACACTTACACAACAAGAATGCTTCAAAAAATTTAAAATACTCCTTCAACCAAGATATGTGCACAAATGGAGGCCCAAATCTGCACTCTTCCACACACTATTTGACAACCTGTTACAAAATATTGAAGCAAATATACCAATAAAGTATCCAGAAATCCCTATTTGATCATGACCTAAGGTACCCCCAAAGGTTTACAAACAATCTCAAGATTCAAGGACAGTGAAATGATTTTAAATATGTTTATCTTCTATCAGATGAAGGCTCTTCTAAATATTAAGATTACAGATGTCATCAAACCATCAACAAGAAATAAGACCATGTATGATCAAAGAGATCCTAAACACAACATTGCAACATGAGCAAGAAACACAAATTGAAAACATTCTGAAACATAAGTATATGCAAACTTTGCCAAGAGAATAAACCAGATAATCTAGAAAATGATCAAATATATCAGCAGGGGAATGTCATGAGAACAATCTCAGAGCTTTTTTATGGCTTTAAAACTTGAAACCAACTCAACATAATAAAATCTGATGCAAAATAGAATTGAAAATGGCTCTTAGACAGTCTTCTCCATAGAAAATGATTTCTTTAAGTCTTTTCCTTGAAAATGCTACGTCGTGATTTTCAACTCTCCAACCCTTACAAATTTCTTCAAAAATATGCATAATATACCACTATGCCAGCATTAGAGTCTTGCATTCCCAAGCAAATAATATGCTTATGAGATCAAACTTGTTACAAAAACTTCATGATTTTAACAATATTGACACCAAACAGAAAAACAACTCACAGGTTGCCAGGTATGCACAAAAATTAAATCATTACATAAATTCAAATTATTATCCACCCCAGGGTCATGTTTTTATCATTCATGCATGCAAGCATATTCCATTCAATCATTTTTTACCTTTTTACCTCATCATTTCACCTCTGCAACTTTTGATTTTCACTTTTTCACATTTTATAACATGCCTGAGAAAAAAATGTCATCAAAAACATCATAGATTGACCGAATTAGGTCATAAAAATGGTTGCCAATGTTCTTAGAAGGCCAAGACGATGCAAAAATCATATAAGGTTTGATGAAATTTGATGAATAAAATCATGATTTCCAAGATTCTTGGAGCTCTGATGGCTGCCCAAATAGATGAGTGTACAGTATCCGTCAATTTTTTATCAACTTTTAATATCATCCCTCCACATGGCACAATGCCATTTTAAACATAAGCTCAAAATTACCTTTTTTGACTCTTTGAATAAGGTGGGACACGTGTCAAAACATGATTGGATTGGGCTCCCTGTCTTTTAGAAATGCATTTGCAACCCTTTTGAATTTTGGAAAATTTTGCAAAATTTTGCAAAATTTCCCCGCTTGCCTCCTGGGCATGCCACATGTCCATATGTGGGCCCCTTTGAAGATTGTGGGCCAATTATCATTCATTTTTCTCACTTTTTTGATTTTGGAAAGGAAATTTACTTCTCAAAATTCTCCGCGGGCCCAAACACCCGCTTTTTCTTCCTCGCCACGTGGCGCTCTCCTCTATTCGCTACTAGTCCAGTCCTTTCAATTCTACCTTCAAAACTCCCCACGTGCCCATGCCCCTCCTTTTGACTTTTAAAACATGCTACGTGTTCCTCCCAGATTGAATTTTAAAACTCAAAATTTACCTTTAAAATATTAGAAGTCAAGAAGTTTCAAAATTACCGAAACCTTTTCCCTTTAACATTGACCCCTCCTGGACATGTGTTCATCTGTGGTTGGCTAAGGGCCTTCGGAATAAAATTTTACTTTGATACCATTTGAAGTTAAAAGACTTCAAAAATTCATCACAAAACCTTCGCTGCACCCATTTTGACTCTCTTGAGACACATGTCCTCCTCGTGATTCGTTGTCGCAGAGCCTTTAGGCTCAAATTTTAACTTTGAGAAGTTTTGAAGTTAATGACAAGCTTCAAAATTCATGAGGTAAACCTCCACCACTCCCATGTTGACCTTTCAGAATGTGACACGTAGTCCACCCGCTATTGTAAGATGAGGAGCCTTTGGGTCAAAAACTTCCCTTGAGCCAAAATTGAGTCAAAAAACACAAGTTAGAAATCACCAACTCCCGACCACCCTCGGCCAATAGGAACCTACCACGTTGCAATAATGTTGCGATCATGAATTTGATGGGTAGATGACAACCATATGGCCGTCAAAACGTCAAAAATTTACAAGATGCCCTAGAAATCGAAATTTTCAACAAGGAATGTAGATTTCTTGATCTTAAGGACCAACCTTGCCAATCAAAATGTGCCATGTATTTCGACACATGGGATTGGGGAAACACTTGCGGAGCCATCAGGACTCAATCAATTTTCGAGTTTTTGCAAAATTTGACAAAGGAATGAAATGACTTGGCCGGACCATTTTCTGCCACTCCTTGGGCATAATAAAGGGGGAACCTTGCCACTGTTGCAATCAACGTTAGTGAAAAATGATGAGATTTTGGGCATCGGGCTAAGCATTCGATACCCGTAGATGAACTGTAAACCACCAAATTGAAAAATAAAATGTTTGTGAGCAGATTTGGGCATGGAACATTAGGGCATATTATGCAAACTAAGAATTAGCACCAACAAGATGCTCATATAAGTCTAGGAATTCCTCATAGCTATGATTTTTTTTGTAGAAAGAACATGTAATATTATTGATCCATTCACACCCATTATGATCAGGGGATCCCCATGTATAGCACATTCCATGAAGAAACTCACTTCTTCCTCCACCACCACCTCATCCTCCATATCCACCTCGATATCCACGTCCTCTTCCAATGATCACGACCTTCAAAATGGCCCTCATTCTTGTCATAGCATGCACGATTATAATCTTGAGCACTGGTGCTGGATATTGTTCTTAGCATTATCCATTACACTAGGGAATTATACAACCATATGTTTATGAGCATAATGGATTTGAACAATAAATTAAAAATCCTCAGTATCATGGGTCATGAACCTGCAGATCTTGCAAAATAAGGATACATTCTTCCTTATCACATGTTATAACAAAGGATTTTGAGATATCATTGTGATTCGACGTGACAAATTTCACATGCTAACATTAATGAATGTATAGATCTGTGAGGGATAACTATCCTTGGTTGTGACCAACACACCTCACAATCTTGTACACCAAATCCCTGAGCACATTTCATGAGGATGAATTCACTGATAGCTTCTTCTAACTGCTTTGCCATAGTTGCAATTTATGCCTCTAAGAATGGAATAATGCCAATGTCAATGCTCCCCAACTACCTCAACATGTAAATTAATTTCTCCAGTGATTCGCATAGATCATTGTATGTCTTATGTGACAATGCTCTTTTAAATGGTGTAATCAATCCTCTAACAAAACCATTGTGCATGTTGGCTGGTGTGAATATCATAAGAAATCTTAGATAGAAGTGTCTCAAAATGGGCATCATACTCGTGTACACTCTCAATAGTGCCTTGCTTGATATCTTTGAGTGCATTGATACTCTTCTGCTCAAACTCCAGGATATATAACTCTTTTAAGAAAGCATAATTCAGTGCTTCATAATCCATGCAATTTTGATCAGGGTCAAACTTCCTATATCAGCTTGTGTGCACATCCTTGTAATGTAATAGAAAATTGACTTGCCTTACACTCAAAAGTCTATGATCCCTTTCACATTCCACAATATTTCACACATGTGCACATGCTCAGCAACATCCTTTATAGCCTCTATACTCTAGGAAGATGAAGAGTCATCTATATATAGATATTTTGTGGAAGATGCAGTCCTTGACCCCCTGATCCAGAACCTCATGTGCTTCCTCTACCTCTAAAACCACCCAGATCCACTGGAACTAGAACCACCTATACCTCTTGATCGCTCCACACTATAGCTGGAATAAGACCTATAGATGTACTCCCCCTATGCTCTGACAATATTACTATACTAAACCCCTACAGTTTGTGAGGTAGTTCTACTTCCAGAGGTAAATCCAACATTATACGCTGCTCACATTCTATGTGGATGATGTGCCTAAAAATGTTCCTCCAAATAACATTGAATTTGTTTGTCCTACTAATTGATGTACTTACTCCCTATCTTACTCTTATTCTCCTACTTCCCAATTTATCTTTCTCATTACTTGTCATATTAGATACTAGGAAAACTAAGTGTAAGGGCTAGGGGCACTAGGTGAATTAAGATGCAGCACCTACGGCCTAGGTAAATATTTACTAGCGCACTTCTGTGTGAATCCCAAGAGGGGGATATTTTTCATGATTTTCAAAGATGGGGAATTTCCTAATGCTTTGGATCCATGTCTTCTACATGAGCTTCAAATCTTTCAATGATCCATCTCTCTCCTCAACTACCATACTTTTTGTAACAGTATGTTTATTTTCTATCTCCTTCTCACACGCCTCATTATACTTAAGCCACCTTTCCTCTCTTTTCTTTTCTATCTACTAGGTTCTATCCATCTTTCACCAAACTTGTTTCTTTCCTTGTGCAAGGTGAGGTTTTGTTAGCCATCGATTTACTCTTCAGGCTCAAAGTTACCATCAAGATCTTGATCACTAGTGGAATAGCTTTCAAATATGCTCCTCTACGATACCGCAAAAACTGGAATTCAGCTACCTCTGGGCAAGAATACGTGGAAATTGAATATTCTAAAATATAATTGTTTAGAACACCATGAAACCATGTATCCACAGCACAATTCTAGATCAGATCAGCATAATAAATGGGCTTGAAATTCTTCGTGTGTCTAGAAAAGTGTGTGATACCTCCAATTCCACTTAGATGCATATGCAATTAGCCACTTTGTATAATTCTTACTGGAAAGATGGTGAAAAAATATCTCATATCAAGCTTGTCATACAGATTCTAATGTTCTAAGCAATTGCGTGTGCATTAAACTCAGAGATCCACTGTTGAACCATCGTGCATATTCTTCCTCTAGGTTATGTATCCTCACCTCAATACTTTTTAGAGTTAATCGGTATTTCTTCATCACAAACCATCCTGAAAAAAACTAAAATAAGAGGTTTCAGACAACAAAAACTAATGATGCAGCCTAGAATTTACAGAGATAACATTCTAGATGTCGCTAGCACATCACTCAACCTAGGCTCTGAGCACCCAACCCTGAAGCACACAAAGGTACCAGGTCCCTCTTTAGGGTTGTTGTGGTAGGATGTTAGTGTGATGAAGGGAGAAACATATAGCTCTATAGCTAATTCATTATTCTATAATGCACGTCATATTCAGATCTAGGAAATAATAAACTTAAACAATAATCATGATTGAATCAAGAACATGCACTACTCAATTACACACATGAATGATAGTTAGATTTAGCCAATATCTACCATCTATTAATAAACATATAATCTCATTACAATAATGGCAATCTATACCGATGTGCGCATGGATTTGAGTACGGTGATCCAATCGTATGCACATATCTCTTTATGCTTACCTCTTACATGCTCTGCATATAATCTATATCTAAATCCCCTCTCTACTCATGTAATTCACATACATATATATAGGCTAGGGACTTACCCTTTACCACTTATCTATTCCCAAAAATAAGCTGCCTACTACTAATATCCACATGGAATTTATAAGCATAGCTACATATGAATGTTTGTTATTTATAGACCTCTTATAGTTTAACTGAAGTGACAATCCTATTCTTAGTATCATCTCCATGAAAAACGCTTTGATACGATCCTCTAAAGATAGAAAATGCATGGCGCACACGTCTCTGCCTCATTTATGTGCTTTGCATGCCATCTTCTAAAAATAGGTCTTTATGCTCAAAAATGGCTAACTCCCAAAAGCTTAACTTTCTCTCTGCAAGCGAGTTCTTACTATCCCTCCATGCCCTTAAACCTGGCATGTTTTCCTACACAGACTTCTTGTGTGAGTTCTATCAAGTGTTCTTTGATCAACAATAAGACCGAGATAGATTTCCTATTGGGTGATAAAATCCCAATAGTTCCACCTGGTAAGGGATGTTTAGGTGTGTAAATTGGTTTGTGGGTTTGGTCATGTGTGATGAAGTGTATATGTAACATGTTAAACCCCCTAGTTAGAATAGATTTGCAAGTAAGAATCAAAGGGTTTTTTTTTAATCCAAAAAATAAAATATGTAGATTCGATGAGAACAACAACCAAGAAAGGAAAGTATGATACGAAAGAAGTAACAAATAAAAAGATCAATATCTAGAATAATTTTTTTATTTTTATCTGATCTGTTGGGCCCAAAAATATTAGCTAGGTGGTAGAAGGCACATGGGTATGTAGACCTATTTGAAAAAGGGCATGTGGGTTGAAGGCATGCAGGGCAGGGATCTAATAGGGTTTAGCATAACACACAGTGCACACGTAAGATAAGATGATGTTGGGACTTAGCCATATTTGGAGTTATAGACAACACACAAGGAAAGCATGACCCATCTAGCATGTAGAGTGGATAAGGTGCCAGCATGGCAGTTGTAAGATCAAGAATGGAATATTCCATCCATGTTATGGAAGGTTCCAGATGGACATCATTGCAAAGAGTGGAGAGCTCAAATTAAAGGAGGAATGCTCCATTAGAGGAGCACTTAGACACTTGGCGACTCATCTATTTTCTCAGAAGTCATGGCGGTGAAGGAAAAGAACTATATATAGAGATGCACGGGTAATAGAAAGAGAGGTGTAGAAGAGTAGCAAGGTGGTGGAAGAGAGATAAAGCTCTAAAGAAATACCATGGAAGATTCTATGGGATAGGATTAGAGGAAATATATGAGTTATGGCATATTTAGAGTGATGGATTTATGTTTATCCTTGTAATTTGAAGGAAACATTGTAGTTTCTGATGCATGACCTTGTTCTATTTTGGTGCAGGTAGTTTCATAACTACTTCTTGGAGAAAGATGCCTATATAAGGCTGACTTTGTAATAATAATTAAGGATATCTCTCTCTTTTCTCTTTGATTTCTTTTCATTTCATGTTATGGGTCTGAGAGCTATATCTATCTACACATTTCCTCCATTTTGCACCATTATGTATACATAGATCAATACAGTTTACTTTTTATGTGGTTGTATTAATGTTTTCCCAATTGCAAACGCCTATTAAACTCTTTGTGATTGAATTATTAATGTTGTCCTATCCTTCATTAGCTATGAAATAATGCCTAGGTGAATCAGTACCTTATGTTCGATCATCAAAGTACATGGACCCTTGTGCCATGGTCATACAAAGTCCTGAGGGAGATGAAGAATTACTTGTGCTTCATTTGTCTTTTGCACCTCATCGTATTCCTTTTCTATCTACGATAGAAAAGTTCTCCTTTTGGGTAGGTCGCTAGCAATGTAATCTACATTTCTTCTACAGTCATACGGGCATCCTTAGCCCGTCAAATTCTAGCTCATCCATACTTTTTCATTTCTGGCAATTTGTGCTTCGACAAGGATTGTGATTTATGGTTATAAATCATCAAAAAATACATATTATTTGTATCATACGAGGGAAATGTGCAAGTTGCTCCCCGCAGCTCTGTAAAGCCCTAGAGGAAATTTCACCCTGTCAAAAGGTAGAATTTAGCCTATCTGTTGTCGGTTAATTTTCATGCACTTCTATTAGGCATTTTCAGGAATAGATACATTGAAATGAACAATATAACATAAGTCATAAATCCAATACAGCAGGAGGATCATGTGGTAGGCTCTGGAGATGGAAAGGCGGAGGAGTTTAATACTATTTGGCCTTTGGTCATCTAGAATTAAAGCATCATCAATTAGAACGTGCATCCTCGTAACCAATGGGATGAAGACATGTCTTAGCATCTAATTGAGTCATAGATCAGAAGACGGAGCTTTTTTCCTGGAAATTTACCATGACTATAAAATCAAACTCTTGGAATAAGGGGGAGAAAATCATTAGCATGGACTCGCGAGCTCCCTAAGGTAGAACGGGCTTAAAATTCATCAAAGTATTTCAATGTCGGATGTACGGGCTGGCATAGGAACATGTTAAAAATGGTTTTGCTTCATGCAAGTATGATCCTAAAGTATGAAATGAGAAGTGCTGCCCCTCAGCCAATCATATGAGGACAACGTGCCCTGTGTGACTCTGTAGTTGTATAATGTTGAAAATTGCAAGAGTTTCAACTTTCTACTAGAAAAGATAGCATAGGATTGATTTATAATTGAGCCGTGAATTTGTGTTGAGCTAATATAGTGCCACGTGTTAGACCCAAATCACTTGAGGTGGATTGGCACCATGTACGTGAAGAAAGGTTTCAAATTCCATGAATAGTTGTAAAAATGCAAAATAGGTGTTCCCATAGGCCTATTTTTTCTAGATCTGCCACGTCAACGGCTAAGAGTTCAAGATAAGAAAAGATCAGTGGTAGCTGTGCAGTTCTCACTCAATAGAGTGTCCCTTTTCCTTTTAATAACTCCTAGGAAGTTTGGAGATGCATATCTTGCATCATATCTTTTGATAAATTTTATTTCCAATTTGTGTTGTGTGTAGTCTGCACGAATCCAAATTACTTCGACTCTGGGAGCTATAAGTTCCTCCAGGCCTAAGATACATTACAAACCTTGGATTTTACTCTGGTTCATAACAAACCCTCAATTGCCAGATCCATATGCCCTAGCAGAGTTCCAAATTAGTGTAAGGGAAAGATGCATATTCTGAATGTTTAAAGAGATTCTTAACTATGCGTGGGGACCTCTAAAAACATGCTAATCCACATTGAAGATTGATAACAATGATCCTTGACAATGATTCAGCATATGAAAGTCCAATAATCTAAGTAAACTTTATAAGAATTTGTTGAATAAAATTTTCCAGGAATGCTTGCAAAACACAATGTGCTTCGAAAATACTACTCTTGGAGGTGTATATCTTCAGCGGCAAAGGGAATCATCGTGTATGCAAAAAGTTCCCCATATCAATACATGGAAAGTTGTTTTCATGTAATGGTTGTAAAATCCTTTGAAATTCTTCACCTGATGATCTGGGAGAGAGGTCCATTCTATAAGAAACCACCGGAGTAACAATTTTATGCTCCTAAAAATGACGTCTAATATTGTACTCGATGAAAAGGTTGGTAATAGAAGGATAGCACACTATACAACATCTGATATTGTCCTTGTAACATTCCACTGTTGATCCTAATTTGACCATTCTAGATTATTTTATATTGATCTCCATTGGGCCTAACCCCATTCTGATTCATCTAGGGGCTTAATGATGTCATATTTCAACATCTTTTCAATTTCTGTTTCTTTCTCCTATTTCGATCTAGTTTTAGGAATTTCCTTTTGATCATGCAGATCTAATTTTGGTAACAAATTAGTGGCATTTGCAATTCCAGAATCAGAAGAGCTTTCATCTGATGAAGGGATAAACAAATATAAAACCACTCTACTTTCCTTGATATAGATTTGATTGTAAACCTTTTGGGGTACCTAAGGTCTGATAGAATATAAATTTCTAAATGCTTTGTTGATTCATTTAACTCAAGATTTTGGGAAAAATCATCAGAGATTGTTTGGAAGAGTGCAGATCTGGGCTTCCATTTGGTGCATAGATCCTAGTTAAAGGAACACCTTAACCTCTTTGAATCATTTCTATTGTCTAAGTCTTTAAAGTTTTGCAAAGATCCTCAAAGAAGTTGGCAAATTAAGGTTAGTCTTGTCTGAAAATCTCCCACCCCAAAATTCATTTCAAATTAACTCATCCTACCTATAATACCCCTGCATTATATTGTGTTTCAACAAAAGAATACAATCCATTTATGAAAATCCACAAAGCAAATCAGGATCATACCATGTCTTTAGTATCCTTATCCTTATCTTGAAAGAATTTAAATCATTTAGTAGTGACAACTCTGTTGAGTTTGAATAATGGGAAATTGATCATGTTTTTCTCAAGGCCATCTCCATACAATCTACATAGTATAAGGATATTTTCACCTCCTTCACAAAATAGAGGATACAATATAGGCTCTCTTACCCTAGTTGATAGGCACAACCTAAAATAGTGAGGATTAGATCAAATCCTTCCAAGGTGCTACCCACTTCTTCAAAGCCTGAGTGTTAATAAGTCAGATAAATTGCTTCCCCAGATATAAAACAACATATAAACTATTTATCTACCTCTGAGTATCTTGTAAAATCCATGATGTAGCTCAAGTTGTGAAGGAGATTAAATCTGGGTACCAACACCACTTCTGGCACCGTTACTGGGGAGTATTTCAATATTTCAAATCCCTAGTAATATGTTTTATATGATTTATGTGCAACTACATTGCTGAGCATCAGTTTTTTATCAAGATTTATACTGAGGAATGGGATTAGAATTTTGATTTTTATATGTTCAAGTGTCTCCAATTATTGGTTTCAAACTTTTCACAATAGTTGATAAATTGAGTGAAAGAAAATCATATATGTTCATACTTTGCATAGTGCTAATATTTGCAGTCATTTGATAGATCTTCATAGTGCATTTGCAAAAAATACGGTGAAAGTCCTTAGTGGTGACTCCTGGCTATTATATTTTGATAAATATCAGTACCTTATCATACATTATGTGAAGTGTGTCATATAAATCTGTAAACCTGGAAGGAAGAAGATCTCTCTTCAGGAGGGACCCAAGTAGAAAATTATTTCAAGAATTTGGAAAGACAGTTTTAGAGGAAAGAAAAGTTTGGAAGGTTGTTGAAGGTCAGACATCAAGAAAAGGAATATCCATTAGTGAGAGATACCAGCCTTTTTAGAGGATTATCACTCTTCTTCTAGTGATTCTGATTCAAGCAATCTTATCATAAACTTTTTACTTGAATGAGTGAAGGTCCTTTTGTTGTACCTGGTGAGTTCCTTCTTCAATTTCCACATGTGTGTTTCAATTCTATTAAAAAATTCCAATAAAATCAGCACCTAGAGACTACCAATCTTGTGAATTATATTCTTGAGCCTAAAAGGACTTGCACTCCTCATCAGTTTGTGTCACCCCCAAGATCATCTCCACCAAACAACATGGCTCAACCTCCACCTAGGCCTCCATTTGTGGTCAATATCTTTGGCCCAATAAATTTTAGGGGAATGGCTGGTTATACTAATGTTGTGCCTCAGGATGTTAGAAGTAGATTACCAAAGTTCCAAGGGAATAATGCTATAACAAGTGATTAGCATTTGAAACTCTTTATTAATATGATGGAGGATTTTGAAATTGGATTTGAGGATGTGTACATTAAATTGTTTGTCCACACTTTAGAGGAGGATGCTAGGGATTGGTATAAGGCCTTGCCAAATAATTCTATTGATTCATGGGCTGAAATGTAGAATGCATCCAGGCTGCAATATGGTGACAAGAGTGATCCCAGGTTCCTCCTATCAAAGTTTGAGAATATCAAGAAAAACCCAAATGAAACAGTCCATGACTTTAACACAAGGTTCAATAAAACTTTGAGGAGATTGTCAGTGAATTTAAGAACATGTGATGAATCTTGTTTGATAAAATATTCTAATGCATTTGACAAGAAGGATTCATATTACTTGAAGGACAAAAATCCTAGCAATTTATGGCAGGCCTTCACCATGGCACTTCAAATTGAGAACAATATCAAGGCTGCTGGGAAACCTCCTAAGAGAGATGGAGTTAAATTGGTAAACCCTGACAAGCCTCAATCAAACAAGAGTGTAGACTTGGAGGAAGTGGTGAAAACATATGTAGGGGCTATCAAAGAGATTTCCTACAAGTTGGCAAGATCTGAGAAGGGAATTGGATAAACTTCACAAGGTCAACCTAGGCAACAAGCACATGATAGATTCAGAAATCACCGTAGGAATGAGCAGAGATTTGATGACCAAGGTAAAGGACCTATGGGATTTGGAAATAGAAAATCTCATGCCAAGGAAAGTAAGGTTGTGCTTGATCCATTAAAGGCTAAAGTGGCTACTATTGATGATGCAAATCAGATTGACTGGTGTGATAGATGTTTCTTACCCAATCCGCCATGTGAAACAGATCAGAAAATTGAAGAGGAAGTTGATGATTATAATATGGATGATGATATTTGAATGATGGATTACCCTACAAAATCATGTCAAGGAGCAACATCCACTGAAGTGATAAGTGCAAGGACTATTGCTAGCTTTTGGGATTTCATCCAACGGGTACATCTTCTTCCTCCTTCTCATGTTTTAGAAATTGATAATGTACAAGCATTTGAGCTTCCCAATAATGATTTTATGTACTTGAGGGCATTGATGATCAAAAATTATGATGGAGGTATACCATCGGAAGATGATAGGCAACTGCTTATGAATGTTGTGGTGGCTCAAGAGAAGGAGTATAACACAAGAATTAAGGCTATCAAGGGAGCTTGGCCTCAAACCAAAAATAAAACCTCATTGCTTTATAATATCCCAAAAGACGTTCCTAAGAAAGAAACGTATG
The DNA here is from genome assembly GCA_019776745.2 of Taxus chinensis. Taxonomy (NCBI): domain Eukaryota; kingdom Viridiplantae; phylum Streptophyta; class Pinopsida; order Cupressales; family Taxaceae; genus Taxus; species Taxus chinensis. The sequence continues at coordinate 79,502,316 of CM034146.1, read as the reverse complement.
CTAAGAGCCTTGTTGTCCCAAGTAAAAGTTATACTTCACCACATGCTATAAATGTTAAAAACCTTGTGCCATCTGATGAAATTTACAGCCCTCCTTCTACTATTGTTTTTTGTAAATACATTCCCTATGACATTGTTCAAGTTCTGAGTCAAATCAAGGTCATTTTTCTAATTGTTGAGCTACTTAGAGTTCCCGAGCACAAGAAGAGAGCACTTGAGTATTTGGGATTGAAGGAGGAGAAGGATGTTGTGAAAAGAAATATGCATGTTGTTGTATAGGCTCCACTTTCTATTGCATAAGTAGGAAAGACATCAACATTGGAAGAATTTGGTGAACCATCAGAGGTATATTTGGGAACATCCTTGGTTGGATCTCAGTTGATTGTTGACCCTTTCTTAACAACTTTGATCATCAAGGACGGGTTGCTACATGATTGTATGTTTAACTCTGGAGCATCATGCAATGTCATGCCTTTTGGAAGTTATGAATGAGTTAGATATCAAAGTAATAACAACATAAGGAAAGTGTACTACCATGGATTCCAGGGAAGTGCCAGTTATTGGGTGAATCACAGCACCCCTAGAGATGGTACAACTTGAAGCTAATCCAGTGTAAGAATTGGATAACATGATGTACTATCCCCAAGTTGTGGGACTTGCCCTACCAAATGAGATATGTTACCTCCAGAGAAAGCTGGTTGCAAGTGCTCCTAAAGGGACCTGTCCACAATCTACTCTAATGTCAGGGTAAGCTAACTATTCTAATCTAGAATTTCCAAGGGACTAGGGAAAGAGAACTGCATAAATGTGTAAAGCCTACACTGAAGAGAAAACCAGTGATACACACAGTTCAAAGGAGGATGTGTTTCTGAGTAGTCTCCAATTGTGTGAAATACAGAGGAACAAGTGCACACTAGTTAGAGGTGATGACAGTTGCATAACCATAAAAAAAAATCTAGCAAAATGGGAAGTCACATTCAATTATTCCAAGCACACACAATGATAATGAATTACCCTGCAAGAACATAATAATAGACACAATATTCTTGTAGAAAGATAAAAGGGGGCAATCCTCAAGACACTTTCACTTTGAAAACACATGCTAGGGGAAGATAGGGCATCCATCAAACTGCTTCATAACCTTTATAAAGGTGTAGCTTCCTGGTATGCACAGTTCAGTCTAGTTACAAGACTCCAGGGCCCTAGATCTTCCGAATGCATAGGATCTCCACTACATTATTGGCCTACAATCCACACTGAGCCATCAAAAAGAAATTCATGGCAGAGCTTTGCTACCCAAAAACTCTCTCTTGAGGGTATAATGAGCCCAACACTCCACATTCTATAGAAAAAATGAGAAGGAAAAGAGAAGGGAAAATGGAAATCCCGAAATCTGTCCTTCAACCATCCTGTAATTGAGGCTTTAAAGTTGAGTGAATATGGTTATAGCACATACTTACAAAACTGCTCCCCACTACCTGTCTACATATGGTGGGTTTTCAGCCATGAGCTATATTGAATGTATTTGACAATGCCTCTTACCCTTGAGCACATCCCAACTAGCTCGAACATAACAATCACATGCTGTCTGAACCTGGCCACGTTTTCTTACAATAATCTCAATAAATTTTTGATCAAATCTAGATCTTTCTATGATATGCTGTGCATCGGTTCTCAGAACCATGATTCCAACAGTACCATTTTTGTACGATTTCGTTGAGAAATGCAAAAGTTATGCATCCTTCTGTAGTGCGGGCAACTATTTCCTGGGTCTGGCAGAGCTGTTTTCATGTCATTTGACGGGAATGAGCATTGAACTTGACTAGAGCCGTAATATTTACATTGCTATATTACTTGAAGATATATCTATCCTCATTAGGACAGATTTGGCATCTTCATCCTCAATTACATTTTTCACTGTGGCGTACTAGGATGTCGTGCTCATTGACCTTAGATTAGTCCAATTTGGCTTGAAAATCAGAGACTCGGAGTCATCCAGTTATGAACCTATATAACTGAAGTTTCCGGGACGAAATTGTTGACTTTTCTTCTTCTCGCTTCAGCCGCTTCGGCTATTTCGCGTATCCCAAATCGTCCCTTTGATCCCAAATATCCCAGTGCTGTGCGGGACAAAGTTCAGAGTCAGAGAGACCAAGGCCGATAATGGGCTTTCGCTCTATCATCTCTGCTTTTCCATGCCGGTGACACATGGCAATACATCTGATTGGCTGTTCAGCTCCTTCGGCTTTTACACGTACCCCACGCGTCCCTCTGTCCCATTTACCACAGTGCTGAAATTTCCCATTTTCGGCTGAACCGACCGGTATCGCGTACTTGCGGCCCAGATGTCCCATTTTTCTTTCGGACTGTTTGGGACAAATTTTCCCAAAATCGCCTGGTTACGGCCGGTTCGCGTCCTTTTGTCCCACGCGTCCCCTGAAATCAAAGTTCTCATTTTGGCCGATCTGGCACAGTTCGCGTACTTCGCGTACCTTCAGTGCAACTAGTCTCTGGGCTGCTCTTGACTCATTCTCGGCTGATCCGGCCGGTTCGAAAAATACTTTTGTCCCGCAGCAATCCCGACTGCCTGTAATAATGCAACATATTAGCGCAAATTTTCAACTTGTAAAAATCGGCCAAAATCATGATTTCCGCGTCCCGCGCATCCCTTTGTCCCGAATGTAACCAAATGCTGCGCGGACCGCCTGGTGGCCTTTTGGCCTGTTCACGTCTAGATGTCCCTCATGTCCCGACTGCATTGCAAGGACCAGGACTTAGCCATTTTTCATGACTTTTTTTCTTAGAAAAAAGCCCGAGCTATATTTTTCTGCAATTTTTTCGCGATTTCCTCAGAACTTGCTCTCTTCTTGCCCTAATGGACAGGGCCCTTGAGTTTTGAAAACAGCATCTCGTAATGGGACCCATAGAAACATGATCTTTTTGTCCTGGACTCAATATAATTGCTTGGGACTAAAGAATTTGATGCCATTGTTATCAAAGTTACCTGTGGAGGGAGTGAATTTTGGATAACAGGAATGTGTCAAGAATGATTGGGTGTGTCAAAGGTTTGGTTGTGCACACTGTGCAGCCTACTCGGGTTTTGAATCTGGAAACTTGATGTATGTAATTTTTGATTACCCTACCCAGATGGGGTAGTGGTTATTATCACAGAACCAGTGGGCAAAACAAGTGTATGGAAGGGGAAGTCTTCCAAATGGATATGTCTTCCTGCCACCATTCCCATTGAAGGTAGGCTTGTAAAATTATATGGAGAGAAGAAGATGTTGCATCTAATTGAGGATCCAAACAATGATTCTTATGAAGTATTATTTACTAATGTTGATGTTGATAATTTTTTTTGGGTTTTCTGATGGTGCAAGGAGCATAAGATGGATCAGTCTAAGTGTCTTGAAGAGGTAGGCTCACCATGGACCTTGCTATTTGATGGAGCTTGCTCCAAATTTTGTAATGGTGTTGGTGTTGTTTTGATCTCTCCAAGCAAAGAGGAATTTGTTTTTTATTTCAAAATTAACTTTCAATGCACCAATAACATAGCTGAGTATGATGCATTATTGTTAGGGATGAGGATTAATTAGAAGTATGGCATACAAGGATGTTGTTGTAAAGGGATATTATGAGTTGATTTTCAAAACAAGTTAGAAAACTATATGCAACAAAAAATCAACGGATTAAACAATACAAACACACAGTTTGGGATTTGATTGAGATGTTCGATTCCTTTAACATTTTTCATCATGACAGGATTTTGAATATGATTGTCTGATAAGTTGGCAGCATTGGGGTCTATATTTGACAATTTTACCATTTCTCCATATTGTGAATAAGATGTAGAAATACTCACTAGGCCTGCAATCCCTGATAACATCGAGTATTAGCAAGTTTTTGATGATGATACCCAAGTTCAGAGGTTTCTACAAAACTAAGGTGATTTTTTGGATCAACATATTGATTTAGTAATCGTTGGTGTGTAATGTTGATGGAAAACAAACCTTGTTTGGCAAGAATATCATTCAATTAAAGACTAACACCATCCCTAAAGGGCTGGTTTCTCTTGAGTCAAATTTTAAGAATGCTTGATTGTGTAATCAATAGAAACATGTTTGAATCTAGAGATGTTGAATAGCATGACTTGGGAACAAAGGAAAAACCAAGGTAGATCTGGTTAGGGAGTGGTTTAAACAAGGAAGAAAAATAGTCCTACCTATCTAATTATTGAAACAATATCAGGACTGTTTGGCTTGGTCTTATTCTGAGATGAAAGCATATAGAGAAGACTTATTCTAACATGAGATACCTCTTAAGAAAGATTCCAAACCATTCAGACAAAAGAAAAGGCCAATTAACTCACTCCTTTCTATCAAAATGAAAGAGGAATTGAAAAAGTTGAGAGGATGGAGCAATCATTTAGCCCACAAGGTATTCTTCTTGGGTTGCAAACTTGGTGGTGGTTAGAAATAAAAATGGAGATATCAGAATTTGTGTGGATTTAATAAATATAAATAAAGCATCAATAAATGAAAACTATCCTTTACCAAACATGGAGAACATGCTGCAATTAGTGACTTGTTTTGAGATGCTTTCTACTTTGGATGGTTTCTCTAGTTATAACCAAGTTGTTGTCAAATAATCAGAGAGGATTAAAACTGCCTTTACTACTCAATGGGGAACATATGTTTTTGTCATGATACCCTTTGGTTTAATGAATGTTGGACCTAAATTTCAAAGGGCCATAGATGTTTCCTTTTCTGGTTATATCAATGATTTTATTGTTGTTTATCAAGATGATATTATTGTTTTTTCTATCAAAAGAAGTGACCACTTGCAACATTTGGAAAGAATGTTGATCAGATGTAGAGAATATGGCATTTCAGTCAATCCAAAGAAGTGCCATTTTGGAGTGCAAAGAGAAAAACTACTTGGTCAAATTGTGTCTAAAGAAGGATTTATGATTGATCCATAAAGGATAGAAGCTATCAGCAAGATCCCAGTTCTAAAAACTAAGAAAGGTATCCAATATTTCTTTGGTCAAATCAATTTCATTAGAAGATTTGTGTCTAATTTTGCTGAGTTGACTCTCCCCATTACTTACATGTTGAATAAGGACAAGAATATCAAGTGGGAAGTGGCTGCCCTTAAATCTTTTGATGGAATCAAGGAAGCATTGAAGCATGCTCCTATTCTAGCAGCCCCAAATTACAGGAAACCTTTCCAAATCTTCTCCTTTGATTTTGAACACACTATTGCATATGTTTTGTTGCCAAAGGATGATGATGGAGATGAGAAGCCTATTTCCTTCTTTAGTAAGGCATTGTAATAAGTTGAGTTAAAATACATAATCATGGAGAATCAGACCTTTGCATTGGTGAAAGTAACTAAAGTTTTTAGGCCTTATATTTTGAGTTCCAAAATTGTTGCTTATGTTCCTCACACAATGGTAAAAAATGTCTTATCAGCGATGGAGATTTCAAGCAAAAGATGTAGGTGGGTTAAAAAATTGTAGCAGTATGATATGGACATGTAGACCACAAAGCTATTAAGAGGTTTGGGTCTTGCCAAGCTCATGGATGAAAGAAATTTGCAAAATGCTGAAATAAATGAAGTAGAAGAAGAGAGGGTAGATGTTCTTGAAAAATTGTTCAACTTTGAGTGGTACAATGATGTAATATATTATCTCAGACACCTATGCTACCCTGGACATTTGAATAAAAATTAGAAAAGAGCTCTCAAATTGGCTTCTCAAAAATATATCATTACAAACTTTGGGTTGGCTTGGAAGAACCCTAAAGGAATCATCTTGAGATGTGTGACTGAAGATGAAGCTCCCAAAATAATTTCTGATTTCCATGGGGGAATTTGTGGAGGATATTTTGAGGGCTGGTTATTGGTGGAAACTCTTTTTAAAGATGTAACTTAGTTGGTTAGAAGATGTGAGAGTTGTCATCATTTCTCTGGAAAAATGAAAGCTTCAGGATCCCTTCCTTTGTAGCCTATATCAATTGAATCTCCTTTCAAACAATGGGGGTTGGACTTCATTGGTGAAATCTCTGATTCATTAAGTGCTGGACACAAATGGATTTTGGTCACTACTGAGTTCTTGACAAAATGGGTGGAAGCAATCCCCACTAGGAAGGAAATGCACCAAGTTGTAATGGAATTCATATTGAATCATATCATCTGTAGATTTGGAGTGCCAATCAAGATTGTTGCTAATAATGCCATAAGTTTCAGAGCTGGACCTTTAGTGGTAATGTGCAAAGAATATGGAATAAAGTTGACATATTCTTATAACTACAATCCACAAGGAAATAGACAGGCTGAGTCCAGCAATAAAAACTTGTTGAAGATTATTAAAAGGACTTTGGAATTAAACAAGAGGAAGTGGGGTGAACAACTAAAGTTTGCTATTTAGGCTGATAGGATCACTGCAAAAAGAGATACTGGTAAAATCTTGTTTGAATTGGCATATGGAAAACAAGCTTTATCGCCCTTACATCTACATTTGTCTTCATTTCAGTTTTTTCAACAACTTGAAGATCGAGAAATCAGTTCATATGAAGAAAGGATTAATCATATTGTTGAACTTGATGAAGAAAGAAGAGCATCCCATCAGAGGCATGTCAAATTCAAATAAAGAATGGAGAAGTTGCTTGATAAGAAGGTAACCCCAAGAGCTTTGAGTATTGTAGATCTTGTGATGTTGTGGGATAGTAGGCATGAAGATAAGGGCAAGCATGGTAAATTTAATGCTTTGAGGATGGGCCCATATTCAATTGACATAAGAATTGGTGAGAATACTTTTTTCCTCAAGGACCTAGATGGGGAATTACTTGACCTACCTATTAATGACAGACATTTGAAGCATTTTTTGGATTGATCCCCAAAATTGAAGTTTTCATATCACTTGTACAGTGTACAATTTTTGTTTCTGATCTATTTTTTGTTGTTTTGGTTAGTTTTTGGTTTGCCTTTGTGTGTGGAAACATTTTTTGTCTGTTTATCAGTTGGTTTTTTGGATGTTTTGGCTTGTGACTCTATTTTCCCAATGGTTTTTTGGCACATGGCTTGCTTCAGTTCTTATGGCACTCGTAGGGAGTTCCCATCCCCAAGTTGGAGCCAATGTTGGTGCCCAATATGAAACATCCCTATTTTGCTAAGGAGAAATGTGTTTTTGCCTTGTTTCTGAGGAAGAATGATTTTGGGATTCTCATATACTTCAAATTTTTAAAAAAAAAACTCACTTTTTTGTTTGAGTGCTATGTTTTGTTCACATTTCCTCCATTTTGCACCATTCTAAAGGAATCCCCAAGTTTACTTTGTGTTTTGCCCTATATTTTCCCATTTCAAATGCCTCTGCCGTTTTTTCATTTTTTCCCCATCTTTGGAGCTCAAAATCACTTTATTTGTACTTATTTTCCCTCAAAAATCCTTTGCCATGGTCATAAATTGCCTAAAATCACTTTCCATTTGTCTTTTGATTGAAAAATTCTTCACCCACGAAGAAAAAATTAATTTTGGCGGTCGCTGGCAATTTCTACATTTTTTTATGGTCATACAGGCATCCTTTACCCGTCAATTTCTAGCTCATATACTTTTTCATATGTGGCCATTTATAATTAGACAAGGATCGATAGGTCATTTCTAAAATCTTAACATTTTTTGTGTTTTTGGAAAAATGTGCAAGTTGCCCCCACAGCTCCGCAAGCCCCAGAGGAGGTACATGTGTCGCAGGAAGACTAAAGGCAGATGGGTGGGTCATTTTGTGCCTTAGGGAACTTTGGAAAATGCATGGAAATGAAGAAAATCCCCTAAGGCCCACATCTAATCAGAGGTGGACATGTGGCAAGCAGGGAGATGGAAAGGTGGAGGAGTTTGATACTTTTCATCCTCTGGAGAAAAAGAGTTAAATTTTAAAATTGGACCGCAAACTCATAGCCAATGGGATGAAGACACGTCTCAGCATCAAGGCTCAAAGGTGAGGAGGTGGGCCGTTAGAGGAAATTTGTATTTTTAGCCTCTAGTTATCAAAAGGGTAAAATCATCAAAACAAAATTCATCTAAGGATTCAATGGTAGAGGTGTGGGCTAGCGGAGGAAATGTTAAAAAATTTCCTTCACGAAATATGATTAAAATATGAAATGATAAGTGTTTCACCTCAGCCAATCATATGAGGACACATGTCTTTTTGGAGGGTGGAGCCACGGAGGAAAATTGAAAAAAATTCCTTTGTCTAAAAAGATGAAAAATATGTAAAATTAAGTCATGACTCCGTATCCAATCATATTGTGCCACGTGTCAGACCTAATCACAAAGGCGGATTGGCGGAGGAAATGAAGAAATTTTGTAAATTTTCAAAAAAGTTGTAAAAAGGTAAAAATTGTCCCCGAGGCCCATTTTTCCCTGGATCTTCCACATGGAGAGCTCAAATTTAAAGATAAGAATAGATCAATGGTAGTTGTGCATTTCACCAGTTTGGCTGTCATTTGAGCTCTAAGAAGTTTGGAGATGCATTTTCTGCATCAATATTCATTGAATTTTTTACCAATTCATGTCGTTTTGACCTGCAAGGTCCGAATTGATCGAATTGGGGGCTTAATTTGTGAATCCAAAGCACATTTCAAATGAATTTTTACTTTAATTCATGAAAAATGTGAATTACCAGATCCAAAGTTGTAGAGTAAAAATTGGGAAAGGAAAAGATAAAATAATTAAATGAAATGGGTCTACATGCATGGGGAATGAAAAACTTACTTCCACTTTGAATAATGATGAAAGTTTTGTAATGATTCACCTTTTGAAAGAACAACTAGAAACTTTTATGAGTTTATTAAATTTCATTTTCTAGAAATATTGCAAAGCAAAGGTGCTTCAAATATTCCACTTTTAGAGGGAATATTTGAGGGGCAAAGTGAGTGAGTGATAAAAATTTATATATTGCATGAATTTTTCATGCAAATGGTAGGAGAAAATTAGAATTTTCACGGGAAAATCTGGGAATAATCCCATTCTCTGAGAAACCACCTGAGAACCATTTTAACTCCTTTTTTGCATCATATTTGTATCATATTAGTTTGGTTGCATATGTATAGCCACTAAACAGCTCTAAGATTGTTCTTATAGCATTCCCTTGCAGATAAATTTGGTCAGTATAGATTATTTTGTTCTCTCTTGGTAAAATTTGCATTTACTTATGTTTTAGAATGTTTTCAATTTGTGTTTCTTGCTCCTGTTGCAATCTGGTGTTTGGAATTTCCTTTTGATCATTTAGATCTAATTTTGGTAACAACTTAGTGGCATTTGTAATTCCAGAATCATAAGATCTTTCATGTGATGAAGGGATAAACAAATTTAAATTCACTCTACTTTCCTTGATATAGATTTGATTGTAAACCTTTGGGGGTACCTTAGGTCTGATAGAATAGAAATTTCTAAATGCTTTGCTGATTCATTTAACTCAAGATTTTGTGATAAATCATCATAGATTGTGTGGAAGAGTGCATATCTGGGCTTTCATTTGATGCACATATCCTAGTTGAAGGAACACCTTAACCTCTTTGAAGCATTTCTATTGTCTGAGTCTTTTAAGTTTGTCAAAGGTCCTCAAAGAAGTTGGCAAATTAAGGTTAGTCTTGTCTGAATATCTCCCACCCAAAAATTCATTTCATATTAACTCATCCTACCTATAATACCCCTGCATTGTATTATGTGTCAACAAAAGAATACAATCCATTTACAAAAATGCACAAACCAAATCAAGATCATACCATGTCTTTGGTAGCCTTAGCCTTGTCTTGAAAGCATTTCCATCATTTAGTAGTGACAGCTCTGTTGAGTTTGAATAATTGGAAATTGATCATGTTTATCTCAAGGCCATCTCCATACAATCTACACAATACAAGGATATTTTCACCTCCTTCACAAAATAGAGGCTACAATATAGGTTCTCTTACCCTAGTTGATAGGCACAACCTAAAATAGTGACGATTAGATCAAATCCTTCCAAGGTGCTACGCACTTCTTCAAATCATGAGTGCTAACAAGTTAGATAAATTGCTTCCCCAGCTACAAAATGACATATAAATGATTTATCTACCTCTGAGTGTCTTGTAGAATCCAGGATGCAGCTCAAGTTGTGAAGGAGATTAAATTTGGGTACCAACACTCTACATTATTATGTTGGTCTGTTATGGCCCTAAGGGAATGTAATACGGCTACTAAACTCATTAATATGAACAAAAGGTTCTATTCTAAAGCATAAATATGTTCATGAGCTTAAGTCTAATGCATTTCCTTCGTGTTATGAATCATTTCTAATATGTTGTTTAATACTCCTATTTTTCTATCTGAATGAATGGGTTAATATGATAACTCATCCTAGGTTCTCATAATGAATGTGTGGTTCTTTTCCATTCTTGTACACTTAAGTATATGTCATAGATGATGTATTCTCACAAAAATCACATGAAGGAGGGGATCGGTGTCCACACATGCCTCAGGTGAGCACCCAATTCCCATTGGGTGATAAGCCAGTGCACATGGGATTAGACTATTGTTCTAAGGGTATAAAAATGACTACATCTTGGTTCCATTATTGGGACATCTTTTTAGAGTTGTTATGAGAAATGGCATACATCTTGGTCCCTGTAATGCATGATGACAGAACATCTGACCTTAGAAAGTGTTGAATGATGGTTCAAGAACATGAAGGATGAGTTTTCTTAAAATTCTGCACTGGACCTGAGTTTGATGCACGTAGATGGGTAGAATATAACCTATACCATGAGTTATATGACACGTTATTTTGTTGTTTTCTAGTAGAACTATATAAATGGCTTTCAACATATGCATCCAAATGAAGTTGGTGTTATAGGTCATGCATATGGACCCAAGATGATTATCAGAGGCTGCAGGATGGAGATCTGACAGGGATGTGTGATGTTGATCACTGGTGGAAAAGGAGTTATGACCAATTATACTCTAGTATATGCCATTTATACCTATTTTTTCCCATAAGTTGTCGAGTTATATTTTCTGAGAGAGCCTAGAGGAACATTTTTATGTGTTATTCCTTTGGCTATGAAGGTCTTGGTCATTACCCTAAGTTTAAAGGCATTTCCAATGGCCAGCTAAGTTTCTCTGAGTGTTAGGTGAGGAATATATAGTGGAGGAAGATGGAGGACATTGCGGCTGAGCAGGAAAGGGAGGAGAGATGAATCAAGTATATAAAATCTCATGAAAGGGAGATTACTAGACAATGCGAGGTTGAAAGTGTGATGGATCTATGGAGGAAGACGTTGTGGGAAGGAGTTGAGTTTCACGCAGAGGACGTGGAACCTGAGAAATCTATGTTACCCCATCTTGGAAAGTGTGGGAGATAATCTCCTTAAGCTTCTAGTGAGATTTCGTTGCATAGAGAAAGGAGAGTCATTGGCGTGCATCTGAACCCACCTAAAGATAAAAACTTGATGCTTGGTTTTTCATATCAAGGGAGAAGTATTGTTAACCTAGTTGGTATTGGTGAGAGTAACTGATATGCGCCCAAGAGATATAATTTCTTGTTTGGAACATCCATGGTTGCGTAAACCATTCTGGTATTTAGAGGAATTTTTTGACAAGATTTAAGTACGTAAGGTTTGGGTATTACGTCTAGGAGTGACATAGGACACACAATTAGTAGTGGTGAAATATCATAAACCATCGGCGCATAGTTCAATGAGACATTAGGAACACTAGGTGTGACCACTTTAGGACATTTTCCAACTACAGGAGGTGGATCTGGTGGTATAGTGGCTGGGGAACCTAGTGGACCTAGTGGATCTAGAGGATCTGGTGGGTTAGGAGGAACAGGACCTAGTGGATCCAGTGGGTCTGGTGGAGGAGGAAATACCAGAGGAAACTAAGGCTCTAGATCAAGAGGACAAGGGCCTCTGCCACCTCCACATGTATTTTTTGAGATGTCATTACACTTACTAGACTAAATGGGTATTAAAGATGTTGTAGAACATGTGCACAAGTGTGTATTACTATGGCGTGTGAAAGGTATCACTACCTCGGAGCAGAAGGCAAGTCAGTTTGCAACAACGGTGCAAGGGTGTGTGCATAGTTGGTACCGGAAGTATGACCCCCATCAAATAGTGGTAGACTACACTGTATTGAAGAACACCTTCCTAGCAGAATTCTATATCCCATAATTTGAACAGAAGAGCACCAGCGCTCTCAAAGACATCCAGCAAGGAATGGTAGAGAGTGTGCGGGAGTATGATGCATGGTTCAATACTCTCTTGTCAAAACTATCCTATGGCATTCATCCTTCTTAACTTTCTCAATGGTTTTTTGGAGGATTGATAACACCGTTTAGAAGGGCTCTATCAAACAAGACTTTCATAGAACCATGTGAGGCATTGGAATCTTCCCTGCATACTGAGGTTATTTGGAGCATTGATACTGACGTTAGCCCTTTTCTATAGGCTCAAATTGTAGAAATGGCTAAGAAGCTGGATAATCTATCTGCAAACTCAGTGCATGAGGTTTTTAGTGTGCTTTGGTGCATATAATGTGAAGTGGAAGGGAATGCAAAGGATAGTTTCCCTCAGAGGTCGGTATGCACTATGGTGGTAGACTGTGATATTTCCAGATGGGATCACAATGCAAGTAGGTTTCATCTACTATAGCGCGCAATCCACAAGAATGTTTCTTGTTATTACAAGATTTGTACCTCTATGACCCATGATACCAAGGATTATAGATTGATTGACCAGATTCATGATGTTATTGATCTTGGTGTGTGTTAGTCTAGTCTTGCAAGTAGTTCCAAGGATGATGATCATCACTGTGAAGGGCACATAGATGGAGGAGCATGTGGAAGAGGTTTTTGAGGAGGATATCATGGTCACAGTAACCACAATAGAGGATGAAGTGAATTCCCCTGAGGAACCTTTTGCAACTGTGGATCTATAGAGAATTACAAGAGTGAGTGTCATGATCTATATCACTGCTTGTGGTGTGGGAAGAAAATAAGTATGAAGAGTTTCCAGAGATTTATGAGCATATGAATCAGTAGTAATAGAAAGGTAAAGGCATTGGGATGGTATGCATCAAAAAGGCATATTCATAATGGATGCCAAGAGAGCACGTGAGTCAGGACTAGAACTTACATTGGTGACGATGGGAGGAGAGGCCACACGTGCTAGGGAGATACCAGGACAAAGGACATTGGTTTTAAGAGAGGAAGTGGTACATGGAAAGTTTCTTGACCCTTCCCATCAAAAGGAGGTGTATCAAGAGACTATGGATGTGATTCATAGTTTGCAAGGGGATATCTAATGTCTAAAGGATCAATCAAAGAAGTTATAGCAAAGGAAGAATAACAAGGCTCCAAAGGATGACCTATATGAGGTAAAAAAAGTATGTAGGATGTTAAGGCAAGAGAATATTATTCCCTTACTAGGAGAATGACTGAGGGAGAAGGTACTCGGTGTCAGAGAAGAGCACAAAATGTAGGTTTTGCATGAAAACCTTCCTCTTCATAGCCTTGACTATGATAAGGAAATTACAGTGAATGCAGTTGTTGATGGGTGGATACTAAGTAATATCCTCATCGAAACGGGAATAGAGGTCAATGTTATTACCTTGGATGCATGGCATCAAATGGGAAAACCCACACTACAACCATCTTTGAATGTGTTGTATATGGAAAACAAGACAAAGGTAATTCCCGTTGGAATCTTGAAGGATGTGATTATCACCATTCAAGGGGCCAAGTTTACTGGGGAATTTGAAGTCTTGGCATTTTCTAAGGCAGATAATTTCCGAGCATTACTTGGGTGCCCTTGGTGTTATAATAAAAATGCCAACCTGTGCTTTAACAAGGGGTATATTAGCTTTGAGGACAAGGAAGAAAGGGTGATTATCCCTTTAACAGATTAGAATTCAGTGCCCTATACTGAGCCCTTATGAGAAGAAGTCCTTGATAGAATCTATGTGTGCTCTATCAGAGATCCGGAGATAATTCATCCCACAAAGGGTTTTTTCTAGTTTGAATATGCCTAGTCCTTGAGTGATACCACTAGCATGACATGTGAAAATTGGGCACATGGGACTTATGAGTGTATTGGGTGACATTTGAGAGGATCTGTAACAAGGGTAATGAATTCTTACTCAGTTAACCACCTGGGAGGGAAGAAGTTTCCAATTTACTCTAGAGGAGCATACCCTGATATTTTATTGCAAGAAATGGAGGCCCAGTGGAAGAATGAAGATGAGAGAAGAGGAATTTTCTGTTATAACCTACTCAAAATTGTAGCGCGATGGTGGGATACTCATTAGGAGAGCCTCCTAGAATGGTGTGAGGTAAGATTCACATTTTTGTAAGGTTCTATAGGAGCAACATGCTCAGTATGATCCAAAACTACCATGGTAAAGAGAGTGCCTCATTTCATGTCTAAGCATGTGAGAAGGCCTAGATTGCAAGAAAAAAATCATTACCACCTTTGTTATGGGTGCATAAGTTATATTCCACCTTACAAATTTTTACGCATGCATGGTATATTCATTCAGAGATGCATCATTAAATAGGTAATTGATAGGAGTTGCTGACTGATGTCATTCAAGCTTTTGAGTATATGAGTACAAAGCCATTGGTGGATAAGGAGTTGTAAGTAATCAAGTGCCCTATAATTGGAGATATTACTATGGTAGAAGATAGGCTATGGGAGTTGTTGGGTGAGCCTTATTTTGAGATGCACCTCAATGAAGAAGAATCAGAGGAAGAATAGCTTGAGCGTGCGTACATGGAAAAAGAAAAAGGAAAAATAGTCTATGTAGTAGATGGTGAAGAGATGGAAAGTTTTGATGCTAACCATTTTGAAGGTACGTATGAAGTCATAGATAGTTCTTATGAGAAAGCAAGTGCCTACTATGAACCCTTGAAAATAAAGAAGGTTAACATTGGGACAGAGACAGAACCGAAGGAAGCTATCATTGGGGACTATTGGTTAGAAAAATAAGTTTCAAAGGTCATTGATCTGTTACGTGAGTTCTAGGATTTGTTCCCTCATGGATACCATGAACTCAAAGGCATCCACCATTCCTTGGAGGATATGAAGATCAAGTTTAAGGAAGGTGCGTACCCAATTTGGAAGAGGCCTTATCAGATGAATCTCAATTTGTGCGTACATGTCAAGGAAGAAATAGAAAAGAAGATAGCATCTAGTATCATTGAGGTTGTGGAAGAATCAGAATGGATAATCCCAATGGTCATTGGCATCGAAAAATATGGAAGAATGACTATTTTTGTGGCCTACATGGACCTGAATATAGTATGTGTCATCGATCTTTTCCCAACCCCCTTTACTGAAGATATTTTGGAGGGAGTAGCCGGGAGAGAAGTCTACTCTTTCACAGATTGGTTCTCAGGGTATCACCAAGTCTGGATTGCAAAGGAAGACCAGAGAAAAACAACTTTTTCCATTGAATGGGGAAATTTTTCCTACATGGTTATGCCTTTTGGATTGAATAATTCACATATTGTGTTCTCACACATCGTGGTACAAGCATTTTAGAACTTCATTCATAAATTTCTTTGAGTTTACCTAGATGACTGGACTATATATGGGTTAGTAAAAGACCAATGTGAAAATTTGAAGCTGATGTTTCAGACATGTTGGTAATTAAGGATATCCCTAAACATTATGAAATGTGTCCTTTCTACTCCATTTACCTTGTTAGGACATATTATATGAAAAGAAGGCTTACTAGTGGATCCTACGAAAGTTACAGTTATTGTGGGATTATGGGAGCCTACTAATCAAAACATAGTATGTGGATTCCTTAGGCATATGAGGTACTATAGGAAATTCATCAAGGGTTATGATAAGATCATTGTGCCCTTAGCGGAATTGCTAAAACACAAGAGTGCCTTTCATTGGGGGGAGGAACAGTAGAGAGCATTTGACACTTTGAAGGATAGGCTTGTCACTACACCCATACTACATTTTCCTTCTTGGGATAAGCCTTTCCATGTATATGTCGATGCCTCAGGGATAGCTATGGGATTAGTGCTAGCACAACCCGGTGAGGGGATTTTTTATCATCCCTTGTGTTTTTCAAGTAGGAATTTGACACCAATAGAGAAAAATTACAAAACAACTGAGCCTGAGAAACTTTCAATGATCTACATGTTACACAAGTTCAGATAGTACCTATTGGAAACACCATTTATATTCTACAAGGATCACATGGAATTGAATTTCTTAGTCAACAAGCCTATTTTAGAAGGGTGTATATGTCATTGGGTCCTATTATTTCAAGAGTTTGAGTTCACATTAGTTGCAAAACTAGGAAAAATCAATTCAAGACCTAATAACTTATCAAGGATTAAATCAGGGGAGGACATGCAAAGCATTGAGGATACAATTCTAGATGCACAATTATTTAGGTTGTGACGTGCGCCCTTAGACTTGGAAGATCTCGCAGTATTATTTAAAACTAGTGTGGCGTCATACAAGATGAAGGATTTGGAGAGGAAGCAATTAGCAATACGCGTCAAACCCTATATGTTGATTAGTGGATATCTGTATAAGTTAGGATGTGATAAGGTTATTTTTAGATGCATATTAGAACATGATAATGTGGTAATTGTAGAGGAAGTGCATGGTGGGATTATAGGAAGACACTATGCAGGAAATGCTACCACATAGAAGATTCTACTCGTAGGGTTGTGGTGGGAAACTATATACCAGGATTGTATTGAGTTTTCCAAGGCATGTGACCATTATCAGCACATTGGTAAACCTCGGAAGAGGGATGAAATTCCCTTGTGACAAATAGCCAGATTTGAACCATTTGAAAAATGGGCAATCGACTTTCTAGGACCAATTTTGCTAGCCACACAAAGGACTGGTTCATGGTATATCATTACTTGCACTGATTACTTAACACGTTGGGTAGAGGAAGCACCTACAAAGGATTACGTCGTATTGAAAGCTGCTATATTTTAATGGGAGAACATAATCAGCATGTATGGTTTTCCTTTAAGCTTAACTAGTGATAGGGGTACACATTTCCTCAATGAAATGGTCAGGTATTGTTAGCAAAAGTTTTGGTGGCCCATCACAAGACTACCCCTTATAACAATCAATAAAATGGAACTATTGAGGCATTTAAAAAAATACTAAGGCACATGTTGACTAAGATTTATGACATCGGAAGACAAGATTGGGATAACAAAGTATCATTCATTCCATGGGCATACAGGATAACCTATAAGAGGTTAAACAAGGCCAAATCGTTTCAATTGGTTATTGGCACGGAGGTTGTTTTACCAGTTAAATTCATATTACCATCGTTGTGTATAGCACGCACAAGAGGATTGGATGATGAACAAGCACTGGTAGATAGGATTGATAAGTTGATGTAGTTAGAAGAAAGGATATCACTTGCTAGATGGAGTCAGAAGACAAAAAAATTAAGACAAAAGGCATGGCATGACCATCATATTAAAAACAACCAGTTTAAGATGGGGTAGATGGTATTTTTATATGATTCCAAGTATCTGTGTCATCCTAGGAAGTTTAAATTCCATTGGTTGGGACCTTACATCATCTCGTACATCCTTGATTCAGGTTCTTTTCAGTTACAAGCACTAGATGGGACAAGATTACCAAGTCATTTTAATGGGAGTAGGTTGAAACCCTACTATAAATAAGTCTTATTGGTGTTTGTAAATAAGTCATTATTACCATTTAGCTTAGAATTTTTCTTTACTGCTCTTTCTTTTCTTATGTTTCCCTTTCTTGTTACTTGTTCCTTTCTTTGTTTTGTTTTATGCCTTATGAGCTAATAACCACATTATTTTTCTAAGTTGCATATGTGTAGAAGACTGCGCATCTGTTTTAGTGTGGGGTGAAGTAATGCAAAGGAAATTATAAGATAGTAGAAAAAGTTGAGTGGCCCAGTAGAAGGAAGCACGTAAGATCAAGAAAGTGCATGGGGAAATGGTAGATAATGAATTATGGTGTTAAGAAAGATGTAACAAAGACCATGTACAAAGGATGAAGAGTGTAGGAACAACATGAGGTAAGCAAGGGAAAAAAATCGGTAAAGGACAGAAGAAGTGCCTTCGACATTGTAGATAAAAACATAAGAGTTTTCGGTCATATTGGATTTGTGCATGCCAGAAGGTTGTAGAAGGTTTTTTACGCAGGATTGGGAATGTGGGTAAGGGCGCCTAAAGCCAACCTAATGGAAAAATCCACATTTAATGTTAAGTACATTGGAAGGTGGTATAGCATTTATTTCTAGATGGAAGTAAAAAACTATAAATATGAGGTTGGGAAAGTCATTATTCTACCTTGTTATTACGAAGTTGAAGCGCTCTTGAGAACTAGGGCATCCAGAGAGATTTTTGTGAAGGAAGAAAAATCCTATAAATCTAAGTGTGTGACTAGAGTGGATTTACAAACCAAAAGGAAGGAGTACATGAGTGTGAGAAAAGTTAGTTTGTAGTACGTCATCTTGTGGAAGGATTTCCTAGTTAGGGTTTGGCAGCTAGGGTACAGAGATAGAAGGGTTTCTTCGAGAAGTTGAGTTTTGAGATTGAGTAGAGTAGAGAAAGGAGATTTAAATTATAAACCCATAGAAATAATGACACCAAAGAAGGTGACCATTTCACCAAAGAAACAAAAGGGCAAGGCCAAAGGAAAAAAAACTGCTACCTCTATGAGATCCAATGAGGAATGGTATGCAGAAATGCATTACCCAGATGGAGTGTTGCTAGGAAACAAGTGGGTTTTGCACTTGAGATAGATGAACTGTGAGTGATTACAACCATTGCATGAGCACTACAGAGAAAGAAATGGTGTTAGAGCTTAGTTCATCTAGCTAACAAGAGGACACCAGATGGAATTCCAATTTAAAAAAACAAGGTGAAAGTAAAGTTGGAAAAGGAAGGGCTATTGCAACTATATGTGTTGCCTTATTTTGGAAAGTTTAAGTGCCTATATCAATGGTTAATGTCACACGTGCATGAAGACCATTTCTACTTTGTAGGTCATAAGATGCACATAACACCGTAGTTGATATTCAAGTTCACTAGCCTGAATTGTGGAGGGGGATCCATAGATGACGATTTGAGCGATAAGGAGGCTATCAAGGAAACACTAGCAACTTATGACTAAAAATGGGTTTGTGCTACTTTAACATCAAAAAAATTCTGGACCCTGTTATGAGGATGGTCATGTGCTTGGTCACCAAGCTTAATGATCAAGAAAGATGGAAAAAAGTTGAATAAGGCATGGCTGAATGTACACCAAAAGATATCAGAAGGGACCATCTATAGCCTATCCACCTTCATTGTGGATGAAATCATAAGCAATACACATGAAGGAGAAAAGATCTTATTTGGAAATGTCCTCCCCACCATTTTATTTTTAGATATTAGAGTACTAGATGGGTCAGAGAATTTGATTTGGGAGTATCCAGAAGAGAAATCCTCGCCTGTGAAAAGGTTCGAGAAGTATACTTGTGAAACCATGATGGTCGCTCATAAGGTGCACCTACAAAAGTGGTATAAATGAATGTGTGAAGCATTCAGAGTAGAGTGGTGGATCCCAGATTAGTTTCCCACACTCGTATATGGAGAGGTTGAGTTTAAGGTTTATCAACATTTCTACATTGGCATGTTTACTTTGAGAAATGGGACTAAGATCCTATGGTGCAAGCTACCCTTCTCCTTCACCACGCAATACTTCCAATAAAAGTTCAACTAGATAAAAGTGGCCAAAAGGATAAGGTTCAACCTTAGTGAGGTGGACCAATACCACCAAAAGCTATGCCGAAATCTCATCTACACTAAGAATCACACATCCGTGGAGAAGTATGTCTCCCACGAAGTATAAATGATGAATCCAATAACATTTCTGATCACCAGAAGGGTAACACCAAGGGTGTATCTTTGCATAAGACCTAAGTTTGAGAAATGTAGCTATCTAGAGAGTGATGTCTCCATTCCAGACGACCCCATAGGTCAGAAAAAGGACACACCTAAGAAGGGGTGTAGGAGAAAAAGGCATCAAGTGTGTAGACCACACAATTGGTGGGTGCACCTGAAATAGTCACAAAGCCTAGCACTTATGTGCTCAGAAAAAAGTCCCCATTCAAGGAAAATACCCTAGAAGAAGAGGTATGAGAGCATGAAGAGCCCCTCACACATAAAGATTCACTAAATAAGAGGTCACCTATTACGAATAAGGAGAAAGAGGAATCTCTTATAGTAGAATCACAAGTTAGGAAGAAGCAGAAGGTGGCAGAAGAGGCAGACTCAGAGGAGATAGAAATCTTAGATGCCTACATTGGAAACAAGGATGAAAATGAGCTTGAGGGAGGTGAAGACCACCCGGTATATGATATACATGACTCTAACGAGGATGGATATGAAAAGAAGAATGATGAGAAAGATGAAGAGGAGAATGACAAGGGGGAAGCAGAGGATCAAGGCAAGGGGGTGAGCAAAGAGGTAAGCACCAAAAACAAAGGAACCCCAAGCCTCACCAAAGAACAAGTGGAGAAATATCTAGAGAGAAAAGTGGTGGGAATCATGAATAATTTGGTGGAACATAAATTGGAGCGGAGTGCAGATGAAATCGTGAAGGATATGGAAGAAGAAAGCGTTGGAAAAAAATAAGGCAGCATGGGTGGGAATCCCAATTTGGTGGTAAGCTTCCCAAAAGCCACACAAATAGGTGGGAAGGGGATACTGGTGACATAATAGTAAGGAATAAGATACATTAATGATCCCAGCAAGGTGCTACACATGTGCTTCCAAAGCACTGTATCAATGGACCAACTCATGGCTATGTCTTCGATTGATGAAGAAGGTGCATATCCCTAGACTAGAAAAATGCTATGTTGGGAATTCGAGTCCCACATGGATGAACCTGAGTTCAAAGTAAGTAAGAGAGAGATGATGAAGGTCCTGGACAAGAAAAGATTAAATCCCTTAGTGAACGCTCATCAATTATCAGATGAGCAGGTCTACACCACGCTCAACAATTTTTTGGTTGAGATTGAGGCCAGAATGTTCGGAAGGAATGATAGAGTTATATTCTTAGAGGAGGAATTAGATAAGGAGAAGAAGAAGCTCACTAAGAAGAGAAAGGACTTGAATTAGGAAGAGGTTATCACCACGCAACTAAGGTGTGAACTAAAGGAGGAGAAGGAAAGGATGCGCGAGCTTCAAAAGAATATTGAAATGATTATGGGTGTTATTTTTTTAAATCATCCTGACTTAGTGCCACCCAAATAGAAATATGAATCAACCATGTAGCGTCTGGAGGATTGGACCCACATCCTCATGATGGAAAGGTGGCCATTTTCCTTAGAGTCTACAGAAGAAACATTGGCATGCCAAGAGAAAGATGGGATGCTGAAATTTGTCAAGATTTTTTCTCGAAATACTAAACTCCTTGTAGAGCTAAAGTCTGCCACACAAGTCACAAAAGTTGCATATGACAATTGCACTAATAGAGATAGAGTAGCAAGTATTCTGGTTGCCACACATGAAATGGAACTCAAGTATTTTCAAGAAAAAAATAATGGGAATAGGTCTGAAAGAGATAAAATCCTAGCCGAGGTAGAGAAGAAGTTAGAAGCTATTGAGACCTTCCGAGGATTGATCAAACATTGGCTAAAGGAATTGTACCCCCTGATCACCCACAGGATGGATACGCTTGAAGACTTGGGGAAATAGTTGGAGAGTATTGTTGATACAATGAGTGCAAAAGAGGAGGAATTAAGTTTTGAGGATATGAGCACCTTAGTTAGAGACCTCTGTTAGTAAGCACAGAATGAGGTTGATGCCTAGGAAAATCTTGAGGTATAAATAGGGAAGGATTTCCCTCTCCTCCTTCAAAAATTAGCATTATTCTCATTCATTCTCCCAATTATTTCATTCTTTCTCCCAATTCTTCATTCCTTCATTCCTTATTCTTAAAAGAGAAGTGTTTCTGAGGAAAGAGAATAGGCATAGTGTGGGGTAATGTTAGGCCCCATAATATCAGATAAGTACAACAAGGTGCATGAGCGTGTGATACCTATTTGAAGAAGGGCACAAGGGTTAAAGGCATGTAGGGTAGGGTTATAACAGGGTTTATTACAACACACGACATGCACGTAAGACAAGACAATGTTGGGACTTAGCCATATTCATATTTCCATATTACACATGAGGAAAGAAAGACTCGTCTAGCATGTAAAGTGGATAAGGTGTCATCCTGGTAGCTTTAGGATCAAGAATGAAATATTCCATGCATGCGATGGAAGGTTCCAAAGGGACATCATTGCAAAGAGTGTAGATATCAGATCAAAGGAGGAATTCTCCATTGGAGAACCACTTGGACACTTGGTGACTGATCTATTACCTCAGAAGGCATGGTGGTGAAGGCAAAAAGCTATATAGAGATGCTCGGGTAGTACAAAGAGAGGTCTAGAAGAGAAGCATGGAGGTGGAAGAGATACGAAGTTCCACAAAAATATCATAGAGGATTCTATGGGATGGGATTAGAGGAAATATAGGATTGATGGCATATTTAGAGGGATGGTTGTATGTTTATCCTTGTAATGTGAAGGTAATAGTGTAGTTTCTAATGCATGACCTTTCTCTGCATTATTATGTTGGTATGTTATGGCCCTAAGGGAATGTAATGTGATTATTAAACTCATTAATATGAATGGAAGGTTCTATTCTAAGGCATAAATGTGTTCATGAGCTTAAGTCTAATGCATTTTATTTGTGTTATGAATCATTTCTAATATGTTTTTTAATACTCCTATTTTGTAATCAGAATGGATGTGTTAATATGATAACTCATCCTAGGTTCTTAGAATGAATGCATGGTTCTTTTGCATTGTTTTACACTTAAGTATCTATCATAGATGATGTATTCTCAAAAGAATCACATGAAGGAGGGGATCGATTCCTGTGTGTGCCTTAGGTAAGCACCCAACGCCCATTGGGTGATAGGCCAATACGCATAAGATTAGACTATTATTCTAAGGGTATAAAAATGACTACATGATCTCCAAAGTGAATAAGAAAGAAAATGTAATTCCAAGCAACCCATGATGTAATGTGAACAAGCAAGCAAGCATGATCCAATGCAAATTATTAATTTATAAGGTTAAAGGAAAGCAGAAGAAAGAAGATGAAATGAAAAAAAAAAAGACTCACCTATAAAGGATGGGTTCCACCACGCATGCCAGAATGTTGAACAAAATTTCCTCTTTCCTATCTAGATTAATGAACTAATAATAAATAAAATAAAGCAACTTGGAGTATGAAGGGTTTATCGACCTTGAGATAGGATGATGGTATCAATGGGTGTAAATGATGGATCCTTCTCCTAATTGAGCTAAGTGGCCTATAAATCAAGATAACTCAAAAGAAAAAAATTGGATTAGTAGATAGATAGGAGGGTTGCATGAAAAATTCAGTCTTGAGAAGTGAAAAATTCCTAGGATGGATGTCAACCCTCGTGTTTGATAAAGATAGATAAAATGAATATTTGATAAATTTGATGTAGCAATGATCTGGATAATATGCAGTAAATATGAGATAAATAGAATACTAAAATGTAGAAATGTAAGTAAAGTATAGATTTGATCAAGATACGGAAAAATAAATGAAACCTGACAAGGATCTATGGAGACTCGAGACTACATAGGGCTAGTCAATGGTGACTGGAGTAGGTGGACTAAGATAGTGATGTAAAATGCAAATTTGAGAGCTTTGATGGTATATCTTGAGTTGGTGTCACACTAAAATTATAATCAGAAACCTGCAGAATATTCTTAGACAAGGAGAAACAAAAAGGATATAAGAAAATTTGAGATCTAGGGAAAATAGTGAAAAGATGGCCTAGATTGACATTGACTGGGATGGGTTGGTGGTGACCAAGGGCTAACATGATGGATCTAGGATGATAAAGAGTCAAGATGGATGGATCTTAGACTGGGTGAATAAAGAAACAAAAAACATATGGCTTTGGATTTGAATAACAAGTAAAATGATGTAGTAGATGCTAGATCGATGGTGACCAGATTAGGTCAACGATAACCTAGGAAGACCTAGTCTTAGATGAAAAGAGGTAGGTTGAAACAAATATATGAAGATAAAGATAGATGGCACAGAAAATTGAGCTTGAGTCCTTAATGATAGTTAAACCTACATAAGATGTTAGAAACTAATATGGATGATAAAACAATGGTAATGAATTAATGCATGCAAGGATGAAGGAGATCCCCTAAAACTCCAAAATGGAAACATGAGATCTCGCAAAGGGTTCCAAGATGACTGTGGCAGCTACAAAGGCACTCAAGGATGAAAGAAACATCACAAAAAATTGAGAGTCTCTAAAATTGCATCCTTGAATAAGGAGGGGTGAATGGGGCTTTATAGGGTCGATGGTGACCCAGGTAAGTCATCGGTGATTGTAGAGAGGCATCCATTTGCGAGGTGGAATGATGTCCAACTTGAGGAAAATAAGTCCAAATGAATCAATATTGGGGCTTAGATGGATAGGGGTGAGCTAGGGTTGCATATGGGGGAGATAAATGAGTAAGTAGATGGTTGAAGTGAGTAAATAAAGGCCATAAATGGGTAAAATTATTAGATGAGTGCCTAGAGATTAAAAAAATTTAAGATTTAGGGATGAGAAATGGGATTAGATGGTAACTGTTTATCATTAGGATTAATTAATGATAATTAGGGTAAATAAAATAATGAAATGACGATTAGAGTTAATTAAGGATAATTAACATAATGAAATGGTTAAAGGTGGGAAATGTGATAAACTTAATTTAGGAGGGAATATTAAAATTTGAATGGATGGCCGTGAATAAAAGAGAGTGAATGTTTAGTGGACAGGGTGATACCAAATTTTTGTGTCTATACTTGTGACTTGGGCTACCCTACCTCTGACCAGGTGGGGGCATCTGTATGTATCTGGTAGATTTGTGTCTCAATCTCCTTCCTATAATTTTAGTGTATGGAGGTTCCCTCTGTGCCTATAGTATTGCATCATGATATAAAGCCATGTAATGCACTACCTCACCCAAATCTACTAAAAAATCATATACTAGATCCCCATCTCAAACTGCATCATAAATAACATCGCACTTCCCTCTAATATGGGTCTCGTCAAACCCCAACTATGTCTTGAGATGCTCTTGTGTAGCTACATCCCGGTATCTCTATGTTATGTCCTGATCTCACTCTATAATTACCTGCTCTAACTACTACTGCAAGGTCTGTACTATAATGAATGTTATATCACTATATTGCAGGGACATGTCCATCTCAATTTCCAAAGTAGCCACTGATGGGTTATCTACTTCTGGAATAGCTCTAAAACCTGGGACTGGTATGTTAAGTTATGGTGGCCCATGTACGACCCCCACTCCATCCCCATCACCCCCAACTACTATAATATATGAGCTACCTACTTTGGGAGGTGATAATGGACCCTACATTAGACCATTTTGAATATCAACCATCTATACATCCCATTATACAACATGTTGTTATATAGGTATCTGTACATGTGGTTTTGGTACCTACTTTACTGGTGTTATCTAGGGTTTCACCTATGGTTGTATCAGTGGACCCTGTTATATAGGAGGAACCTAAAACTATACTTGTGGATACACATGTACCTGAACATGTGGCCCTAGATTGGCCTGACCCTATCCTTATATATCGTGAGCTTCTTGCAATATAGCCTCGGCCTCCAGATGGCTAATCCTAGGCTTGTATCTAATGTTCCCACCCTTTCATGTTATTATTACCGCTATGATAGCTACTATGGCTACTCTCGAAATGGTAATGTGCCAAGGCATCACTGTAGTATACCATGCTCCATAATCTATGGTGATCCTGATGGTTTCTCAAATGTGCACCTGTTTTTTGGATCTCAAAAGGGCCGAGGTGTCTGAGACCACAATGGAACCGTCCCCAAATTGTGGGACCTTACACACTTGGGACAGATCTCTAGAGAAGGTTGGTTCCTCTATCTATTTTTACTACTACTGCTACTACTAGTGTTGAAAGGGGAAACTAAGCTAAGAATTCCAAGGGACCAGGGAAAGAAGGATAACATGAATTAAAATACCCTAAAAGGTGATAGCTCCAGAAAAGAGGGATGAACACTATCTATTCTAAGAAAGAATGATAGGGAATGTGTGAAAGGAGGCTAGACATGAGTAGCATAGTAAAAAACGCATTCACAAAATCATTCTCATGGAACATAACCAAATATGGAACTGCAGGGGACCTGAAGTAGCACAACAATACACAATGCAAGAGAAGAGGTAAGAAGAACGAATGTAAATATTTTATTTCAGAGAATAGTCACAAAATGATGCTTCTATTACTTCCAAAAATGGACAAAACTATTACAATGATAAGGAGGCCAATATCCACATGCAAGAGCCAAACATGGAGGTATGCAACTCAAAATACAGAAAATGTGGAGTCCTTAGCAACATGCATAAGGATCCAGAGTGTCCAACATTTTACAATGAGCCCTGACCCTATCTTTTATATATTCAGCATAGAGGGAAGAAAGAGAGAGAGAGAAGTGGGAAAAACTAATTTGAACCTCAACCACCATTATTAATGCCTTTAGAAAATCCACCCCAAATATGTCATGTCTACATCAATTACTTGTTCGGCACCTCAAAGGAGGAGGAATGAAAAATTGAATTGAATCAGATCCAGTGGTTGAAGAAATCTAATTCTGCTTTGATGACCTGATAGATGTTTCTTCATTTCCTCCCCACCTAACTTCTCCAAAAATAAAGAGTCAAATCTCTAAGGTGTAGATGAGGTTGATATCTTTCCAATAGTGTTAGATTTTTCAGAGTTTGAACCCCGAGTCAAAAGATATGCCCATTTTAAATTTGAATTGTGCAGGCGCAATATTTTAAAGAGTTTAAGGTACCAGGTCCACATGGTAGATCTGCACTCATTTAAAATTTGACTCCTTTCTTCACTCTTGGAATATCACCCATGTGACATGTGGTGGTGTCCGTAGGTTTCCCTATTTCCTTTGTATTCTTCCTGAGTCTTTTCTATGGGTGAAGGCATTGTATCTGACCCAAGACACATGGAGGTTAGGTGCTTGTTTGGAAGCCCACCCCAAATTTAATCCTTGAAATAGCACCGTGATGACACCTGACACCCTCCTCTGGCCTACCTCTACATAGCTATTCAACCTAACTTTATCCCCTTTTGGACTTTGGGACATGTGGAAGGCCCGCACCTCTTTAGGGACTGCCTCCAGATTTTTCTTTTGACATTGCACTGTTGAGACACTTAGCACCCTCTGTTGATTCAAAGACTTTTCAATGGCCGATGCAACTTTTGCAGCTCTTAGACATGTGGAATCTTGGTGCTCATTTGGGTCTACCCATTTTGATTTAACTTTGTAGGTACATCGAATTGACTAGAAATAAGGTGAACGCACGGAGTGTGGGTGCAAGGGAGAAATGGAAGAAAGAGGTGAAGAGGGGCACACACTATGCACGTAAGAGGAATGCTAGGGACTTGGCTGATTGGGAGGTGTGCATAAGGACTGTATGATGGGATAGGAGAGAAATTGGGTGTGCAGGAGGAAGGTGTACAAGGGGAAATGGAAGGAGATAGAAGAATGTGATGGGGAGCTAGATGTATATGCAAGTTATCCAAATCACTAGGAGAGATATTTGGATAACATTTTTGGTGACTTTTAGGGCCATCTACCTACTACATGAAAGAGATCAATAGCCTTAAAATTCCATTGGGCATGGAGTCAGCTTGTTTAATCATGAAAATTCCCCTGTAATCACTTGAAAATCAAATCTACACTCTATTCTGAATCTCACAATTACTGAGTGAAGCTATGCATTCTGAAAGTAACAAAAGAGCATGTGTAGGAAGCACATGAGAGACACTTGGAGGAAATAAAACTAATTTAATATATACAACATGATGCAGAAAACCTAATGGAAGAGTTTGAGATAGATCCCGTTTATTGGGATTTGTAGCGCGCATGCATCCGAATGAGTTAACTCGAAAGAGTTGGCTTCTTTTCAGGACTTGATGATGTATGGGCCACTCCAAAGTGCATCAAAATTTGAATGGCACCCTGTTTTAACTCTATCAACATCCCATTTTAGAACCAGGTCCCCAAATTTGAAAGCTTGAGGCCTAGCCTTTCTATCAAACCATTTCTTTGTTGTTTGTTGATGATGTTCTAGTTTGATCATGGTATAGTTTCTGAGCTCTTCAAGATGAACCAGCTCTACCATCCTGATTTCTCTCTTATCTGCGCACTCAAATTACAACTGTTGGGCAAGCACCAATGAATTTAGTTCAAGCGTCAAAGGAAGGGCAGCCTCCTTGCCATAAACAAGCTTGTAAGGAGAATTTCCTGTTTCCTTTTTTACTGTGATTCTATCTTCCCAAAGCGCATGTAGGACCTTCACATGCCACTGTCTTTGGGTAATGTTCATTGTGCACTTCATGATTTTGATCATGTTCTTGTTTGTTGATTCTACCAGACCATTACCCTAAGGTTAATAGTTGGAAGATGTTTTTAGGTAAACTCCTAGACTTAGAGCCCAATCAGTGATTTTAGCACCAAGGAAGGATTTTTCATTATCAGAGATAATGGTTTGAGGAACGCCAAACCTTGTGACTAAACCTTCGATAAAGTCAAGGATGACTGCCTCATTTGATTCCTTAAGTGCAAAAGCTTCTATCCATTTGGTGAAGTAATTTGTAGCTGTCAGCACCCACTTATGTTCAACGCTTAAAGGTGAATTGATCATGCATATGAAGTCAAGACCCCATTTCATAAAAGGCTGATCTATTTGGATTGGTCAGAGGGGAAGGGCTGCTAATATTTTCTTTCCTGCAAAGAAATTTCATTCCTTGAATTTTGTGATCCACCTATGTGCATCTACAAATAGGGTAGGCTAAAAGATACCTACCATTATGATCTTCATTGCTATAGTTTTAGCAGAGTAGTGTCCACCAAAGAATCCATCATGAAATTCTGCTAACATTTTTTCAGTCTACGTGTCATTGATATATCTTAACAGTGTTCCATCTAGATTTCTTTTTAAGATAATTCTATCAATAAAAACATAAGGAATAGATTGCAACATCATATGCCTTCTCCTTTCTTTATTCAAACTGGGAGGGTATGCACCCTCAAAAAGGAATGTGATCATTTCCTTCATCTGGTCATGCACGTTGGGGTCTATATTCTGTTCATGTTCTACATGTGGGAGGTCTTTATATAGAAATAATGAAGCCTTATGTTCACCCTGCGCATCCTCAGCAATCTATTTGCAGATTGCACTACCTTTTACCATTTTTTTGGCCTTAATAGTCACATCATATTCCTATATTTTTTCACCCTTCGCACTCTCTTCTCACTGATTTATGCTCCCATGATGAATTTTCTGACAGATGATTGGGATACTAACACCTTGATATGATTTTTGGTGAGCATGCTCTTGAATTTCTTGAGTGTAAGTATGATGGCGAAGACCTACTTCTCTATGTGACTATATTTCAATTCATAATCCTTCAGCGTTTGGCTGAAGAAGGCCACTGGCTGTTCCAGCCCTTATTCATTTTCCTGTGTTAGGACAGCAGCAATGCTTGCATCAGCACCATAAGCATAAATGATGAAATCCTTTGAGTAATCTAGATTGAGGAGTGTTAGCGCACAAGAAATATCTTTCTTGATCTTGTTAAAGCTTTCTCTTCCTTCTGATTTCCATCTGAAGGCTATGTCCTTCTTGAGCATAAGGGTGATGGGACGAACCAGTCCCGCAAAGTTAGGGATAAAGCACCTAACAAAGTTAATCTTATCTAGGAAGGACTGTAAGGCCTTTTTTGTGCCAGCAGGGAAAGGTCTGGGATGGCTGAAATGCACTATGGATCCATTATGATTCCATCCTTTAAAACCACATGGCCCAAGAGCCTACCCTGAGCCACCAAAAAATTGCACTTATTGGGTTAAGAGATACCCCAAATTCTTTACATCTCTCAAAGACCTTTTCTAGGTGCACCATGTGATCCCCACTCTGATTTGAGAAAACAGTTATATCATCAAGGTAAACCAAGATGAACTCATTGATTCAACCTTTGAAGGCAATATCCATGACATGCTAAAATGTTGCGCCTGTATTTGACAGACCAAAGGCCATTTTTTGGTATGCATATGTTCCCCACTTGGTTGTAAATTTTGTTTTGAATTGATCCTCTTCCTTAACTAGTATCTGGTTGAAACCTAAATACCCATCTAGCATGGAGAACCTTTGCGCGCCAGCCAAAGTCTATAAAATCTTCTCCATTGAAGGCAATGGATAATGATCCTTTAGAGATGCCTTGTTCAAATATCTGAAATCAACACAAAGTCTGATTTCACCATTTTTCTTGCACACTAGAACCAGATTTGTGACCCAGATGGAATATTTGATAGGAAAGATAATATTTGCCTCAATGATTTTGGACAACTCCTTTCTCATGATGGGTTCTATTTTTAGATTGACTGGCTGATGCTTCTGTCTGACAAGATTTATACCAAGATCAAGGTCAACAGAGTGTTGAGAAACAATTGGATCAAAACCTTTGAGGTCTTCATACTCCCATGAGAAAATGTCACTATATTTTTGACAAAGAGAGATGAAGGCCTATTTATCCTCATCTAGACAAATCCTATTGAGTAGTAGCTCCTTTTCACACGTAATATTAATGGAGCAGCAATCCTCTTGCATGGTGCACATGTATCTTTCTTTTCCCTTGTACTCATCATTAGGGTAGAACATTTTTTCTAAGGTGACTAGACCTTTAGGCAACTTATTTGTCTTTAGCTGTATTACTTAGTCACCATAGCTGTCATGCAAGTCAGCTTGCATACTTGATGAAAATTCAGCTTCATTCTGGATAAACTAGATGATCTGCACGTCACTATCAAATACTTGCTAGCTAGTGTTATTATCTAGAATGGATGGTTTGATTACCATCTTAATGTGTTGAGTGTTGCCTTTAACAAAGTCCTAAGTAGGATGAAACTGTTAACCAAGCACGGCCATTTGGTCAACTTCTTTGTTCATTTTGCATGGAAGTTCCTACAGATTAAGGGCATCAAATCTCTCAATCAATTCCCAAACTCTATGTGTATAAGCTTTAAGAAGCTTATTCTTTGTCTAGTATTTGTTGGTGACCTATTGGATGACCAATTCTGTGTCCCCAAAGATCTGCAGTGCTTTAATTTTCCTTTTTTTAGCAATAAGCAAGCCATGCATGAGTGCTTTGTATTCTACCACATTGTTAGAACATGCAAACTATAACCTATGCGTGAAGAAAATTTTCTCATCCCTAGGGGAAATGAGAACCACTCCCACTCTTGTGCCATTTCTACTTCTGGATCCATCAAATTATAACTTCTATATACCAATTTGAACTTTGTCTCCTATGAGTTCACGTGGAAGCATAACAGCTTCCTCTAGAATGCAATAAGTACCAAGCCCAGTTTTATAGGCTTCCAGTTCTTCAACATAGGGATCAAATTTTTGATGAATTTCCACCCATTCATCAATTACTAGGTTTGGACTAGGGGGTGGAAGATACTGCTCTTCAGGAACTGAAAAATTTTCTTCCTAGATAAGACAATTGGCTTGGAGAGGGGATGGGACATATGGAAATACATGATAAGAAAATATGGGCTCAGCTTGTATGGTAAAATGGGTACCATACCTTGTCTTGAGTAACATATGAGACCAATCAGAAGACAAGTAACCACCCACTTTAGCAGTAAATTCTCTTGAGAGACATAGGGCAAATAAAGGAGGCAGGTCAATAATTAACACATCTTGAGTGATTGTCAGGATTAGACATGCATGGATGTTTAACTCAAGATATTTGATGACTCATAAGGTGGTTACAATTGATCCATCAAGTTATAGGACTCCTTTAGACAAAGGGCTATATCTCAAACCTAAGACATCAGCTATCTTCTTAGGCATGATAGAAGTACTAGCGCCCGAGTCAATCAAGTAGTTATGCACTAGGTGTTTACCTATAACCAAGGAAATATATAAGGGTGGGGTTTTAGCAAATTTACTTACTTGTTTCTCCTATTCTTGGCATATTTTGACAGAAGTGCATGTTTTATGTATAACCGGGTTAGCACGCGGAAGTTACATAAGGGATTCATACAACAGATCCCACTAAAATGGAATGGTCAGGGCATCCCACATTATGATGTTTATGTTTGTTTTCTTCATCTGGTCAACAATGCTGAATGGAAGCCCCCCCCCCCCCTTTTTTGCATTTGGGGAACAACATCCTTTCTTGATTGTTCAGGTGTGGAAGCCTGAATTGTAGCTGGAGTAGAGGCTTGGCCTACCAAAGGATGGGTGTGTGTTACTTCAAAAGGAGCTTTACGTGGGACCTCCTACACAAGGATTTGAATGATTTTGCTCCAAGAGGTCTTGTCTGATTCCTTTTTCTTTTGAAGATATTTGTGTATTTTTCGGACTATGACCTGTACACCTAACTCTAATATTCTTCTCTTATATTTTGTATTATCCGCAATTTGGGCGCGCGGTCTGTTTGTATCTTCTGTAGCTTGGTTGATTACATAGAAGTCCTCTACACCAAATAACATCAAATTAGACTCCAAAGGAACTTTTGGTCCTTTTGGATTATTTGCTTCATGGGCACTTGTTGAGGACTCACAGGATGAAGCATTCTAGATCATGAAGGCTTGGGCACATGCAACATTAGCACAATGGTACTAACTATGAGGCATTTTGCAAGGGAAGCACCATTTTGACACTTGTGCCAATTTTTTCTGAACTGAAACAAGTTCTCAGCTCACACTGGGTGTTGGGAGAGAAGGCGCGGGAGGGAAAACTAGCAAGGGTATATGTGCATTAGGCTATCACCTATCATTCTACTAGTTGGGTGCATATATTTGATTTCTATATTGATTCTACCAAGGCTGATTGCCTTGGCCATGCACCTGATTAGAAATGCCTCTATACACTTGTGCTTACTAATTTCCTAATGATATTACCTTGTTTGATAAATTTTTGATCAAGGCCTTCAATTCTTTGTCCTCCTTTTATTGTGATGGAGAATAGGATGTTGAGGCAACTGGTTCTGCACTCTATTCAAGAGTAGGAACAGGGGCCACGGAAGGCTAGAGTACTTGTGAGATCTCTGGGAACAAGGGCATGGATGGTCTAGGAGCTAACTTTCCTACCTTAATGAGACTATTTTCTACCCTTGCTACAATGTTATAAGTAGCTAGTAGAGTCCTACCTCCCATAGATTGGATCATAACTAAAATATCATTATTGAGCACCTTCAGATAATAAAGGAAAGCATGTTGGGTTGTAGGTATTACCACAAGAGGGATTTTGTCCCAAGTCTTCTTAAATCTAATGTTGAAATCAGTCATTTACTCATTGGGCTCCCTTCTTGTTGTTAGTTGCTCCACAAAAGATAGGTGATCTGACTTGTTTTCAAAATAACTACACAGAACTCTTCCCAACTCATCCTAGGTGTTAATAGATCCAAGTCTTAAGTCTCTATACCACTGAAGTTCTTTACCTTTGAAAGAGGCTACATGTATCCTGACTGCTACATCATTATGTGTGATCAGATAGAGTGAACACACATTTTCCACATCCTGGATATGCTCCTGAGGGGTGACTTGATTCTCACCAGTAAAGTAAGGAATACTCTTGAGTGCATTATTTGGGATATCATGCTAGAAAGCCAGGAGTAAGGGACTCCCTCCATCCAAATTTAAAAATATTCTCAATGGAGGAGGTGGCTAATGCACCATTGCAGGGCACACAAGTTGTCTATTTTTAGGAGGAGTTCAGTGGGCGTGGCATGCTAGAGATAGAGATGCATGCATGAGATTTCTATAATGAACTTTTCTTGGGGATAGCTCGAGGTATTTAAATTAATCTTCAGCTATTACACTTCTTCGTATGTGCACTCTTCTCATGAAAGGCACTCAGGACTGTTGAAACAGAGATCTTAAACTATTGGGAGTCGCTAGATGTGTTAAAAATGAGCCTCCAAAGGCTGAAACACTAAGTTCCTACACTAGAACTTAGATATAAGAAATTTGATCTTTCAATGTTAGTTCCACCAGGCATGGCAAAAACTATTGGTTACTCAAACATGCACCCGCGTCTTAGATCTCAAAAGGTCATAGATTTCTGAGACCAGAATGGAACCATCCCCAAGTTATGGGACCTTGTGTGCTTGGGATGGATCTCCAAAGAAGGCTGGTCCCTCTATCTATTTTTACTAATACTGCTACTGCTAGTGTTGAAAGGGGAAACTAAGCTAAGAATGCCAAGGGACCAGATAAAGAAGAATAAGATGAAGTAAACTACACTAAAAGGTGATAGCACTAGAAAAGAGGGATAAACATTATCTGTTCTAAGAAAGAATGAAAGGGAATGTGTGAAAGGAGGCTAGGAACAAGTAACACAATAAAACATGCATTCACCAAATCGATCTCATGGAACTGTAGGGGACATGAAGTAGAAAAACAATACACAATGCAAGAGAAGAGGCAAGAAGAAGGAATGTAAACACATTAGTTCAGATAATAGTCACAAAATGATGCTTCTATTACTTCCAAAAATGCACAAAACTGTTACAATGATAAGGAGGCTGATATCCACATGCAAGAGCCAACATGGAGGTATATAACTCAAAATATAGAAAATGTGGAGTCCTTAGCAACATGCGTAAGGATCTAGAGTGTCCAACCTTTTAGAATGAGACCTGACCCTATCTTTTATAGATTCAGCACAGATTGAAGAAAGAAAGAGAGAAGTGGGAAAAATTAATTTGAATCTCAACCACCATTGTTAATTCCTTCAGCAAATCTACCCCAAATCTATCATGTCTACATCAATTACTTGTTCAGCACCTCGAAGGAGGAGAAACGACAGATCGAATTGAATCAGATCTAGTGGTTAAAGTAATTTGATTCTGCTTTAATGTCTTGATAGACGTTTCTTCATTTCTTCCCTACCTAACTTCTCCAAAAATAAAGATTTAGATCTCCAAGGCGTAGATGAGGACGAGATCTTTCCAACAGTGCAAGATTTGTCATATTTTTATCCCCAAGTCGAAAGTTATGCATGCAGGAGGAAGGTGCACAAGGTAAAATGGAAGGAGATAGAAGAATGTGAAGGGGAGAAGGATGTGTATGCAAGTTATCCAAATTTCTAGGAGAGTTTGTTGGATAACAGGTCCCAAGGACCACTATATGTGCTCGTACATCCCATACCTATGGGAAAACTCCATGAAAACTATGTAATGTTACTTATTGTCTAATACGAGGACCAATATAAAATGTCTCATGTGCAATGTGCATGTACCATCTCTCGTCCCCCAGAGTTTGTTGTATGATACAAAGTTGTTGTTGTACCCTATCTACTCGATACCACTCTTAGCTATGACTTCGTCTGCCTATCAAAAAGTTCTCTAACTTAGTAAAATTGAGTTCCACTACATCCTCATGCCATTAATATAAATGATATGGCCTCCAGGTCACCATTTATGGCTACAGGTCATCAAAATCCCATCTATAGTATGAAATGTCTCCCGAGTGAGATCTAATATTAGCACCTACAAGCTCCAAGCCCCTACAGGATGGCTCATCAGGCTATCTGACATGAATCTCACTAAGTGGATGCCCAATAGTAATATGGTCCTAGGCCCAAATTTTTAAAAGAGTCACCGGACTCAAGCTCCTCATCCCCCTATACACTATCAAATGCAAATATCGATATAAGTAGGTTAGTATGCATTGACCCCAGGAAAATACCTCTCCATCAACCAGTCTAGTAACTACACCTATCAAAGATAATTGGAAATGTGTGCTGTTCTTATTAGGCAACAAGTAGCCACTAATAAGATCCATCAAGTATGTAGGGATCCATGTAATATCCCTACTCTCAAAACATCGATATAGATGCACGACCATACCCCATCGAGGTATATCCTAATGTAAATACAAATCCCAAACATGTGTTGTAACCTAGTCAATGTGATCATCATACACAACTACACTGCCCTGGATCAGAACTCAAAAAATCTGGTGGACACCCTTGAGGGTCATTTTCATCTCTCCAGTGGGCAACCTGAAGGTATGACTCTCACTGTCTCATCTCTCTACTAAGGTAGTATGCAAGCTATGATCCACTCTAGTCACAAGAAGTTGTGTGATATAGGCTAATACTATAGCGTCTGAAATTCTAGCTAGTTAGATATAATCATGTCATGAGAAGGTATGCTCATAATCTTACAAGCATCTGTGGAGCTCTTGAACATCCAAGGCTCATAGTCTATCCTACAGATCACTCAAAATACACTAAGTTAACATCATTTCTTCTAAATCATCTACTAACATATCTTAAATACTTTAACATTTGTCAACATTTGTCTAACAACTTCTCAAAGTCTCCTAAAATTATTCTAAGGCCTTCAAGAAGGTCAGAGTCTTTTTTAGTACGTCTCATTTAACACAAGCACACCCCTTTTGACACTAGCACGGTCATTTGCACGATAGTGTTCTTGTTTTCACGTTAACGCATGTCATTTTGACACTAGCACATGACCTAACCTAGGCTAAAAATAGTTAACGATAATGCCCTCAATTTCATGCTAGTACATGGCATTAACACTAGCATGTCTGAGGTCATGCTAGTGCACCTAAAGGCATGTGCTAACATGAATCTATATTTTCCTAATTCTAAAAACATGTAATAAATGCACTCAAACTAAAATTTCTTTCTGATACATACCATGGGACCGTCTGTCAGAAGCCTTCTGAACTCTCAAACTCAGTCACCAAGATGTTTTTGGTTCATGATTCATGCCATCTCTTTCAGAATTCAGAGAAAATCTCTCTCAAAAAATTGTATTCATATCACGGGGGGTTGATTGGCTAGGCAATATCCTAGCACGTGGGTTCATATTGAGGTAATTAAAATTAATAAAATTCAAGTCAATATACCGGTAGACATGAGGGGGTGAAAGGGTTTAATTTATTAATATTTTGAATCAAGTATTGGGGGTAGGTTAGAGAGGTGGTCAAAGGAAAGAGAGGTTTAATTTTAATATAAAACTAAAACATTTGAACCTAGTTTTTAAAAGTAAATACCTTAAAATTTTAAAATGATTGTGGTCATAAATTAAATTATAATCTCTTTTTTAATAAAAAAATTTCAATCAAGAGATTTTTAACCAAGAAATAATAAGATGTTAGAAAACTAGGATTGAGTACGTTTTTCAACACAAGTGATATTATTTCACCATCTTAATTATTTGAAGAACTATTGATAAATGATTAAAGCTTAACATTTATAAGGTGATTGGTAATATGTCTTCAATGGCTTCAAACTATCTTTCAAGAGGAAATGCATATTAAAAAAAATTAGTGAGAAATATGATATATTTTATGTTTAATATATTAGGGTAGAAATAAAAAGGGGCAAATAAAATTGTAATTAAAAAATGGGTAAGGTACATAGAAAAAATAGGGGTATTTTCATTCTAATAATATAACATGAGGGGTATTATCAATTGAATAATTAGAGGTAAAAACTAGAATTAAGGGTATTCTTTAATACCCTTTGAACGCACGTGCTATACCATACTTTTACTAAGTGAACCCCTCGTGATTCATATAAAGATTAAAAATCTTAAGAAATGAAACTAGAACACCTAAGAAGTTTCAAAGCTTAACTAAACTAACAAGAATCATCAAGATAAGATCTGAAAGAGAGTTACTTCTTTAAAAATGCATATAACTTTGAAAAAACACCAAACTAACATGTCTAAGTTACTCTCTACTCTTTGAATGCTAATAAAACATGAACCTATGAAGATCCTAGCAATCAAATGTGAATTTTTGATATGATTCTCAATATTTCAAGAAAGAATTCTTACCATTATTGGCTATAAGGCCATATGGTTCTACCTGTATTACTCAAAGCTTGGGTTGAAGATGCAATGGTGAAGATAATAGCTCAATACAAATGAATAAATGCTCAAATCCTAAGTGCCTATAGTTTATGATAGAGGAGAGAAAATGTTCTTAGAAATGATGAGGAGGTTTTTATTTATAGGTTTCAAATTCCAAGAATGCAATGATTTTGGTGCATGTGGGGGAAAAGTTAAGTCCAAGAAGAAATTTTATCGAGTCAAAGATATTTGACTAGGTTTAGATGTAAATTAATCTTTTAAGATTAATTAGGGGTCCCAAGTAGGCTTAGTAAGATTTCTGGGAGCATTTAGAGGAAGTTTTAATAGATTTTGGATGTGTTGGAAGAGGGAGTTAGCTAATGAGAAGGTTTATTGGTCAATTGCATGGTAAGAGACTTAATCAATGCATAGTGATCAATTAAGAGGAATTGAAGGGAAAAAAAATCATAATTGACAAAGTGTCATTAATTTACAAGGGATAGAGTAGTTAGTGTAATGTTAGTGATAATAATACTTTAATCAAAGTATAGGTGTCTACATTTTCCCCTCTTTGGGGTGGTGTAAGTTATTAAACTTCAAAGATAGTAAACAAGTGTAAACAAGTAAAAATTTTGATAGGGGTAGAAGAAAAATTAGTAGAGTGAAGGATGCCTACTCAAGTGTCAATGAGGTGATGAAAGAGGTCGACCAAAAATTGAAAAGATGAATGAAATAGACAAAAGCCAAATGGAGGAAAATATGCCCTAGAATAAGGGAAGAATGATGTGAAGAGAAGAAGGGAATCCATATTAGTCAATTTGACATTGAGTACTAAATACCCATGTGTTGGCAAGAAAATTTTTTTGGTGGAAAAACTTGTGGATTTCTTGCCAACGCTCAGGGAATCTCGGTCCCTATACTTAACCGGTGCAGCTACCGTATATGCATGCACATCAAAAGGTGGATTTTTGTGGTGGCCTTTCGACTAGGGATCCAACAGGGACACTCCACTGACCCTGCAGCAAAGCTTGCAGATACCTGAAAGAGAGAAATTTATTTGTAGAGAGGGAAAGGGGAGTGAGAAACTAGATAGGAGAACTAAAGTTGCACGTAGAAAATTTGATTCTTGCATACATCAATTAGAATTTTTATCACATGCATTATAATTAAGAGAAAATAACTCTATGCATAGCAACAAGACCAAATGGAATTTATGATAAAAAAATTCTCAATAAACCCCTTAGTCAAAAAATGCTCAAAACTCCTTATATTGATTGCTTAAACCAAGTTGTACATAGTATGAGAATGGAGGAAAAAGAGAGAGTGGGGGAGAGGGATAATTTGGCTATCTCCTTTGTTCTCTCAAGGTAGAATGCACTCTTGAGCTAACAAAATTAATGACCAACCCTTTAAAATGGTAATGGCTTTACAAATTATAGAGTATACTTGACACCTCATCTTCTTCATGACACTCCATATGCCTTATTTCCAAATTTCGAATATTCATATTCCTACAAAATATTTAAGTCCCTTTTATAAAATCAAGGTGACTTAATTTACATTATGTTTCTAAATTCACTTTTAGGTGACTTAAAGGAATATCAAAAATTTCAAACCCCAATGAGGAATTAGAACATTGGAAAGTGAGAGAAAGTTGGGGGGAAGAGGAGAGAGAAAGAGAGGGGAGGAGAAGAGAAGATTTCATTCCTGATGAAGTATGCTGATCCGCATTGATGGAAAGCTCCAAATGCAGTGAAACTTTGAATCTTTAAACTCCTTGCACATTATGAAAATCCTTCAAATTAGCTCACGAATGCTCTCCAAATTAAGTGAACTGTTCCGCTGATGACCACAACTCCAAGTTTGCGTATGATATACTATTTTTAGCGAGAGGTGATTTTTGCCTCTTCTCGACCATCACGATGTGATGAACTCCCTCATTCGACCCTTTGCACACTATCCTTTCCTGAGCCTCTTCAGCTTCATGATTTCCTTATAATGATAACTTACTATTTTTAGTAAATATGAAAAACTGACTTCCCCGAATCTCAATTGGATGTTGTGACCTTGATTTCCCTCTATCCCTGAGTTCCTCCCTCCTTCTAGATCATTTAGCAGGTTCCAATGGGACCACTTACTATTTTTAGTAAGTTCCAAAAATTCATGTTCTTGTGAGTTCTCACTTGCAGTGCACCTCCAATGTCTCTGTCTTCTTCGTGAGTTCTTTTTTTGTTGACTTTCCCAAAATACTAGTCCTCTATGTAGGAGACATACTATTTTTTGAAAGTGGGATTCTTGGTGTCAGATTGACATGGAATGAAGTTTATTGATATGATTTTTTTCCCAATATTGCCCCTCTAAAATTTCAGACCTGCCTGTTTAATACTCCAAGAGATTTGAAAATTTCAAATTTTGGACCTGGTAGTGCTTCTGGATATGATAGCCATTAATGGACCTAAAAATTGCAAGTCTCATTTTCTACTCTATTTGTAAAAAAAATTATATTTATTATGTGGGTTTTTTCTTCTGATGCTTCACATGCAATTCTACTTCGTTTCACCCAACAGTTTGACGGGATATCCCACTTCTTTCTTCATTGAGCTGGAAAGGAGATTTCTTCATTTTGGATGCTCTGTCACACAAGAGGGGAGTTTGAGGGTATTTTTTTTATGGTATTTAATAGAGAAACAAAAGTTTCATTGATTCATGCACTAGTTTGCAATATTTTTTCATATTTCTATTTTTTGGCTATCAAGATTTTACTATTCTCTTCTTTGTTGTTATTTGTTTCTCCTTCTTAGCTTAATGAGAATTCCTTCTGAGACCTTCATATCACCAAAATTATTCAAGTTACTTGGTTGATCTAGTTTGAGTTTTTTACAATGTTGGAGTGACGGAAAAAAGTTGTAGAGGAAGAATGTATGTATGGTTGTGTCATAGTTAGAAGCAAGGAAGCAAGTCAAAATTTTGAATTTTCAAAAACATGGGGGGAGAGGGTTGGGAACATTTTATTTTAAATTATTTCCATAACCTAAAATGAACATGAGGGACATCCATTTTCATGGAAATCCTAGAGGCAACACATGTCCTTGATCCGACGACAAGGGATGAGTGCTCAAAAATCAACTTTAAAGCACTAAGGGGTTGAAAGCAGGTCACATGGGTGACCAAAACTCTCTCCTCGAGGGATGGGCTCATTTTTAAAGGTTTTATTTCACTAATATGTGAGTAAATTGAGAGACATCAGTTTACATGGAAATCCTGGAGCTAACATGTGTCCTTGATCCGACGGTAGGGGATTTGAGCTCCAAAATTACACCTCGGGGTTGAACTGTCAAGTCTAAAGGTCACATGAGGGTCCCAGAGGTCACATGAGGGATGGGTCCATTTTTCCAAGGTCAGTGTACCTTACCTTAGGGACTTTAGAGACATGAAATCCCACCAGGATCCTGGTGCTAACTCGTGTCCTCTCAAAAATTGACTAACTCTTGAACTGCCATTAAGAGGGCAACTTGGAATGACGATAACTTGAGCTCCCGGTGGAATTTATTGGTGAAATTATATATGATCCTGACTAGAAATGGAATTTTTAATACAATGGTGTTGGTCTAATGTCTTAATTCAACAATATGATACCTGAAAATCATTTTTTTTATTTGAGACTCCACTTGTGCCTTAGAAAAACTACCTAAAAATCCTATACGCCAAGGTTTTGTGACAAATATGATTTCACCATCATGTAGGTCTTGGAATCCTATTTTCAAATATATTTTTTACTTCTAACTCCATCCAGAGATTTCGGAATATTCTTCTAAATCTCAGAAGCTATTTTAGGCTTGTGTACTGCCAAGGCTTGTGAACCCTATTTTTTACTCAGACTACTCCAAGTCTTTTAAAACTTCCCCAAACATTCCAAAATCATTTCCCTGATGTTCCAAATTCTTCCATTCACCTCCATGTTGAAATTTTTCCTTTTGTTCCACTCTAGGGGGGTTAATCCAATCCTAGGAAGGTCAGTGATAGCCCTTCCCAATACTGTTAGAAGCTAGCATCTTTTCAGAACTCCCTAAAATCACCTAGGGGGAGTTAATAAACTTTCCTAAATCACCTAGGGGGGTGAGATAACATTAATTTGGAGGTCACTTAGACTGACTGGACTGACCTGGGGTGTTTTGGAATGATAGGAATTGACAAATTTAACACAGGGTATTGTTTTTGAGCTTGGAAATTATTAATTTCCTTGTTGCACATTTTCACAAAAATAGTTGGCTCTAACTTGAGGACATGACATGGAATGATTTTAGAAAAGACATGACATGGGAATCCATAATCTCAATTTTAGACCATATAATTTTTTGACTAGAGTCTTATTCATTGGGCCCTACGGAGTCATGTACAACTTACAACAAGAGGGGGAGAGAGAGAGAGAGAGAGAGAGAGAGAGAGAGAGAGAGTGAAGAAGGAAACACACATGCACACAGAAAGGGAAAAACACCTTACAATCACCTATGGTACAAGGTGGGGGACAAACCTCTTTCACTGAAACACTCTTCATTTCTCAAAAGTTACCCCTGAAGAGGAAACACTGAATGATGATGTTCTGCAAAGCTTTTGATGGGTTCTAAAAATTAGCTCCCCTCCTTAATTTTTTATGGAATCTAGGTGCTTCCATGATTTTCCTTTTACTTTGTAGGAGTGATTCCATGTGATATTTTTTATTCTCAGTGCTTCACTTGGAAATTCCACTACCTTCATGTTCTTTAAAATTGGTTTCATAGTATCAGTTGCCTTCCATGTTTATCCATATAGCTGATTCTCCATTGAGCATCTCATTTTTGCCCCAAATCTGATTTTTGTTCCAATTCGTTAGATATTCTGAGTTACTCTATTTCTCAGGTCTATTCTCATTGACTTATTCTCCATGAGAAACATTTGATTCATCCTTTATCTCTACTCCAATGTGAGGCTTTTGAGTACTGATGGGAGGATTGGAGGAAAAATTATACTTGTCTTGTATATCCATTGCCTGAGTGAAGAGATCAAGAATCAGCTCAGGGTCTTCTGCAACTTCTATTACATCTAAGATTTCTTACACAATGTTATGCTTTGTCATTTCCTGCAGCTCATATTTGTACACCTTTGAATAATGTAGCTCGAGGAAACTATCTAGACGGGTTACCTCATCATCTTGGGAATTACTGCACTCTATCGATCCTTTATAAAAAAGAGCTTCATCTTCAAAGGCCTTGAAACTTCTTGCTTTAGTTTGTTCATCATGGAAAGATTCTTCCTCTTCAAATGGGAAAGGAAATACCTCAATTTCATCATTCTATCCACCAACCAATGGCTTGAGAGGGACATCATATTTCTCATCTACATTTATTTTGAAATAGCCCACCCTCACACTAGTTAAGGTTTCCAAGTCAGCTTTATGCTTGTCTTTCAGATTCATGGCTTGTATTAAAAGTCCAAGATTGGTCTCAGGGTCTTCTGTTTCTTTTGTGGCTCTTAGAAATTCTTGTACAGATGGTTCTTCCCCAGTGTTTGAGGGTTCATAATAGATTAGATTGGTCTCTTCCTGGGTGACATGATCAAGGAAGTCCTCATCTTTGAATGGGAAAGAGAAAATTTCTTCATCATAGATAAACACATAAGTTGATTTTTCTATTTGAAAATCGTCAAGAACACTTTCCTCTTCTTCATGGTTTGTGTCATCTAGAAATTTAGAGATGCCCTCTTGTAACTCAAATATCCTCAATGCTTCTTCATAGTCCAAATCCCTCTGATAAGGCATGTCTAGAACTATCAAGATGGAAATATCCTTTTCCTCCTTAGTTGTCACAAAGTGATTCATCCGCCTATTACCTTGGTACAAAATGTTAGCTTCTAGGCTACCAGAATTTCATCCCATGTACCTCATCTTCTTCTCAGGAAGTAATTTATCCATGTTTCCCTTCACTGGTATGGTTGCAGAAGACCAATTCATCTGAATTTTACCTCCCAAGTCTCGGTATAAATTTATACTTGGAAACATTAGAAACGAGGTTGGGACGTCTACTACCAAAATAATCACGGAAACTTTCTTGTCTAGAAATCTGGAAAGATCCACCTGTGCATCTTTGACCTTCCCTAAAATTGGGACTTATTTTGACTCCTGGGAGTAACAAGAGCCACCAAGTGGAGAAATGGTAAGTTTGAGAGCTTTGGTAACCTTCATAGGCATGAAATTATCCAAAGCACCCAAATCTATTATGCAATTGTTCAATACATATTCTCCAACAAGAAGGGGGACATATAAAAGGTTCAAACTTATCATTCCTTGATGCACTCAGAAAAATCATGTTATGTGATGGAGGTGTAGGTGAGTTTTGTAGCATGCCTTTGGAACTATAAGTTACAACATTAGGTGTTATTCTACCACTCCTAATATATCAGACGAATCTCTCAAATTGTTAAGGATGAGTCCGCAAATATTCAATTTTAGTAATCTACACTTTGGCTTTGTTTGCATCTTCTATGAAGTAAAAAGAAGTGGATATGGATAAGGGGGCGAAGGGATTAATTTTTTAGTTTGAATGGTCTTAGGATCAGGATTTGATGTTTGAGGAATGGAGGGTAATTTGAATGGCACAGTAGGAGATTCCAAGGTATTAAACTTTGTAGGAGCATATTTAGATTTAGAAATGGAAGAGGAAGTGGAAGACATACTTGGGATTTTGGCGGTCTTCTTACTCATTATGAGATCAG
The DNA here is from genome assembly GCA_019776745.2 of Taxus chinensis. Taxonomy (NCBI): domain Eukaryota; kingdom Viridiplantae; phylum Streptophyta; class Pinopsida; order Cupressales; family Taxaceae; genus Taxus; species Taxus chinensis. Next base: position 79,457,490 of record CM034146.1, on the reverse strand, counting down.
GCTCCAACAATGCGGACTTCATGGAAAATGGAAGTGGGGATCCTCGACTGATTATTTTATTTTTTAGAGTCACCACAGGAGGATCATCAACCTTCTTTTAGTTTACAGCAGTAGAGGGAGATGCTCTTTTCCCAGATTGAGAATGAGTGAATACTACACATGAGAAATTGGGTTCATCTTCTTCATAACCTCTAGAATACTCACAGAATCAGATTTGTGTGTTGTTCTCAAACTCATAACTTTCTAGGGAACCACCACCTTCACTTTATTTTTCAAACTCCTCTTCATTTTCCTTACTCCTAAAACTTGCATTAGTAGGTGGGGCCTCTAAGGCAAGCCTTTGGGGTGCTCCTACATTTTGATTTTCATTTCTTATTTTGGAAGAAACTCATTCAAATAATTTCCTCTTCAAATATGTTATCTCATTCACCTAATTTTTTAGTGATGGATTGGTTCTCTCATCTCCAAGATGTTAGGTCTTTCCCTTTCATGGATTCTTGATGTTTCCAGAGAGGATGAGATCATCACCAAGTTTAATGGCTGTCCTTTTTTCTTCTACAATTTTCCTTAGTTGGGATCTTCGCAAAAAAATCCTTCTTCTGATGATTGAGCATTGACAAAGAATCTCTTGACATTTTTTTGATATGGAAAATCCTCTTCACATATCCTACAAAGAAACTATTCAAAACGATCCATGAAGTCTCTCATAGTTTCATTTTCTCCTTTCTCTATTTGAGCCAACTGTACCAGGAGGTCTTGATAGTCTTCAGTTTATTTAAATCTCTCTTTAAAGGTAGTCTTTATGTCATCCCAACTAGTGACGGATTGGGTAAGCAGGAGGTAGAACCATTGTATTGCTTTTTATTAGAGGGATTCTACGAACATTATTACAACAACATCTTCATGTTGGACAATAATAATTTGAAATGATGTTGTAAAAGCAGCAATGTGTTCTTCATGATGTTGTGTGTTGTCCCCTTCGAACTTTGGAAAATTCTTATGGGATCCTATTGGTAGATCGTGAAGAGGGGGTTCAAGATCAAGTGAGCATGTATTCCTTCCCCATAGAGCAATGGGTTGAGGTATTTCTACTTTATCTTCCATTATTGTTTATCTTTCTTCTCTTACTTCTATAAATTCTTCTTCTTCTGGGAACTAGATGACCAATGGTGGTTGAAAAATGGGAGAATTTGAAGGGGGAATATCAACAGGATTCTTGACATGATTGCTAGGTGAAATATTTGAGGAGTTGGATGGAGAGTAGGCTTGCAAGAAGAAGTATGGATTATCTCTAATTTGCTCTTGCTGATTTTGCAAATCCTCAAAACTAGTGTATTTTATTTTAGCTAGCTTTTGGAAACTTTAATAGTGGGAACACGAAAGGAAATTGTGGAATGTGAAAAGTCATGTGTAGAAATAAGCAGTGTATCTTTTAGAAACAAACTTTCATGAAATATTTTTTTTAATATTTGATTTTTTTAATTTTAAAACCTTACAGTCATATATTGGGTTTAGATGCTGCTAAATCTACCCCATGGTGGGGGCCCAAAAATTTTTGCGAGAAAATTTATCGGGTGGAAAAAAATTTTATTTATTTCCAACGCTCTAGGAATCTAAGTCCCTCTACTTAACCGGTGCAGCTACCATACATGCATGCACATGAAAAGGTGGATTTATGTGGTGGACTTTCAACCGAGAATCCAATAGGGACACTCCACTGACCTTGAAGAAAATCTTGAAGATACTTGCAAGAGAGGACTTTGTCTATAGAGAGGGAAAGGGGAGTGCAAAATTAGATAGGAGAACTAATGATGTAGCTAGAAAATCAGATTCTTGCATACATCAATAAGAATTTTATCACATGCATTATACTTAGGAGGAAAAAAATCTACACATAGCAACAAGACCAAATGGAATTTATTATCACAAAGTCTCAATAAACCCCTTAGTCAAGAAAGGATCAAAACTCCTTCTTCTTGTATTGATTTCTTAAACCAAGTTGTACATAATATGAGAATGGAGAAAAAAGAGAGAGTGTGGGAAAGGGATGATCTAGCTATCTCCTTTCTTCTCTCAATGTAGAATACACTATTGATCTTATAAAATTAATGACCAACCCTTTAAAATGGGAATGGCTTTACAATTTATAGAGTAGACTCGACTCCTCATCTTCTTCATGACCCTCCATATGTCTTATTTCCAACTTTAGACTATTCATATTCCTAAAATATATTTAAGTCCCTTCTATAAAATCAAGGTCACTTAATTTACATTATGTTTCTAAATTCACTTTTAGGTGATTTAAAGGCATATCAAAAATTGCAAACCTCAATGAGGAATTATAAAATTAGAAAGTGAGAAAAAGTTGGGAGGAAGAGGAGAGAGAAAGAGAGAGGGGAGGAGAAGAGGAGATGTTGTTACCGATGAAATCCATTGATCCACATTGATGGAAAGCTCCAAATGCACTGAAGCTCTAAATATTTGAAATCCTTGCACACTGTGAAACTCCTTCAAATTATCTCACAAACACTCACCAAGTTAAGTGAATTGTTCCGCTGATGAACGTGACTCCCATCCTATGTATGATATACTATTTTTAGCAAGAGGTGATTTTTGCCTCTTCTCAACCATCATGATGTGATGAACTCCCTCATTCAATCATGTGCACACTACCCTTTCCTCGGCAGCTTCAGCTTCATTATTTCCTTATAATGGCAACTTACTATTTTTAGTAAGTATGAAAAAGTGACTTCCTCAGATCTCAATTGGATGTTGTGACCTTGATTTACCTCTCTCCCTAAGTTCATCCCTCCTTCTGGATCAAATTTCTATTTTTATCAGGTTCTCATGGGACCACTTACTATTTTTAGTAAGTTCCAAAAATGCATGTTCTAGCAAGTTCTCAGTTGCAATGCAGCTCCAATGTCTCTTTCTTCTTCGTGAGTTCTTCTATTGATGACTTTCCTAAAATAATAGTCCTCTATGCAAGAGACCTAATACTTTTATAAAGTGGGCTTCTGGATGTTGTATTGATGTGGAATGAAGTTTTTTAATATGGTTTTTTCCCAATATTTCCCCTTTGAAATTTCATACCCACCCGCTTAATAGTCTAGGAGATTTTAAACTTTCAAATTTCAAACCTAGTAGTGCTCCTGGACGTGGCAGCCATTAATGGACCTCAAAATTGTAGTTCTGGTTTTCTCCTCTTTTTGCGAAAAAAATTATATGTTTTATGTGGGGTTTTTTCTCCAAATATTGTGTGTACATAAGAGCAAAATAGATAAGGTGAGGGTAAGGAGGAATACCTGTGAGTGAAGGTGGAAGGTAGAGAGCGCGCGTTCCGATTTCCCAATCCAATGTTGATTGCGAGAACTTCCTTTTTTCTAGGAGGAAATACCTATGAATAAAAACAAGACCAAAAAAGGAATATTAAACAATATATGTTAGTGGAATGCCTAGTATATCCTAGATCCAAGAAGTGTGCTACTTCCTGGATGGTTGTCAATTCACTGTTTAAAATAACTCAATACAAGAATTAATATGAACCAATATTGTCCTACTATATTTGATATGATTTAGGCATCTCATTCAAGTACAATAAACAAATCTCATCTAACATGATAGGTTATGATCAGATCTGGAATTCAGAAATGTAAAGTGGTGGGGATAGGTTGGGGTCAAGCTTTAGGTGATTTGGGTTGTTTGGGTGAAAGGTATGAGGTTGTTGTTATAGGAAGGTTTTCCAAACACAGAGAATGACGTCGATATGGTATGACCAATGCCAGTTGAGGGAAACTGATGATGGTTCGAGTCAACCAGAGTCGGTAGGTTCGGGCTGATGGAAACTTAGTGAAGGTGGGTTTTGGTGATTCTATGAGATTTCCCAGAGAATGAACAGGTAATTGGGAGGTAGATGGAAATACTAGGGATAGTAAGAGATTTTTGGAGTCAGGTATGATGGGTTAAAAGGTTGTAGGTGATTGGGTGGAGGGATTTGTAGGAGGGAAAGAGATAATGGGATGTAAGGGAGACTAAAACCCTCAAACAAACATGAAGAAACTAATCTAAATAGATATGGGAAGGTGCAGATCTAAACGTACTTACTAGTGTTTACAGACCTGATTGTTGGATGGAGGTCATGGTTGATCTATGTAACCAGTGGTTAGTGTTTTGGTTGTGCTTCTGGAATGTTTCTATGAATTATTTCCTTTCATATCAATGTTTGGTTGTTGTTTTAGGGTGTTTGGATGTGCAGGAGTGCTCTAGAGCGTGCTTGCATGTAGATCTCTCTTCTCCAAGACTTGAATAATTCTTCTAACCTCTCAAACAAGGTTACCTAAGTGCATATATGGTAACTGACTACAGTTTAGGGTGACCAGCATCGGTTATGGTGGGAAATCCTAGGTTTACTAAAAATGATAGATCTTGGCAATGTTTTTGGCCAGCTCTGTCTATTCTCGTGGATCAAAAAGGAATGTTGTGCTTAGATAAGTGGGAATGTGGTTAGAGGAATAATAGGCATGTGATTTTAGGGTGGAACTAAGTCTTAGTTAATTAAGGTAGGTATGACTAAGTCTTAGTTAGTTATGGTGAGTGGATATTGAGTCCTAGTAAAAGGGAAATATGCTAGGAATAAGTTTGTGATGAGGTGTCTAGGTGATGTGGAAATTACTTTAATTAAGGTAATTAAATAATAAGTTTCGTGATCATGAGTATTAATTTAATTTAGGTAATTAAATTAATATACATGTGGGTAAATGGGGAGTGTGACCTAAATTTGGTGTCTACAGGGTTTTTTCTTGTAATGATTCACGTGCAATTCTAAGTCGTTTTGCCCAACGGTTTGATGGGAAATCCCACTTCTTTCTTCGTTGAGCCAGAAAGGAGATTTATTCATTGTGGATTTTTTGTCACATGAGAGGAGAGTTTGAGGGTATGTTTTTTATGGTCTTGGCTAGAGGAACAAATAGAAATAAATGGCTCATTGATTCGTGCACTGGTTTGTAAGATTTGTTAAAATTTTCATTTTTTGACTATGGAGATTTTAATATTCTCTTCTTCATTGTTCTTTGTTTCTCCTTCTTAGCTTAATGATAATTCCTTTTGAGACCTTTGTATCACCATGGGAAATGTATTTCAGTTCCTTGGTTGATTTGGTCTTATTTTTTTGCAAAGGCAGAGTGATGGAAGAAAGTTACAGAGGAAGAATGTATGTATGGTTGTGTCGCAGTTAGATGCAAGGAAGCAGGTCAAAATTTTGAATTTTGAAAAACATGGGGGGAGAGGGCTGGGAAAATTTTATTTTCCCTCACCTCAAATGGATGTGAGGGACATAAATTTTCATGGAAATCCTGGAGGCGACATGTGTCCTTGATCCGACGATAGGTATGAGTGCTCAAAAATCATTTTTAAAACACTAAGAGGCTAGAAGCAGGTCACATGAGTAACCAAAACTCTCTCCCAAAGGGTTGGGAACATTTTTCAAGCTCTGATATCCTTGACCTATGATGGACATGAGGGACATAAGTTTTCACATAAATCCTGGAGCTAACACGTGTCCTTGATCCGACGACAAGGGATTTGAGCTCCAAAATTATACCTAGGGGCTAAACTGTCAAGTCTGAAGGTCACATGAAGGTCCCAGAGGTCACATGGGGGCTAGGAATATTTTTCCAATGTTGGTTTACCTAAACTTAGGGATTTTGGGGACATGAAATCCTGTCAGGCTCCTGGTGCTGACACGCATCCTCTCGAAAATTGACTAACTCCTGAACTACCTTTAAGAGGGCAACTTGGAACGATGATAACTTGAGCTCATGGTGGAATTTATTGGTGAAATTTTATATGATCCTAACTGGAAATGGAATTTTTAATCAAAAGGTAGGGGTATAATGTCTTGATTCAATAATATGATACCTAAAAAATCATATTTTTTATTTGAGACTCCACTTGTGCCTTAAAAAACTACCTGAAAATCCTATATGTTAAGGTTTTGTGAAAATTATGATTTCACCATCATGTAGGTCTTGGAATCCTATTTCTGAAGATATTTTCTACTTGTAACTCCATCTAGAGCTCATGGAATCTTCTTCTAAATCTCGGAAGCTATTTTAGGCTTGTGAACCCTATTTTTTACACAGATTGCTCCAAGTCTTTCAAAACTTCCCCAAACATTTCAAAATCATTTCCCTAATGTTCTAAGATCAGACATTCACCTCCATGTTAAATTCTCCCTTTTGTTCCACTCTAAGGAGTTTGATCCAATCCTAGGAAGGCCAGTGATAGCCCTTCCCAATACTATCAGAAGAAATCATCTTTTAAGAACTCCTTAAAATCACCTAGGGGGAATTAATAGACTTTCCTAAATCACTAGGGGGATGAGATAACATTAATTTGGAGGTCACTTGGAATAACTTGATAGACCTAGGGTGTCTTGGAATGATAAGACTTGAAAAAATTAACACATGAGTATTGTTGTTGTGCTTGGAAATTGTGAATTTTCCTATTGCACATTTGCATGAAAACACCATGAAATATAATTCTCCAGCTTTCATTGTCGTTTCTCATCTTCCACGTCATACTAAATAACCGATTTGATGGGGAAGCTTCCCTCTTGATTAGCGAGACACCAAATATTTTAGATTTGCATTAAGAGCAGTGTGTGGAAATATAGAGGAAGAATGGTGAAGTTGAGCATGATGGAGAGAAAAAAAAATTAATATGAGGAAAAGGGATTGAGCTAAAATCCATCTAGTGTCATTTTAAAAAATTTATTTTCATCATATTAATAATGATCTTCATCACTAGTCCCTTATTAAAAATGTAAGCATATGAAAAAAGTGTAGAATGACATGAAAATCTATAGTACAAACAACTATCCGTTGATAAAATACCAACTCCATGCAACGTACAGAATGTAATGCAATATGAGAAAGTAAACTAGCCAACCTAATAGGGAAATAAGTACAAACACACATACTTAAACTGACAATGTCTAAGATAGTTACACAAATGTTTTGTTATCGAGCTGCAGTTTCCAAATGTTAGTGTATAACAACAAGGGTTAAAATTAGTGCCCCAAGAAAATATTTATGAGAGGGGAAATATGGTGGACTTAGGGGTCCAATGAAAAATCATTCGTGCACTACGAAATAGTACTAAGCAACTTGTTGTGCCAAGATAGTACAGACGAAGCTAGCAGACCATATTTTGTTAATGAGGTAGATCCAAATGATTCGTGAGTCCTCATTACAAAAACAAGTGAAAATGTAAGAAAGATATAATTTGAAACCAATGCATTTAACATAGATTGCAGCTGTGTATTAGCGTTTTACTAATTTTTACAATTTTTTAATTTTTTTGGGATTTTCCTAATTTTTTGAATTTTTTTGGGAATATTGATTTTTCTATTGTTTAGTGATTTTTGATTTTTTAGAAGAATTTTGGAATAGGGGAGATTGCCTAAAATCAAGAATAGTTCCCCAAGGAGAAGAAATGGGCGTCAGGTAGCAAAAATATGCCCCAACAGGTCAAAAATGGGTGAAAAATGATTATTTAATAAAAATAAACATCGCAGTGGGTTATCATTGCAACTGATTCAATTGTTACGAAGCCCTTTCCGTTTTACTATTTACTTTTTTTTTTACTATGAGGAGAGATAGCATGAGTTCAAAGGCATAAAAAGTGAGTGGATACACTCTGTTAGTATATACGGATGTAGGGCGATGGACCCTACATGAGTACCATATCCATCTTTTAATTTTCAAGCATTTATTGTCATTTATTAGGGTAGAAAGGGGGAGTGATAATGCATGCGTGCACCTTAGGGGGGCACATATGTTGTCGGGGGCGCATATGTGCTAGGGTGATGTGTTCCCGTATGCACATATGTTGAAAATATTTATGCACATAGGTGCACACATGGAAAAGGGTTAGTAAGCATCTGGGGGGTTGCATAAATGCGTGCATGTGCATATGTCAAAATAGAAACACATTTGTCTTCAAGGGCGCATATGTGTCAGAGAAGGGGGGTTCAAAATGGTTGCACACACACATGCCAAAAAGTGGGAACATGTGCTAGAAATTGGGCATATGTGTTGTTGATCATGCACATGCCTACAAGGGTGTGCATGTATTAACAGGGGCACACATGCATCGAAGACGTGTTTGGGAACACTTAGAAGGAAAAGGGGAATTTTTTCAGAGGAATGTAGAAGAAATTAGGATATGTTAGAATAATATAGGAAATGTTAGAAGAATATAGGAAACATTATAAGAACACAGGGATGAAAAGGTTAAGTGTTATATGTTGTTAGATAGAATAAATTCTAATAAGTGTGTTGTTTGATTTTACAGAGGTGGCTACCTATGTTGCAAGTGCGGGAGTGATATGGGAAATTGGAAAAATTTGAGGCGACCCTCTCATGACGCAAGAGGAAGTGTTTGGACATCACTTTGTACATGAAAAGGCTTACCTACATGGTGCAGATGCCACATATCATTGTGGATCATAGCCTCTTTATAGCCTTAGCTGAGAGGTAGAACAGCGAGAGCCAGTTTTTCAGGCTCCCGACTTGTGAGATGACTATTTCACTAGAAGACATTTGGAGGATCCTGTGAGTCCCAATCTAAGGGAGCTTCATAGAGTATGAGAGTGATGTGATATATATTATTGATATCATGATTGAGATATTTTGTGTAGATGAGATACCTTGACGAGGTATGATAGTATATATGCATCAGTGTTTCACAGATCCAAGGTTATATCGTGTGTTAGTTTATATTATAGTGCTTGTCATTGGCATTCTACTTGTAGGCTTGATTATCGTGATTCGAGGCATACTTAGAGGAGAGTGCTACTTTTGGGGATAGTGTATACTTGTGCATCTAGTTGGAATTTACATTTGATTACCTACTACCATCAGAAGATGGTGCGTTCAGTGACACTTCTATTAATATGGGCCTAGGACCATATAGCTATCTTTTGCCCTCCTGGAGCACTACAAGCTCAAGTCATGGATGAGCCTTTACTTTTTGGTTGGGATCCCATTAGCAATGATGTACGTGGCCATATGGGGGATACTTATTTTTATCATCATTCTTTGGATGAAATTCAGCTGCAGATAATTATTTGGAGGCCTTATAGACATTATCAGGTGCCAGAGGATGCAGTTGATCTCAGTATTTCTATGGTTGAGAATTTTATGATTGGTAGTCACGGGTATATTAGGGAGTACTACAAGATTGACCCATTATAGCATCAGTTTAGGGTAGTACAAGATGTGCTCAGGCCTGATATGTTTTACGGGCATCATGTTAGGGAGAATTTTGACATCTTCCCTTTAATTAGGCCACAGCAGGATAAATATAGCTTCTATTAGATGGTTCCACTGGTATGGAATTGTTTATGATAGATCAGAGATACATGCACTAGAATTGCCTATGTTTCATGGTATACTATAGTTCGTCTAAGGTAGCTCACTATCCCACATGCTGCATAGCATGCCGGAGTGTAGCCTCCACTAGACCAACCACCCTGTAGACGCAGAGGACAACAGAGGGGTCAGCAGAGCAATGAGAGTGAGGATGGGAGTGATGATAATGGCTCAAATGGAGATGGTGGAGATAGCAGAGATGGTGAGGGTGGACAGGGACAAAGCCATGGGTAGGTATAAGGATATATATAGAGAGTATCGAAACATGTTCCTACAAAGCCAAAGGTGCATGCATAGGTTCAGATGCCACATGTGGGCTTATAGGTTAGCTTAGATATTCCTTTGTAATAGATACTTCCATAGGCATATGTACAACAACCTCTATGGTAGGATCCAATTATTAGCCATTTGCACAACCCAGGAGGAGGTGGAGGAGACAGATGAGGGATGCCACCACAAAGTCCCAGAGGTCGGGGATGGGAGAAAATTCCACAGGGTGTAGGAGAGGTAGTTGTGTTGCAATAGTGGTTGCAGCAGGTCATAACTCTTTAGTTACAGCTCATCTCGGAGAGAGATAGGATTATCATTAAAATGGATTAGGCAGTGTCAGATAGGGCCTAGATATAAGGAGAGAGAGACCAGTTAGCATAATAGTTACAGGAGGTTATGAAAAAGTGAGATTAACTCTAGACAGAGACAGAGAGAGAGATGGGTTGCATTCTGCGGGGGCATAGGTACAAGCAATGACAACGAAGCGAGATCATCTCTGAACTAAGCAGACTATAACGCAAGTAGAGGTAGCTAGATTTTTAGCATAGGTGGCATCCTTACACTAGACAACTGGAATAGTTGTTACACCTTGGGTACACATGGATTTAATTACAGTTACAGGAAAGTCCACATATTATAGGTCTCAATATTATGATGATTTCCCATAGGAACAACGAGCTCGCGATTTCAGCTAGCATTCTATGACCAGGTCAGCCTCACGATCTCATAGAGCAGCAACCTCGGCCAGATCAATAAAGCATTTGTAGGCACACTAGGGGCCACAAGTGATGGGGCCTACACCACCACCTCAAAAGCTAGGAAGTTCCTATGAGGGATCAAGTTTGACATGACTCTTTATTGCATTATGTTGTTACAAATGTATGTATTTTTTTATGTACAACTCAATATGAAGGAAATTTTTTTACCAATGTATATGTATTATTTTCTACTATATAGCACTTGGAAGGAACTTTTTTTATTGATGTCCATGATGGCATACCATATATCCATATGATTATATACAGAGATGCATTATATATGGACATTGATATATTGACAGACATATATATGATGATGATTATGATTATCGACTTTGTTTATGATGTTTTATGATTGTATCACATGATATTTTGATGTATGTGATATCTTTAGATGATATCACATGTTTGGATGAGATACTTATGATTGTCCACATTTTTATTACGGTCTATGTTTGAAGGGGGGAAAGAAGGTGATCGATCTTGCCCCTCTTAGCGATATTATATGATGGTAGTTTAGCATACATGTGTAAACTTCAAGTTCATGATTATGTAGCTTATCCTTTTATTGATATATGATGTATGTATTGATATATGATGTATGGATAATGGGTGATGGGTGATGGGTGATGGATGATGGATGATGGATGATGGATGATGGATGATATGATGAAAACAACAACTTTACAAGAAAATGACAAGCACAAATTAATCAAATCTAATTAATATAAGATAATTATATACAAGTATGTAAGATAAACTCAATGTAATACACAATAGATTAAAGTAAAACTTAATCTAAGAAATAAAACAAATTCAATTTAAAGCACAGAACATGAAAAAGATAATGCAATCAAAACTCTACAAACTGAAAACTAAAAGTAAGTAAACCACTACTTTTTTTGCGGGACAGTTTTGAATCATTTTTCATTGTTTTTCATGTCATCTTAAGAAAAAATTTCAAGGCTATTGTTCACATTTTTTTTAAGGTTATTTTCCCTAAAACGGTTTTTTAGATGTTTAGGGTTTTTCGAACATTTTTTAATGGTTTTTTGTTTTTCTAAGGTTTTTAGAAGCTAAATATAGATTAAAAAAATAAGCGTGGATTCCCCCAACGATATATGGGAATATACAAAGGTGAATCCTTCACACATATACAAGAATAGATCATCCAGATCAAGGCCACGAAGGATAGACTCAAAAAGACACTCAAACTCAAGAAACATATCCCTATATTTTAAGCCATTTTACTCTATCTATACATGAGATATGCTTGTAAATAACGAATCCTCCCAAGGCACTGGAAACCAGTTTTCACCCAAGGACCTATCCAAAGAGCCAAAATTGTGTAGTTTTCACAATTGGGTGACCTGTTTTCTATTTACTTTTTCTTACTTTTTTTGCTTATTTTTTCTTTCTTTTCTAAGGAGCCTTATATTCAAGCATATAACTTCTTGATATGTATTGCGTTCATTGGTTATGTAGACACCAAAATTTGTTCACACTCCCCTTGGTCCACTTTTGAATAACCAACTTAAACACATTCACCTAACCATGATCCTTATACCCCACATTAATATTAATTTAATTATTTACAATTAAATTAATACTCATCCTCACCCCATTTATTAATTTAATTACTTTAATTAAATGGATGCACAACTCACCTAGCCACCTCACCATAGACCTATTCATATCATACTTCCATAACTAACTAAGACTTAGCCCTACTTACCTTAATGAACTAGAACTTAGTTCAACCCTAAAAATCAATGCCTATTATTCCTCTAACCACATTCCCACCCATTAAAAGATAAAATCCATTTCGATTCGTGAAAAATAGAACGACCTAGCCCAAATGATTACAAGATCTGTCATTTTTAGAAAAGCTAGGGAATCCTACCTTAACCGACGCCGCTCATCCCAAAAAATGCCAGGAACCTTAATGATTTTGGTAACCTTGTTTGAGATTTTGGCCACATTCTCAAATTTTTGGAGAATAAGGAGGATCTCCATGCAAGTAAGAACCATATCTCTCTCATACATCTAAGCAGCCATAGCTAGCATCAAGATAGATCTAAAGGTATAGCTCTCATGGTAGCATTCCGGGAAGCACCACTACGGCACCAAGCCCCATCTCACTGATCAATCATCATCACCACCCATCCATTGGACCTGCAACATTAGCAAGTGTGTTTATCACCTATGTCATTCCATCCTTGTTCTTTTTTAAGGGTTTTTTTCATCTCTGCTATCATTTTCTATTAGCATCTCCATTCCCCCACCATTCACTTCCCTAGAAACTCAACCCTTCACCACCACGCCATTAGATCATCTATACATGAACTTTATACATCTCTGAGTGTTCCTCAGATCCCCACAAACCTCACCATTACCTTTTCCATCTTTGTCTAACCTTAGACCAATTTCCACAATAAAAACTTATTTAATTCCTATCATCCTGACTGTACCAACGTTGGTTACCCTTGACCGTTGTCAGTTCCCTCTAAACCGTCATCGGTTATATCTGACTGATACCGGTCTCTGTATTTGGCCATCCTATCAATAACATAACCTAAGAACCTTCACCTAAGAAACCTAAGTGACCCAGGATATGACCCTTATCAGTACCAGAACCCTGACCAATTACCCCACCTCTAGATCTGATTATAACCTAACTTATTATATTCGATTTTCTTATTGTATTTGAATGAAATACCTAAATCATATCAACTACAATAGGATTCTATTTACTTACATTGTTTCTTGTATTAAATTGTAGTAAAATAGTGGGTTGACTGCCACTGAGGAAGTATCACACTTCTTAGATCTAGCACATGCTAGGTAGCCCACTAACATATATTATTTAACTCTCTTTTTGTGGTCATGTTTTCTATTCCAGGTAGTTCCTCCTGGCCAAAAGAAAGCTCTCACAGTCAGCATTGGATCGAAAATTTATAACATGCACACAACCCTTGAACCAACCATCACAACAGGTATTCCTCCTCATCCCATAACATTATCTATTTCATCATATTCAAAATGTAAAGAAAATGGTGAAATATTTTGGCACGCTCGATGGGACCCATCTGGGGTTCCTTGCATCTTATACATTCCTAGGAAAACAATTTATGTTTGTTTCCCTTCTAAAATGCTTCCACATTAATCTCCTTCTCTGGAATCTTCCTCTCTTTCTATTATCTCAAAGCAATCATGTTTTGGTGCTATAAAAAGAGATATTCTTTTCTTTCATTAGTATTACATTAGTTAAAGAGCATCTCTCTTCCTATTCAATATTTGCAACATTGAGCATCACACTTTGATTTGAATTTAAAACACTCACATTGCATTTCTTGTATGTTGTATTTAGTTCATAATAAAATGGAGGGCAACCTATATGCTGGAATTCATTCCCAGCTGATGGTTGACATATAAGAATCATAGAAAGCACATTCTCTCTCTCCCTCTCCCTCTCTTGCCAAACTACACAAAAATTTGAATATACACACCTTCTTAAATGACATCTTACCTGGGAATGCATGTCATTGATCACACGATCATAGGATTAATAGGTAATCCCTAACTAGTTATCTCTGTCCACTACCCCGTCAGAGGAAGGACTGCCCTCACCATAACATAACCTAAAACATCACCCTATATATTTAATTTTTCGTCAGACACCTTCCCACGAAAAAACTCTGTTCTAAATTCAGGTGTCAGTCATATGTAGCATAATCTATAACAAAATATAAAATTCACTTTTAGGACTGTGTTTTTTCATATCTTTGTGCTTGACTTGCATTTTGAGGTGGGAGGATATATTTTCTTCATATTTATTTTTCCTTTCACACTCTACCATCATAGTTGGAGTATTCTAACTTTCTTTGAGTGTTTCAGGGCATTATCTTATCATACCTAGGTTTCTGGATTGATTCTTTATACAATCTAAATTCACAACACCTTAGATTTCATAGTAACCGGTATCGGTCCAAAGTCCTTCATCAGTTTACATCTAACCGGAATCAGTTTACCAAACCAACATCGGTTCCTTGTTCTGTTGGATCAGTATATCCAAAGACCACTCATCTCACTTTCGTTTCTATCAAAAAATTTATGTGTGTCACCATACTCTCTGCGTTCTGATCATAGTCCTCCAATACCATCTCCATGTCTAACAATCACCAATTTCTACTTTATTTATTGAAAATTTTATTCTTCACAATAACCGTCATCGGTCATCTTATGACCGGAATCGATCACACCTTAACTGACATCGGTCACCCTGTTTTGATTTTTATCAAAATATTTACCCCATTTTCCTCTCGAAATATATTTTTTCCCATCTCTGTTGTCCCCTATGTCATTTACAAAGTATAGTTCACGTAATTTACGTTGATTCTCATGGTGTTGACTTGTAGCCAAACTAACGCCCTCATGTTTCATGTTAGTCATCATCCACTCCCACCTAGTCCATCACTGCCATCCATTTTATCACCTATGGATCTGATTTAGCTTATCCACATCACCACCAGTGATGAGGATTTTGCGAGACTCCTCGACCAAAATCCCACTTCCCTCCAGTACAACCTTGCTCATTCTTCCACCCAGGATTCCTCAGGATAATTAATATATGGCATGCTCGCATATATCCCTCTAGCTCTAGCCCCCACTTCTACATCAACTAGCACCATTTCAGTGCTATCTTCATCCACTTTATAACCTGTGGTGTCTCAGCTAAATCCCATAGCCACTATAACCACAACATCTATGTCATCAATCATACCCACGACATCAATTGTCCCTCTGATTTCCCCTATGAATCTATCTCCATCTGCACCAGCAATTTCACATATACCCATTGCATTACAACCACCTCTAGTTTCGGTAACTTACACCCCTTTCCAAAACCTCATCCTCTTTATCCTGTAATCCTTACCCCCGATCGCCATTAGATTTTTTATGACTAACCCACCCACTTACACATATTACCAACAACCCCTGACCTCATTTATTGCTTATGTTGGTTATGTGCCACCCACATTTATTCCTCCTACATAGTTCTCAAACCCAGTGCCACCATACACCAACATACCACCTACATCGTATATTTAGCATTAACCCCCTTTTTCTACAGGGGGCACCCATTCATCCCAACCTTCTAACAACCTCATTAAAATTATGATAGAGAAAATGTAGACCTTAGAAGCATCTATTTATGGCTCCCGTAATTCTTTAATATATGATGAGATCTATAATGAGCCTATCCATCCATCTATTCTCATTCGTCCTTACCCAGTGCATTGGGAAATGCCTAAATTCAATCACTTTAATAGTAAAGAAGACCCGTAGCAACACTTGTTGTCGTTCAAACATGGGTGTTACCTAATCTCCCATGATGAAACTCTACTCCTATGAACTTTCTTAATGTCCCTAAAATGACCAACATTAGATTGGTATAGTGGAATACCTCGACATTCTATCTATTCCTTTAATCAAGTAGCCTAAGCTTTCCTAGATCATTTTTCAATCAATGTTAACAAGAAAGTCACCATGATCGATCTTTATTTAACCTGGCAATACGAAGATGAATCTAACACATATTTCATTGCCCACTGGCAGAGTCTTAGCAACCAGTTGACGTTCCAACTACCTCTGACTAAAATTATCGAGTTATTCACTAGAGCTTGTGTTAGACACATCTCACCAACTCTACAAGTCCAAACCTTCCAAACATTTGATGAAGCGTTCACCATGGCCCAAAAACTAGAAATTTGTGCCACTGAAGAAAATAAGATCTAATTACGAAACAAGAACACCCCATTCAAATCAAACAACTCTTCTTCATCTTTAAAACATCAAAATAAATATTCAAAGGCCAAAGGATCTGCCAATGTGGTATTCCTCAAGGTGGGTCCACCTCATCCTTCTAATCAGGTCCAACCTTCTTCCAATATTTCTCCTGTTTAGGCCTTTCAGCTTTGGCGGGAGTAACGGAAGTACACTTTGATCGGAGAACCCTATTCGTTGATCTTGGAAAAATTTCTTAAAGCTTAAGCCATTACACTTCCTCCCATAAAACCTCATTTAGGTTTTCACCCCACTTGTCCTATGCCCATATGGTATAAATAGCATGACTAGTGTAACTACAATCACGTTAAAGGACATAGTGATGGTAGCTGCATAACATTTAAAAAAAATAATTCAATAGATGATAAACAATGGAGACCTTGTCATAGAAAACCTAAATGCACCAACAAATCAGAATTTACACATCTTCAAAAATTCATTCCCTAACCATAAACCATCATCTAATCAAAATATTGAACCTTCATCCAGCGACAGTAACGTCTGTGAGGTTCACGCAGTATTTGATAGCATGCCAATTGTTCCTCAAAACCTTCCTACTTCATCTATTGAGGAAATTTTGGCATGAGCTCCTTCACCCACATAGTAGCATACATCTTCTAATCCTCCTTCCACATAGGATTCCTCCTCATCTACCCTTTCTCTCATAGAATAACTCACACTTTCTGCCAATTTCATGTCATCGTCTGCTTCCCATCCTTCAGAACCATCAACATTTTTTATTCTCCCATCCACTAGAGAATCATCATCGCCTCCTCCTCCATTGAGAGAGAATTCTACCTCACCTAACCTATTATCTCTCCTACATATAGGAGATGCTTCAGACATGTCACTACCTATCGGGGAAAGTTCTCCCCTAGCATTCTAGGACCCTATTGACATGATCTCAGATCTTTTACCTACAGAATATGATGTCATCCAATTCCTTATCTCACAAACATATTTTACAGGGATTGTTACCCATCCCACTCCATCATCTTCTTCAATAATTCCATTTTCATGGTTGGTCAATTGTTTATATTACGTTGATCATTCCATGCTCTAGGGACGTCTTCAGCTCCCCGTTTCGACCCAAATGCAAATGTTTCCTAAAGATACTTCCACGATCTACCCAAAGGTATTTTTGGCAACCAAAACTACATTGACCATGCTGGTTTAAATGGCTTCCTCTTCATCATCCCTACCTCCATGAAAAATTCTACCCATCACTACAAATATTCCCAGACCTGATAACCTACGCATACTTATCTCCCCAGCCGTATCTAGACCCATCACTACTTTGGGTGTTATGCTGACATCAAGCCTTACTCACCCACCTGTCATATTAGACTTAGACGCATCTTCCAAATTTTGCAGTAGCATTATCCTCTCGCCTAAAAATAAAACCCAACCTTCTAGGTCATGTACACCAGTATCACCTACTACACCCTTTTCACCTTCCCCCCTTTCATCCATCCTAGGGCCTAATCCATCAACCTCAGCCAAACAATCTCATACCAAAGGCCAGTCAAAAGCTAAAAAACCTACTACTACATCAAAATCTTTTGTTACACCTCATTCACCCAAAAACCAAATTCCCTCACCCTCATCCATACACTTCTTGCCACCTATACCTCCACCAATTACTATACCCCCAACCTTGCTTATATAACTCCAACCAATGCCACCTACCCCACATCTATCAGCCACCTCCACCGCAACTCAGTTTCTCCATGGGTAGCCCATCCTCTTCCACCATATTTTTTTCCTTCTTCATCCTGTACCCTAGTGTCACCTTTACGCAAGAAGGTGCAACCCAAAGATAAGAATCCATTACCCTCCAATAAGGTATTCAAACCAACAAAACCTTCCATCGCCAGCTCTTTTACCCAACCTTTACCCAAGAAGATGCTAGAAAAACATAAAACCATACCACTTATCAAATCAGTAGACCAACCCATCCCCCCTCCTATAAAGCCTCTTCCCTCACAATTATCTACACATGTACCCAAACCTACACTCACCTCCCATTGTGATCCGTTAGTGGGGTCCTACACCAACACTTTAACAAATCTCTTGGATAATTCCATCATCACATTACCACCGCTTCAACCTTACAATCCTCTTAAACCCAAACAAAAAGGGTTTGATGAAACCAAGATTTGTGCTTATCATTGTGTGCCAGGACATGATGATGAAAATTGTAAGGCTCTGATAAGCGTTTTTCTTCAAATTTGTCATCCTTAACAAAATTTGAATTATGACGGCCTTCTTGATGAGGATCATGCTCCACCATCACCTATCACCATATATCATTGTATTTTACCCATTCAGTGATTTGTATCTCCACCCCCACAACCATTTTACCCACCTCCAAAATTTGAGATCA
This sequence comes from Taxus chinensis, assembly GCA_019776745.2. Lineage (NCBI taxonomy): Eukaryota > Viridiplantae > Streptophyta > Pinopsida > Cupressales > Taxaceae > Taxus > Taxus chinensis. The sequence goes on along the minus strand of CM034146.1, from coordinate 79,438,795 downwards.
ACATGGTTCGTATTAGAGAATTAACCAAATCACCACCCAAATGTCATTGCGCCCTGCTCACTTCACAATTCTTTTCGCCCCTGGTAGGTTTGTTCCCATCATGCCATTACACCACTCATCCTACACCTTCTCAAATTTCCCCCTCCACTCATATTAACATGGTTCACATTGCTACCCGTGCTCAAAAAGATAAAGTAAAAGAAAAAAAAATAGCCCATCAACCTACCCTATACCCAATATACCATCTACACACACTCCCAAAATCACCATTCATGGACCTACATACCCTATATCTGACGGGGTCAACCATCACGCAATGATAAAATAATTACATCAGTATCCTCTAAAGAAGTTTGATATCTCCAAATCACAGAACCCTTTGGTTTATGCAAGTATGTGTGCTTGAGCTCACTGTGTGACTGGATATCATGGGTACTATCTCCAAGTTATGGGACTTCCTACTTGAGATAGACCTCTAGAGAAAGTTGGTTCTTGCTCCTAAACTACCTGCCACAATCTACTCTAATGCAGGAAAAATATCTAATCCTAATCTAACTTTCCAAGGGACCAGGGAGAGAGAGTGCATGAAAAAAATCCTACACTAAAGCGGTGATACACCAAAAAATGAGAGGTATGAGAATAGTCTTCCAATGTGTGAAAAGTAGAAGAAAAGTGCAAACTAGAAGGGGTGATAATAGTTCTCCACAATCTAGCAATTGTATTCACAACAATATTGCATGCACACACAATGATAATGAATCCCTGCAACAACATAAGATAGACACAATATATATATGCAATGAGATTGAAGGGGGCAAGAGGAATGCAAACAAACCTAGCAGGGGAAGTTAAATCCACAAACTTGTATCTATTTCTTTCATGGATATGCACAGTACAATCTTTCACAAAATAAGGGCCTGGATCACCATGCAAGGAGTCCACTACAAGGGGCTGGAGCATATTTTCTTCACAAAATAATTTTTGACAAAAAATTTCTATTCAAGAACTATCTCCCTTTATAATGAACCCAACACTCCAATTTATAGAAATTTGAGAAGAGAGAGAGGGAATCTATCCTTCAACCACTCGTAAAAGTTAGTAAATAGAGTGAAATGATTTCTATTGCTTGCAAAAGACCCCCCATATTGTCTCATAACTTGCAGTAGTCAAATATGTCAGCCCATGCTTCATTAAATGCATCCCAACTACCAAATAAGACATTTTTCTAACTAGGTGCATTTTCTACGAAAAAATAATCAATCCTTTACCAAATCTTAAATTTCTTGATTTTTTTGCATCGGTCTTGGAGCCATGATTCCAACAATGTAAATTTTGTGTGATTTTGTTGAGAAATACAAAATATATGGCATTTTAAGTGGAGGTAACTATTTTGGGTTTGCCAAGGATTTCTGTCATTTGACGGGACTAAGTATTTAAAGCTGAATATGTTTCTTTTATTTTCATATCTCTAACCCCATTAAGATTAAGAAATATAGTTTTTGTGCCATAGAGGACATCGTGTCCATTCTGAAAAGTCCATTTTTTAAAAAATCATAACTCTGGATCAAAAGTTATGACCTTTTGAAGTTTGAGAGTCAGGCTTAAGGTGCGAAAGGGAAACAGAGAGAAGGTGCATGCATAGGTACATGCATGGGAGAAAGGAATACCTATAGAAGGCATGGAAATAGGTTGCACAGGTGTTCAACTAAAGGAGGGTGGGAAGCGGTAGAAAAGGAAAGAGGACGAGTGACAGAACAGGGTGCAAGCAAGTGCACAAGAGAAATACCATGGACTTAGCCAATTTTAGGCAAGTCTAAAGAGGAGCATCTGGGAGAAAGGCACAGAAGGGGTGCATGCAAGAGGAAGCCATGGAAGGGGAACTAGAAGGAAAGCAGAATGCAAAGGTAAAATCAAGAAGGCATGCATGAGTGCACGGAAGAAAAGAGGGTGCATGACAAAATAGGTCATGCAAGTGCGTAAGAGGAATGTAAGGGACTTATCCATTTCAGAAGGCATGTCTATAAAGGGGCGCGTAAGTAGTGCAAAACATGATAAGGATAAATTGAGTGCGCGGAAGGAAAGTGTGAAGGAAAAATGAAAAGGGATAACAGACTACAAAGGAAAGGGAGTGAGGAGGCACAAAGGAATCAAAGCACGTAGGGCATGCGGAAGAACTGCAACATATACAAAATGCCAAGTGAGAAATCCTACGGGCACGTAAAATGAAATGTGAAGCATGATAGTCAGAATGAATATATAAGTTAGCCAAAATAACTAGGAGATTTATTTGGATAACAATGTCTTTCTATGATCTCGTCTAGACTTCTGAATCCCACAGACAAGCCCTTATCGAGGTTTTACAATCCATCTAAGTCCCACCCAATGACCCCATACTAGTTGCCTCACTAAACATATCATCTCCTCCTTTTACCCCCATGACCACTCCTCTATTCGTCACCCTTAGCTTCTCTGAAGAGGAGATTATACCTCTCCAGTCAAATGGCCTTGATCCTGCCCTATTAATTTCTATTTATATCGATAACATATGCATATGACATGTCATGATTGATGGTGGTGCAAGAATTAACATCATTTCCTCCCATGCATATAATCAAATGTGTATTCCTTATAACTATATGCATAATAACCTAGTTATGCTACGCTCCTTTAACGACGCCATCACCTCCACCCTTGGCACTATTATCCTCCATTCACATAGGCCCTTGCACTGTCCTAGAACTATTCTACGTCTTAGAGGGGGAATTCCAATATAACATATTACTCGGCAAACCCTGGATTTTCTTCATGGGTTGTGCCCCTTCAACTTTACATCGTTGTGTAAAATTTGAGCATGAGAAACATAACTACACCATCCTCACCAACCCATCACCATTCAAGACCTGTAACATGTTGTACCGGCCCAATGATGTGCTTGTACCAGTCAAAACAATTGACACTACCCCCACTTCTCCTTCACCCACAAGCCCATCTACCAATGTTGTTGCCACCTCTCCCACATCTAACCCTACTATTCCTACTACCAACATAGCCTCTACAGCTAACTCATCTACTTCCCAATCATCTAGCGAATCATCTATCCTCGCTACCCACATATCAACTACTGATCCCTTAGAAGGTGTTTTTCAATTCCTCACTCTAGGGGAGTACCACCTATACAATATCGATACCTTCCTTACCCCACAAGATTATGGGAATTTGCATCAACACCCCAGTTATGACATCCTCATCGGTGATGTTTTCCCTTATGTCCCTCCCCACCTTCGCACCAACCTAACATATGGGGGACTTGATATGGCCACCTATAAACCCAAACCTCCATCCCAAACCCAACCATTTTCATCCAACCTACACTCACTCACTAACTGCCCCTTCGCTCACAGTTTCCTCAAACAGTGCGTGTGAAAAGGATTTGGCTTTGGTTTTTATGAACAAGGCCACCACACTGTCATTTCTTGTACCTCTCATAAACACAATGACCATAATGGCATTGGTTTTGACACTCCATCCTCTAATAAGGTTCACATTGACCTTATCCAGGATAAGAAATCTTCCACCTCTCATTCACCCACATTACCATCTTCACCCACCGAGTCCATAGATCCTGAATCTATTCCTCCTAACTTTTTTTTTCGTAAACACCATTTCCCTGGGACCACTGACCTATCAATGTGATGGTGAGGCTCCCTCTTCTCTCCCATTCCTATATCCTAACATGATCAATGATGATACGCCTTTAATTAACATCGTTCAATGTCAGGACACTTTCCCATTCTTAAAGTCATCTTTGACCGCCTCATTAAGTATTGTGTTTGTCTTCAACCAAAAAAGTGCATCTTTGCACTACTTTCTAGGAAACTCCTAGGTTTCATCGTTTCTTTGCGTGGCATAGAAGTCGATCCTACTAAAGTCAAGGCTATCCTTGAAATTCTGCCACCCACTAATATTCGTCAACTTTGCAGCCTACAAGGAAAGTTGCAATCAATTTGTCATTTTATCTCACAGCTTTCCGACCACTGTTAACCATTCCATCATCTTCTCAAGAAAGACATTTCATTCAAATGGGATGATGAATGACATTAAGCCTTCAAAGCCTTGAAACAATACCTCCTTCAACCACCTGTGTTCATTCCTCCTAAGGATGACCATCCCTTCTACCTATATATTTCTGTCACTGACCATTCTCTAGGTGTAATGCTTACTCATCATGACGACCAACACCGAGAGCAAGCAATTTATTACATAAGTCATACCCTTATTGACTACAAAACTAGATATACCCATGCCAAAAAACTTTTCCTAGCCTTAGTTTTCTTCACCACCAAACTCCACCATTACCTACTCAACCACAAAACCTTCGTCATTACTAATACTGACCCATTACATTACATGTATGCCAAACCTTATCAAAATCAACGTGTTGCATGTTGGCTTATGCTTCTGACCAACCTCGACCTCAAATTCATTCATTAAAATTCCATCAAGGGCTAGAATATCACCGACCAATTGGTTGACACACCTATTTCTGGGAATCAACCCTCTAACTTTGACTTTTCAGACGAGTCTATAGCTACCCTTTCCCTAGACAAACCCTCTTACCAAATCACACTCTTCTTCGATGGCTCCAAGTGTCAGCGTGGGGATAGGGCTGGTGTTATCCTCATTTTGCTTGATGGTGAACCTATGCCTTTGTCTTTCAAACTCGCTTTTGATTGTACAAATAATATTGTTGAATACGAAGCACTTGTATTAGGTCTCCAGGCTACTTGTGCTTTAGATGTTAAGTCAATCAACATCTTTGGTGATTCTCAGTTGGTCATAAACCAAGTAAATGGTATATACTAGTGTCATAATGAAATACTTCAAAAGTATAAGCATCACGTAGACATACTTTTGACCACCTTTGACTGTTATGACCTTCAAACCACCCCATGTTCTACCAATAAATTTATAAATACCATGGCTTGTTGGGCTTCTCAAATACCCACTTCGCCCGCTGACTCTAAAATATTTGTCACTATACAAAGGCTACAATTACCCTCTTATTTACCTCGTGAAGTTTACTCCATCAAAACCATTGCCCCTAACCCACATGACCTTTGGTATAAGAAATATGCAGACTATCTTTCCCTTTCCATTTTACCCGCTGATCTCACTCATAATGGACAACGTGCCTTTCTTAAAAGTGTCTCTTGTTATGTCATCATGGGTGGACTTTGTTAGGAATTAATAGAATCTAGTACGAAATAATTCTTCATAATCACAATAATAAGAAGTATGAATAGAAATTACAGAAATTAAATATGCAAAACACAAAGACAATATTTAACGTGGATCACCCAATGTGGGCTACATCCACCAAGAACACTTACTCAGATTTTATTACAAGCCAACAGTCTTCACAATTACAATAACCAGATCTTGTTTGGAGTTGCGCTCAACAAACCCTCCCGAATTCACACTTGAATTCACACACACTATTCACCTTCACAAAAACACTCATATAAATCCTATTATATGTCCATCTATTTATAAGTACATCAATAGGTAGCTGAAGAGGTGGTTTTACAAAACAATGGGTACCAAAAAACCATGGGCCCAAAAAAATATCCCTTAACGGTTACCCATTACCCATGGGTTAATAAACCACCCATGAAAATTTGCTTCGGGGGCTTCGCCCCCGAACCCCATCAAGGGGGCTTTACCCCTCCAAACCCCCTTGACCCGCTCACTAGCGATCGGGACCGCCGTAAAAATATCCGAGTGTAACACATAGAAGGTGTACAAAACTCTAACATGAAAATAGGCTCCACAAACATAACAATCTCCCACTTGGAGACTAATTTCCACTTAGCAAACTTCTCAACCCTTCAATGTCATCTGCGAAGGCCAACCAAAGTTGAACATAGCTTTATTTTATCCCTTGTGACCACCTTGGTCATCATGTCTACAAGATTTTGACTTGTATGAATCTTCTCCAACTTCAACTTATCTTCCTCCAAAGTTGTCCTGATGAAGTGATATTTCAACTGTATATGCTTCATCCTGGAGTGGAAAGCATAGTTCTTAGCTAGGTGTATAACACTCTAACTATCACTATGCAGCTTACATTCCTCCTACTTATGCCCCAACTCCTCAAGCAATTGTTGTAACCAAATCATCTCGTTGCTTTCCTCTGTGGCAGCAACATACTCAGCCTTTGTGGTTGACAAAGCCACCAGCTTCTGTAGTCGTGAAATCCATCTCACTATTGTCCCACCTATAGTGTAAATATAACTTGTTGTGCTCCTCTTTTTGTCAACATCTCCAGCCATGTCTAAATCTACATAACCACGTAAAGTGGTATCTTATCCATTGTAGCACAAAACTGTCCCCATGGTCCCTCTCAAATACCAAAGGATCCACTTTACTACTTGTCAATGCTCTTTACCTGGATCACTCATAAATATACTCATATATCCCACTGCATGAGCAATATCAGGCCTAGTGCATACCATAGCATACATCAAACTACCAACCGCTGATGAGTAAGGTACCTTGGACATCTGGTTTCTTTCCTGCTCTGTCTTGGAACACTGCTCCTTTGATAACTTAAAATGGCCTGCCAAAGGATTCCCAACCGATTTAGCATCCTGCATGTTAAACCTATCCAATACCTTCTTAATGTACTCTTCCTGAGATAAAGTCAACTTACTTCCGTTCCTTCCTATCCCGAGTTATCCTCATACCAAGGATTTTTCTTGCTGCCCCCAAATCCTTCATATCAAAGGATTCACTTAGTTGTTTCTTGAGTACTTTTATTTCCTGCATGTTTTTACCTGTAACCAACATGTCATCAACATACAAACACAAGATAATATAACTTTCATCCTCAAATTTCTTTGTATACACGCAATGGTCAAAATGACATCTAATATAACCTTGCTCCATCATGAAGCTATCAAACTTCTTATACCATTGACATGGAGCTTGTTTCAGGCCATACAAGCTCTTCTTCAATTTGCACACCATATCCTCTTTACCTTTGAATTCATATCCTTCTGGCTGCTGCATATATAGATCCTCCTCCAAATCACCATGGAGAAATGCAGTCTTTACTTCTAACTATTCTAAGTGTAAGTCTTCTGCTGCCACTATTCCAAGAATAGTTCTGATAGAATTCATTTTTACTAAGGAGAAAAAATATCATTGAAATCTATACCTTGTTTCTATATAAACCCCTTGACCACCAACCAGGCCTTATATCTTTTCTTTCCTCCTTCTTCGTCTTTAACTTTGTACACCCACTTGTTCTGTAATGCTCTTTTTCCTTCCAGTAGCTTCACCAAATCCCAAGTCTGGTTCTCCATGAGAGACTTATGCTCCTCATCCATGGCTTGCTCCCACTTCTTACTGGCATCTACCTACATTGCTTCATCAAATCTCTCTGGATCTCCACTATTAGTGAGTAATAAATAATAAAGAGAAGGAGAGAAACATTCAGGTTCTTTTCTTACCCTAGAAGACCTCCTCACTGTAGGAGTTTGGGGTTCCTATTGAGTAGGTTCCTGAACTAATTCATGGGTCACTGTCCCATCCAGAAGATCCTCTACCACTGCATATTATTTCTTGGATTCTTCCCTGTTTTCCTGTAACTGTTACTTATACATGACTTTCTCATCAAAGACCACATCCCTAGACCGAATGATTTTCTTGTCCTTAATACTCCAACATTTAAATCCAAATGCATCACCACCATAATCAATAAAAGTGCATTTTTCTGATTTAGTCTTTAGCTTGTTCCTATCATCCTTGTCAATATGAACAAACACCTCACATCCAAAGACTTTAAGAAATGAGTAATTGACTTTCTTACCATACCAAGCCTCCTTAGGTATACCTCCATCCAAGGCACTTGAGGGTCCTCTGTTTATCAAGTACACAGTTGTGCTCACCGCTTATGCCCAAAAATAAAGAGGCAGTCCTATATGTATCCTCATGCTCCTAGCACGTTCCATTATTTTTTTGTTCATCCTTTCTGACACCCCATTTTGCTGCGGGGTTCTTAGAACCATATTTTATCTACGGATTCCATTCTTAGAACAATAATCATCAAATTCATTGTTACAATACTGTTGGTCGTCAGATAGGACTTTTTAGAAGAGCAACAGTCAGGGGACAAGAAGTCCCTCCTCTTTAATGGGAGAGGTTCCCTTATTCTGAAACGAACTTATTTACAGATGTACAGAACATTGTTTTATGGTTAAACTTGGATATTACGAAAGTGTTTTCCACAAGGATCATCAGTTACACAAGGACTGAGGAAAGGGAATAAGAAGATGAGCAGAATAGCAACATTCAGAATTATAGATAGCAGAATAATTCTTCGTGTATGCGAGGCTTCAAAGAATTTTAAGACAAGATCATTTGTGATGGGACAAAGTTCCATAAATAACCTTCTTCAGATTTGTTAATCAAGGACACAAAGTTCCTCCTTGGTTGTACAAGATCACTGTATTTGCAAAACTGAACAGTATGCAATCAGAGAGACTAAACGAGTTAGGAACAAAATGATCTTCACGATATTAAAGGACAACACAGAGATAACAAGAATCAGATAGACAAAGAATGAAAAGCCCTTTTGTATTGATTTCTTTAAGATCTATTTACACTTTCAGCAAATATTCCAAGTTCTTCCTCCCTTCAAAATGGCGTGGAAAGGCCATTATATAGCTTACAAGTCAGTTACTCTTCGTAACCGTTTCTTTTAACTAAAGAATAGTTAAGGACCGCCAGTTACAATACCTTAACTGATTACAAAGAATACAAAAAAGAAAGGGAAGAAGAGAAAAGAAAGGAGAAGGAGACAGGTGGCCAGTTACTGGGAGGGACCCACTGTCTTCAGAATCCGCTGCCTGAATTTCTTCAATGACTCAGCTATATCTCTGCCACGAGGGACTGACGTGTTGGCTGCAGACTGAGTCCAAAATCCCAGACATTTCTCCATCTCTTTATCAAACTCGACGTGAGTATGATAATCTTTGTTTGCTTCTTCAATGGCAGACTGAAGAGAACAAATTTCCTTCATTTTTTCCTTAGAGATGGAGCTTTCCTTGAATAGATGATCTTTGACAAAAGCTCTGAACTGAGCTTTGATTTCTTGCAAGGACAAGGAAGCGCCAGAGTTTTCATCTTGAAGATGACAATGCATATCTTTGAAAGCAGCAGCTGCCAGTGTCTTGAAAGCTTCTCCCTTCTGCCAACTGTTCTTCATTTCTCCCACAGCTTCCTCCAAGACTTTGATTTTCCACTCTACACTGTAGACCCAGGATTTTGACAGATTGTCTTTGGCATCATCGAAAATCTTGTTCGCCAGTAAGATGTTCTCATCTGTCTGTCCCATGAGGCGAAGGTCTACAATGCAACTACTCCAGAGTTTAAGTTCTTTATCCATAACCCCAATAGTAGATGATAGCTTCTGTTGCAAATTGTCTACCTTTCCATGTAATTTAAAAGCTTCATCGATGAAGTTTAGCCCAGCAACAAGCATGTCATCCACCATGGCTTCAATAGCTCTGCCATAGACAGAATACTTGTGCATATCTTTAATACTTTGCACTTCATCTTGGCTTAGAATTACAGGAGGTGGTAGAGCAGTCAAGGGGGTAGGATCCAAAACTTTGTCCTTAGACAAGAGTGACTTGATAAAACTTGTGAGAACTTGGGCTTGTTCTTCCAGCTGTTCAATAGTCTGCTGCCCTTTCTCTACCCTTCCAATGACTCTTGTGACTGTTTCCTGGAGGTTGTGAATTTCACCTTCAGGAGTAGACTCTCCCATAGGGATCCTTGAAAGCTCTAAGTCAGATGTCAGCAAGTCTAATTCTGATTTGTCTACTGCAGGCTTAGCAATCTCCAAGAATTGCTGGCCTTGAGCATCAGACACAATTCTGGAGGTGGTTTTGGCTTTCTTGGCACGAGAAGGAGTGGTGCCCAACAAGGCTGCTACAGCATCAAAATTTGGTCCCAAGCTTTGAGAGGAGGATTTCCTCTTCCTTTTGTCAACCAGAGGTTGCACCCAAGCAAAAGAGGAAGAAGAATCTGTAGGAGGGGCAAGAGGACCAAGAGACAGGGAGCTCATGACACTCAGGGTCTGCGCAGCTGTTGACTCAAGCTGAGACGTGAGTAGAGCACTGGAGGCAATGGCAGTAGAAGAATCAGTAGTACCTAGAAGTTCAGTGCTCTGGACCTCCTTGTCCTTATCTGCTGGATCTTCAGGAACATTTGCAGGAGTTGGCATCTCACTTTCTTCACTTTCACTGAGAACAACGATGTTCTCTGGCCCTATAGGCAACTCTACCTGTTTTCTTGGAGGATCATTCTCTGCAGGCTCCTTCTTTACCTCTTTGAGTTTCTTCTTGTATACCTGGGTAGATGGAGAAGGAGTAGATTCTACAGGTCCCCGAGCTGTTGAGGCAGGAGGGGTTTTCACTGGTGTTCCAGACTCTGGAACTGATGCCTCTCTTATGGGTGTCGAATCATCCTTGGAGCTAGATTCTCCTGAGTGCCTCTTGAATTCTCGGATCTTCTTACTGAACCAGACCCTAGTCCTGATTAAGACTGGAGCAAGAATCTCAGCCAGATCATCTCTCTCTTTCTTGTTCCAATCCAGGTCCTCCAGAGGGGTGTGCTTAATCACATTTTCATACTCATAAGAGTATAGCTCAGAATTGTCATCCTGGAGACCTTCAGGAACTTGGTACAGACTGAGTTCTTGGATCAATTGCAGGGAGAACCTGCCACAATGCCTTCTTCTGGCTTCAAAATCATCTGCACAGTCAGCCCAGTAGTCTTCTGTATCTGCCCTATGATGATAGACTATCTTGATGTTCTGTTCAATGAACTTCTTCAAGTCAAAACAGGTTCTTGGCTTGAAGAAATGAACAGTGATAGGGACCAGGGCTCTTTCTATGTTCTGAGCATCCAGAGCTGTTTTGCATGTGTAATTTCCCAGAGAGATGGGAAAGTGCAAGCCAGAAATCTTCTTGTCTCTGCAAGTTCTGTGCAACTTGTCTAGTTGCCTGCATATTTCAATCAAAGCCATTTTGTCATTGCAGAACATGGGAAGCCGCAGAGGAGTGCTTTCATAGCCAGCAAGCCTGATATAGGAAAATTTCCTGAATTGAATGAAATAGGCTCCATACTGCGATATCAGGTTCATGGCTTCATCTGAAAACCTTCTAGCAGTATCACCTTCGAGCAATCTGACCACGTACATGGTGAAAGCATCATTGACCCTTCTGAAATTGCGGTTGCTGGTCTCCAAGGTGAACTGCGGGCAATAGGCATACACTGGATCATCTTTGTGTGCATCTATATAGGAGAAACCAAACCACTGCCTGGATGCTGCTAGGGTATACATCAGATATGAAGTCATATAGAACTTCTTTGTTTGCTGGACGTTGGATAACTGCTCAGCCAAATTCATACTGATGATCTCTGCCCAGTTGATATTTTGTGTTCCCTGGCACACCATGCTGATGAGCAGGCACATCCAGAAATGAAACTCATTGGTGGAGGGCAAACCCATAACCCGAGCCAGCAGGATTATGAAGTCTGACAGTTCCTTCATTGAAATCTGCTCGGAAGAGGGTTTTGGTTAGGCGAGAAGCACCTTTCTTAGGGTTCTTCAACCAAGACTTCGCCACTCGCGCCTTGTATTTGTCACTGTCTTGGTCGAACATAGCCTGTGCTTGATCTCGGGAGACGACTATAGCATTGTCCATCTCCGGAATCCTCAGAGCAGCGCCAATGGCGGCAGCGTCCAGCTTGGCAATGAGTTCCCCATGTACATTTGTCAATTCGCTCGAAGCGGGGTCGAAGTGAGCTCCACATGAAAGCACTGTATCAGCACACTGTACTGAGATTGGGAATCCTCCGGCAAAAGCTAAACCACTATCATTAATCATCTGTGCCATTGGTGTAGGGTTTGCATCTGTCATTCTTGCCCAAAAATCACCGAAGTCGAGATGACGAGCTTCGATGTCCCCTATATTGCTAACAGCAGACTCAAGCGGAGAAATTTGCTCCTATCCCTGGAACTTGATCTTCATAGTGATAGTCTCGGAGCTGCAACCTAGACTTCTGGAAGGAATTTGAAAATGGAGGGGGGATCACGCAGGTTTTCAAATTGCAAGGGTTCGAGCAAAAGATATAATGGAAGCAATGCGAAAAATGCAAAGGGGAATGCTCGTTATATAGCCGTTTGGAGAGAGGAATGACTTTAATGCGCATTGAATACACAACCACCAATTTGAAAAGCATCATACTCGGAGTGAGCAGGAAAAACTAAGTGTGAATGACACTTGGTACGCTTGGGACATGTGAGACGCGAATGCGCGAAACACACGGCTCAGCCGGTTCGGGTGAAACAGGAAGAGGACGCACAAATGCATTTGGGAAAAATGGGACGAAAATGTGCGAAGTACGCGATTTGGGTGTTTCGGCCGAAATTGGAACAAAGGGCCCGTTTGGACTTGGGACATTCGAGACAAAAAGTTCCAAAGTACGCGACTTGACCGGCTCGGCCGAAATTGGGAAAGCTCGCACTTTTTAAAATGGGGCAGTTGGGACAAAATTGCGTGAAGGACGCGGTTCGGGCAAATCGGCCGAAAATGGGAAAGCTCGCACTTTTTAACTTTGGGACATTTGGGACAGGAAAGTGCGAAGTACGCGGGAAGGATGATTCGGTCGAAATTGGAACAACATGCAAAATAAGTTTTGGGACACTTGGGACAAAACTTTCTGACGGGCCTAAAAAATGGGACAGCTTCGGGGATTTCAGCCGGTCGGGTAATAGAATGCACTTTCGTACTTGGAACAGTTGGGACAAAAAGTTCCGACAGGCCCGAAAATCACACAAAATGACCCAAAACACAGATTTTTTCAACTTCATGACTTAGGCACCTCAGAGAAAAACACTTAGACTCAAAATTTTGAAATTTTACTCTTATCAGAGCCGGGAATTTTGAGTGGACAACACATCCTACCTTATTTCGTTTCCATTTTATATCAACAATTGGAAATTAAACCAAACAAGAAACAATTGATAAACATTTTTACCACATCCTCACATCGTTCATTTATCATCTTCACATTTCCTCTATAGAAAATATTTGGAAACTTAAACCATAACATGTATATACATCATGATTTATCTCCATCATACCTATGACCTGAATCCATCATGCATATGACCTGACTCCATCATGCATCTAACCTAACTCCGTCATGCTTATGACCTGACTCCATCATGCCTATGACCTTACTCAACCATGCCTAATTGACCTATCTCAATCATTCCTATAACCTAACTCCATCATGCCTATAACCTGACTCCATCATGCCTATAACCTAACTCCATCATGCCTATGACCTAACTCAACCATACCTATTTGACTTGACTCAATCATGCCTATAACCTAACTGCATCATGCCTATAACCTGAATTCATCATACATGTAACCTAACTACATCATACCTATGACCAGATTCCATCATGCCTATGACCTAACTCCAACACGCCTAACCAACCTAACTCAACCATGCTTATACGAGCTCGACTCAATCATGCCTAATTCACCTAGTTTCCATCATGTACACACATAATAATGGAAATTAAAACAAATACACTCTGCATACTATAAATATCATCATCTATATAAATGAGAAATTTTGTGCATACATAAATATATACACAGATACAAACAAATACAATAATCTCAAATCACTCAGATATATCCTCGCCATCTTCAGCACACAGGCTGGTATATGATCAAAAATCTCAAAACTCTCCTATACAACCTCAATCTCTTTGGTACGCAGGCCGGTATATACCAAAAATATACAAAAATGGAAGTATACGTAATTATTAGGCATCCCCCCGTCAAATAAATCCATTCCTATCTCACTTGTCTCCTCCTCCTCTACTCCCATGCAAAATCTCACTAGCATCTCACCACCCTACATAGGCCTCAGCCTTACCTCTATTGGTACCTCACCTTACTCTGGCCTCCATGAATTGGTGGCCTCACCCTGACCCTGTCTCGAGGATTTTCAGCCCCCTATACTCTCCACACTGTGAGTGTGAGACCTGGTCCTCTCACTCGAGGCCTATTGTTCTCTATACTCTACATAGGTACGGACATCTATTCATGTAGCCATTAGATGATCCTGATAATATCTCACCTCACCTAAGCCATCCCTAAATGTGGCCATGGGTAATGTTTGTGGTGGTGTCATCGGCCTCTGACCATTTAGCTATACCATGGGACCCTATCCCGCCCCTTCTTGTAAAATGGGACCCTATCCCTAAACATATGTAGGTGCCTATCCCTATGCTGTAATCTAGGCCTGAAGGTCTCCACCTGTGCATGTAATGTGGCCACCTCTTCCTGTGACCCGACCAACTACCCCTATAAACATGTAATCTGGCCATGTAAGGCAATCACCTATCCCTGTTGTGTATCCCTCTGAACTGTGAGGGTGGCCACATCTAGATGACCTAGCCGAGGTGGTGATACTCATAGCTGGGCTGCCCACCACCATCTATATGCATTAGTACATCCCACATCATCAATATGATATTCAACGGGCTGCTCCTCCTACCTAGTCAGCACCATAGGTCATGGTGGAGACATAGGTCTCTCTAGGTCGTCCCTTCTATACTATGGAAATGGAGGTGGCACGTCTTGGGGTAACCCCAACTACCATCTAACCCTATCAATGGGGATCATCTCGTGCTCACCAACATGATGCCCCTCTATCCATATCAAAAGTTACATCCCCTCTAGCTCATCTACCATCCACCTATATGATGGATAGTTGATATACAGCCTCCAGATAATGTCTACACCATATATACCCTCCAGCACATGCATGTAATATGCTACATCACGTGTAGTCCTGACTTTCTTGTGCTCTCCCTCGGTGGGTACCCATCACCGGTAACCTACTCTGATCAACCACCTCAAATGCATATGGTCAGGACAGGCCCATTGGGCACATGCATACAATGTGTTTGTACGCCCAGCAATGAAGAAGAAAGGTACAACATAAGTTGAATATCCATAATCACCCGTAGGCCCACAACTCTCTGTATAACTACACCAGAAAGGTTGGTGCCCATGTAAAACACATCCTCTCCTCCATCATGTCCTAGAGGACCCCCATCAGTGCCCATGGGAATCTCCCACCCTTTGAATCAGGCAGTGCAAAATAGCACACTGCCTCCATAATCAGAACCACTAGCCTCATTTCCTCTCGATGGGTTGTATACATCTCTCCATAGCTCAAGTTGGTGCTATGGTACCTCATCTCCACCATCACCTCCCCAAATACAGCCACTATGGGCTCCTTTAATGCCTCTAAGGTGATCAAATACACCTACATCCCTACTATTGACAAGCGCAGGATCCTATAAACATCCTCTAGGGTGACCGTGATCTCACCCATCGGTAAATGGAAGGTATTGATCGCGAAGTCCCATCTATCAATGAGTGCTATCATTAGAATATGATCTCTGGATATACACCTATAATTTCATATCCCAATCAACCCCACCTCTATCATGCGATGCCACTCTACCGCAGTCATGCTCCCTCGTACATCTAGTAGTAGCGGTGACACCCTATCATGCATACATAGCTGGTCAGCAGCTTGCATCCAAAAAACCACAAACTTATTAAAACCTCGACCACATCTCTCATAAAACCCTATACCCAATATCCCATCCACAACCCAAACTCTAAATATTACCCCTTTTTCCCTATACTAATCTTGCACCTATCAAACCTCTCACCTATATACCTTTTTACCCTACCTATTATCCATAGACCTGCCCTTACCCTTCATGGCATACCTTTTCCTACCACCCTATCTCTCTTATGGACCCATTTCCTCTTCCACCAGACTGAGATTAGTCACGGTTGACTAGCATCAGTCACTATTGACCAGTATCAGCTACCCTTGATCAGCATTGGTCATCTACTACTTGCCTACTGCCATCCAGAACTGACCATTGTCGACCAACCCTTAACCAATTCCGGTCTCTCTCGCGCCACCCAAACCTGAAACCCCCCATTTTTTTTCTTAAGAATTGAGCAAAACATAACCTAATAACTTACCTTACCCTACCCAACCCTCACCTACCCTCATCCCCACTCTCATTTCACTTACTCGGGACTTTCCCCCTACCCATTTCATTCATTTTATTTCCAAATGACAATTTAATTCCTACCCAAAACCATTTTTACCCACCCCAATTTCTACAATTTCTTTCAATCCACAAAGGTAAACTTAGGTCATATCCTACCTCATCTCACTACCGATGACATGGTGGTATATTCAATCATTATACGGGTGGCCCATCCAAACCTTCTCCTTCCTCCACCATGACCCAAATCACCTCCTCACCTCTAACCAATTAAATCCACCGACCCGATCTCGTGGACCCACCAACCACACGCCAATCACCCACTATGAGATCTACTCACTTAGGTCTCGGTCTCATCTTGTCATTTTCATGGCTCTCACGTGCTCTTTGGACTTTTTCTACAAATGGAAAATGACAAATGATTTCATAAAAAGTGGAATTTCCCTTTTTATCCCCAAATCGACTTGACCGATGTCGGTCAATTCGTTCCCTACCATACCGATGTTGGTCATCCTTCAACCAAAATTGGTTACCTACCATTCTCATTTTTACTCATTTTACCCTTTTTTGACCCTCACTCCCCATTTTCGGGCACCTTTTTCCCTTACCTACACTTATGACCACCTACCTACAAGCCCACATACCCTATACTTGTCCTTAATTACATTTAGGGACTTGTTATTTTACCCACACCTTGGCCTTACCCATATCATTACCTATATACCTTAACGTGAACCACTTCTGTGACCTTTGACCCTTTGTGCTCATTGTACCTTACGACATTTTTACCTATGTTACTTTACCTATACCTTGACCTTACCTATGTCATGACCTTCAACCTACCCCTACATTTCCTTTTTTGCATCTTAGGATTTTTTATTTTACCTATACCTTGGCCTTACCTTTGCCATGACCTTTTTTCCTAAACTTGACCTACTTGGTGTGACCATTAACCTTATGTACTCATTATACCTTGTGCCACTATTATCTATGTTGTTTTATCCTAATAACTATACCTTTCCTATTATTGTGTAGTTTATCCCGACCAAACCTTTGGTGTACCAAAGCATACCTAAACGTTCCTGCACCTGACCTACATTTTTTTTCTTGACAATATCCTATACCTTGGATACCTAAATCACTTCACCCTTGTTTGGATAAATCTATCGACCTTGGACACTGTAGTTTTTGCAAGCTCTTTAACCTAGTACTATGTTGTAATCTATATGTGTGCGTGTGTTCGATTGCCATTACACATGACCCGATTTTGACCATGACCTACTACCCATTATCTGCATTGACCATTACCCTTTCCCTCAATACTAAAATCATTCCCCACCTACACATTTATCAAACCACTCACCGATTCCATATTTTACCTCATCAGTGCCTGGTTTGAGGGGGATCACCTTCAACCACACATGAGGCAATCACTTCTTGTTACTGTCAGTTTTGCTTACCAATACAATCTACGTAACAAAAGGGGGAAAAATTTGGACACCAAAATTGGGTCACACTCCCCTTGGTCCCCTTTCAAATAACCAACTTAAACACATTCACCTAACCATGATCCTCATACCCCACATTAATATTGATTTAATTATTTACACTTAAAGTAATATTCATCCTCACCCCATTTATTGATTTAATTACTTTAATTAAATGGATGCACACCTCACCTAACCACCTCACCTAGAAACCTCACCATAGACCTTTTCATAGCATGCTTCCATAACTAAGACTTAGCCCTACTTACCTCAATGAACTAGGACTTAGTTCAACCCTAAAAATCACTGCCTATTATTCCTCTAATCACACTCCCACCCATTAAAAGATAATATTCATTTTGATCTACAGAAAATGGATAGACTTGGCCCAAATGATTGCAAGATCTATCATTTTTAGAAAACCTAGGGAATCCCACCTTAACTAACGTTAGTCATCCCAAAACTAATGTTGGTCAACCAGGAATCATCGTCAGTTACCATATAACCATTTTGGCAACCTTATTTGAGAGGTTGGCCACATTCTTGAATTTTTGGAGAAGAAGGAGGATCTGCATGCAAGTAAGAACCAGAGCTCTCTCACACATCCAAGTAGCCATAGTCAGCATCAAGACAAATCCAAAGGCATATCTCTCATGGTAGCATTTCGAGAAGCACCACTGCAGCACCAAGCCCCATCCCACTGATCAATCATTATCACCACCCATCCATTAGACCTGTAACATTAGTAAGTGTGTTTATCACCTATGTGATTCCATCCTTTTTCTATTTTAAGGGTTTTTGTAATCTCTGTTATCATTTTCTATTAGCATCTCCATTCCCCCACCATTCACTTCCCTACAAACTCAACCCTTCATCACCATGCCATTAGATCATCTATACATGACCTTTATACATCTATGAGTGTTCCTCATATCCCCACAGACCTCACCATTCCCCTTTCCATCTCTGTATAACCTTAGACCAATTTCCACAATCATATCTTATTGAATTCTTATCATCCTGACCGTACCGACGTCAATTACCCTTCACTATCGTCGGTTCCCTCTAAACCGTCATCAGTTACATCTGACCAATACTAGTCTCTGTATTTGGCCATCCTATCAATAACATAACCTAAGAACCTTCACCAAAGCAACCTAAGTGACCTAGGATCTGACCCTAATCAATACCGGAACCCTAACCAATTACCCCACCTCCAAATCCGATTATAATCTAACTTGTTATATTCAATTTTCTTATTGTATTTAAATGAAATACCTAAATCATATCAACTACAATAAGATTCTATTTACTTACATTGTTTCTTGCATTAAATTATATTAAAATAGTGGGTTGACTACCATTGAGGAAGTAACACACTTCCTAGATCTAGCACATGCTAGGCAGCCCACTAACATATATTATTTAACTCTCTTTTTGTTGTCTTGTTTTCTATTTAAGGTAGTTCCTCCTAGCCAAAAATAATCTCTCACTGTCAGCATTGGATCGAAAAGCTAGAACGCATGTACAACCTTCAAACCAACCATCACAATAGGTATTCCTCCTCATCCCATAACATTATTTGTTTCGTCATATTCAAAACATAAAAAAACTTTGAAATGGGTTCCTTTAATTCCTCACCATCAAAGTGAGCTAGTTTATATTCCCCTAAACCATACTTAGCGACCACCACATATGGTCCTAACAACTTGGGCTCAAAGTTTCCTTTATTTTCTCAATCCTTGGTGGTGTTAAATTGATTTTATTTGAGGACTAAGTATCCTACCTCGAACTGGTGAGGTATCATCCACTTATTGTATCCCTGTGACACTCAATTTTTATATACCTTTAGGTGATTAAGTTCCCATATGTGTTACTAATCTCGTATCTCTAACTCTTCTAGTCAAGCTACTCAGTAGTCTTCATCCTTGTCTAAATAGTCCCAAAGAGATATTCTCAAGAAAAGAAGCTCAATCTCTAATGGTATGATGGCCTCAATTCCAAAGACAAGCGAATAAGGGGTAGCACCAGTAGGAATGTGGATGGAGGTTCTATAAGCCCAGAGGGAGGGATGGATTTATAAGTGCCAATTACATCTTGTTTTACTTACCATCTTTTTAATGATATGAACAAGTTTTTTGTTAGTGGCCTCAGCTTGTCCATTACCTTGAGGGTAATAGGGAGTGGACCACTTTAAATGGATTTGAAAGCGTTCACACAACACTTTAACTGTCTTGTTCTTGAACGACTTACCGTTTTATGTTATAATGCCAAATGGGATGTTGTAATAGTAGATGAGGTGGTTCATAATGAATTTTGATATTTGTGCGTCAGTAACATATGTAAGAGGCATGTCCTCTATCCATTTTTTGAAGTACTCGGTTGAAGTTATTATGTGTGTATGGCCATCTAAGGGTGTAGGAATAAATTTTGTATGAGATCTAATCCACATTTAGAAAATGTCCATGGTGTAGTAATCAGATACAAAGCTTGTGTTGGTGCATGGATCAAGTTTCCATAATTTTAACAAAGTTCACACTTCTTAACATAGTTATAGAAATCTAATTCAATTGTGGGCCAATAGTAACCTACTCTCAATAGTTTCTTAGCAAGCACCATACTGCTTGTGTGTGCTCCATAAAATCCTTCATGTACTTATTTGATTTCTCGGAATGATTCTACCAAATCAAGACAATGTAGTAGATTCCCATCATAGCCTCTATGGTAAAGGGTTCCTCCTAAAAGGGTACACCAGGCTATACGGTGGATCAAGTATTTTTTCTCAGTGTGGGAAATGTCCAGAGGGAAGGTATTTCCTTGTTGTTAGTTAAATATGGGTTCATACCAGGGGGAGAATGGACAAACAAATTCACATACTAGACATGATTCTGGTAGGTTGTATGCAGGCTCTCGTAGATTTTCCATAAGGAAATACATTTTCTTTTCTTGAGGTGGAATGTGAAGCAAAGATCTAATTGTAGCCATGTTATCAGCTGATTGATTTTGTGCTCTTGGCATCTATTCAAAATTAACACTTATAAGATATTATTTTAGCTTCTTATCCATCTTTATATGGGATGAGCTTATCTTCCTTGACTTTGTATTCTTCATTGACATGTTTGATGATTAAGTGTGAATCACCAAATACCTTTAGCTATCAGATATTCCATCTAATAATGATTTTCAAACCAACAATGAGTGCTTCATACTCCACTTTGTTATTAGTACATGAAAAACTTAGTTGGAAAGCATGTGGGATAAAGTCTCCTGCTAGTGTGATAAGTACCACATCTACTCCTAAACAGTGGTAATTGAAGGATTCATTGAAGTGCATATTCCATATGAAGGACTCCTCAATGTACATTATAGAAGCATCTGGAAGATCCAAACACAATGGTTCCTTTCCTTGTAGGGGAGAGTTTACCAACTGATCTACAAGCACTTTTCCTTTGAGTGACTTCTGATTGAAAATTTTGATATCAAACTCACTTAAGAGGATGATCCAATTAGCGATCCGTCTAGTGAGTGTGGGTTTAGATAGGAGGTATTTTAAAGGGTCAACTTTGGAAATCAGCTTGTTTTTTTTATTAAGCAGATAGTGGCAAAGCTTTTGGAAAATACCATAGCTAAGTAAGATTTTGCAATCTGGGGATAGTTCAGCTCATATGTGATTAACGTGTGGCATAAGTAATAGATCACCCTCTCTTTTTGGCTCATATCATATTGGGCAAGTAGTGCACCAATAGCATACTAGGTAGTTGAAATGTACAATAGTAGAGGCTTGCCTTAGGTAGGAGGCATGAGAATAAGAGGAATAGTTAAGTATTGTTTGATGATTTCAAAGGATTCTTGACACTTAGGACCCCAATTGAAATTAACACTTTTTTTGATTAAATGTGTAGAAGGATGACACTTATCTGTAAGTTGTGATATGAATCGGTAGATTTCCTAGATCTTACCTTGTAAGTTGCATAGTTTCTTAAGGTTTTTTGGTGGAGGCATCTCAGTGATAGTTGTAACCTTAGTGGGATCCACCTCAATCACCCTTCTAGACACAATAAATCCTAAGAGTTATCCTGATTTTATGCCAAAGACACATTTCTTAGGAATTAGTCTAACTTTGTAATCATGGAAGTGTTGAAAGATACGCCTTAGCACTTCAAGGTTCTCTTCTCTAGTTCTGGACTTTCTCAAAATATCATCTACATATTCCTCCATGATTTCCTTCATCATGTCATGGAAGATGATGGTCATCACTCTTGGATAAGTGGCTCCAGCATTTTTTAGACCAAATGGCATCGCTTGGTAGAAAAATGTTCCCTAAGGGGTTTTGAATACAGTCTTGTGTTTATCTTCCTGTGTGATCTTAATTTGATTATATCCTGAAAAGCCATTCATGGAAAACATTTCATACCTTGTTGGCTAATCAATAATCATGTTGATGTTAGGTAAAGGGAAATCATCTTTACGACATGCTTTGGTGATATCTCTAAAGTTTTTGCACATTCAAATACCCACTGGTTTCTTTTATACTGGCACAATGTTTGATATCCATTCTAAGTAATCAATTAGTCTGATGAAATCTACTTCTAGTATATTTTCTAATTATTCTTTTACTAGAAGTGCAAATTGTGGGTGCATCTTCCTTAACTTTTGCTTGATAGGTTTGGCATCTGGGTGCACAGCAAGGTTATACACAACTAGGGTTGGGTCCAAACCTAGAATATCTATGTAAGACCACATAAAAATGTGTACAAATTATTTTACCAGCTCCACAAATGTTTTATGCTCTTGATTCGAGAGTGAATACCCCAACTCAACCATTTTTGGATCATCTTATGATCTGATATTAACATTGATAGTCTCCTTGACCAACATTTTGGATGTATCTTCCATGTGTGTAGGATCAAGGGGGGAGTAAGATCCACTTCTACAGGTGGTTCAAAGATATTTTTATCTTCATGTTAGTCAACTATCTTGTTCATTGATTTTTCTACATGTTTTTCCACAAGCACCTCAAAGAGGTTTTCACTATGGGACTTGGACTTATTTTTCCTACAAGGATTTTTTGTAGTACTTTTCCCTTGCTTATTTATTTTTTTCTTAAGATACCACATAATTATGCCTCTTCCCAAAAGTACACACATGCATCCAATATGATGGAGAAACCTCTCTTATGGTCATTGATCGGAATGACATCCTGAGTACCCATGAACTCTATAATGGCCTCATCATTTTTAAAGAAATCCACTGGTACATGAAGTTGTTGGCCCCATAAATGAGGTTGGGATATACAAGGGTGGCTTAAAAATTGGTTTGGGGATTGGACTTAGATAATGTAAAGATGGTGGAACCTAGGAAAATTTTAGTAGATGCAAGGTCCTTGTATATGCTACAATGGGAATTTGTGTCGTTGTCTAAATGAGGAAAATCATCCTCAAATTCTAAAGAATTGTCATCCATTTCAGAGGGTGGAACCTCATGAGGTTTAACACCAAGGCCATGTTTATTTTATTTCCAATGAGGGAATGGAAGAGGTTATATCTACCTTGTGAATCTGGGATACATCCAAATCCATTATACCTTGTAACATGCATCATCCTGTGTGTTTTTGCGTATTATGGAGCCTAATTACATGAAGCCTTTTTTTCCTTTTAGGTGTCTAATTTTTAAGTGTATCTAACATCTTCTCATCTAAAAAAATACCATGAGGAATAAACTTCTCAAAGGGGCTAGGACATCTAGCCTAAGAGCTTGTGAATTGGAAATTAAGTCTACCACATGTTTTAGTTGATAGCGAGAGATCGGAGACCAAAAGGGACTACTGAAGATTGAAATCCCTAATTGGGACATACGATCCAACCTTTATTTCCCATGAATATTTTGGAGGTCAAAATTGTACTCATGCCCAACTCATAGACAATTCAGGATTTGAGACAACATGGGACTTTCTCCAAGTTGTGGGACTTGAACTAATATAGACCTTTGGAGAAGTTTAGCTTCTTCTTCTTACTTCTAATGCTAAACTACTCCTAGGAATTAAATTGTAACTATCTATATCTACTCTAAATTTCCAAGGAACTAGGGTGAGAAGGAAATGCATAAAACATAAACCTAAAATACAAAAGGTGAAAGTACAAAAAATAATGGGATGAACACTCTGAGAAGAGAGAAAATGGAATAAAATGATAATGAAGAGGGCCAAAACGATATCCATGGGTCAAAATCACGTCCAGAGTTTCACTTCTAAGATGCAAATTGAACAAGATCCTGAAAAAAAGCATATAACACACCTGCAGATGAATGATAGGTAAGAGAATGCAATAAAATAATAGCTAGGGCAGAAACAAGCCAAAAATCCAAATATTTTATTAGTGAAATATCATGCATACATCATCCTTTAGAACACTTATGCAGCATGAAATGATGCCCTCGCATTCCCAAAATATCCAACATTAAAACTAGGCATCACTTTACAATATATATAAATTTAAAGAAGAGAAAGAAGGAAAGAAGTGAGGGATATTTAAATTCCCTATTACACCAAATGACCAGTTCCATTCAATTCTATGGAAAGATATGGTTATTTCTGCAAAATCTTCTTCCTCGTGCCACTTTTCTTGTTGGAGAAAGAATGGTGCTCATGCTACATTTAATTATGGTGGTTGAGTCATCTAAAACAACCTCTTTGTGTGTTGGAGACATTTTTCTTTACTTACGCCACCTACCAACATTTAATCTATGAAATGTGATTCCCTTCGTGTGGCAAAGACTAAGATTCCTTCAAATAATATCATATTTGCAAAGATCAAATCAGATTAATGCACTTTTATTAATCCACGTAAAACTATTGTTTTCCTTCACACTATGGCTTTCTTATTTCACTCTTGTGCAGATTTTAGCTTCCGTGGTTCTCCTTTTGTGCCACGGCATTGTATTTTTCATTCCACATCTTTTCTTCCTTTCTTTCTTATTTCATGGCTTATCTATGTGATGTGGCCTCATGTTGACTTTCATGGACTAGCTATTATTTACCCTGTGGCTGTTGTATTTTATTTGTTCCACAGTTTTAGACCTTTGCAGTTCCTCAAGTTTTGTCCCCCATTCCATGGCATTCACTCCTTTTGTTTCATTATTACCTTTCAATTCGCAACATCTCTAAACACTAATGTGGCTAATTAATCCAAGTCCACGGAAAACTAAGTTGCTCTATTTCGCAAGGGTTGTAAAAATATACAACAGAAGTAAAGGGGGAGAGTGATGAGGAAGGATCCTTATTATCAGCCTGCAATTTTTTAGGATCAACCCAAGATTTCATAGCTTCTTTTTGTAGTGGTATAACAATGTCCACTAAAGGAAATTCATATGTTTCTCAAGAGAAATTATGCAATTCTCTACAAAGTGTAAATGGTTCAGGATCTCCTAGGATGGTGATTGTCAACCCCTCATGATACAACTTAATGCATTGATGAAAAGTGGAAGGTACTATTAGTAAAAATTCACAGCACCCCCAAATGAGTTATGGATCTGGTTTTCTAAGGAAAATTAATTTGGTGTGATTGCACAACATTGAGCTTTCCCAAAGTGTGGGACCTTTGCAAATGGGGAAAGCTCTCTAGAGAAGGCTAGTTCCTCTTCCTAAACTACCTGCCACAAGCTATTCCAGTGCAAGAAATCTAATCTAACCTAATCTAACTTCCAAGAAGACGAGGAGAGAAAGAAAACAAGGAAAATAGAGCCTACACTAAAACAGTGATACACCAGAGAAGGAAAGTGTTGATTATCTATCAAAATTGCCATGAAACAAGAAGAGGTGAGCAATGGAAAGGATGGGCAAGTGCATCACAGACCAAAGATGGATTTCACATAGAAAAGGTTCCAAAACTCCATAAATATAGCTCCAAAACCTGAAATGAACATATAGACATGCACAAATACCTTGTAATGAAGAGAGGTAAGGAAATAAATAAATAAAATGAGCCAATGATGGACAAATGCATCACAAAAACACGTTTTTATTGCTCAAAATTTACACAGTGTATCATTTCATGGGTAAGAGGAAAAAATTCCATTACAAAGCAGGGGAGGAGGTTCAAAATCCATTTTCAACCCTAGGTAAGAAAAGAAGGGAGAGGCAAAGAAGAAGGATGAACAACCTTTTACAAATGAGCCAAAACTAGCTTTTTATCGCTCGAACAGAATGAAGGAAATGAGAAAATGTGGGAAAATCGATTTGACATCTCCAACCACCAAAAAAAATCAATAAAACAGTATGGGAACCCTCACAAATCCATTTTTCGATGCATTCAGCCATGCTGGAGAAGAAACGGATGCCATACTTCATCAATTTTGGTTGTTGGGGTCATTTCTGCAATTTTTTCTGTGCCAGAGACATTTTCCCATTTTTTTCTATAAAACTCCATCAAAATTTAAAATTTAAGTTTCCATCATGTAGAGGATTTCAACATCTTTCCATTGATACCAAAATCATGAAAATCTAAGGTCTAAATTGAAAGATATGGCCCTCTAGAGATTTAGGGCAAAACTGGTAAAAAACATAGTCAAAATTGGGGTCGATAGGGTCAAACTTTAAATTTTTCCCTTTTGGAAAAGTTCCCCAAAAATCTCTATGGCCCCTCAGGTGCACATGACACATGGCACCTTCTGGATGATCCACGTATTCAAAATAATCATTTTTCCCCTTTTTCACGAAATTGGAAAATTTTCCAAAAATCCTCCACGGCCCTGCCGCTCCGAGACACGTGGCATCTTCTGATTTGCTACGGAGATGTGGTTCCATTTTTTCCTTTTGTGTTTTCACAACTTTGGAAAAATTTCCAAAATCCTCCCGATGCCCCAATCCCTACCGATGAATGGACACATGGCATCTTGATTGGTTTCTAGCCTCAACAATTTATTTTCCTCTGCGGGCTTTCGAGTTGAATTTTTCCTTTGAGTTTTTTTCCCGAAAGGGCTGAGTGCCAACAATTTTCCCATTGGCTCGCCAGTGCACTCCCTTCCCCTTCAAGTTTTCTAAATTTGATCTACTAAATCATATTGGATTTTCTAAGGGGTAAAACTAAGAGGTTCTAGGATCACTAGGTGAGCACGTCATTTTTCCATGGCACAATCAATGCTAATGATGTTTATTGTATTTATTTCTTCATTGGATTAATGAATACAACCTATAAGTGAATCAAAGGGGTTGTTATCTATTATCCTGTAAAATTGACACGGGAAATTTTGTAGGTAACCATTCCAAAATTTTGTTTCGGTTTCCTGCCGAGGTCTGTCAGCGTTTAGAATGGCGTAAAGTTCCTTTCCAGAAAATCTGGTTTTTCGAACTTAGTCTTTTTGGTCCTTTTTTGGTTGGGTGCAAATTTTGTTCATGCAACATTAAATGTAGATGCACCCTTTTTTACGCCTTTGGCGCACTCTCTGTCATTTCAACACTAATATTGTTATGCCTCCCATTGATGTACCTTTCTTTCCTGCACTAGGGTGCATGCGTAACCTGTCGACACTAAAAATGTTGTGCCCCTGAACGGTGCACCAAGGTGCTAAAAATATCGTGTTGACAGTCATGAATTCACGCTAAGGGTGCAGGTAATTTCTTTTTGACAGATACACAACTGCGCCAAAGGGTGCAAATATTTTCCTGTCGACATGTGTTTTGGTGCACCATTTAAAAAATTTGGTGGCACATTTATTGTGCCTTTTGCTATATATAGGCGCATCCGCCTTGTCATTTTCACTATTGAAAACACGTGAAAAGTTTATTCCTCTGCACCTATCAGTGCCTATGTCATCACCATGTCGTTTTACGTCATGTTCGTGGACCCCACTTCATTTCTTCCAGTCTATATATCTCTGGTAAGTGGTCCTTGCTTTTCTTGCGATATTTGTTTGTTGGTTTTTTTTGGTTGTGCTTTTTATAAAAATAATAAATGAACCTAAGAGGCTTTCCCCAAACTAGTTTCACCCTCCTCCCAGATCTGCTAGCCTGGAGGGCTTTGTCCCAAAAGTGATCCAAGAGATTTTTTTCTTTGTCCCCCTTCACTGTCGAAATCATGTTAATGAGGCCTAAAAACCACAAACCTGTCCAATAAGAGAGAAAATGTAAATTTGTGGCATTTCCAAACCTACGGTTTTCCTTTGGCGCAAATGCCATCACTATTGCATAAAACACAGTCACACCAAGGGTGCACTGTCTCTTCCTACAACATGTGTCTTCCTTCCACCCTTGAGAATCTTATAATCCTAACGCATGGCACAAGCACAATCCCACCTACATCAACATTGAATGTCTTGCTAGCTCTATCTGTGTCGTGCCAAAATCCCCTTGGCACACTTTGACTTAATGATGCATCCTTTAATGTTGTGCCCCATGGTGCACCAAAATGTTTTGTAACACGTTCCATGTCTACGCCATTGGTGCATTGTGCTTCCATGTAACACAAAAATTATTTTCTCCCAGTTTAAACCTTACACAATGACGCAGGTGCAAATCCTTCTACAACAACACTGATGTTATGTGTAATTTTCCTGCACCCTGCACCCTTTGGCATTGTTTTCTTCCTTACAACACTCTACATTAGTGTGACATAATTTATTTACCCTATATCCTGTAGTATAGCTGCGCCCTGCACCCAGAAGCATCTAAATTGCTAACTCCTCATTCTGTAAAGCCTTGATGGATAATCTAATAGCTAACATGGCTCTTATGTGTTGGACTTTGCTCCTTCTTACAGATCAGCAACTGAACTCAGATTCACATATGTCTACATCAATCAAAAGGTTAACCAAGTCAAAGGGTAAGGCCAAACTCACAGAGGAAGAAATGAAATACAAGTATCAAAGGGTCAGGATGCCAAAATGCCATGCGGAATGTGCCTTAGATATCAAAGATTCTGAGCTTGGCCATATAGACATGGAAGATTTTTGGGTTAGAACTAGAAGCGTCACAAGCAGTCCATGGATGGACAAACTAGTGGGCAGTGGTCTACACTTCACTGGAGGGATCCCTGTTAGCGTGGTGAATAATGAGTTCATGATGGAGGTGGCCCGCTACTATAACAAAGACACAAGGTGTGTCGAGAACAAGAAGGGCGAGGTTACAATCAACCTCACTGCCTAACACTTCGAGATCATGCTGGGTATCCCCCACCACTGGCACTTTTTGGCCGTAAGTCAGGAAGACTACATTAAGACATGGGAATAAAATGAAGACAAATGCATGCAGTTAATAAATGAGGTGTATCTAAAAAATAAGAAGGTAATAACCAAGTGGCCCCAGGTTATTCATCGCAGTGACTTTTCAGAGGAGCTGAGCAACACCATTACCTTCCTGAGCAGGGTTTTTGGGATTCCTGATGCCCATTACTTCCACAAGTGGATGCTCATGTATCTGGAAATAATGAACAAAAACGTGCCTGATCAACATTTTGAGTGGGTAGAAATCATCAGCAGCACCATCTCTGAGCAGCTCCAACAACTCACAACAACAGGGAGGTTCTACATGAACTCCTATGTGGTCTACGTTGTTACCTCTGAGAGAGATTATCTAGCACTGAGCCGATGTGGGGTATGGCCCTAGGTAAAAATATTTGAATATTATCCAGAATTAAGACTGGAAAATAGCATTCCACAGTTCACCAAGGTCAACGATGCCTTCTTCTACGACATCGTCTACCTTTTGAGGCCCAATATGACTCACGGTCGGATGACCAAGAGCATAGTAACTACAATGGAGAATTGGGGGGCGTTGTTTACGCAATTCCCCACTTTTACCTATCTTAGAGTAGCCAACTTCTTGGGGGAGCCCACCAAGTTACCAAGGTATGTAGGCCCTAAGTTGATCTTGTTGGAGCTATCCAGACATCTCATAACATATCACGAGAAGTTCCTGAAGAGAAAGAAGGGTGGAACTCCATTCCCCCTTACAGTGGGCAGATACACATGCACTTCTCACACCAAGGCCTGGGAAATGTTTGCAGAACTAGAGCTGCTCAACCTGAAGCACAATTTCTTGGCGAGGCTGACCTTTGATCCACAAAATTGCCTCCCAAAGGAAAAACTTGATCCGATCCATGTTCCACAGATTGAGGACATCTACATCGACCTGTATCATGAGATCGAACTCCGGAGGAAGGATCACTCCCGTCTATCCCTGGTAGAAATTATTCAATATGGCATGGCCATTGTTCTGAAAGGTTTCCAAATGACTGATCAAGAAGTTGATCAAATATATTTAGATACAGACGGGGACAACTGGTCATTCACCGAAATAGACAGAACAAGGGCACCTCAGACCATTGAGGAGAGGGTTAAAGGCACATTGCAGCACAAAGAACATTGGTGTAGGTATAACGGGCTCATCTACCTTGGGGTAGACTTCATCACATCTCCTTTGGGAAATGCACCTGATAGGCCAAAGCATTTTCCAAAGGGCAAAGGAAAATAAAAAGAGGGAGAATCAAAAGCTGCTCAAGAAGAAGCTCCTCGGAGCCCTCCCTCTGCCGCACAGGAACAGGTTGTAACCCTAGTATCTCCAGAGGAAGAAGCAGCAGAAAGTGTTCCAACGGGCACATCCACTTAGGATGTTTCCACTACTACAACCATTGAGGTTCCCACCGTCCCTTCTCCCGCTCCTCCTTCCCCTCCTCACGTTTCCCAAGCAACCATTCCTTTGGTTGTGTCTTCTCCCCCATCTCCTATTGTTCCCCTTTCCTCTTCTTCCATCTTCTCTTCCCTCACGGAGCTATCCCCTAGTATTTCTTCCCTCACTCTCAGCTCCCTTCCACCCCCACAGTTTCCTCTCCTCTAGTAACTCCTACCCCTGTGATCGTTGGAGGTTTGGCTTCTTTATCAATGCCACTGCCAAGCGTCTCAACCCATCTCCCCAAGTACACTTTAGTTGTTCCTTCTCCTTCCACCATTCCTTCTTCTCCCTTAAGTTCAGTATGGATCTCCCAACACCTGAGCTAGCACAAGAGGAAAGTCCCCATTGCACCTATGGACTTCTCTATCATCCCAACAAAAGGGGATAAGAATCAGAAGCCAATAACCCACTTCTCTCAGAGTGCATCAGGAGAAAGAGTAATGGAAATCACATATCCTGATCCCACAAAGGATAAAAAGGATCTGTGCCCTACAGATTATACAGTGACACAGGTCACAATGGGAACATCATCCAAGAGCCTTCAAGGAGAGGCCCTATCTGTGGTGGATGCCCTTTGCAAGAAGCTTAAAGAAGCAAAGGAAGAGAAGAGGCTATTAAAAGAGTAGAATAAAAATCTTCTCCACACCCTGTAGAAAATGGGCAGTGCACCTCCTACAACTGCCACTGAGACTCCTGAAGCCCTTAGTTAGGATAAGATAAATGAATATGCCAAGATTGGTGAACAAGGCATGGATGTATCTTCCTGGAGAGACAAAATCCTCAAAAATAGTGAGGAAGTAATCATCAAGTTCACTGAGTTATATCAGAATATTTGTCAGGTGAACAAGGAACTCCAGGCGATTGCAGGACATATCTCTGAAGAGTTGGACCATGCTAGGTTGCAACATGAGATATTTCAAAAGATGCTCGACTGCTCATTCAATGATTTAGTTAAATTTGGCATCTTCGATCACCCTAGAGCACCCAACAAAGTTCTTGATGCTTTGGACTACCGGGTCGATCAGATGGAATTTGTCCTGGAGAAGATTGACAAGGTCAAGGAGGAAGCCTTGGATGTAATGCATCAAATGGAGCAAATTGTCCTAAGAATGTCTCCAAGATTGCTCACTCCATCATTCACCTTAAGGAAGGAAGATGAAACCATTCAGCTCTTCAAAGAGATCATCTCGCAAGGGTTAGGGCCAGAAGCTACTTTTGACGCTGAATCCATCAACAACCTTCTGGCCTACCACGACTTTGTGGGATACCTGATGGAGGAAGGTAATGAATACTTCAAGCTCCCCAAAAAACTCAGAGATGAATGGGAGACTTTTGAATTCATCAGAGAGCACACCAAGGGTCGTGCACAGGATCAACTCCAATTGATGATCAGCAAATTCATGGAGTATCAGGCCCAATTCCACATTGTCTCTCCTGAGCATAAGCAGGATACTCCCTTCTAGCCACGAGATGATGATGAATAGCGTTCCTCCTCTTGGCTTTCTTTTTGTAATATTTAAAAGTATGTTGGCACAAATGATGACATCATCCATGTTGCACCATGGGATGTTGTTATCCACCAAGTTGCCCAAAGTCAACAGTTGACTTTTAGATATTTTCTAAATATTTTGTAATTAGTTGTTGGTTTGTTTTTGCCTTCTCTCTCCTTATCCTTCTATAAATACTTGAATATTTGTTGCATTCAAAGGGTGGACATTTTTTAGATGAAAAATAGAAGTGAGAAGAAAAGGCTTTGTACTTTTTAATAGAAGAAAATATTAATACAATATTGAGACTTTGTGCTGAATACCTGTGTTATGTATCAGACCTTTCTTATGTCAGATCTGTGCATTTATTTTGTTGGACCTATCTCTACTTTTTTGTCATTTTTTCATCAGTATTGCTTTTTTCATGTATGCAAGTAGGTTTGGCTCCATTTATTACCAATCCCAAAATATAAACCCTCTGACCTTTCTGCTTTGGAATTCATTTTTTTTCTCCCTTCGGACCCATCCTTTCTTCATCTTTCCATCCATTCCTTTCTTTTTGCAGTTGGAAACACCCCTACTGGGATGAGATCCCAAACCCTCGAAGGCAGAATATTGTGAGACTTATATAGATTCCTGCCGGTAGAATAGCAATAAACCAGTTTCACTTTGCTATCTCAAAGAGGGGCTACGCCTTGCACACTGTTGGCTCGTCTATCCATAGATCTGCTCTCACGAAAGATTTTCAGACCAATAGTTTTTGGTGACTCTACTGGGGATCGAAACAGATCTATGGTTGTGCTAACTAAGAAAATTGATAAAACTACAAGAAATCACTCCTATTTGCAAATCATAACTTTTTGCTTAAAATCCAAAATTTTTGCAAAAGTGCTCCAAACTGAAAATTTTCTTCAAAGATCCATAGATCTGGGCTAGTTAGAGATCTTTAGTTCACTGAGTTTTTACAAAACCCCGTATTTTCCATAGATCTAAGAATTTGACAGTTTTCAAAAATTTCAAAACCCTTGCAAAAAGTCAACTCTAAGATCTGAAAATTAGCTTGCTAAATTAGCCACTATTTTATCCTCGTTAATATTTGTCATTAAACCGCAATCAGTTTTCAAAAAGAGGGATAAATTTAAATATTCAAAAAGGTGCATGCTGCTGATTTTTGTCAAAAAAATCAGAAAATCAGCAAGTACAACCAAAAAGAGTTTTTTAATCTGCTCTAAAATATTGCAGATCTGAAAGATACACTGACGGGTGAACCATTTACTCATAGTAGGAGAGATCATGGAGAAGTTGATCCTACTTTTGATCTACTTAAAAGGCACAACTTTAGTATTACACCAGCACGCTTCTCGTCGCTAAGTTCAGTTGATCAGTAAGCAAAAAGTGTCTCACCTCCATGGAGGAATCATTTTTCATAGGGAGCATCCTCATCTCTTTGCAGTGCTTTGTTGTTCAGTGGAACCACGCTTCTGGCTTGCGTCCTTCTTCCAGATTTTCAAATAGCAGTACCATGAGGAAATGTTATGCGCCCTCTTGCTTTGCCACATTCTGTTCACGCGCTCCCTCATGGAAACTGAAAGAATTTCCCCAAATTTGATGGGAGTGGAAACCAAAGTATGGATTCACATATATCCACTTTCATCATGTCATGTAACATCTTAGATGTGACCCACGAAGATGTGTTGGTTCACCTCTTTCTAGAGACCCTGCAAGGACCCGTGGCAGAATGGTTCCAACATTTACTGGCCGGATCTATCACTAGTTAGGCCACATTACAAACTACATTTGAAGAAAGGTATAAGCCTTCAGAGGACATGTTCACATTACTTTCAAATATCACTCACCTGAAGAATGAAGCCAATGAAACCATGCTCAATTTCATCACCCATTTTAATTCACTAATCAACCGTGTCCACCTGCCATCCTGCCAATGCCAGAAAATCAGAAGTGTTTCTTCGTGAATGCCATGGGCTCGAAAGTAAGTTTCTTACTCTTACAAGAACAAGTCACTAGTCTGGTTCTTGCTCAAGCCACTGCCATTCAAATAGAAGATAACTTGCTCATATCTGGTGAATTAAAACGAGAACTGCCCAAGCCAAAAGTTTAAACTCCTTCTCAAGCCACTTCATCAGATCTGGAATTCTAGAAGATGGCGAAAAACTTGCTCTCGTTAAAGAAGCATTTAGCTCAAGCTTCTCCTAACACTTCATACCGGGATGTCCCACGAAGAAATTTCACTTCCAACAACATCCCCCAAAGGCCGCGTTTACCCACAACTGCTCCACGTTTGGCACTCGAGGCTCCTCTGGTCAATGCCCTAGTTGAGATTGAAGAAGAGGAGTAAAATTAAGAAGAACCTTCACCCCAAGATGAAGATGATCAAGATTTTGGTGAACCGACTGGTGACTCTATGATCGGGTATATGGAATTTGATGAGGAGGAATCTAATGAAGAAGAGGGTACCCAAGGATATGCAAGTAGGCAGTCATATGTTGTTTTCACCTGCTCTCAAGGAAAAGAGGTAGAAGTTGCTGCCAAGA
The DNA here is from genome assembly GCA_019776745.2 of Taxus chinensis. Lineage (NCBI taxonomy): Eukaryota > Viridiplantae > Streptophyta > Pinopsida > Cupressales > Taxaceae > Taxus > Taxus chinensis. The sequence goes on along the minus strand of CM034146.1, from coordinate 79,404,401 downwards.
TACAAAAAGAAAAGATCATGTCAAACACACCTCTAACCATTGCTAAAAGAGGTAATCCTCTTCCTGCTCAACCTCCTATTAATCCTTTTACGAAGAAATCTTTTCCTCCCATCTCTACTCCAAATCAGCCTTCTTCTATTCCCATAAAGACCGGTAATCCTACCCTACCATCGCAAAATGAGGGACTCATTCCTTTATCAACACAACCCTTGGCCGCATTCAACATAATTGATCATGCTAAAAATACCAAGATCCAAATGTCTAAAGCCGAGTATCTTCAGTCAAACCCCAAACAACTTGTAAAATTGAACGAATATATTCAAAGCCAACTTGTCGTAATTTCTCAAGTCTCCCCAAAAGGAATCCTTTCCACTCCTCGTGCATCTCGCATCAATATCACCTTGACTTCCGCGTCAGGTAAAATTGAACCTTTTTATCTATCTCTCCTAATCAATGGTCACAATCTAAGCAATTATATAATTGATTCGGGGGCTTCTGATAATGTCATGCCGACAAAAGTCACCCATGCTTTGGGCCTCACTCTTACCAAGCCTTTTGGTAGATGTTTCTCCTTGGAAACCAAACAGGTTCCGTTGATTGGTCAAATCAAAGACGCACAGTTCGCATTTGTGGCATTCCTAGAGAAAAGAGTAAAAATGACCATCCTCATTGCCGACATTCCAGCAGCATATGGAATTCTACTAGGAGGAAGCTTTTGTAGTGAAGTAGGTGGAGAGATTCATATGGATTGGTCTAAGGCCAGAATCCCCGTCAAAGGTGTAATGCAAACATTGGAGCTTGAATCATAAAAGAAGTACTCGGTCACCAATTCTGATGACCCTAAAGCCCAAATTCTCTTCGAATCATCAGGGATGGGGAATTATTTATTATCTACTGAGTCTGACAAAATGGACGCTTTCATCCAGGAGAAGGATCTTAACAAGATATGGACACTGCAGTTTGATGGTAGTTATGTAACTAGTAGATGCGGTGCTAGAGCTGTGTTAATATCCCCTTAGGAGGAGATTTTTCCTCTCTCTTTCAAGTTGCAGTTTTTCAACACAAATAATACTGTTGAGTATGAATCTTTGCTACTTGGCATGCAAGCTACAAAAGAAAGGTGAATCAAGAACCTAAAAGTGCAAGGCGATGCTGAGTTGGTCATGAATTAAGTAAAAAGGATATACCAAGTAAAAAATGGAAGGCTCAGGCATTACCGTAACGCGGTATGAGACATCATTGAGGAGTTTGACACTTTTTCAATTAAATCCATTCTGATAGCTCAGAACGATATGGCAAATTCATTGGTTGTCTCAGCGTCCCTCATGCTCCCTCACCCATGATTGAAGACTGAAACATATACCATTAAGGTAGTCTTCCGCCCAAGTGTGCCAAATAATTCTCAGCACTGGCAGGTATTCAATGATGACAATCAATTTATTACCTTTTTGGAGAAGGTGGAAAATTTCAGTGAGCTTCATTTTGAAGGATCTACTTCTGCATGCCATGAATCTGTCATTGGTCAAGCAAACGAATCAAAAGGGGGTGACAACATATGCCAGCTCAAAGGAAATAAAATCCCAAAAGGTTTGGTCTCTCTGGAACGTTTGTTCGATAGACATGATCATTTTGTCAGGAAGAAAAGGCAAGATAATCCTAACTCCTCTCCAGAAACCGAGTCAAACAATCTAGGTACTGTGGAGCATCTGCATTTTGTAAACATCAGGAGGTGTTGCACGCCCTAAGAAAAGTGGAAGTTTGTCAAATTGCTGAAGAAATATATGGATGTATTGGCATGGTCTTATGCCAATCTAAAGTCAAGGACGTCTAGCATGACATCCTGTTGAAAGAAGATGTCAAACCCTTTCGCCAAAAATAGAGGCACTATAATCCTAAGATCTCAGGTACCATCCAGGCTGAAATATAGAAGATACTGGATGCAAGGATCATTTTTCCTATCCATCACAGTACCTGGGTTGCAAACATTATGCCAGTATGCAAGAAAAATGGTGAGATACACATATGCATAGATTTTCACAACCTAAATTAGGCATCCTTGAAGGATAATTACCCACTTCCCATAATGGATCAGGTTCTGTAGGTAGTAACTGGTTCTGAAATGTTGTCCATGCTTGATGGTTTTTCAGACTATAATCAGATTAAAGTCTCACCTGAAGACCAATTCAAAATAGCATTCACTTCCCCCTGGGGCACATTCACCTATAGCAGAATGCCTTTTGGTTTGACCAACACTGGTGCCACCTTTCAGCGGGAAATAGACTTCACGTTCAAAGGTATGATGGGAAAGCTTATCGTAGTTTATTTAGATGATTTAACTGTGTTCTCTAAATAGTGAAGTGATCATTGTGATCATTTGGAGCAAGTATTGATTAGATGCTGAGAACACGGGATCTCCCTGAATCTGAAAAAGTCTGTTTTCGGGGTCACTGAAGGAAATTTACTAGGGCATGTTGTAAGCAAAGAGGGTACAAAGATAGATGCTAAAAGGGTTAGGGCTATTCAGATCCTTACTTTACCCACAAGAAAGACTAGCGTTCACTCTTTCTTCAGAAAATTGAATTTTCTCAGGCGCTTCATTCCTGACTTTGCTTAAAAGACTCGCCACATATTAAATATGATGAAAGGGTCACAAACTTTCTGGTGGAGCAAAGAAGGAAAGACGTCATTCGACGATATAAAATCCTCCATCGCACATGCACCAGTCCTGGTATGTCCCGATTTTTCCAAATATTTTATCATGTACAGTTATGCATCTGATCATGCTATATCGGCCATCTTAATGCAAAAGAATTCTGAAGATGTTGAATCTCCAATTGCGTTCATGAGCTCTCCCCTCAAGCCTCATGAGTTGAAGATGTCTCAGTTGGAAAAGCACACCTTCACCGTTGTCAAAGCAGTTAATAACTTCCAGTATTTCATCTTGAACTCTCATACAAAAGTGTTGGTTCCTGACACAGCAGTCAAGTCAATCTTAACTCAACAAGAGTTAGGGAGCTTGAGAGGGAATTGGATTACAAAGGTCCAAGAGTATGACCTAGATATAAAACCAACCAAGCTGGTAAGAGGCAAGGGCCTATGTCAGCTTATGGCTGAAAACAAATATTCAGAAGACCTTACAGAAAAAGACGATTGCATTAATGGGACACAAGGCCAGTTGGAGAAAGCTGATTCTCTACCCATGGTTCTATTTTTTGCAACTAGCGATGAGTGGTATTCCAATATCTCCTTCTTTCTCACTTACAGTGAGTGCCCAGCTCATCTAACTTCAAAGGAGAAGCATACTATAAAGCTCAGAGCAGCTAGATATGTCATCTAGAATGAGGGTCTATAAAAGCGTGGGATTGATGGCATCTTCCTGTGATGCGTTGACAAGCCGTAGCAGGTAAAGTTACTTGAGAGTTTTCATGATTCAGCCCGCGGTGGTCATTTTTCTTCTTTCATGACAGCACACAAGATCATCCGAGCCAGGTACTATTGGCCAACGCTATTTCAAGATACAGCCACCTGGGTAGCAAAATGTGAGCTCTGCCAACAGTTTGTTGGAAAACCAAAATTGGCTTCTTTTCCCCTCAGGCCGATCATTATCAATGAACCATTCAAGCAATGGGGAATTGACTTTATTGGAGCACTACATCCACAATCAAGTTCCAGACATTGCTATGTCCTAACGGCAATAGCTTACTTCACCAAATGGGTGGAGGCCATACCTATTAAGAATACCACTTCTAAAGTTGTTTGCAACTTCATCAAGGAAAATATCATCATGAGATTTGGCATTCCAAAAAATATCATTGCTGATAATGCTTCCAACTTCTCCTCACGGGAAGTTATCAGTTTTTGCTATGAATACAGGATAACCTTGGCCGACGCCTCGGATTATTACCCCCAGGGAAATGGTCAGGTAGAATCCAATAATAAAAACTTAGTGACCATTATACGGAAGCTAGTTGATGAGAATCAGTGGTCGTGGCACAAGTCATTGTATGACACTTTGTGGGCAAACCGAATTACTCCCAAGAGGTCTCTTCTTCCTCCAATGAAGAACATGGAAGATTTAAATCTCCTAAATTTGATTCCAAAGAGCTACTATAAAGTGTAGGCTACTGAAAATAAATTCTCTCCTTCATGACAATAGGCTCATGTGCTTAGAAGGTGGATTATGAAGGAGAAAACAATGTGATTTCAACTAGTTCCTCTCCATCAAAAAAGTCCTCCAAATCTGATAGATAAACTGCCTCCTTGTTGTCCTACTACAAATGCTCAATCTCTTCCATGGTGTTCTTTCGATCTGCAACTTGATCACCATGGTTATCTTCATTCTCAAAGATGGAGTTTAAAAGATCAAACTCTTCTTCAACGTTGGAGCTTGAAGAGAATGAAGTAGAAGGAAGAACTGAAGGTTCTTCTATAGTCTGTTTTGTGTTCAAAGCTTTTGGATCTGCACTTTTCTCCTCCATAGCTGGAATGTACTCCTCTTCTCTTGGATTTGGAGCATCTTCTCCTTCCTCTATTACTTGAAGACAATATTTCTCTTGAATGACCTCTTCCTCTAGCATGAAGTTTGAAAAATCAAACTTTTCAATATGTTGTTCTAGAGGACTAATTTGGACTACAAGATCTCTTTTAGAGTTTTCCTCTTCCATGGCTGATTGTGCAACTTCTGTTGGATCAGCATCTTCTTCCAGCAGAGTGCCAACATGGACACTACACTCTTAGCAACTTTATGACTACTCTTCTTGCTTCTCTGCTGCTATAAAATCAACCTTGGCCACCACTTGTTCTTCAACTTTTACCTCCTTTTTAGGCTTAACCATCAAGGGGATATTTGTTATCCTAAATTTGACAGCCAAGCTTACCAAACTTCTGATTTTTTCTTCTTTGTTTGGTTCTTCTTTTTGTTGTTCTCCTTGACTAGCTTTTTGATTGTTTTCTTCCCAACATGGATTTGGGAAAGCAAGAGGAGGGATGGGTTGGGTTTCAACCGGTTTTGCAATTATTTTTGGTGGAGGGGAAGGTGGAAATTCTTGTTTGTTTGGAAGGGATGACTATTTGGAAGGGAAAAGGACAGAAGAATTGAGATGAGGTGGAAGACTAGGGAATGGAGAAATGAAATCAACACTTGGGGCAGCATGGTCTGGATTTGGAATTTGGCATTCAAAATGAGATGGTGTTTCTTGAGGAATGGAAAGAGAAAAAATAGATGATGATGTAGAGCTTACCCATCGACAAGTTTGCTCAGCACCAAATTCATAGGCCCCTATCTCTACTATCCATTGTGCAAGTTGGGGCAGCATATCCACCTTGAATTCCAGCTTCTCCTTAGGGCTAAAGTGTCTTGGAAAAGGGCCATCCCATGGACAAGGTGCCCTGTAAACAATTCTGAAAGCCTCCATTTGAGTTGTAGCTCTTGACTGCACCATTTTTACCTCCATTGTTTGGATCTTCTCTAGCAGACCAGCATCTTGCATTTAACTTCTATTATTGCATGCATACCCTTTCTCTTGATATGTTTCATAACAAAACTGATTTTGGTATTGCTCATATGGGTAATCATGATGGTTTTGAATTTGTTCAAAATGTTGATTTGAAGGAGTTGTAAAACATGTTGGAGGTGGAATGTACTGCTACTATTGTAGATGTGAATTACATGAGGGAAATGAAGTCATGATTGCATAACCTCATGGAATGGAAAAGAGTGAAAGGGATGGAAAGAAGAATGAATGAAAAATGAAAGAAAATGAATGGAAAGAAGGTCTGCAACTTCAGAGATGGGTTTTTGACTAGATGGAGTCACTAGATGTCTTTGCAATATCCTCCAAAGGCTGAAATATTCATAGGAACACACCAACCTACAAAATATGAAGTGGAAGACCTCTAAGGTCCCACCAGGCATGAAAAAACTATTAGTGGTGCATGGTGTTATCAGATTTGTTGTTTTTTGCATGAGACAATAAGATAAGATGAAATATCTAACCCCGGTGTCCCACCAGGCTTTCCAAAACTGTTAGTACAAATTCACAACACCCCCAAATGAGTTATGTATCTACTTTTCTAAGGAAAATTCATTTGGTGTGATTTCACAACATTGAGCTTTCCCGAAGTGTGTGACCTTTGCAAATGGGGAAAGCTCTCCAGAGAAGGTTGGTTCCTCTTCCTAAACTACCTACCACAAGCTATTCCAGTGTAGGCAAGCTAATCTAATCCTAATCTAACTTCCAAGGAGACATGGAGAGAAATAAAACTAGAAAAAATAGAGCCTACACTAAAACGGTGATACACCAGAGAAGGAAAGTGTTGATTATCTATCAAAACTGTCATGGAACAAGAAGAGGTGAGCAATGGAAAGGATGGACAAGTGTATCATAGACCAAAGATGGATTTCACACATAAAATGTTCTAAAAATCCATAAACACAACTCCAAAACCTGTAATGAATATCCAAACATGTAAACATACCTTGTAATGAAGACAGGTAAGGAAAACAACAAAGAAAACAAGCCAAGGATGGACAAATGCATCACAAAAACACGTTTTTTATTGCTCAGAATTTACACAGCGCATCATTTCATGGGTAAGAGGCAAAAACACCATTACAGAGTAGGGGAGGAGGTTTAAACTCTATTTTCAACCCTAGGGAAGAAAAGAAGGGAGAGGTAGAGAAGAATGATGAACAACCTTTTACAAATGAGCCAAAACTAGCTTTTTATCGCTCGAACATAATGAAGGAAATGAGAAAATGCGGGAAAATCGATTTGACATCTCCAACCACCGAAAAAATTCATTAAAACAGTAAGGGAACCCTTATAAATCCATTTTTCGATGCATTCAGCCATGCTAGAGAAGAAATGGATGCCATACTTCATCAATTTTGGTGGTTGGGGGTCAGTTCTGCAATTTTCTCCGTGCCAGAGACATTTTCCCATTTTTTCCTATAAAACTCCATCAAAATTTAAAATTTAAGTTTCCACCATGTAGAGGATTCCAACATATTTCCATTGATACCAAAATCATGAAAATCTACGCTCTGGATTGAAAGATATGGCCCTCTGGAGATTTAGGGAAAAACTGGTAAAAAACATAGTCAAAATTGGGGTCGGCGGGGTCAAACTTTAAATTTTTCCCTTTTGGAAAAATTTCTTGAAAATCTTTGTGGCCCCTCAAGTGCACATGACACATGGCACCTTCTAGATGATCCGCGGATTCAAAATAATCATTTTTCCCCTTTTCATGAAATTGGAAAATTTTCCAAAAATCCTCTGCGGCCCTGTTGCTCCAAGACACGTGGCATCTTCTAATTTGCTGTGGAGATGTGGTTCTGATTTTTCCTTTTGTGTTTTTACAACTTTGGAAAAATTTCCAAAATCCTCCCGACGCCTTAATCCCTACCGACAAATGGACACATGGCATCTTGATTGGTTTCTGGCCTCAACAATTTATTTTCCTCTGCTGGCTTTCGGGTCAAATTTTTCCTTTGAGTTTTTTGCCTAAAAGGGCTAAGTGCCAACAATTTTCCCATTGGCTCGCCAGTGCACTCCCTTCCCCTTCGCGAGCTTGCGAGAAAGCTTATGAATTTGCACCTTTTAGAAAAAAGGGCTAAGTGTCAAGTTTTTCTCCTCACCTCCGCTAATCTGCCAATTTTCCTTGGAAAATTTTCTTCCTTACCTCCACGGGCCCGCCCAGGGAAAAATTCCCCTCCAAACTCCATCGAGCCGTAACTCAAAAAATACAAGGAGTTAGGAGGACTTCTTTACCTTTCTAGAAAGGGGAAGAAAAATCCTATCTTATGAAGCCATATCTAGAAAATTTTGAGTCCCTAAAGCATGCAAAAAAATCATTTTAAGTACCAACAAAGGAAAGGAGGAGGAGTTAGCCAAAAATAAGCATGGGCTTATTTTGGATAACAGGTACAGCCTGCATGGAATGGATCCATGGGTGACCTAGGAGCATATTATATGGAAGATCTAGATCAAGGATGTGGAAATTCATATTATGATTTTTGGTTCGTACTTCCATAGGTAATACAATGGTTCTAAATGATTCCCACTCAGCATTATCATAAGTCGTGATTGTGATCGCATGAGAATCTAGCTTTACTTTTGTATGTCTTAGTTATCTGATGAGATTCAAGGTATAAATATTTAGACCCAACCCATTATCCACAAGCACTATTTTAATCTTTTGTGAGTAACAAATACCTCAATGTATAGGGGTAAGTTATGCATGTGATTATTGAGTGGGACTTCACTCTGGTCAAAGGAGACACAATAATTTTGGGAAAGATTAGAAATCACAGCTTGAAGGTGTGAAGGATTGACGTCCATTGACACTCCTGACCCTTGAAGGGTCTTATAAATAATATATGTATATGAGCTTGATATTTTGAGAAGGTCTAAGATTAAAATCTTAGCCAGAGTGTTCTAAAGTTGATCTACTAAATCATATTGGCTTTTCTAAGGGGTAAAACTAAGAGGTTCTAGGATCACTAGGTGAGCACGTCATTTTCCCATGGCACAATCAATGCTAATGATGTTTATTATATTTATTTCTTCATTGGATGAATGAATACAACCTATAAGCAAATAAAAGGGGTTGTTAGCGGGAGTATATACATAATTGGTAGCTCTATAGTCATTAGATGACTGACCTAGATCCAGATTCTTCGTTCCTTGTTTATTATGATTAGGAGAGGGTTGTTTGAGGATTCCCATTTTTCCACTAGGCCCTTTTCCTAATTCAGGTGAATCCAATTCAATCTTCCCATCCTCTATGAGATCTTGAATAAAGTGTCTTAGTTTTAAACTCTTGTCTTTTTTGTACCCCTTGACAGGATCATGAGGATCACCCTTAAAAACTTTTAAACTCTTGCTTATAGGTTGTATTCATTCATCCAATGAAGAAATAAATATAATAAACATCATTAGCAAGCCATATAAAAACTTTTATCATGATCATGAGGATCACCCTTGCCTTTATATTTATCAAATTTTGGGCATTCAAAATTTTTTGGAAATGGTGTTAGAAACATGTCTCTTTCAAAAGGATAAGGACATAGCTCCTCATATTGATATTTCTTACTATGTCCTACATTACTTTCTTAAAGAGTTGAAAGAATATTTTTCATTGATTGTAACTCTTGCATAAAGAGTTACTCTTTCGTAGGAGAGGATGGTCTAAGCACTCTATTTTTCTTGAAGGCTTAATCTTCAGGGTGTTCAGTATAAATTTCACTAACCTTAGTCCTAGGTTTTTCGTAACGTGTACCCTTTCCTGTGTTCTTACAGAAGAAGTTAAGCTCACTAGCTTTTGGCTAAGGGTTTGTATTTGGATTTGTATGATTCTTCATTTTGAGGATCCTCTTCTTTTTCATTTTTGGGGATGAGATAACTCCTCATTTTCACATTCTACCCTAACTCGGCAATGCATTTTAAGGGGCGGCGGTTGAGAACCACCTCTTTATCTTGATGTTTCACCTTCCATATGGGTACCGAAGGTAGAAGCATGTCTTCCTTCAATGCTATCATCCATGGGAGGTCTTGGTGTTTCTTCTTCCTTCCTATTTTTATCTTGGTGAGGGGATTCTTGTTCTTATGGTATTGTGGCACCTAGCTCTATAACTTGTGTAACCACTCAATCTCTATTTCAGAATAGGAATTCATCCAATTGAGAGATATCAACGGTGTCAATATCTTTAAATAAATCACTTTTTTCTCCACTATGATCAACTAACTCGTTTATTTCCTTTACTTCAGAGAATAGGGGACCTAAATTATGTCTCGGAAAATGGTTTACCTCATGCCTCTTAGATTCCATTGTTATGATATGGATTGTCGTAAGTTTTTTTACAAAAGGTTTCTTATAATGTACTCAAGGTTATAAAAAATCTTGGTGTATTGTGTAAAAAATTTTCCCTATGGTTTCAAAGTATGCAAATAAATGGACCAAAATAATAAGGAATCAATCAAGTCATATGAAAAAATCATGAAATTTTCCAGTAAACCAATCAATCAATCAAGAAAATACATTATATGTTAGTGTTTTTAGAGATAGTTCGACATTATATGATCAACACAATGTTAATACGTAAGTCAAGTGTGAAATGAACAAGGCGTAAGTATTAGCAAGGGGTTGATGTGACCTCTAATCAAAGGATACTTATGACAAATCTAAAGTCAAGCAAGACTTGAACCCTAAAACAAATGGAGTTTACATATGTTAGTCACCCGACAATACTACTAAAACTGCTACCCAAGCTTTGCGAGAAAGCGAGGTATTAGTGTCACACTAGTATCAAGATGATGCAAACAAGGTAATCAACACTCTTTCAAGATAGAGGTAATGTTTGAAATAAAAAAACATCAAAGTATGCTAAGGATTTTCTAAGACGTGGGTAGTGTAATGTCATAATATGGACACTTAGATTACGTTTACTGGAAATGAGATCTAAGTATTGTAATTTGGCGAGGCGATGTGAAAAACGTAAAAATTATAAGGAGGATAAATGATGATTCAATCCTAACTACGATGATAATTTTTCTCAATATTGTTTTGAGATAAGGGGCCTACTAGAATATGAGTATGTATACCATTCACACTTTCAAAACTTACATTTCGGCATTGTAACCTAGTCATGCAAGTAGACTACAAAAGTGATGTACATGATTATTCTAGCGGTATCTGCGCATTTTGTTCTCTCTTGTACCAAAATGGAAAACAAGATAGCAAAGGTGTACATCAAGTGAGGATGAAACAAATTAAGCATAACTTCGGCAGAGTTTCACCTTGTCTTAAGATAAGTGGAAAACTAAGATAAAGTAACATGTCATAGGTCCCATGATGAATAACACTTAGTTTTAACTTAAGTGGACTCTCGCCTTGTTCAAATAACAAGTTTTTGACTCCAAACAAGTTTTCTTTTCATGAGAGCTCTATAAAACATGATGGCTTGATAAGGAAAAGTGGGCTCCAAGACAATATGGCTTCCTAGGTAGCTCTCTCAACTAGGTGTCACAAAATACCTCTGCGATCTTGATTTTCCAAGAAAGTCACACTGACTAGTCTTGGAGTATCTCGGCTTTATTTTACCCCCTTTGACACAATGAGCATAAAAAATGTAATCAGTTGTGTTTTCACTGGGTTACAATGGAGATAGTTTTGACTCTAACTCACAAATGTATAACTAGTCAAATGGGTAAGTGGAGCACTTCCTGTTTCGTCCACAAGGTTCCCTCTTGCATGGACTACTTTGGGGTTCCTAGGAACATATCTTTTATTGTAGCTTAAGACATATTCCAAAGAGAATTTTTCTATTTTAAATAAAATGGGTTTACCCTTATCCGAACCTACAAATCAATTGTTTTGAATATGGTGTGTTTTTTATCTTTTGAGCTTAATTTGGTTTTTATCGCACACCGTTTAGCAACCTACAAGAAATTAGTTAGAATTCATGTAGAATTTGCTTCTTTTGTAAGTGATATTTGGTCCTACACACCAATATTAGTAGTTCAAGGCATCATAAAAAGAAGATTTTGAACGTTGTTTTTTATTCCCAAGATCATCCTAAGACATAAAGGAAGAGCAAGCGCAATGAACAAACTCACTAGCTCTAGAAAACAATAAAAAATGCCTATAAACCAAATGCCTGATTTTTTTCCTTTTTATCCAAATTTGAATTGTTGTTTTAAAAATCAATAGAAAGCTATTGAACTATTTTTGGTTCCCAAGATCACCTAGAAGGTGTGAGGGAAGAGAATGAAAGAGGGATTCGCAAGAATTGATGTCGAAAACAATGCACCACAATGAAGTTACGCTCCGATGGTAATGTCAAGCTCCAATGCAATAAGCAAGAAGATTAGAAACAATGGAGAGAATATGCAAATAAGAAAATAGGTCTTCTCATGCTCATAGATCAAAAAAAGGAAGTACAAATAGGGGTGTTGTGTAACCCCCATGCCTAAACAAGGAAAGAATATCAATGACACCACTAATGCATATGATGTGACTGATGCATATGATGCCACTAAAGGAGGAGTTACAATTCCAAATAAGGAATGTAACTCCTATGATACACTGACACAAATGACAATGATAGATTCTATGACAAAATCTGACACTTGTCATTTGACTTCCTAAGACCTATGACTCTCGCAAGGCGAGATGACTCACCAGGTGATGTGGACGATGACTAGGCATGTCACACACACCAACACCCCCCTTCATCAAAGCTGAGGAAGAGGTCATGGTAAGCTAGAACAGAAAAGAAGACTCCCCTAGACAACTAAGAAAGATGTGTCAATGGGGCCCGGTAACTAAAGGCCTGATAAGGTGCCCATATACAAACAACATCTTTCTGGAAAGAAGAAGAGGAGAAGGAGGACTATATAGCCCAAAGAAGATGGGTGGCTGCAGTAGACCTCACCCTAAGAAGAGATTGACAAGTGAAGAAACTTCACCTCAGTGAAGGGCTTGGTGAATATGTCTGCAACCTGATCAGCTGTCTGAACATACTGTATGTCAATGATGTTTTCATGTATCAGCTCCCATATGAAGTGCATGTGAATCTCAATGTGCTTTGTCCATTGATGCTGAACTAGATTTCTATAAATTGAGATAGTGCTCATGTTTTCATAGTAGATAATGGTAGGCAGCCGAAAGTGGATGCCAAACTCTATCAAGATACCCTGTAACCAAACAACTTTGGTGGCAGTGTTAACTGCTCCTCTATACTCTTCTTCTGTCAATGATATGGCAATGGCATTCTACTTCTTGCTGGACTAACTGACAGGACCTGAACCAAGAGTGAAACTATATCCTGAGGTAGACTTCTGATGATCTAGATCACCGGCCCAATCTGAGTCTGTAAATCCAACCAAGTCAATCTCAGTCCCTCCTAAGTAATGAATACCATCTATGTGAGTGCCACGAACATAGTGAAGGATCCACTTTGCTGCTTTTAAATGCAGCTCATGAGGCTCCTGCATAAATCTAGACATGATCCTGATAACATACGAAAGATCTGGCCGAGTGTGAGTAAGGTAGATCAAGCTCCCCACCAACTACTGATAAAGGGTACCGTCAACCAAGGGGGAAGAGCAATCAGAAACCAACTTGACCCCAGAAAGAAAAGGAGTAGGTGAGGACTTGCAATCAGACATGTGAAACCAAGCAAGCAAATCAAGAGAGTACTTAGGCTGTGAGATCATAATTCCTGAGTCAGATTGTGAAATCTGGATCCCAAGAAAGTAATGAAGCAATCCTAAGTCAGACATGGAGAAATTTTTGGCCAAGGATATCTTCACAGAATCAATGATAGAGGAAGAGCTACCCGTGATCAACAAGTCATCAACATAGAGAACAAGAATAAGCATGGAGTCATCCTGTCGCAGAATATACACATTTGGGTCAAAGTGACACCGAGTGAACCCTGATGTAAGTAAAAAGGAGTCCATCTTGGCATACCAAGCCTGAGGGGCTTGTTTAAGGCCATAGAGAGACTTCTTTAACTTGCAAACAAGGGATGGATCATGGACATAACCCAGAGGTTGTTCCATATAGATCTCTTCCTCTAGGTCCCCATGAAGGAAGGAACTCTTAACATCCATCTGGTGGAATTCCCATCTGTTAGTGGCAGCGATGGCGAGGGTTAGTTTAATGGAAGTCATCTTCACAACTGAGAAAAGGTTTCCAAGTAATCAACCCCAGCTACCTACGGAGAAACCCTTAGCTACAAGTCACACTTTATACTTCTCAACTTCTCCATTGGCTCCATAATTTGTTTGATATATCCACCTACACTGAATGAATTTTCTTCCTTTTCAGAAGAGGAGTAAGATCCCAAGTGTCATTATTTATGAGTGAGGAATACTCCTCATCCATAGCATAATCCCACTCAGGAATCCCAGAAGCTTCCTAGAAAGATGGTGGATTAGAAGAAGAGGTGAAGGAGTGGGGTCAAATGAAACTCGAGCGAGTACATCTCTCATCTGAAGGATCTCCAACTAAATCTCCAGCACTCTGTAAATTTTTCCTAGCCCAAAGAGGTCCCGAAGGTTCAAGCTCAGATTTAGAAGATTCTTCACTCAAGTGAGAAGGGACATAGTCCTCATCATCACTACTATCAGAATTAGAAGACTTAGAAGTTTGAGGATCGGGAGGAGCAGGGAGAGGAGGAACTCACTCAACAACATCATCATCTGACGAGTCAAAATCTGAATCAGTGGGAAAAAGAACCTCAGTGGAAGTCAAAGTCAAGGATGAATCATCAAACTTCACACTCCTCTCAATATAGAGCTCATGGGTAGTAGGTTTCAACAATCGATATCCCTTCATGCCATCAGGATACCTGATAAAGATACAAGGTTTGGATTGTGGATCCAATGCCTTGCATTTCTTCTTGGGAATCCAAGCCATAGCCTTGGATCTGAAGACTCGAAAGTGCTCAACATTAGGATTGTGTCCAAACCAGGCTTCAAAGGGTGTCATCCCTCTTACTGCCTTGTGTGGAACATGATTCTGAATGTAACAAGCACAATTCACTACTTCAGCCCAATACTATGGAGGAAGGGACTTCGAGTGAACCATACAAGTAGCCATCTCCTTTAGAGTTTGGTTCTTTCTTTCTGCAACTCCATTTTGGGAAGGGTTGTAAGCAATTGTACGCTGCAAAGCAATCCCCTTAGAAGTGTAGAAATCCTCAAACCTATTGCTCACATACTCACCTCCATTGTCAGTTTGAAGAACCTTGATAGACCATTCCACTTGTTTCTCAGCAAGAGCCTTAAAGTTTTGAAAATTCTCAAAGACTTCAGACTTAAGCTTAAGAAAATATACCCAAGTATAACATGAAAATTCATCAATGAAGGTTAGTATATATAGAGCTCTAGTGAAAGAAGGAGATGGAAAGGGGCCAGAAACATCACTATGAACAAGATCCAAGGGACGAGTAGCTCTCCAGGATTTTCCCTTATCAATTTTTTTTTCAGGGTGCTTTCTGAGGGTGTAACCCTCACAAATACCTTTAGAAAACTTAACTCAGGGTAACCCATTGACCATTTCGTTTTGGCTCAATTGTTCAAGGTAACGATAATTTAGATGCCCAAAATGCTCATGCCATAGCTTGCTATTCTCATTTGCATGAGTGAGAAAGGCATTGGGCATGTCAAATCAGAAGAGAAGTGGGAAAAGGTATACAACCATGAACGGTGATCTGCCTTTCCCTCAGCCACAATGCAGTTAGAGTTAAGCTCATGAATGATCACCGAGTTAGGACCAAATTCCACTCGCATTCCTTCACCAAGGTGGGTGATTTGGTAAACTGATAGGAGATTGGTAGAGAGATTGGGAACACTCAACACTTGGTTAAATGTTCCACCTTCTATCTCTACCGATCCACTACCAGAAACTGACACATGAGTGTCATCACCCAACGTGATTTGGGACATGCCACATGGTTCAATGCTAGAGAATTCAACCTCTAATGAAGCCATGTGGTGCAGGAACTCAAATCAATAATCCAAGTTGATGATGGAGCTGATCTAGCTATGAGGGTGTGACCTTTCTTCTTTTCATTTTTAGACTCCTTTGCTTTAGAAGACTCGCCCTTCTAAGCATTTTGTTTAACAGATTGAGGAACACTTATTTTATTTTTCTCAAGAAAATGAGTTAAGTGATCAATTTATTTCCAAAAACAATGATGCTCATCATGGCCATATTTCTTACAATAGGAGCATTTAAACTTTTCCTTCTTCGCTTTAGGCTCAGAAGTTGAAGTGTTAGTGTTGGGCTTAGCTGGGGGTTGGTTGGTCTTGGTTTCTTTCTTAGGTTGGTCCTTTGTTTCTTTCTTCTTTTCATTTTTCTTGCCCTTATTCACCACAAGGGCATGTGACTTGGATTTTAGAGTCCCCATTTGAATGAGTTTGTCCTGTTCTTGAATGAGTTGGGACAAAAAACTGTCAAAGGAGGGCATTTTCCAAGCACTACCCAAGGCCGCTTTCGTGGCATGGAAAGTTGAAATGAAGATAGAGTATTCAGGACCTAACTTAGAAAGAATCGACAAGATCAATTGAGAGTCTTTCTTTTCCACTTTACATTCCTTTAGAAGTAATCTAGTGTGGACAAACTTTGAGAAGAAGGCCTGTAGGTTTTCAAAGTCACTAGGATTTAACCCTAGTAGTTCATTCTCCAACTCATGTGCTCTCATGTCATCTTGCTTCCCAAACATATCGTCGAGTTTTTTCCACACTTTATCAAGTGTTGAGGAAGTTTTGATGTGGAAGAGCAAGTCGGGAGAGATGGACATACAGAGAAGACCTAAGGCTTCATCACAACGGTTGAACCACTTAGATTTTTTGGGTTCATCATTAGGTTCGGTCTCTAACCCCATGGCGACACGGTATAACCCTTTACTTCACAAAACCAATATAATTTTAGATTTCCATTCAAAGAAGTTAAAAGGTGTGAGCACTGGTACTTTAGAGATATCCATAATGAAGAGATAGAACCAAAGGATGCAGAAGGAAGGAGAGAGAAAATAAACAACCACCCCAGAACAATATCACACCCCCCCCGAGTTTGGCACTTTATAGTTTAGTGCATTGATTAAAATCAGATGCAACTGTGTGCCGAGAACCAGTCTGTCACTCACCTTGCAATCAGCGTAATAACGTGCAATAGTGGAGACAACAATCAAGGTTTGTTGGGCGCAGTAGATCGACACCGCAAGCAAGCACAAGAACAAGAGAAAACAAGAAGGGGAAGAGAGGGATTTGTGAGAAACAACACCTCGCATCGCATGAAAGAATCCCTTTGTTGTAAGACTATGGCGGACGCGCTCACAAGTCCATAAGCAATAAAAGGGGTAGAATAAGTCTTGAAATTAGTTGAATTAAGCAATACAAAGACACCCCCCATAATGCAACACTTTATAAAATAGTGTGTTTACAAAACTGATAATCCCATCAACTAGAGTGCGAAAAAACATGCAACTTTGACTAAAGAAGTGCTCAAAACCGAGCAACGAGTCAAAAGTTATAGCAAAAAATAATTCCCACAACTGATGGAAAAATGCTAATAAGCCTGCAAATGGATTAAAAAAGTGCCCTAAATGCATGCAAAGGGTGTCGTATGTATGCTCATTAGAAATGTCATGGAATTTTAGATAGGTTTTATTTTGACTGTGAGGGGGGATTAGCCTCCTGCCAACCCCGGACCTCACCCTCCATCTTCGACACTCGAAGGAAGGATTAATAAAACAAGTAAAAAGATATCCAAAAAAATTTACAATGCCAATTAAATAAATGTTACACCTTTAAAATATTTTAAAATGTGATTTGATTTACCAATAATCAATTCTAAAAAATGGTATTGAGGACTAGTTGGGCCACGGTTGACCGAGCTGAGGCTATGCAAATGTAAGCACCATGTCAAAGTGAGAATGTGTTCAGTGGAGCTGGGAGCCCTGAGACCAATGTCAAGGCTAACTGTCATAGAAGGGGTAACAATTTGTGCTGGGAGATGATAGAAGTTGATAGTTTGACTGAGAACCATGTACAAGATGTAACACACCAAGATTAACTAATGGGAGATTAGGGTACGCAGAAATGGCTAGGGCAAACCTGTAGTGAGAGAAAAAATTGTTGAGCTCAGACCAAACCATCCACATGGAAATGAACCGGTAGTGGCCAAGAAAATACCACCATAGAGTACATAGAGAAAACACTGGGTAGAGACTGAGAATGAACCAGGTCAAATGGAATGAACCAATGGCAATGGTAGTCTAATGCAAAAAACCCAGGAGAGAAGAATGAGTGAAAACCGTGGATGAACAATGCAAGCTTCGAAAGGAATAGCGTAGGTTCGATGCTGAATTATGAGCCTACTGCAAGAAAACCGTTCAAGTTTGAAAGATCCAAAACCTAATCGATGTTTAGAGCGAAACGAGTTAAGTTCCTAGATTCATGGATGAAGCATAGTGCAAGGAAGCACAAAACCAAAGGAGAGCAAAAAAGACTGAGATGACGGATTCCACTGGTAAGAAAAACACAGGCCACAAGCCCATTCAAGCAAGGATCAAGGCACAATGTAAAAGTGTGACAATCTAGTGAAAGTGCATCCAAGTAGGAGTATAATGGGTTGTTGACCCAAAGTTATGCAAAAACACGGATCTATAACCTCTGAAATGTAGCCTCAGACTATAATAGACCCGAAAAAAAAAACACTCATGCAAAGCTGGAACACCCAAATAACCTGAACGCACGAACCACAAACCCAGCAACCATGATGAAGCAAACCGACCAAATACCTCAAACTTGCAAATGTTGAAACCTCAATATGAGGTGAGTAATACAATTCCAAAATAATAATCGAAAAAACTTGCACAAGGAAATAAGAAGAAACCAGAAGTAATAAGCAACTTGATAAATGAAGAGTGCACGTTTTATTGAAACTAGCTCTGATACCATGAAAGAGGGATTCATGAGAACCGATGTCAAAAACAATGCACCACAACAAAGTTGCACTCCGATGGTAACATCAAGCTCCAACGCAATAAGAAAGATTCGAACAATGGAAAGAATATGCAAATAAGAAAACAGGTCTGCTCATCCTCATAGATCAAAAAAAAGAAGTACAAATAGGGGTGTTGTGTAACCCCCATGCCTAAACAAGGAAAGAATATCAATGATGCCACTGACACATATGACATGATTGACGCATATGACGCCACTAAAGGAGGAGTTACAATTCCAAATAAGGAATGTAACTCCTATGACACATTGACACAAATGACAATGACAGATTCTATGACAAAATCTAACACTTGTCATTTGACTTCCTAAGACCTATGACTCTCACAAGGTGAGATGACTCACTAGGTGATGTGGATGATGACTAGGCATGTCACACACACCAACAAAGAATACACTATCCAAACCTTACAAAGTAAAAATGTAACATTCATCCAATTTGACTAAGGAAACCAACACAAAATGAACTCCAAAATATCTTGCAAACCACTAATTAGCCCCACAAAGATTCTGTAAAGTGTTAGAATCCCATAGGAAAAAACTTTACAAATTTTAAGAATTGTTTATCATTACATTGTGAATTATGATCCCACCTGCATTCCATTCAAGACATGTGTACACACCAAACAACATATGTGTGAGTTTTATGACACCTGCGCGCCTCTATCAAAAAAATGGTCAGCAATAACATATGTGTGGGCTGAGAGGCACATGCACACTTATTTTAATAACTTCACATGTTTGTAAGCATATACACGTGTCTACAGGAAAACCAAATAACATAGAGGGAATTTTAGCATATGTGTGTCTTGAGAGATGTATGTGCATGGATTATAGCGTATACACACCTTTCTTGATGTATACGCACATTTCTAGAATTTTAGTACAAAGGGTCAAAATTACAAGCTAGCACATGCACGGGCAGAGAAACATGTGTGCATGCTTGGGAATGTTTGTGCACCTAAGGAAAAAAGTGCACATGGGTTTTAATGTGTACGTGCCCCTTTATAATACCTACACGCTTTCCTAGAACAACACCATGTAGGCCGGAAAAATAAATTCTAAACTTGCCAATAGGTTAGAAATTTTCTTATTTAAATCAATTTCTAGCATAAACCCATTAATAATGCATGTAAAAGGGAGATTAAACACCTATAAGGTTAGTACATTTCTTGGAAAAAACTATTTAACCTTCAAAATGCATAAAAAATGGTTAGAACAATGATATAAATGAAAAAACTTAAAATCAACTTCTAAGGACTATGGAGTAAGTCCCACCAGGTATGCCAAATGTATTCATGTAAAGGTTAGCAAGCTTAAGAAATGAAACTAGAACACCTAAGAAGTTTCAAAGCTTAACTAAACTAACAAGAATCATCAAGATAAGAGTTTAAAGAGAGTTACTTCTTTAAAAATGCATATAACTTTGAAAAAACATCAAACTAACATGTCTAAGTTACTCTCTACTCTTTGAATGCTAATAAAACATGAACCTATGAAGATCCTAGCAATCACAACCTCGGTAATTGTTTGATATGGTTCTCAAGCTTTCAAGAATGAAGTCTCACCATTAATGGTTTTAAGGCCATATGGTTCTCCCCATATTACTCAAAACTTGAGTTGAAGATGCAATGGTGAAGATAATAGCTCAATACAAATGAAGAAATACTCAAATCATAATTGCTTATAATTTATGTTAGAGGAGAGAAAATTTTATTAGAAATGATGAAGAGGAGGGTTCTATTTATAGGTTTCCAATTCCAAGAATGGAATGATCTTGGTGCATGTGGGAAAAAAGGTAAGTCCAAAAAGCATTTTTAGCAAGTCAAAGCAAGATTTGACTAGGTTTAGATGCTAATTAATCTTTTAGGATTAATTAGGGATAGCAAGTAGGCTTAGGAATATTTATGGGAGCATTCAGAGGAATTTTTGATAGATTTTAGATCCGTTGGAAGTGAGAGTTAGCAAATGAGAAGGTTTATTGGTCAACTACACGGTAGGAGGCTTAATCAACACATAGTGGTCAATTAAGAGGAAGTGAGGGAAAAAAGAGCCTAATTGATAAAGTTTCGTCAATTTGCAAGGAATAGAATAATTACTGCAATGTTGGTCATAATATTGCTTTGATCAAAGTATAGGTGTCTATTTCACCTTTTTCTTAGATTGTTTCTTTGGAGTGTCGACAAAACAAATAGGGTAACGAGCGTAGGAGGAATACCTGTTCAAATGTTAGTTGATGGGTTGTTGCGCGTGTATGACTTCCGAATCCACAGCTAATCATGAGAGCTTCCTTTTGGCTAGGAGGAACTACCTGTAATGCAAAGCAAGACCACCAGAAGGAATTAAACAATATGGGCAGTGAACTGCCTAGCGTATGCTAGATCTGGAAGTGTGATACTTCCTAGATGGCTATCAGTCCACTATTTTAAACAATTTAATGTTGTAAACAAAGTAAATCCTATTGTAATTTGAAATGATTTAGGTATCTCACTTAAAACATAATAAGAAATAGATCTAATCTAATAGGCTAAGCTAGAATAGAATCCAAAGGTCAAATGATTGGTTCTGGGTTCTACAGGTTTGACAGAGGTCTCAGGTAGATCACAGGTGGATGAGGGTGAGATGAAATTAAGTGGGTAGGTCTCTGTTCTGGGCTGTGTGGGAAAATACAGAGACCGATGTCAGTCAGGGGTAACCGACAGCGGTCAGGTGTGACCGGTGCCGGTTACTATGAAATCTGGAAATGTCACAGAACAAGCTTTAGGTCTCCTTTGTGATTGCACAAAGGACTTTGGTTGGTCAAGATGAGGTATTGGGTGACTGGGGTAGGCTTTGGTGAGGTTTTAATGGGTATATGGAGGTGGAAATGTTGGAGAAGGTCAATAGGTGGCTAGGTAAACAATAGATGATAAAATGATGATGAAATGAAATAAACCAGAGAAGTATGACATTATACTTACTTGGATTCTGGTCCTGGATGCCTGTGAGTGAGGGATGGAGGTGCTGATGAGAGGTTTGAAGGTTGCAAGTGATCACCAACTAAAGGAAAGCTTCTACATGGGTTGCATGTGCATTCCTCTTTGCTTGGTTAGATCAGATCATGGCTGTGATGGCTATGCAGGAAAAGATGTTTGGTCTCCTTCCTTGCATGTGTGGTCTCACTGGAATTCTCTCTCTAAATATGTGTTATCTCTCTGAGATGTGATAATTCTCACCAACCTTTTCTCTTTTGACTTCCAACTTTCCAACCTTGAGAAATAAGGTTGTTTTGGGGTTAAAATGGTAACCGACGGCGGTTCCGGCTTAACCGGTGATGGTTAGGGGTAACCGGCATCGGTCAAGGTGGGATTTCCTAGGTTTACTAAACTAGGGAGATCCTCTTGATTTCCTTGGATCTCATGTCATTAACCCATGGATTAGACTGGGAGCTTCTTGTGAGCATGCGGAATGTGGTTAGAGGGAATGTAGGCATTGATTTTTAGGGTTTGGGTAAGTCTTAGTTAGTTATGGCAACTTACTAAGAATAGGTCTTAGGTTGAGTTGGCTTGGTGAGGTGTCTAAGTGAACTGTATGTGTGGATATTATTTAAAATAAGATATTTAAATAATAAATATAGTGAGGATAATGCATTAATTAAATTAATGAAATTAATATTAGTGGGGTGAAAGGGGTCATGGCTAGGTGAATGTGATGAAGGGTGCTTATTTGTCGAGGGACCAAAGGGGAGTGTGACCTAATTTTAGTGTCTACATTTTGCCCCTTTTTGTTGTGTAGCTTGTATTGGTAAGCGACGCTAACAAAAATAAGATGTGGTTGCCCCATGTGTGGGTGAAGGTGATCCCCCTCAAACTAGGAACTAATGAGGCAGAAGGGAGGATCAGTGAGTGGTTTGATAAAAGGTAAATGGGAGGAAGAGGCAGGTGGGCACAAGGGAGAAAGGGTTAAAGGTCTTTTTGGGAAATCTAGGTAATGGGTCTGGGTCAAAGGTAGCAACAATCAAATGTACGCACATGAATAAACTACAGCACACTACCGGGTTGAAGAGTAGGAAAACTC
This sequence comes from Taxus chinensis, assembly GCA_019776745.2. Classification (NCBI taxonomy): domain Eukaryota; kingdom Viridiplantae; phylum Streptophyta; class Pinopsida; order Cupressales; family Taxaceae; genus Taxus; species Taxus chinensis. The sequence goes on along the minus strand of CM034146.1, from coordinate 79,381,806 downwards.
TACATCGTCTAAGGTTGATAGGTTTATCCAAACAAGGTTGAAGTGAATCCGGTATCCAAGGTATAGGATATGGTTAGGAAACACAACATAGGTTAGGTGCAAGGAACATTTAGGTATGTTCCAGTACACCAAAGGTAGGGTCAGGATAAACGGTCACAGAAATAGGCTAGGTAAGGTCATCAGATCAATCAACATAGGTAATAGTGCCCTCAAAAGGTATAACATGAACACATGAGGTCAAAGGTCACTAGCAATGGTCCAGGTCCAAATATCTAGGTCAATAGGTACAGGTAAAGGCCAAGTTAGGGGTAAAATAGTGATGGAGGTCCCCAAAGGAGGAAAAATGGAGGTAGTCTAAGTGAGGAGGCCATAGAAAGGGAAGCTAAATGGATTGGGTAAAGGATTAGGGTGAGGGGTGGGGTAAAGGATCAAGGTAAAGGGTGGGCGTAAAAGGGGCATAGCACTGAGGGCAAAGGGTAGTGAGGAGATGACCAATTCGGTGATCAGAGAGATGCCCTGACAGGGGTAGGTAAAACTGATTATGGTGAGGTATACTGCAGACCAGCCAGAGGGTAACTGATGTCGGTTAGGTCGGGTTTGGTATAATCGCTACGCATATATTGTATTATTCATGGGTAGGCCTAAATGTGCAGATGGAGGACGATGGAGAAAAGATGTGGTCAGGGGAGATGGTTAGTGTGGCAGTGTGATTACAGGCTCAGGTGGTAAGTTTACAGGGCCAGTTAGCCACAGGGTGAGGCATAGATTGGGGCCTTACAAGCCCAAATAGGGGCAGGGGGTACCACCACAGGCACCGGGAGCAGGTCCCATTTCATGGTAGGCCATGCAGGTTGCTTATAGGTATAGGGGCTGAGACCTATGGGACCACCATAGACCGTGCCTGTATCCAAGTTACAGGATGCCCTAAATGAGGTGAGATACTATCAGGACCAACTTATGGCAGTCGGGATAGATTTCATATCCTATACCGAGTACAGGGCACAACAGGATTCTAGTGAGAGGACAAGATCCCACACTCATAGTGTGGAGAGCACAGGAGGTCAACAAGCTCCGAGGCCCATCAGGGAGAGGCCACCAGTGCATGGCAGACCAGCTCTAGGTGAGGTGCCAGCAGGGACACATAGGAGGTCTGAGGGTACAGGTGACACAGAGATGGAGGACATCCAGACGAGATGCCTGATATGCAGTCACCTAATTTTTGATGTATATTAGTTATTTTTGATATATATGTCGGCATGCATGCTCGAAGATAGTTACCTATTTTTTATCACATACCGGCCTGCGTGCCGAAGACAGTGAGGATGTATGAGTGATTTGTATATTTTGAGCATATACCGGCCTGCATGCCGAAGAGATTTTGTATTGATTCATTCTTTTTTGTATATATGAGACCGGCCTGCATGCCGATGACATTTTGTATTGTATATTGGCCTGCGTGCCGACATTTTTTTAGATGATGGACATGATGAGATGGGCATGTATATTGAGATACACATTTGATTGATTTATATGATGAGATACATGGTATTTTGTGATTTGTTGATGTGTTTATGAGATATTGGTTTATGGCTTGTGTTAGATGAGATATGGATTTGTTACTTTGATGTGGATGGAAATTAGGTGAGTTAGGCATGATGGAGTCAGGTCAGTTTAGGTTGTTTAGGCATGGTTGAGTTAGTTATTAGGCAGGTTCTGGTTAGGCATGGTTGAGTCAGGTTTGGTTAGGCATGGTTGAGTCAGGTTATAGGCATGGATCGAGTTAGGTTGGTTAGGCATGGTTGAGTCAGGTTGATTAGGCATGGATATATTGAAAGTAGGTGAAGTTGTGATTCATTATTATTTTTATTTTTATTTTTTGCAATGAATGATACTATGGGTCATATGTGAGATGTGGTATAATCCATACATAGTGATGATAGAGAATTGGTAGGCGTAATAAATGTATAAAATATGTAGCAAATTGTTATGTATGTGACTTAATTTCCAATTTTGTATATAAAAGGGGAACTAAGTGAAATGTGATGTAAATGGTGAGTTAGGCATGGTTGATGAATTGTTTAGGGTAGAGAATGGCCGAGCTAACCTCCAAGGGCCCCATGCCCTTGGAAGTGCTACCTACATAGTCCTAGTGAAAAGGGACCTCAGGCCGATGTAGTTCTCCCATAAGCTAGGGAAGAAAATGAGAAGGTGTGAAAATGAGTCGGTAGGTGTTTGGGCATGTTGTGGGTTTAGGTTTGTTAGGTGTGGGTAGATTATAGGTTGATAGGTGAAAGATTGTGGTGAAAGAAGGAGATTACCCCAAAAGTAAGTGTCGAGGACCAAGTCTTGTATAAGGTAATCAAAATGTAAACAAAGATGGTTAAAAGATAAAAGGGGGCAATAAAGCCACCTGATTGGGTAGGATCATACCGAGTAGATCATACCTTGGAGGAGGTGATGAACATAAGACCCTAAAGACATTGCATGATTGACATGTTCTACGATGAAAAGTAGTCACATGATCACCAAATGTCTAAGTTCCAAGAAGTCCCTTGAGGCAGTAGGAAATGAGAGTGGGCATGGTTCAAGAAGGGTGAAGAGGTAGTTAATTTTTAATTTTTATATGGTATGAGATAGCAGGGCCTTTAGGCAAGAGGTCCTAGGTCACAATGGGCAAGTCCATGACTAAAAAGGTTTTTTTTTTGACTTATAGTTGAGATAGACTGATTGATGCGGGAAGTCTATATGGGAAAAATTAAAATCCTTGAGGTCTTCATGAAGTTGATCGATGCGGGAAGCTTCGGTCGCTCTCTCTCTTTTTTTTAAGAGCTTTACATAGTTGTCCTTTGAGGGAGCAGTCTATTTATAGCAGCAATTGGTTGAGAGGAAGATGTCCTTTTGAGGGAGTCATCTTTTTATTAGAAGTTTGACTCAAGGAGTTTGGTCCCATTGTGAGGTCTTTGCAGTCATGGACAAGACCAAGGTGAAAGATAGGACTCTTGTTCAAAAGGTCAAGGTGAAACGACCATGGGATCTCATCTAAAGGTAGATGAAAAGTATCCATGAGAATCATGTTATGTGCAGCACCGTGGTACACATATTCAAGGGAAGATAACAAGTGACAGGTACTCACATGATTCTGGTTTAATCGTTAGGGAGGTGTATGGAGTGGGTAGCGCTCAAGGGACAAGCCTGGAGAGAGACAAAGGGTGAGGTAGGACAACGAGTCAACAATAGAATGGTCGAAGATGCAAGGTGTTTAGGGGATCAGGCTCAGGTTTACCATCGAGAGAAGATAAATGATAAGCACCTGATCCATAGGTATGAGTCACGATGTATGGTCCAAGCCAATTAGGAGAAAATTTTCCCCATTTACTTTTTTCTGCTTTGGTTATGTGTTGATTTTCTTTCAGGACAAGGTCACCGACTTGGAAGGTTCATTCATGAACATGTTTTCATAGGCACGTTTGATACGTTGTTGGTAAACTTGAAGGTGATCCAGAGCATTAAGATGACATTCGTCTAATAACTCTAGCTGTGATAAATGGTCCTGATGAAAGTCATCATTAGTGAGCATGTCATGGAGAGAAATACAGAGTGAGGGGATCTAGACTTTGAGAGGTAGAACAACCTCTGTACCGTAGACCAGAGAAAAGGGTGTGGCCATAGTGGAAGTGTGAATACTAGTGCGGTATGCCCACAGGGAAAAAGGAATGTGCATATGCCAATCCTTCCCAGTATCGTCAACCACTTTCATGAGAATTTTGTTGAGGGTTTTGTTAGTGGATTTGGCTTGGCCATTGGTTTGTGGGTAGTAGGGTGATGAGAAACTAAGCTGAATGCCAAAGGCATCACAAAGTTTTTTGCAATGTTTTGTTTTTGAATTGTTTTCCATTGTCAGTGATGAGGCGATGAGGAACACCAAAGTGACAAATGATGTGGTGGTTAATGAACTCACATATTTTCTTGGCTTTCATGGAAATGAGTGGGATGGCTTCTACCCATTTTGTGTAGTATTCGGTAGCAGTGATGATCCATTGATGGCATTGGGAAGAATGAGGATTGATTTCTCCGACAAGATCCAAACCCCATTGAGAGAAGGGCCAAAGGTCACGAGTGACCTGTAAGGCATGACTGGGTGTATGATGAAGATTGGAATGTTGTTGGCATTTTACACAATGTTTGACGTAGTCACAACAATCATGGTTAAGGGTCGGCCAGTAATAGCCTAGGTGAAGAATACGCTTAGCAACAGCAAGGCCACTAAAGTGACCTCCACATATGCCATCATGAACCTCCTTAATGGTATAAGGAATTTCAGAACTTGTGAGGCATCGTAAGAGAATACCATCAAAGCCACACTTATAGAGGAGTCCTCCCAGGATAACGTAATGAGAGACCTTTTTAAGGAAGGCACGTTGTCCGTTACAGGTGAGATCAGGAGGTAAGATGGAGAGAGAAAGGTAGTCAGAGTATTGTTTATACCAAAGGTCACTCAGGTCAGGGGTATTGGTTCTGATCGAGTAAACATCGTGAGGTAAATAAGAAGGTGAATGGAGGCATTGTACAGTGACAAATATTTTGGAATCAGTGGGTGAAGCGGGTATTTGGGAAGCTAAGCAGGCCATGGTATCTACAAATTTGTTGGTGGAACATGGGATGGTTTGAAGGGTGTAATGATCAAAGGTGGTCAAAAGTATGTCTACATGATGTTTATACTTTTGAAGTATCTCATTATGACATTGGTACATACCATTGACTTGGTTTACGACCAATTGAGAATCACCAAAGATGTTGATTGATTTGACATCTAGGGCATAGGTGGCTTGGAGACCTAGTACGAGTGCTTCGTATTCGGAAATATTGTTGGTGCATTCAAAATCTAGTTTGAAAGACAAAGGCATGGGTTCTCCATCAAGAGGAATGAGGATAATACCAGCCCCACCCCCACGCTGACACTTGGAACCATAAAAAAAGAGTGTCATTTGATAAGGAGGTTCGTCCAGGGAAAGGGTAGCAATCGACTCATCTGGAAAGTCAAAATTAGAGGGTTGATCCCTAGGAAATAGGTGCGTCGGCCAATTGGTCGGTGATAGCTTGGCCCTTGATGGACTTTTGATGAATGAATTCGAGGTCAAGATCAGCTAAAAGCATAAGCCATCATGTGGCATGCTGATTTTGATAAGGTTTGGCATACATGAAGTGTAAGGGGTCGGTGTTGGTCACAACATAGGTTTTGTGGTTGAGTAGGTAATGAAGGAGTTTGGTGGCAACAAAAAATAAGGCTAAGAAAGTTTTTTGGGATGGGTGTATCAGGTTTCATAGTCCAAAAGAGTACAGCTGATATAATAAACCACCTGCTCCCTGTGTTGTTCATCGTGATGAGCGAGCATGGCTCCCAAGGAGTGATCAGTAGCGGATATGTATAGATAAAAAGGTTGATCATCTTTAGGTGGGATAAGTATGGGTGGTTGGAGAAGGTATTGTTTTAAGGCCTCAAAAGATTTGTGACAGTCATCATCCCATTTAAAGGAGATATCCTTCTTGAGCAGATGATGAAATGGTTGGTACCGATCTTGATAATTGTGAAATGAAATGGTGAATAGACTGCAACTTACCTTGCAGGCTATGGAGTTGTTTAAGGTTAGTGGGTGGAGGCATTTCTAGAATGGCCTTGACTTTAGCAGGGTCAACTTCTATACCATAGAGGGAAATGATAAATCCCAGGAGCTTTCCTGAGAGAACCGTGAAGATGCACTTCTTAGGCTGAAGGTGGATGTAATATTTAATGAGGCGGTCAAAGATGGTTTTGAGGATGGCAAGGTGCTCAGAGTGACGTTTAGATTTGGCCAAGAGATCATCCACGTAATCTTCCAATATGCGATGCATGATGTCATGGAAGATGTAAGTCATAGCCTACTGATATGTGGCACCAACATTTTTAAGGCCAAAAGGCATGACTCGATAGCAGAAGGTCCCCCACGGGGTGATGAATGAGGTTTTGTGTTGATCTTCTGGGGCAAGCAAAATTTGGTTATAACCCAAGAAGCCATCCATGAGTGATAGCATCTCATGACCAGTGGTGAGGTCAACCAACTGATCAATACCAGGTAAGGGAAAGTCATCTTTCGGGCAGGCTAGGTTGAGGTCACAGAAGTCCATGCAAATGCGGAGTCCCCCTGTTGCTTTAGTAATAGGGACAATGTTAGAAATCCAATGAGGATAATCAATGGGTAAGATGAAGGAAATGGAAAGAAGGCACTAAAGTTCTTCTTTGACGAGAAGAGCAATACAAGGGTGCATTTTCCTCAGCTTTTGTTTGATGGGTTTGGCATCAGGAACGGTTACGATATTGTGGACCACTATGGTGGGGTCAATACCAGGCATGTCTGCATAAGACCAAGAAAGTCATGGTTATGATCTCTGAGAAAAGAAGTGATGGCTTCCTGTTCAGTAGCATCTAAAGATTGTCTGATCTTTAGGATGTGTGGGTCATCTTGAGTATGAATGTTGATCTCGATAGTCGATTCATTCAACATGGTTTGCATCTCAGAGGGTAACGACTGATGAATATATGAGTCTTCTGCACCAAGGTAGGTGAGTATGGATTCATCATCCTGACATTGAATGACGTTAATTGTAGGTGTGTCGTCATCGATCATTTCAGGATACAGGAAGGGAAGAGTGGAAGGGGCCTCGCCCTCGTGTTGATAAGTCAGAGGCCCCAAGGAAATGGTGTTTATGAAAAAAAAAGTTAGGAGGGATAGATTCAGGATCCATCAACTCCATCGGTGAAGGTGGTGATGAAGGTGGAGCGGGTGAAGAAGGTGGAGAAGGGCTAGTGTCCTTAATGAGTTCAATGCGGGCCTGTTTGGTAGGTGGTTCAGGGGAAGCCAATACCACTACGGTCATTATGTTTGTGGGTGGTACATGGAATAATGGTATGGTGGCCTTGCTCATAAAATCCAAAACCAAAACCCTTCCATGCACATTGGTGCAGGAAGGTGTGGGCGAAACGGTGATTGGTAAGTGATTGGAAGTCAGTGGAAAATGGGTGGGTTTGTGATGGTGGTTCAGGTGTGTAAGTGGTTGTATCAAGTCCCCCATAGGTGAGACTAGTACGAAGGTGGGGAGGACCATAAAGGAGACGTTCTCCTATACAGTGATCATAGTGAGGGTGTTGGTGAAGGCTTCCATACTCTTGTGGAGTAAGAAATGTGTTGACACTATATAGGCGGTACTCCCCCAGAGTGAGGCATTGAAAAACACCTTCCAAGGGATCAGTGGTTGGTATGTAGGTAGCTGGTATGGATAATGTGTCAGAGGTCGATGTGGAGGTGGGGTTAATGGATTGGGAAGCTGATGGGTCAGCCATGGAGGTTATGGCAGTGGTAGGAATGGAGGAGGTATGTGTGGTAGAAGTAGCATCTGTACTGGTAGGTGGAGGTGTAGGTGAAGTGGTAGTGGTCACGGAGGTAGATGGCTTGATAGGTATGAGCACATCATTAGGTCGGTAAAGCATGTTGCATGTTTTAAAAGGTGATGGGTCAGCTGGAATGGTATAGGTGTGTCCTTCATGTTCAAACTTTACACAATGATGCAAAGTGGAAGGAACGCAACCCATGACATGGATCCAGGGTCTACCAAGCAACAGGTTATATTGGAATTCCCCCTCCAAAATGTAAAACAATTCGGGAACAGTGTGGGGGCCCATGCAAATGTGGAGGATGATGGTGCCTAGTGTAGAGGTGATAGCATCATTGAATGAACGCAACATGACCGGGTGTTTATGCATGCAATTGTTAGGTATGTGCATTTGAGTGAATGCATGGGATGAAATGATGTTAATGCTAGTGCCCCCATCAATCATCACACGGCGTACCCATATGTCATCGATGTGGACAGAGATGAAGAGGGCTGGGTCTGGGTCATCATTTTGGTGTGGCATGATCTCTTCCTCTGAGAAGCTAAGGGAGGCCACTTGGTGAACAAGGTGGGGTGAAGATGAAGGTGGTAATTTGGTGAGAGAGGCTACATGATGGGGTGTGATAATGGAGGCTACGAGTGTAGGGTCATTAGGTAAAACCTCAATTGATTGAAGAACCTCCATGAGAGCTTGACAATGGGATTCTGAGGTTTGGATGAGGTCATATAAGGACATTTTGAGGGGTGATTGGTGTAATTGTTTGAGCATGGTGTGATGTGTGATGCCATTAGAAATGGGGTACGTGGGGCCGTGGATAGTTATTTTAGGTATGGGTGCAGATGGTATGTTGGGTATAGGATTGGTTGGTGGGTCAGTTGCCTTTTCTTTGCCCTTGTCCTTCTGAGCACATGTAGTGATGTGTATCATGTTGATCTGAGGGGAGTTGGAAAATGGAGAAGGTGTAGGGTGAGTGGTATAATGACATGACGGGAAAAAACCTACTGGAGGAGAAAAACCCTTGTGAGGTCAGTTGGGCACAACGACATTTGGGTGGTGGCGTGGCAAGTTCTCTGATGTGAACCATGTTAATTTCAAATCTTGGGGATGGCTCTAGGAGAGGTGAGGGTGGAGGTTGTGGTCATTGAGTGGGCAGTGTGGGAATGGGTGTTGGTGAAGCAGGATCCTCGTCGAGAAGGTCATCATCGTCAAAGTTGGTTTCTGGTGGACACAATTGGATAAGGATGGTTTTCAAGGCCTTGCAGTTCTCCACATCGTGTCCTGGCACATGATGGTATGCAAAAATTTTAGTATCGTCAAACCCTTTTGGCTTGGGTTTGAGGGGGTCGTAAGGTCTGAGTGGCGGTAATGTGATGACAGAGGTCTCTAGGAGGTTGGTTAAAATTTTGGCATAAGACCCTGCTAGTGGATCACAATGGGAAGTAAATGTGGGTTTGGGTGTAGGTGTAGGTGATTGTTGAGGAATGGTCTTTAGAAGAGGAGGGGGTTGAGCCATGGGTTTGGGTGTTGGTGTGGTTTTAGGTGTCGGTCGTGTTTGTTTAGGTATGGGTATAGTAGATGGATGGGTAGGAGGGTGTGTGGTCATTTTGACTACCTTATTGTGGGGTAGTGGAGTTTTGTTTTTGGGTTGCACCTTCTTGGGTAAAGGTGATGTGGGTGTATGAGGTCTAGAAGGAAAATCTGATGGAGGAAGAGGGTGAGTTACCCACGAGGATAATTGGGGTGCTATGAAGGTAGATGACGTGGGTCGTGCTTGAGGTGCGCGAGACAGTGACTGAAGTGTAGTGGGTAGTGAAGCAATAGCTGAGGGTATCAGAGGTATGGGTGGTAAAGAGGCTACAGGTGTAGGTGTAAGTCGAGTTGGGCATCTGGGTAGGTCAGAGGTTTGTGAGGAAGGAATGGGCTGTTGTGTTTTTGGTTTATTGATGGGTGGAGGTTTCTTGACCATGTGGGGAAGCTGAGATCCTAAGACGGATGGGACAGGTGCAGGTGTGATTGGGGCAGTGGGGATATGAGTTCTATGGGTTTGGTGCTTCTATTTGGGTGTCAGAGTAGGTATGGTGTTGACTTTGGAGGATGTAGCTAAATCCAGTTTGATAGGTGGATGAGTAAGGCTGGTGGTCGGGGTGACCCCTAAAGTGGTAATGGGTTTAGTCAAAGAAAATGTTGTAGGTATGGGTTTGGGTTTAGGTGTAGGTTGAGTTATGGGTAAGGGTGTGGTTTGAGCTATAACAGGTGTCATGGAAGGGGTTGTGATAGAGGTGATTGTGTTTGGTTTGATTGGTCGAAATGTTTTTGGGTAGATTGTGGAGGTATCAGCAAGGGATCTCTGCATCTATGTTGAGACAGGGAGTAAAAGGTGCCCCCATAGTAGAGCCCTATCCACATAATCTAAGTGATCAGCCAAACATGAGAACGGAATGTCTGTAGGTGGAGTTGGTGAGGACCTAATGGCAATTCCCATAAAATGTGTCTTAGAGATGGGGAATTGGCTAGCTTCAGCTTCCGTGGGTAAGAGAGCTGAAAGTAGGTCTGTAGGATTTTGGGTGGCTGATGGAGAATGCTCACCAAGGGGTAAAGGTATCTCAACTGGGTCTATGATAGGTGGTGGAGATGATGGGTGCTCCTCTATGGGTGGAGGAGGTAACGGGTGCTCCTCTATGGGTGGAGGAGGTACTATAGCTAAAGGCTCTCTAAGTGGTGAAGCCAGGGGTGAGATGGTCTCAATGTTAGTGAAAGATTCCTCCGTAGGTGATGAAGGAGATGAAAGGTGTTCCTCTATTGGTGAAGGAACAGGGGAGGTTGGTTCCGACATGGAAGGAGGATTTCAGGCTAGGATCTCCTCTATGGAAGGAATATGGGGTAATTGGGAGGTGACAGGTGCATCATTAAAGATAGCGTGAACCTCGCGGGTATGGGTATCGTGAGTGGAGGTCTCACCGGTTTGATCAGATGAAGGGGCATGGTTAGGAAATGGTTTCTTGAAGATATGTAGGTTTTGGTTGGTAGGTGCATTAGGATTATCCATGGTTAACTCACCTTTCTCGAGCATTTCTTGGACAATATTTTTGAAAGTGATGCAGTTGCGTCACTATGACCCTTTACTCGATGATAATTACAGAAATCATGTTCTTTATACCATGTGGGCATGGGGTGAGTAGGGTCAAAACCAGTGTGTGGTTTTATGGGTGGAAGAGTGATGGCTCCGGCTTTGATAAGCTTTTCTAAGACAGAAGAGTAAGGCTCCCCAATTGGGGTATATTTCCACTGCTCTCATCTGAATTGAAAAGTCTGGACAGGTGAGAGATTAGATGAGGGGGTAGCCTGATTTGACGGATGAGCTGGGCCAGCCTTGAGTACCACTGCATTAGCGGTGCCCTTAGCTTTTGAATAATTGGTTTGTGGTTTGGAAGAAGAAGAGGTATCATTCGACTTGAATGCCGAATTCTTATTGCGTAATTGGATTTTCTTCTCTTCGATGGCCCGAATCTCTAACTTTCGTGCCATAGTGAATGCTTCATCGAATGTTTGGAAGGTTTGGACCTACAAGGTTAGTGAGATATGCCTGGCACAAGCCCATGTGAAGAGCTCGATGATTTCTGTTTGTGGCAGTTGGAAGGTAAGTTGGTTGATCAGGCTGCGCCAGCGAGTGACAAAATATGTGATAGATTCATCCTCATACTGACGTGTGGAATATAGATCGGTCATGGTAACCTTCTTGATGATATTGATAGAGAAATGATCCAAGAAGGCTTGGGCTACCTGATTGAATGAGAATATAGAGTGTTTAGGTAACCCACTATACCAATCTAATGCAGGTCTAGTGAGGGACATGGGAAAGGTTCTCAAGAGCAAGGCATCATCATGAGTGATCAGATAACACCCATGTTTGAACGACCGCAAATGCTTGTTGTGGGTCTTCTTTGCTATTGAAATGATTGAATTTAGGCATTTCCCAATGCATGAGGTATGAATGGATAGGAATGGATGGGTGAATGGGCTCGTTGCAAATCTCGTCATAGGTGAGAGTGTTGTGGGAGCCAGAAACCGATGCCTCCAATGTCTGCATCTTGTCCAACATCAATTTAATTAGGTCGTTGGTGGGTTGTGATGATTGGATGCCTCCTATAGCATGAGAAGGTTGGTTTTGGGCATATAATAGGGGTGACACTCCAGTGTATGGGGCTGCCATGTAGGTTGATTGGAGAAGAAGGAAGTGAAATAGGGGGTACGTACCCAGAGTGAATAATGGATGAAATGGGAGGTTGTTGATAGTATGTATATGGGGGTGGAAGGGTCATGGTAACCCTAGTGGCAATAGGGGCTAATGATTGTGGAATGGAAAGGACCACATTCTGAAATGGGGTAGGGGTCACTGACACTGGAGGTGGTAATGTAGCTATGGGTATGTGTGAGACATTAGGGGCAGATGAGATTGTGTTTGGGGTAGTTGTCGAGGGTACGGTGGATGTAACGGGTGCCACGGGGGTAACAGATGTGGCAGTCATAGTGGGTATAGGACCTAACTATGAAATGACTGGGGGTAAGGTAGATGCAGGCAGCATGGAGCCAGATGGGGCCGATGCGGGAGTGGGTGCGAGAGTCAGGGGGATAGATACGGGCATGCCATATATCAACTGACCCGAGGCATCTCGAGTGGATGAGTGGGAAAGGTAAAACTACAAGGCGGCAGGGTTTTGGTCAAGGAGTCATGTGAACTCTTCATCTCTGGTAGTGATAGTAATAGGCTGGATGGGATCCATGGCTGGTGATAAAATGGAAGGTGGTGAAGGACTAGGTGGGAGTGGTTGACAACTGGCATGAAATACGAGTGCGCTTGCTTGTCTTCGGGTCAGCACCATGTGAACCAGTACTGATCAGGTAGGGCTGCTTCTCTGTAAATGACACAGAGAACAACAGGAACAGGTGAATCTGGTGACAAAAAGTAGATTAAGTACCAAATGGTGGCTGGAATGTGAAATAGGCTAACCGATGCCGGTTAGGGAAAACTGACGCCAGTCAGGGGTAACCGCTGCCGGTTACTGTAGAAAATGGACAGTGAGTGAACAACAAGGTAGAAGGTAAAATATGATAGGTATGCCAAATCTGATGATGTTTACAACGTCAATGGGAATGATGACAGTGACAGGGACTATGAAAAGTGGAAAAAAATGAATGAAAATGTCCTTTTGAGTAGGTTAGCAAAAGGACCTGGAACCGACGTCAGTTGGGTATAACCGACATGGTCAGTCAGAGGTAAACCGACGATGGTTACTGTGAAATTGAAACAGTGATGAAAGAAAAGTGGTTGTGAATTAAAATCTGATGTAGAATCAGACCCAGAATTCTGAGAATGATGATGATATGGCCCAGGCACACTCAGGTGAAGCTGGAATACACCAGCTATGATGAGGAGCATGCAAGGATGAACAAAAAAGTGAAGAACGTGATCTCTCACCTCAAAATGCAAGCCAAGCAGAAACACTAAGAAAATGTGATCCTAGGAGTGCCTTTTCTATTATGTTTGTTTAGCTTATGCTATTTAGGGACTGACACATGAATTGTGAAATAGAGTTTTTGGTGAGGATGGCTTCCTACAAAGAAGGAGATCTAAAAGGTGAGGTTTCAGGTATGTTATGGTGGGGGCGGGCTTCGCTCTGAAGTATGACTCGACAGAGCAGCGAGCTGGGTGCCCACTGTGTCATGATCATGTGATCACCTACAACTTCTTCCAGGTAGGATGTTGTTTAAGAATGTATGTATTTTGAATTTTTGTGAGGTTTGGTAAGACTCAGAGAAAGAGAAAAGGAAAGAAGTGCTTTTCTATGATTCGTTTGTCAACCATCAGCTGGGCATGACTTCCAGCATATAGGTTGCCCTCAATTAATGTGAGCTAATGCAATAAATCAGAATGGAATGCACTTATTTTTAAGCCCAAATCGAAATGTGAAATTGGATGACACAATAAAATGAAGAGGAAGAGGGATGCTCTTTCACTACAATGCAGAAAACATGAAGAAATGATTCTTTTTAATTACACCAAAAGAAAAGTTTCCTTTAGAGAAAATAGAAAGAAGAGGTGGGTTACCAAGGAAGAAAATTAGTGTGTACACTTTTCAGAAGGGAAACAAACACACAACTTTTCCTAGGAATGAATGAAATGCAAGGAACCCTGGATGGGTCCCACCGGGCGTGCCAAAATGTTTCACCTTTTTCTTAGATTGTTTCTTTGGAGTGTTGACGAAACAAATAGGGTAACGGGCGTAGGAGGAATACCTGTTCAAATGCTGGTTGATGGGTTGTTGCACGCGTATGACTTCTGAATCCACAGCTGATCATGAGAGCTTCCTTTTGGCTAGGAGGAACTACCTGTAATGCAAAGCAAGACCACAAGAAGGAATTAAACAATATGGGCAGTGAACTGCCTAGCGTATGCTAGATCCGAGGAAGTGTGATACTTCCTAGATGGCTGTCAGTCCACTGTTTTAAACAATTTAATGTTGTAAACAAAGTAAATCCTATTGTAATTTGAAATGATTTAGGTATCTCACTTAAAACACAATAAGAAATAGATCTAATCTAACAGGCTAAGCTAGAATAGAATCCAAAGGTCAAATGATTGGTTCTAGGTTCTGCAGGTTTGACAGAGGTCTCGGGTAGATCACAGGTGGATGAGGGTGAGATGAAATTAAGTGGGTAGGTCTCTGTTCTGGGCTGTGTGGGAAAATACAGAGACCGATGTCGGTTAGGGGTAACCGACAGTGGTCAGGTGTGACCGGTGCCGGTTACTGTGAAATCTGGAAATGTCACAGAACAAGCTTTAGGTCTCCTTTGTGATTGCACAAAGGACTTTGGTTGGTTGGGACGAGGTATTGGGTGACTGGGGTAGGCTTCGGTGAGGCTTTAATGGGTATATGGAGGTGGAAATGTTGGAGAAGGTCAATAGGTGGCTAGGTAAACAATAGATGATAAAATAATGATGAAATGAAATAAACCAGAGAAGTATGACGTTATACTTACTTGGATTCTGGTCCTGGATGCCTGTGTGTGAAGGATGGAGGTGCTGATGAGAGGCTTGAAGGCTGCAAGTGATCACCAACTGAAGGAAAGCTTCTGCATGGGCTGCATGTGCATTCCTCTTTGCTTGGTTAGATCAGATCATGGCTGGGATGGCTTGTACAGGAAAAGATGCTTGATCTCCTTCCTTGCATGCATGGTCTCACTGGAATTCACTCTCTGAAGATGTGTTATCTCTCTGAGATGTGATAATGCTCACCAACCTTTTACTTCTTGCTTCCAACTTCCAACTTCCAACCTTGAGAATAAGGTTGTTTTGGGGTTAAAAGGGTAACCGACGGCAGTTCCGGCTTAACCGGCGATGGTTAGGGGTAACCGGCATCGGTCAAGGTAGGATTTCCTAGGTTTACTAAACTAGGGAGATCCTCTTGATTTCCTTGGATCTCATGTCGTTAACCCACGGATTAGACTGGGAGCTTCTTGTGAGCATGTGGGAATGTGGTTAGAGGGAATGTAGGCATTGATTTTTAGGGTTTGGGTAAGACTCAGTTAGTTATGGCAACTTACTAAGAACAGGTCTTAGGTTGAGTTGGCTTGGTGAGGTGTCTAAGTGAACTGTATGTGTGGATATTATTTAAAATAAGATATTTAAATAATAAATATAGTGAGGATAATGCATTAATTTAATTAAATTAATTAAATTAATATTTGTGGGGTGAAAGGGGTCATGGCTAGGTGAATGTGATGAAGGGTGCTTATTTCCCACCCTACTATTTATACCCTCCTGGTCCTATTTATTCATATTTCTCACCTCATAGGGGTGGGATTCCTAACCCTTTCCTCTATTTTCTTCTCTTCACATCCTGATGTTCCATCGTGATGATTATTTTAATTAAATGATCATTTTTACTAATGTTTTCGCCTTGTTGGGGCATATTTTTGCTTTCGGGTGACATTTTCTTCTCCATAGGGAATAGTTTTACTTCCCGGTGATTTTTTGCAGTGTACCACACATATTTTCACTCTTCTATATAACATTCTTCCCAAAGTATTAAAAAAATCACAAAAATTGTTAACAATCCAAAAAATTGGTAAAATTCAAAAAAAAAATAAAAATTGGTAAAATTCAAAAAATCCAAAACATGGGTAAAATTAAAATATCCAAAATTTGGTAAAAATAATTCACACATCTGAATCATTCATAGGAACAAGGGCATGGGTGGTCTAGGAGTCAAATATTTTCCTACCTGAATGAGATCTATTCTTATGGTCCTCGCTATAATTCTCGCATATGACTTAGCTGATAAAGTTGATCTACCCTCCCATTAGATTCTATAATAACTGAAATATTGCTTGTTGATGTTTGCATTCAGATAATAAAGAAAAGCATGTTGGGCTTCGTAAAGTCTCATAGAGCACAATAGGGATTTCATGTGACCCAAGTCTTCTAAAATATGATTCACCTTGAAATCAGTCATCCTTGATCATTGGGCACCCATCCTTAACCTTGTTATCATTTTCTCCACCATTTGAGAACTGAGGCTCGATAACTGAAACATTGTCTTCAAAATAACTTGAACATAGAGTTGTTCCTGAGCTACATCCCAGGTGGTGATAGATCCAATTCTTGGTATGCCTATATACCATTCTGATAGTGCTTTACCTTTTGAAAGAGGCTTGTAAGTCAGTCCTGACTATCTACATCATTATGTGTGATCAGATAGAGTGAACACACATTTTCTACATCCTAAGATATGCTCCTGAGGGGTGACAAAGATTCTCACCAGTAAAGCTAAGGAATACTTTATGAGTGTGCCATTTGGCATATCATGTTACATGGTCTAGGAGTAAGGGACTCCCTACCTATCAAAGTCTATCCACATATTGTTAATGAAGGAGGTGGCTAACACACCATAGCAGGGCACACCCAGGTTAGAATCTGTTTTCAGGAGGAGTTGACATAGGCGTCAACACCACCTAGAGAAATAGAGATGTGCACATGGGTTTTCCCCCCTCAAACGTCTTCTTGGGGATAACTTCCAGGTATGTTGAAAATACATTTCTTTTCCAATCAATCCATTTGAACAACAGCTAACTGAGCCACGTTCAACTCTCCACTGCTACAGTATGCTTAGGAATGCTGATAACTTTTCATCATTTTGAAATATTGGGATCGTCAATCAGATGTGTTCTATCACCCCCATCGAGCCTCTTTAGAGGCCGAATCACTTCATTCTCACACACTAGAACTTAGAGATATGAAATTTGATCGTCTGTCCAATTCTTGTCCCACCAAGCATGATAGAAACTGTTGGTTGCATCAAACGTGCACTACATGTCTCAGATCTCAGAAGGGCCAAGGTGTTTGAGACCATAATGGAGACCATCCCCAAGTTGTGGGACCTACGCGAGTTTGGGATGGATCTACTGGAGAATTACACTGGTTCCTTATCTATTTCTATCAATGTTATTGCTACTAATTAGTGATTTCCTAAAAAATGGTTAACATAAGCCTAATAATACTCAAGGTTGACTAGGGAAAGAAGGACTAACATGAATTAAACTGACATTTCCCTAAAAGGTGGATAGCACTAGAAAATAGGTATGACACATTATCTAGTTCTGAGTGGGAATGATAGGTAACTATCATGATTTAAGGAGGACTTTTTAGGCATGAGTAGAAAAACAATAATACGCTCTTATTCACTTAGATCGTTCGCATGGAACACAATCCAAGTATGGAACTGTAGGGGACTTGAAATAACTTCAAATATACACAATCCAAGATGAAGATGTCTAAGAAGATCTTGGCCTATGAATTACATCGCTAGTTGATTAGATTAATAGTTATAAAACAATGCTTCTATTACTTCCATAAATGCACTAATCAACTGTCCCTATAATGATAAGGAGGCCAATATCCAATTATGCTTTAGAGCTTATATCCCACATTCACTAGGGTTGTAGCTTCTCCCAAATACTGAAAAGCTATGGATTCCTTAGCAACCTATGCGTATCCCCCTCTCAAAGTTTCACAACACTAATGCTAGTGATCCTTGCTCTATGCACATGATATAGATGAATTTCATTGAGGAAGAAGGGAAAATTCATTCTTGAAAACCCAAATCTTCTAAATTGTGACCAGTCAACAAGAAGCATTCAAACATGTCTATAAATCCACTTTGGTGAGATCTATGAAATACACTTCCCCATAACATTCATTTGATGTGTTGATAGATCAAAAGAGGGCAGATCATACCAAATTGGGTGGTTAGAGAATCATACAGATACTAAGCTCATCCAAATGTTGAGAGAGATTGTTTTCCCATTTAATCACCTAATCTTGGATCCACTAGAATTCGAATTTTGAATTTCTGGCACTATAGATGATGTCGGTAGCTCTCTTACAAGTCCAGGAGTGCACCAATCTGAGCTTTGTAGCTGATGATATGGCTGTCAGAAGATGTCAGATTTGTCAACATACGCAAAACACGTGGTGTGCATTGATTAGCTGAGATGGTGGCCAAATGTATAATCATTATCATATTATACATTGAATCCTTTATCCTAAGTCTTATTTCTCCCCATTATATTTACTCCCTGTAAATATCATTCTACAACTATAAAATCCTATTTTACCCTCTCCTAAACCACTCAAACCACTTAGAAACCAAAATCAAATAAAACAAAATAAAATCAACAACTTCTCAACCATTTCACAACCTCCCTGACCCACATAACCTCTTTCCAACACACACCCTTCATTAAAAAAAACAAAAACCTTGATTTGGGAAGTGGTTTCAACCTTTTCCCAAAAACCCATGGATCGCCCGTGACGATTCTAACCAATCACTAGACGATTCTCCCTTGTTGATGGCGAACAAATAAATCAATTAGGATAGGTTCAACTTGCATGGAGTTTTGGGCCTTCATTTCAATCGAGAAAATAGCAATTATTCCTTGGCTTGTTGTAGCCACTATATAAGAGTTAAGTAATCCAGAGCTTCATTTCACTCAAGTTAGATTTACTTCATCCTATGAATACCTTCACATGTGTATAAGGATTCAAATTGTATTTTAGCCTTTTCATATCCCTCTCACAAAGCCAAATATCATCACTAGTAGCATTTAAGACATAATTATCTCTTCTTCAACCTTTGGAGGATAACTCAAACTGTCCAAGAATCAATGCAATCATCTTCTAGTCATCTACAATCTCCCTCTCTTAATATCATCCTTGTTTCTTAGGTCTCATTTATCAACTTATATGAGGTAAGTGACTTTTACCTTTTCACATTATTATCTCATTTATTCATCATTTAAAAGTGATCATTGCGAATGCAACATTTCATTTATTGGTAGAGCTTTATACATTTCCACAGTAATCGTCATGATTCCAATAATTGACTCAAATCGCTGATCTCATTCATCCCAATCACCAACGATTTCCATAGATCGAATCAATGAATGATCCATTATCTGTCAAATAGATCATTTAAGCCCAAATATCATCCTTCAGACATCTAGATCTCATCACCTATTACTACTCTATGCCTTTGTAGGTGTCTTTTCAAACCATATCAAGCTCCTTTGAGCCATGTGATAGCACTCTTATCAATTATCTAAATCAAATCTATCATCTTGGTCACCTTTGTGAGTACACAACCATCTACATCCTTGCTCCTTTAAGCCATTTTATGATTCCTAGAGTCCCTTTGGGTTAAGTATCACCATCAGACCATCATATAGCCTTGGACCATGTGTCAGTCCCTTTTCCTTTACATTTTTGGTTATATCATCTATTTTATCATTTTAACTTATCATTATCAGATTGATTTCTTGAATGTGGATTGACATCCTTGTAAGGAATTCCATTGACTTTCAGGACTAGCCTTTTCCCAGGAAATCCACCATATATCTATCTAATCTCATCTTTTTCTTAGTGTATGTGCATTGTAGGTAGCTTATCCCATTAGAAATAAGAATTTGTGCGCATGCTTGGATCCTCGATGTCATTCATCCATCAATATTCAACATCAGCTATCATCACGGGTATCAGTAAACCCCACCATCTTCTGAGGTTGGTTTGTTTTTTTTATTTCACTTCATTAATTTAAAGTTGGAAAACAAAAACTTCTCTAAACATTCTGGCACACCCGATAGGAATTTCTTGTCCCTTTTCTTTTATTTCAATTTTATTAAAAAATTCATTTTTAGGCCTTCTGCTATATAATTGCCAACAATCTAGTAAAATCACCAGTGATTGGGGTGAATCACCAATGATTCCTGTCAATCATCAAAGATCTCTGTGACTACTTTTGATTACTCAGTCAGTCAACCTCTAACATCAATTTCTCTTGTTGTTTTGTGTTTTCTGCTAACCCTTGCAGGTTTCTACTTTGGGGGATTTTTTCTTGCTGCACTCATTGTTGTGCTAAAAAAAAAATCAAAATTTAAAAATTAAAAAGGAAGCATTTTACAGGTGTGTCTCTTTTTCTCTTTTTTTTCAAAGCATTGATTGCATTTTGTTGTTTTTCCTCATCGAAATCAATCATTCTTTTGGGCTTAAAACAAACTTTTCATCCTACTTGATCACATATTTTAATTAAGAGGTTAATAGATAACATTCACTTAATCTCCCTCACACACAACCAAATCACATTGAACATCACTTGCATCAAAACATTCCTACCCAGGTGAAACTATTGGGATTTCATCACCCAATAGGGAAGTCATCTCGGTGTTTTGGCCAAGTATAAATAATTGGTTGTCGGTATATTGGCTAAGCACTCGACTCCCTTATCATTTTCGGGACCGTGAAGTGAGGGGGTAGGCCCCAATACCAGGCCTCTTACCAACACCAACATAGATTTGGGCCTCACATACCTTCAGGTATATCAAGGAATCCAACCTTAAACAAACTTGAAACCAGCCTTAGAATGGCCATATCATTAGGTTCCCTATGAGCCTCTTCCCTCCACATCTAAATTCTAATCAAGATAATTAAAATTATTCTTCTTGACTTGTCTATTACATTTGTAGCTCTCTTAGGGATTTGTTGTATCATTGTTCAGTTAACTATCATTTAATATGGATCAACCTCTCTACATCAACATATTATTTTACCCCTTATACATCATTTTTACAATCATCTTCGATTGCTTCATACATCTTTTCATCCCAATCAATCTCAAAACATCCCCTACACAGGATCTAATCCTTCTCAACCTCATCAACCTATCATATCCCACTCAACTTCACTTATCTCTAGCATATTATCAGAGCCATCTAGACCATATTTTTTCCCCTATGGAACCTCTACCTTTCAACCAAACCTACAACCCTAAAACAACACCATCCAATAACCCTATGAATATCCTTTACATTAAGACTATTTCCAAACTATCACTTCTTAACCCATGTCAAGTGTATCCCATCAATCAATCCTTTCCACATCCCCTCCTTCATCAAAATCTCAATATAATCTTAGCATCCCCCATCTTTTATCCAATCAACCTATCTCAACTTCAATACCTCTTTCAATACCTCAGACATCCCAAAACCTATACACACATCCCTACTTAGGCCCAATCAAACCCTCTCATCCAACATAAACAACATATCCAACATCTTTATACATCTCCCCACATCCCTTTATCACAACCTACTTTGTAATCGGTACTCTCTCATGCTACCCCTTATCAACCTCCACATCAAACCCATCTACAACAAAACCCTCATATTCTCCCCCACTATCATCAATCAAATCAATCACATTCTCATCTACACTCACATGTTAATTCCCTCACGCCAAATCCTAAAAATTTTCCTATGCAAGTTCTATTAAATAGATTAGACAATTTGGAAGTCGCTACCATGGGACCCAAACATGTCCTCACTTATGATCAGGTTTGTAATGAACCCATCCATCCATCAGTACCATATAAGCCTTGTCCTCCACATTTGGAATTACCTAAATTTACCATGTTCCATGATCCAGGAGGATCCTCAAAAACACATACTAGCCTTTAGAAACTCGTGTTATCTCATCATCCACAATCAAGATCTCATGCTTAGAACCTTTCTTATGTCACTGGCAGGACTTTCCTTGGATTGGTACAACTCCCTCCCTCGACACTCTTTATTCTCTTTCACGTAGCTAGCCCTGTTATTTCTCAAGCACTTTGCTATCAACATTACTCACAAAATCACCATTTCTGACCTCTCTACCATTAAACAATCTAAAAATGAGTCCATTGTTGAATTTGTCATGAGTGGAAAAGTATTATCAATCAATTGACCTTCTCACTACCTCAATTAGAACTGATCAAGTTATTTTCTTGATCATGTTCCCATCACATCTCATCTACCCTCTAGATCCACACATTCCAGACTTTTGATGAAGCCTTCACCATGGCCAATATAAATTTAGAAATTCAAGCCCTTGAAGAAGGCCATCTCGATCCTCAATCTACACATGTCCCATTTGATTCCCCTAAGTCTTCCTACGAGCCAGATGAGACTACCACACACATGTTTCCATTTCTTGTCTTCCTGATCAAACACCCTCGATAGATTCAATTCATAAAGGTATTTTGTATCCTTTGAGTCACATCATCAACACTATCATGTAGGATCTTCCCCATGAGGAGACCCTTTCATCACCAACACTTTCCCTTGAAGAATCAGAGTCCTTGGATCCTCTTTTCGATAATTCCTCATGCATCAATATCACCTTTGTCTACTATCCAATCACCTAAATACCATCTTTGCAACCTTTAGACTCCACCTTAGAAACCGTTACAAAGGGGGCACCTAAAATCAAAGATCTCGACATCCAACCATCTTGTAAAAAAATCTAAGACTTTGGTAGTTCACTTGAATTTAACCCGCTTAAATCATGTCCAGAAACAACATTTCCCTCATCCGAATCAGACCCAATCCTATCCCCAGGTTCCTCACTTATCATTAGTCTGGAACCTTGTCCTGAATCAAACACTTTATAATCAAATCCCATCACATCCATGGCCTGACCATCATCATTTGTCCTGAGACCCTCTCCTTTATCTAAATACAAACATTACAAAATAAAAATCCTATCACATCATTCAATCATCTGTCTCATCTCCTCACCATATAAAATCAAAACACATCACATCTGGGATACCATCCTCATCTTGGTTTATCTAAAACAAATCAAAATAAAAAAAAAACTACATCATCTAGGGTCTCAAGCTCCATCAATTTTGGGACCCCATCCTTTATCACAATCCAAATTATCACATCCACAGTCCCACCTTCATCATCCATTTTAGGATCCCATCCTTTATCTTAATATCATATCACATAGTTGACAAACCATATCCCTCATCCAATAATATCAATCCTCATCCATTTTGAGGACCTATCTCATCATCCAATTTTATCAATCTCACATCCTATCCCTTCCTTGCATCACATCCTCTCTCTTATCAACATCAAAACATCCCTATGATGTTCTCAACACCATACGACATCCATGCATCCACCCATCATCCAAAAATAAGGACACATCCTACTAAGCGTTCTCATAAATCAAAATCAAAATCCATTAATCCAAATCCCCCAAAAGGGACTTACATTGACATCCTTGAGAGGATCATGCAGGATTCTCTTATCACATTACCACCCATCAAAACACCCAATCCACATACTCAGAAACCTACATCCTAGTATGACCAAAACAAAACGTGTTCCTATTATCAAATCCCAGTTCATAACACAAAGTTTTGTAAAGTGCTTAAAGCCATAATCCAATGACTCTTCCTCATCAATGAGCTTCTTCTATAATAATACCATCCTAATGCGTCATCGATATCATCTACACTTCCATCCTTGTTAATATCTACAATGACATATGTAGGTCAAGGGGGTCATCCTCAATATGGTATTAATAAACCTCTTCCATGACATTTTATTTAAGGTCTTCAATCACCTTCCATTGAAGGTACCTCAATCTACGTCAATGTCAAGCATCTACATTGAAGGTATCTCAGTCTCATCAATATCCTCACCCAAGTCACTAACAGTGTCACTTGCATAAATCTACAAACAAGGGGGTCATCCTCAATCAAATCCTAAACAAAACCTTTTCATAAGTCTTCTCATCACCTTCCATTGAAGGTCCCTTCATCTCAAATCAGTATGGTTCACCCACCTACGTGAATCTAGAAATCATTGTCATACAAAGAAAAAGAAAAACCAAAGCTTCGTCATCTCCCCCTCCTCATCAATCGTCCTCTCATATCTCATCCAGATTTTCAATAGGTCATTTGTCAAAAAATTTGCATCCTCCTTTATTTACCATATACTCAATCAATCAACATCAAAAATTTCATCATCCTAAGTTGAAAGACATCGTTCCTTTCAACGCATGTTATCTCTATCCACATCGTCACACTAGGGGGTCTCCTTTCTTCTAAGACTTTGAAAGTCTTACCTTACACACCTCCCCCTAGTTAATCCTCACCAACCCTATCCTCTCAATCTAATCAAAATTTCACTACTCTGGAAAGGAGTAAACCTATAAAAATTTTCGCCTTACTGGATCAGTCCATATAGTATGGGTTTGGAGCTTATCATCTAACCTCCCTTGATGGTACACCTGAAAAGGAACCTCTAAATGCCTTGCACTTACGCCTTTCTACTATTAACACATTGACTGTCATGACAATAGTCACATAAAAAGATCTTATTTCTCCATCAACCAACCATCTCATCATCGTAATGATTTGAAAGCATGTGGTCTTCCGTCACTATCCTTAAAGCCTTAAAGATGAGCACCACAAATTTGTTTATCTTATCTTTCACATGGACAATTTCATTCCTTAACAGGCACCCCAGGATCATTACATTCATCCACTTTTCTACCAACCAAAGACATGTCATGGGGCATATATGTGTAGTTCATGTATACATATCTCTTTCCCCTCCTTGAAACAGTTTATTAGGGTTTTCCCTCAACATAAAGAAAGTCAAAAATATCTATGGATGCATCTTATCAAAATAAATAGATTAATCCCTCAAAGGAAAACTATTCAAAAATCAAAATGATATTATCAAAAATAAAAATTAGATTGATCCCTCGAAGGACAGCTACCTGTTTAAAATCATAGGTCGATCCCTTGAAGGACGACTATCTGTAAAAAATCAAAAATTCAAAAGTCAAAATTGTAGACCACTCCCTCGAAGGATGACTACCTATGTAATAAGGCTTCCTGCATCAATCATCCTTCAAAAACTCAAAGTATCAAAAGCATCCTAGGAAAGCTTCCTGCATCGATCAACTTTCCCATCAAAACAAATTTCCCGCATCGGTCAATGTATGTCAAAAATAAATGTATAGCTAGGGCATTTCTCTATGAAAATTTTGAAAGGAGAACCTTACTCCGCCACACAACATATATTAACCCTTTCAAATTCTAGGAAGGTACATCTTATCACTCTATATCCAAGATCCTATGTGTGACTACCCATTGTTAGTCATGTATTAACATCTGTCATAAGGCCAAGAGTGTAAAATCCTTCACTATGTTTTTATTCCCATCACATCTGTATCAAATCCAGCATAAAGAAATCATTTTGTGTTTTATTCTTGTCCATGATAAAGCATATTTTGATAAACATTAATTCATTTTAAAATCAAATATTGATGGCACATTACATCACAACCATCCATCAACATATATCAAACATAACATTAACCTCTATCAATATCTATCATAATATCAAAATCTATCAATATCCATACAATCATGATTGCATCTTAATATTATATCATCACATCAAAATAAACTCAAAAATCATAAATCAATCATATCAGTGTATCATTATGCATCATCTGGAGTCTCAACAACTCTGTGTATCACGAGTCTACATCAAAACATCACATCTATTTAGTAAAATCAACATTTGTCAACCAACTGCCTCTTTGAGTGCTACATTTCTGATCACCTTCAGGACATCTATCTATTCCTCTATCAGGACCCTTTTTGACATTAGTCATTTCTATAGGAAACGGACCCTTTGGTTCCCCTATCACTTGACTTTTTGGCCTTGTAAGCCCACCTTTGTGGAAACATCAATCTTCAGTCCTTTGACCTTGTCAAAACATCCTTTTTATCACTATGCCATACATCTATAGGACATGAACCCTTTGGTTCCCCTATCACTTGATTTTCTAACGACGCCCATATTATTTCTATACCTCATCTTGGGGCATCATTTCTCATCTCTCATCCTTGCATCTTTCATCCATCTATCTCTTTCAAAGTTGTTATTGATTCCATTTTATGTCATCAATCCCTAGTTTTAGGGGAACACCTCATCATATAATTCTACATCTCTCACATCCTAATCTTCATATCTCATTTTTTGTCTCGCAACTTGTCTACACCAAACCACTCAACAAAAAGGGGCAAATGTAGACTCATAAAATTAGCACCACTAATCCTCATGTTTGTGTCTGCTAAAACCCCTTTATAATCACATCACTATCATATTATACATTGAATCCTTATCTTAAGTCTTATTTCTCCCCATTATATTTAATCCCCGTGAATATCATTCTACAACTGTAAAATCCTATTTTAGTCCTCTTAAAACAACCCAAAACCACTTAGAAACCAAAATCAAATAAGAAAAAAACTTCTTAACCATTTCACATCATCCCTAGCCTGCATAACCTCTTTCCAACATACATCCTTCGTCAAAACAAACAAAAACCTCAATTTGGGAAGTAGTTTCAACCTTTTTCTCGAGAAACCCTGATTGCTCACACCCCGTCCTAATCGCTAGCGATTAGTCTCCAAAAAAATATCAATTTCGGGGGTAGTTTCAATGTATTTACCATAAAAGTTGGATTTCCCACAACCCGTCCCAATCACCAGTAATTCTCCCTGGTTGTTGGCGACCCTATATAAACAAGTTCCAGGCCTTCATTTCAGGTTAGCTTTCTCCATTTTTTGATGATAGATTATAGTTGGACATGGTTTAAGGAATTCATACTACATTTTCCTTATATCCTAGCCCTCTCACAGAGCCAAAGATCATCACAACAATAATTAAAGCCATTAATCTCTCTTCTATAGCCTTTGGAGGCCATTCAAATGTCCAGGAGTCAATCCAACAATTTTTGGGCATCTACAATTTCCCTCTCTTGGGTAATGTCACCCTCTTGTCTTCATTTATCAACTTATACAAGGTAAGTACTTTTCATTTTGCATTATTATCACATTCACTCATCACTTACAAGCTTTAAATCGACATTATTTCATTTATTTGCAACTTATGCATTTCTACAGGAATCACCGACGATTCCTATAATCGTTAGCGATCAGCCATAATTGTCGATGATTCCTGTCTGTTAGATCATCTAACCCCTAAGCTTGTTCTTCAGACATTCAGATCCCATCATTTGTCACTACTCTACCTTTTGTAGGTGTCTTTCCAACCTATCTTTGATCCTTTGAGCCAACACTCTATCAACTATTTTAAATCCAACATATTGTTCATCTTGCCTTTGTGAGCGCATATCTATCTATATCCTTACTCCTTTGAGCCATTTTGTGATTCCTAGACTCCCTTTGGGTCAGGTATCACCATTAGACCATCATATAGTCGTGGACCGCGTCAGTCCCTTTACCTTTGCATTGTTGGTTATATCGTTTGTTTTATCATTTTATCATATCATTATCAGATTGATTTCTTGAACGTGAATTGACATCCTTGCAAGGAAGTCCATTGAATTCTAGGGACTTGCCTTTGCTAGGTAATCTTCCACACACACCTTTTTCTGAGTGTCTGTGCATTGCAAGTGACCTATCCATCAAGATCAACATCATCTATCAACATCAATCATCCATCAAGATCAACATCATCTATCTCGTGGGTATTAGTAAACCCCGTCATCTTCTAAGGTCAGTTTGTTTTTGTTATTTCACTTTATTAAGTTAAATTTGGAAAGAAAAAAAACTCTGGTACAAGATGCACACAATTGTTCTTATCAAATTGTCAAATTTTGAGCATATGTATGCCAAATTGCTAGTTGAAGTTCAACTTTTGTAGGTTTTAAGAAAAAAAAGTGGTCACTTTTGACCCCCTTTTGGTCCCCAATTTCCATGCACTTACACCCTTAAGGTTCTAACCACACACCGTATTTGACCTCCTTCAATGGTATGATGGATCCACACAAGACTTCTGCAAAATACTTAAAACATTTAAAAGACATCATGCTACATTTTACTTCAATATCTAGCATTTATTAATTCTAATTCGCCCATATTTATGTAGGAAAGTAGTTTTCTATGTTTTCGGATTTATCATTTCTAGTTCTAAAGACACATATCAACAATATCCTTTTATTTTATACTTTGAATTGCATGCTTACATCATTTATTTTTTCTCTAGGAACACATCTCGAAGTGGGGTGAAATGTAGGATCCTTAAATGGCCACATAGACCTTCTTTAATGTTAATTTATGCTAGTTTTCCACAATCTTGTGATATTTGTACTCTTTTTATTAACTTTTGAACCCTAAACCCCCCATTTCACATGCTTAGAGCTCCTTCAATTCTAGATTTTTATCCCTCTAATCCCACTGTATACCTACACTAAAGTGGATCTAAATAGTTATTTGCCCAATTCTCTTTGTCTAGTTGGGCTTTCTTCCCTTCTTCTTGACTTGACCTTTTAAGCATTAAAAGTTGACATGCCTGTTAGTAGTGTAAAATTGGAATATAAAGTCAACTATAAAAAGACAAGTGTTGTATGATTTGGACACAAGCATTATTGATTATTCTCTAGCTAAAATTTTAGTGTGGAGCACTTTTGGTACCTTATTTTAGGCTACGTAATTTATTATTTTATTTAATATTTATTTCCCACTTAGAGCCCTAATAATTCAAAAACATCCCATTGAGGATATACCTCTAAATTCATTTTATTTTCTTTAATACTTTAGGGTAGAATATTCATATTTTGAAGATAGTAAAGACATGCAATGCCAAAGAAACAAAACAAGAGCACTTCTAAAATTAATATTATAGTAATATTTTCAAATTTTTAGATAGCAATAATCCCAAATAATCATAAATAAAAAATTCAAAAGATAAAAAAAATTGTATAAATTTCGAAATCTCTTAAAATATAACACTTTTCATTAGATTGATTAAATGTCAATATAAAGAAGACTTCATAAATAAATAATAATATATTTAAATATTTTACCTTATTATCACCTCTTATGTATATCTTAAAATTACTTTTACAACTCAAATCACCACTTATTCATTTATTCAAGCCAACCCTTTTATTATAAAAATGAAAACTATAGGTTTAAAGAAGGCAATGGGCCATAGGGTGTCTAAATATTAATAGGATACTGGAATCTTATCTCTATATAAAGGGGATAGGAATAAGACAGTACTATTATTTTCACACCTAAACTTGTAGACACAAAATTTAATGTTAAGATAAAGATATTGGTGGTATAAGTGATTAGGAGGAAGGGAATGAGTACAAAAGAAAAGACAAGGGATGAGAAATTGACTAGTAACAACCCTTTTATCAACATTAAGGTGGATAAAAGGGATGGGGGAGAGGATAAAGAGGGCAAGTGTTAGGATAGGCAAATTATTTTTTTAACTAGGAAGTTTTTTTCCCAAGAAAAAAAGTTGAGTCTTACAAAGTGATTCTTGTGTATTTCCTTAGATGATGCCATGGAAGACAACTCTCATAAATTTCTACTTGTGTCACTGTGGGTCTTTATATTTTTGCACAGAATTTATTTTAAGTTAGATACCATTTCTTAAAGCCCAATTTTTAGGTAGAGGCTTTTTTAAAAAAATTATTCTACATTATTTAAGGTGAATGTCATTTTTATTGTTTTTCATTTATTTATATGAGATTATCAAGCTTTATATATTTATGAAATATGTAAAAATTAAACTATTAACAATTTTATGATTTCTTTGGTTATCATTCTCTACTACAAGATTAAGAGATTTTATCATTCTTACTAATGCAATACCTAAATAATCATTTATCTATCACACACTTCTTCACCAACTGGAACATCATACTTGTTTCTCCAAAATTATTCTAACCAAATAAGTTCCTCAATTATTACTCTCCATTAATTCATTTTACATTGAAATATAAAATTCTTTAAAATGTGCTAGTCCGAGTGCGCTCTCTCAATAAACTAAGCATATACCCAATATTAAGTCATCCACATGAAGACTATAAAAGGATGTTTCGTATCTTATAGAATCTCCGGAGCCAATCTTGTGGGCATTGATATATAGAAAATGAAATAAATTAAATTGTTAGAGGAGTTTAGGATGATTAAGTGCAAGTTCCACAAATGACTATTAAGGGGGGTTTAATAGTATAAATGTTGTAAATCAATAAATCTCGTCCCCTTCGCACATGTATGCGCTTACCATGGTTGACTGCAAAAGTTGCCAGCTCAAAGGCACTAATTAGCACGCCACACCCACAACCCACATTGACGGGGTTAAAAACATTAATGCTAAGAATATAATAAGAAAAAAAGAGGTTGTGGGGGGGAAAAGGAAGGGGTTTAGAAGGTGCTGTCATGCCCAACTGCAGCCTTAATAGCAAGCCCCGAAACGGTTGCCCACATGGGCTCGCATTTGATTTAGTGATTTTAATACTTCGTCCACCCCAATTATTAAAACAAAACAAAATGAAATATTAAAAATTAAAACAGAGCTGGCTGGGGGCTTTAGTAGTCCGGGTCCCACACGCCGCCCTGTTTGCTGACGTCACGCCCTCGAACCGTCCCTGTTGATCCATAAAAAAAAGGGGGTCACCCCCTGAACGGAGGGGGCATAAGCTCCTTTGTCTACGGGAGCCCGTGGGGCCCTTACACGTTGGAGGTCTGGCAAATGCGGGCCCCGAAGACAGCTGGCGTAGATGAATACGGCAACTCGCGGACCGCCGGCTTTTCTTCCCGTTCCGGCGGACGGTGGCATCAAACCCCGCGCGCACACGCTCGTGCCCCTCGCGGTTTAGACGAAATTTCTATCCACCTTGACTCTCCGGCTAACTGCCACCTGTCACTCCTGGCACCTACACCCATCCTTTATACCCCATGTTTTTTCGCTTCACATGCCTCATCCCTCCTCTCCTTCCCCATCCCCTCCCTCCCTCCTCCTCCTCCTCTGGTAACTTACTTACGCCTCTTCAGCCTGCATAATCACAACCATAATAATCACCCCGTTTTTGTAGACTCCCAATATATATTTTTTCCCCCTCAAACGGAGTCTCGAACTCGAGACGTCGTTGGAGCGGCAGCGGTGCTTTTTTGGTTTACGATGGAGGAAACAATTGTACCCTGTAAATTGTTGGCGGAACAGATGATGATGTAGAAAGAAATCTTGATGGCTTTGACATTCTTTAGTCCAAATTCGTCTCTAGGGGTCTGTCGGACGAAGGAACAATCCACAGTCCAGAGAGTGAAGGTACTGAGAGGTCTTAAGGTGGACGCCATTGAGAATTATTGAGAAATGATGGTTTTTTATGTGTGTTGTTGTGAATCCAGCATCTTCTTCATGTGGATTTAAGATCGATTGTTGTAGGTTTTTGTTATAATTGTGGCCCTATTTGAGAAAAACAATGCAAGCTAGTGGACAGTATGGGGAGGTCCCTCAGTTTGTGGTGGGGCGGGTCCCTTCAGTCCCTTCAGTACCATCAGCAGCTTCTTCTGCAGCTCAAGCTCACAGTCACATGTTTTCTATGCCCTCTGACCACCAGCAGCATCAACAGCAACAAATGGTTAATGTGCAGAAAGTCAGATTGGAGTCTGATTCACAGGAGGCCGCTTTGCACTCACCCGCTCCTCCATTAAAGCTGAACAACAACATCAACAACAGCAGCAACAATACAGATAGTTTTAATGTTAATTCAAGTGAACAGCACCAGATTGGAGGAGTTGGGGATGAGGATGTGCTGGACTGTGAAAGAGGGTCGGTGGGAAATCGATGGCCCAGACAGGAAACCCTCGCACTGCTCAAAATTCGATCTGAAATGGATGCCAATTTCAGAGATGCCAGCCTTAAAGGACCCCTCTGGGAAGACGTCTCAAGGTAATCATTTTTTGTTTGTGGGAAACAGTGATTGAATAAAAAACAATAAGATTCAGCTTCTCTGTTACTATTCTATGCCATTTGAGAATTCCATTTAAAAAAAATCTAAAACTATTAGCTTTCAATTTTTCATCTAATATCACAAGATTCACAACATTATCGTTAACAGTATCTATACCTATCCAATATAGATTCCAGTTAGGTAGGGTATGTACACCTTATAAACTGGTGTCATATAGAAATGCTACCCAATAATAGCTTGACAATAAGAATGGTAGACCTGCCGTCTCCTTTCTAAACAAGTAAAAACACTGCTATAGGTCTAAAACACCAAATTGGCCTAAACGCCTAAAAATACTTCTGTTGGTTTTAACACCAGTTTTTGCCCTAAAGGACGTCAATTCTCGTCTGATTTCCTTTAACGGATTCGTAGGACTGTGAATTGATTTGTTTCAGGTATTTATTGCAATTTGGTATGAGGAATCTGAGCAGTCAAGAAATTGTGGAGACTGTTTTTGCATTTTTCATGTGATTTGTTGACCTGTGGATGGATTCAACGACTGTGTAATTTCTACCTGGGAATGGGATGGGTATGGAATTTATGGGCTATCACGGGCGTAGCGTGAGGAGTAGGATCTGGAGGCGAATGCGATAAAGAGATTTATAATATACATGAGAAAATTTTCATTTTCGTGCCTTGTTTTCCGCCAGGCATTTATGGAGAGGAAGTTCCGACCGACAGCTTCGTGTGTTTGCATTAATGGCGGACATACCGTGCTATCCTACCCCTAGTTTTAGCCCTCCGTGGTGACAAGCCTAACCGAAATGAAAACGATCCCACCTGAAATAACACAATCTAGCGTTTTCCATGCAGATACTATTATCAACTATTGCATATGCCAGGGACCTCCATGGATCCGGCAGGGAAGCCTGATCCGATAAATTTACAAGTTTAAATTTTTGACTGGGGCTTCAAGATGGCGTCTTCGCTTCAGATCTCGAGGAAAATTCCTTTTTACCTAATGCCCAAATCACCAAAAGTCCTCTATTTTGTTTCCTTCGATACCGATACCTAAGCCTCGTTTAGGGCAAGTTCTGATATAATATGGGTAGTTGGTATGGTAGAATCTTCTTCATTGAGAAGGATAAAGGAAAAAAAAACTCAACTGCCCAAATGTTGCAAATCCCAATTAACAACACATTTTAAGTGACTTCCTTGTTCAGAACTTCTGGGCACATCGAATCAATATAGTTTGGTTATATATTGGTCTGATTTGATTTGTATCATGTAGAACTATTATTGTAACTTGTTCCAGTGTGACATTCAATCAAATACTTATAACCATTGCAGATTATTGTATATGATAATGAGATGCTACAAAATTTCTTACACTGTTCCAATGTCACATCCAATTCAACCATTGCAGATTCATTTGTGTTATGTTTAGCAAGAGCTAATTGTTTGCTATATTGGGTGCAATAACATTTGTTTCTGCAGTAGGCCTTACTTTGTGTATTTTGTTATCAGGAGACTTGCAGAGCTGGGATATTACAGAAACGCCAAGAAATGCAAAGAAAAATTTGAAAACGTTCACAAGTACTACAAACGTACTAAGGAAGGGCGGGCTGGGAGACAAGATGGTAAAAGCTATAAATTTTTCACTCAGCTCGAGGCCCTCTATGGTAACGCCAATAATAGCAATCACGGGGGAAATGCAAGCAATGATGGGAATCCCAACAGTAATTACAACAAAGTTACAGTGGCCCTTGGTGGGGGACTAGGAGTTTCTTCCGCTGCTGCCAGTTTACCCGCTGTTGCTCCATTAAGCACAAGGGAAATTGCGAGTACTACTGCTACAGTTGCTTTAAGGGCAACAACACCACCACCGGTCATAACTAATCCCATAACAGTGGTAAACAGGCCTGCTGCTGCTGCTGCTGCTGGCGCTGCTACTGCTTTAGATTTCAATGCTGCAGCTGCTGCTTTCAATTTCTCTTCAGACTCGTCTTCTGAAGAAGAAGAATATGATGATCCAGAAGAGTCCGAGCAAACAAATGATCAGAACAGCCGGAAGAGAAAAAGAAGTTCTTCTATGATGGCTTTCTTTGAAAATCTTATGAAACAGGTAATAGAAAAGCAGGAAGCCATGCAGCAGAAGTTCTTGGAAGCCATTGAGAAAAGGGAGCATGACAGAATGATAAGAGAGGAGGCCTGGAAGAGGCAGGAGATGGCTAGATTGAGCAGAGAACAAGAGCTCAAAGCGCAGGAAAGGTCTCTCAGTGCTTCCAGAGATGCAGCATTGGTTGCATTTCTGCAGAAATTCACAGGTCAGACATTGCAGATTCCGCACTTGCCTAGCCCCATACAGCAGCAGCAGAATATTATTAGCATTCCTCCTCCACCTCCGCCACCACCGCCACAAAATCATCAAATTTCTGATCAGGAGCCTCAAAATCAGGACTGCAAGGAATTGGCAATCTTTGATCCCAACAGCAAGAGATGGCCAAAACCAGAAGTCCTTGCATTGATCAAGCTGAGAAGTGGCATGGAACAGAAATTCCATGAGGCCGGGCCCAAGGGGCCACTGTGGGAAGAAATCTCTTCCGGAATGGCATGCCTAGGATACAACCGTAATTCCAAGAGATGTAAGGAGAAATGGGAAAATATCAACAAGTATTTCAGGAAGGCCAAGGAGAGCAACAAGAAGAGACCTGAAAATGCCAAGACATGTCCTTATTTTCATCAGCTGGATGCTTTGTACAGGAAGAAAATCCTTGGGAATCCCGGCAGGCAGAATAAGGAAATTGAGCAGGATTTGTTTGGTCATGAAGGTGGTGGTGGTAGCCATGATCAGGAGAATAAAATAATGCAGGAGGGTCAGAATCTGATTGAGCATCAACCATGTGAAAGTAGGAGAGAAGATAAAGCTCATGGAGATCATGGTGCAGCTTCTGCAGATATGCTAGCAATAATGCCACCTCCTGGCTCAGAATCTCATGCAGTAACATACCACCATGAGAGAACAAATTCCTCCACACCAAGGGATACTTCATCTGCTACCTTCATGGCCATGGTTCACAAATTGGCTACTGATCCTCCAGAATTCAACATGTCTACATCCTCCAACACAGAATAAAAAATTCGAAAAAAAAAAAAAATGTTAACTCATCTTCAAATATAGTTAATGTGTACCATATGTATCAATAGTCACTGGTGGGGATTCATGACCAGATTTGGTAGTGTTCATGATCAAATTCATTTGTTCGGCAGAGATCTTCAAAAGGAAAAGTTTAGATCGAATCAAATAACGATCTGGCCACATTCTCAAGCACCCACCCTATGGTGTTTTCTTTTCTGGTCTCTTAGGGCTTTTTTGTTTTCATTTTTTCCCCCGTCTTTCTGTTGAATCCTTTTCATAAAATTATTATTCGTTGAATAAAAGGATTTGTGAAGGTTTACAGTCGAGAAACTAGGTGTAGTGATAGGTGTTTGGTACTCAAAATTAGGTTGTGCTCCAATATCTATTACTGAACGGCATAGCATCCATTTTCACAGCTAGACCTCAATAATAATTCCAGTCCAGCTGTGCTACAGTATTTTCCTTATTAGGGCAAGTGCTAATTCTTTTTAAACAATCTTTCAATTATTTTTATTCTGTTGCCTCTGACACAAGCCAAATGTGATTGCTTGTATTGATATATATAATATTTGAACTTCACACATACGAATATTTGCTACAGTAATCATGAGTAACAACATTTCTTTTCGTTGAAATCAGATACATCTGTATTCATTCATTAAAATTAAAAACCAATGGCATGGCACATGCAAGGTGACCCAGTTGGTGCAGATAGTTTCAGACACATTACAGACAATGTTATTATAATTTCAAGTATAATTCAAATGAAATCTGAAAGATGGCAGACAATGTAATAAAAATTATAAAGTCCACCCATTAACAATTTTTTTTCCTTTCATGGGTGGCATTATATGTTCAGAAGATTTCTGTAACTTTCTGCTTACACCACTTTAACCTGAACCAATGGAATCAAACATGAATTTTGAACAAGAACGTGCATTTCATTTTTCTATTCTGTTATACAACTGTCTTGACATAATGGTATTTCCTTTCCTCCTCCATCTTACCGGCAATCAGCATGACATGATAAATTATTTCTGAAAGCTCAACTTGTACGTCCACTACAAAACAAACATGCCTTATCTTCAGACAGACACTAAAAATAGCACATCAAAGTTTGCCCCGGTTTTCCTTTTCCTTTTCTTTTGCGTCGAGAGTTTTGTATTGCATTTTTTTCAGTGGTCACGCGTCTGTTACTCCGCCTTTCTGTTGAACGTTTTTTCAGCCGACAGTAGCGCAGTCTATAAGACATCCGGAAACTCCATTCCATCGACGGTGCCAATGCCTTCCCGTGATTATGGAGAGATTCTGCGCCATCGATCGGGTGCAGTATTTTTTTTCGTTCTTCCATTCACGACGAACTATTCTTCTCGTATTATCGATTCAGTGCAGTTTGCATGTACGTTAGATGAACAACGGGAATCTTTTTAGACGTATGCAACGTCTAAAACAGATAGAAATTGACTTGCCTTTTCACAACGCAATCACGAGCGGTTGACGTCTCAGTACAAATGATTCCATTTTTTTTTTCTGTGATTTAACAGACAAATCTACATCGCAAGACGTGTTTTTCCGTTAATGAGCGCGTTGTACTTGTACCCAATAAATTTAATTTGAATTAAATGAATTAGGAAATGCGAAATGTGAATTGTGGTTGGATCGTGCACACGTTGGTGGAGGGTGAGCATTGTGTCGTAATTTGCCTGCAAAAATACACCACATATTATGGGTGGGATTCGAGAGCACACGTTGACTGCAATTTCGCTCTGAGCAAAAAAAACTCTGGAAATAAAACAACCAACAGCAGGCCTTCAATGTACCCCACGTGAACCTCCATCGTTTTCACCACGCATCTCATGTCTTTATTGCTAGGGGATAAAGAGCATAAATTTGCACTGTGGAAGCTTTAAAAAGGAACATGCTGGTTATTGGCCTAGGGATTGCTATCATGTACAACCACAAGGTTATTGTGATAAGGAGTCTTTCATTTCACCATCCACTCTCATTTCTTTTCATTTTATTCCAAGTGTACAATTTGTTTTTTTATTTTCTTATTATGGAAACCATTTTAGATCATTAGGGTTCACTAACTATTTTGCATCACCAATAACAGTCATATTGAGAGCTCATGTGCAACTCTACATTGTCACATCTCACTCAATCCGTCTTCTACACAAAATAAATTACCTGGCAACTTCAACCATTTCAATTGGATGGTAACACCCCCATGAGTGATTACTTGCCAACCCTTTGAACCCATATGATAACTATCTAGCAAAAAGAGGGTAATTTTACTAAGCATCTTTATTGGAAAAGGAATCTTTACTCTCGCCTAGTACTTGGTATGAATATATGGATCAAATTTCTTAAGAAGAAGCTAAGCATAGCGAGAGAGAGATTGAGCTTGTGAAGTAGGAGGCTAGTGTCGAGGTAGTTCAAATATCATGAGTTCAAGAGAGAAGTAAACAAGTCTAGTTTAAAAGATTCTAATGAAGACGCTAGTCTAGTTGGGATTTAGAGTCGTATGATTGTGCCCCATTGTGGATGATTCTATCTTTCTTTCAAGATTGTAATGTTTTTTTTCCCTAATTTTATAATGTTTCTCATTTATTAACATAATAATCTTAATTTTACTGCCAAGTTTCATTTTGGCTTTGCACATGTACGGGGTCATCCTGTTGTGAAAATATGTAGGCTATACGATGTAAGATAGTCCTTTATCAGACCATCTAACCCAATTGTATCATTATGAGGAAATTCATTGTAAAATTAGCGTAAAATAAAGTTGACCTCCATTCCTTTTTTGGGATTTACATACATCATTTAAAAAAATACTTAGAAGATGTTGGGTGTATAAGTGCCAATCTTTGTGTTGATTGTTGAAAATGCATGCCCAAGAGCACCAAATAAGGATTGGTGTCTCAACAACAACAATGAGAATGCTTCCAAAGTGTAGGGCCTTGACTCTTTGAAGAAAACCTCATGAGAAGTATGGCTCTTATCCTAACTAGTCTAATGCCATAATTGGTATGTTTTAATGTACCACTTGTTGGGGAAAATAAGGGGATAAAACATGGCGATACACCGATGGAGTTGGGGATCTCTCTCTCTCTCTCTCTCTCATCTCTCTCTCTCTCTCTCTCTCTCTCTCTCCTCTCTCTCTCTCTCTCTCTCTCTCTCTCTCTCTCTCTCTCTCTCAAACAAAATGTATCAAAATCTTGCAAATACCACACCACTACCACACACACAATATATCACAAGGAATTAATAAAATTTAACAAAGATATAAAAAACAATAACACAATAATAAAGGGAATATGTGAACCACAATGAGAGTTACATTAAAGCTTGAAGAATACACAATCTATAACACCCATGAGAAAGGCACTAATTATATTACAATATTCATATACAAAGATCTAGACACTTAGAAGCTCAATCCTCAAAAGAGAAGAGTGAATTTCATTTGAGAGGGAGGAACTATTTACATTGAAATAAAACTGCTATTTATAGAAGAAGAGAGGAGAGAAAGGGAAGGAAGAAAGAGAAGAATATGTTGGCATATTCGATTCTGAACCCAATTTTTCATTAAAAACATTAGGGTTGTGAAAGTGATATCCAATTGGAAATCAAACTAAAAAAACCCCAAATAATATTTTGGAATATTTGCATAGTGGGAAAAAAACACACCCGATGAAAGGAAGAGCCCCTATAATTGTCATTTTTTGAATCACAACAATAGAGCAAAAAATATCAGTTATGGTTTTTGGTCCCCAAAACATGGTAGATAGAAAATTGAAAACCACTCCCATGTAGAAGTACTCCTCAAGATCTCTCCAATGGATCTGATTTTACTTGATTTAGTGGTCCCAATCAAAAGATATGAAAAAAGGCTCTAGTCACAATGCATAGGTGACGGCCACAATGCCATCAATTTTAGTGTAACAGTGTCCCATGCCACTTGTCTCCTCCTCATTGATCATTACTTTGAATTCCCTCCATCCAAGCTTGGGACCACATGTCAACCATTCAGGTCTCTATGTTGTGCCAATTCTATGGCACCTAGATTCATGTCATGTGGCATTTATTCATGTGCTCGCATAATCAGCCAACCACCATGACTTCCCCAACTCCTCACTTCACAAGATTGTGCCACATGACACAATCCAAGTTTTTATTCCTTTTTTGATATCGTGAAGCTCAAGGCCATGTGACACCCATTCAGGTCTCTATAGTATGAAAAACTTGTTGACTACGAGGCCCAAATTTATGCCATGTGGTGCTCATTCATATGCTTTCATATTTGACCATAGGGGTTCACTTAGTAAAAGTATGATATAACACATTTGTTTGAAGGGTATTAAAGAATACACTTAGTGTTATTTTTTACCTCTATTTATTTAATTGATAATACCTTGTCTTGTTACATTATTAGAATGAAAATACCCCCTATTATTTCCATGCGCCTTACTTACCCATTTTTCCATTATAATTTTATATCAATCAAAAAATATATCATGTTTCCCACTCAATTATTATTTTCTTAATATGCATTTTCTCTAGAAAGAGATTTTGAAGCCATGTAAGACCTATTACCAATTACCTTAATGTTAGGCTTAACCATTTATCAATATTTCTTCAAATAATTAATACGATGAAATAATATCATGTGTAGAAAAACATACTCAATCCTAGTTTTCTACCATCTTATTATTTCTTGCTTAAGAATCTCATAATTAAGATTTCCTTACTCAAAAAGGGATTATAATATAACTTTACGACCACAGACCTTTTACAATTTTATGGTATTTAGCTTTAAGAACTAGGGTTTAAATGTTTTAGTTTTATATTAAAATTAACCCTACCTTTTATCTAGTCCACCTCTCTAACCTACCACCAATACCTAATTCAAAATATTAGTAAATTGAACTCTTTTGCCCCCTAATGTCTACTGGTTTATTGAATTTGTTTTTATCAAATTTAATTACCTCAATATGAATGAACATGCTATGATATTCCCTTGCTAATTAACCCCCCGTGTATTTGGCCGAATACCCAAATCCTCTTAGTTTTCCTGACACACAACTACATGATATTGCACCATGTGGCGCAATCCTAACTTCTAATTTTTATACACTTTTCCTACCTTTAGCCAATTTCATCAAGATTAGGTCCATATGTCATCCATTTATCTTTTCATACTGTGCCAACTCTACTCTGCTCAACTCTGTCCTGAACTCAACTACACAAGATTGCACCACATGGCATAATATTATGTAATTTCACCCACATTCTAATTTTAAACCAATTCTTATTATATGGACGGAAATCATACCATGTGCCTCCTTATCATCTGGGTAATTTACATTTCATCCCTTTGCCAATTTTTCACCTTTGTCTAAAAATCTTATCCACATGGAACTTTTTCTTCACTTAAGATATGAAGTGGTTTTATGTTTAAATATTTTTTCTTTCTCTTCCAAAATTCATTCGAATCCCCAATGTAAAAATTTGCATTGTGGAAGCTTTAAAAAGGAACATGCACTATGGAAGCTTTAAAAAGGAACATGCTGGTTATTGACCTCAGGATTGCTATCATGTACAACCACAAGGTTATTGTGATAAGGAGTCTTTCATTTCTTTTCATTTTATTCCAAGTGTACAATTTGTTTTTTTATTTTCTTCTTATGGAAACCATTTTAGATCATTAGGGTTCACTAACTATTTTGCAACACCAAAAATGGTCATATTGAGAGCTCATGTGCAACTCTACATTGTCACATCTCACTCAATCCGTCTTCTAAACAAAATAAATTACCTAGCAACTTCAACCATTTCAATTGGATGGTAACACCCCCATGAGTGATTACTTGCCAACCCTTTGAACCCATATGATAACTATCTAGCGAAAAGAGGGTAATTTTATTAAGCATCTTTATTGGAAAAGGAATCTTTACTCTCGCCTAGTACTTGGTGTGAATATAGGGATCAAATTTCTTAAGACGAAGCTAAGCATAGTGAGAGAGATTGAGCTTGTGAAGTAGGAGGCTAGTGTCGAGGTAGTTTAGTTTAAGTTAGAAGTAACCAAGTCTGGTTCAAAATATTCTAATGAAGACGTAAGTCTAGTTGGGATTTAGAGTTCGTATGATTGTGTCACATTGTGGATGATTCTATCTTTCTTTTAAGATTGTAATGTTTTTTTCCTAATTTTATAACGTTTCTCATTGATTAACATAATAATCTTAATTTTACTTCCAAGTTTCATTTTGGATTTACGCATGTATGAGGTCATCCTGTTGTGTAAATATCTAGGCTATACCATGTAAGACAATCCTTTATTGGATCATCTAACCCAATTGTATCGTCATGAGGAAATTCATTGTAAAATTAGCGTAAAATAAAGTTGACCTCCATTCCTTTTTTAGTATTTACATACATCATTTAAAAAAATACTTAGAAGTTTTTGGGTGTATAAGTTCCAATCTTTGTGTTGATTGTTGAAAATGCATGCCCAAGAGCACCAAATAAGGATTGGTGTCTCAACAACAACAATGAGAATGCTTCCAAAGTGTAGGGCCTTGACTCTTTGAAGTAAACCTCATGAGAAAGATGGCTCTTATCCTAACTATTCTAATGCCATTATTGGTCTATTCTAATGTACCACTTGTTGGGGAAAATAAGGGGATAAAACATGGCGATACACCAATGGAGTTGGGGATCTCTCTCTCTCTCTCTCTCTCTCTCTCTCTCTCTCTCTCTCTCTCTCTCTCTCTCTCTCTCTCTCTCATAGACACAATGTATCAAAATCTTGCAAATACCACACCACTACCAAACACACAATATATATCACAAGGAATTAATAAAATTTAACAAAGATATAAAACACAATAACACAATAATAAAGGGCATATGTGAGCCACAATGAGAGTTATATTAAAGCTTGAAGAATACACAATCTATGACACCCATGAGAAAGGCACTAATTATATTACAATATTCATATACAAAGATCTAGACACTTAGAAGCTCAGTCCTCAAAAGAGAAAAGTAAATTTCATTTGAGAGGGATGAACTATTTACACTAAAATAAAACTGCTATTTATAGAAGAAGAGAGGAGGGAAAGGGAAGGAAGAGAGAGAAGAATATGTTGGCATATTCGATTCTAAACCCAATTTCTCATTAAAAACATTGGGGTTGTGAAAGTGATATCCAATTGGAAATCCAACTCAAAAACCCCCAAAGAATATTCTAGAATATTTGCATAGTGGGAAAGAAACACACCCAATGAAAGGAAGATCCCCTATAATTGTCATTATTTGAATCACAACAATAGAGTGAAAAATGTCAGTTATGGTTTTTTGTCCCCAAAACATGGTAGATATAAAATTGAAAACCACTCCCATGTAGAAGTACTCCTCAATATCTCTCCAATGGATTTTATTTTACTTGATTTAGTCGTCCCAATCAAAAGATATGAAAAAAGGCTCTAGTCATGATGCATAGGTGACGACCACAATGCCATCAATTTTAGTGTAACAGTTTCCCTTGCCACTTGTGTCCTCCTCATTGATCATTACTTTGACTTACATCCATCCAAGCTTGGGACCACATGTCAACCATTCAGGTCTCCATGTTGTGCCAATTCAGTGAGGCACCCTAGATTCGTGTCATGTGGCACTTATTCATGTGCTCGCATAATCAGCCAACCACCATGACTTCCCCAACTCCTCACTTCACAAGATTGTGCCACATGATGCAATCAATGTTTTTATGCCTTTGTTGATATCGTGAAGCTTGGGGCCAGGTGTCACCCATTTAGGCCTCTATACTATGAAAACTTTTTGGACTCTGAGGCTCGAATTTGTGCCATGTGGCACTCATTCATATGCTTTCATATTTGACCATGGGGGTTCACTTAGTAAAAGTATGATATAGCACATTTGTTTGAAGTGTATTAAAGAATACACTTAATGTTAGTTTTTACCTCTAATTATTTAATTGATAATACCTTGTCTTGTCACGTTATTAGAATGAAAATACCCCCTATTATTTCCATGCACCTTACTTACCCATTTTTCCATTATAATTTTATATCAATAAAAAAATATATCATGTTTCCCACTCAATTTTTATTTTCTTAATATGCATTTTCTCTAGAAAGAGATTTTGAAGCCATTTAAGACCTATTACCAATTACCTTAATGTTAGGCTTAACCATTTATCAATATTTCTTCAAATAATTAATACGATGAAATAATATCATGTGTAGAAAAACATACTCAATCCTAGTTTTCTACCATCTTATTATTTCTTGCTTAAGAATCTCATAATTAAGATTTCCTAACTCAAAAGAGATTATAATATAACTTTATGACCACAGAACTTTTACAATTTTATGGTATTTAGCTTTAAGAACTAGGATTTAAATGTTTTAGTTTTATATTAAAATTAACCCTACCTTTTATGTAGTCCACCTCTCTAACCTACCACCAATACCTAATTCAAAATATTAATAAATTGAACTCTTTTGCCCCCTAATGTCTACTGGTAGATTGAATTTGTTTTTATCAAATTTAATTACCTCAATATGAATGAACATGCTATGATATTCCCTTGCTAAT
This sequence comes from Taxus chinensis, assembly GCA_019776745.2. Classification (NCBI taxonomy): domain Eukaryota; kingdom Viridiplantae; phylum Streptophyta; class Pinopsida; order Cupressales; family Taxaceae; genus Taxus; species Taxus chinensis. The sequence continues at coordinate 79,338,432 of CM034146.1, read as the reverse complement.
TAACCCCCCGTGTATTTTACCGAATACCCAAATCCTCTTAGTTTTCCTGACACACGACTACATGAGATTGCACCATGTGGTGCAATCCTGACTTCTAATTTTTATACACTTTTTCTACCTTTAACTGATTTCATCAAGATTAGGTCCATATGTCATCCATTTATCTTTTCATATTGTGCAAACTCTACTATGCTCAACTCTGTCCTAAACTCAACTACACAAGATTGCACCACATGGCATAATATTATGTAATTTCACCCACATTCTAATTTGAAACCAATTCTTATTATATGGACGGAAATCATACCATGTGCCTCCTTATCATCTGGGTAATTTACATTTCATCCCTTTACAAATTTTCCACCTTTGACTAAAAATCTTATCCACATGGAACTTTTTCTTCACTTAAGATATGAAGTGGTTTTATGTTTAAATATTTTTTCTTTCTCTTCCAAAATTCATTAGAATCCCCAATGTAAAAATTTAAGGCCAACATTGATAGAGCTCTAACACAGCTATGCTTTGAACTAGAGAGAGAAAAAAACTTTCCCTAAAGATTCTAACACCCAAACGTCATGATACCAAGGCTAGAAATTACCCTAGCTTGATTGAAAACAACACCACATGGTCAAATCCATCATAAAACACATGCATGCTACCATTAGAAGCCTTTTTAGACCATAAAACATGCATAAGAGACATGAAAGCATTTAAAAATAAGAGAAAATATGTTTTAGTGAGATCCTGTTGATCAAAATGAAGCAAGAGGCTCATTTTGGCAACATTTTTGGGAAGTCACAAGGATCATTTTACTACTAAATGCAAATACTAGTAGCCTTACTATCCATTGGGCATGGATTTTGCACAGACACTAAAAATATATTAAATTAGGATTTTGTAAGCCCTTTAAACCCATCACTCTTGGATCTCTACTTTGAAAAATATGTAAGTAATAACTAAGCAATTCTCTAGGTGGCTTACAAAAAACATTATTTAAGTGAAAAATGCAGGGTGTGCCATAACACTTATTTTGTAAAAAGAAGTGTATTCTTAGCAACCTATAAATAGAAAAATTGGGAACACTTATGATTTTTGAATTTAGATTCATAGAAGGAACCCAAAGCTTAGATTTATGATAAAAATACATATAAACGAAAATACATCAAAGAAATCACAAAAAAAGGGGTAGAAAGGGAATAATACAGCTGTGTAATGGAAATTCAACTAGCTCAGTGACATTTTTGAGGAATATCCCATTAATTGGGATGAAAAAAACTCATCATAAAATTTTGTCAAAGGAATCAATTCCTTTACACTTTATGATCTACTATGGGCCATTCCAAATAGTGTAAAATTTCTTGTGCCTCTTATACTTAGCTATGTATTCATCCCACTTAAGCACTATATCTCCTTTAAAGTCACTCGGATGATATTTCTAGTAAAATCAACTCTTCACATCTTATTGATGGTCTTGGAGTTTACCCTTTTCCCTTTCTCTCACTTCTTCCAACTTGACCATTTTTGTAATCATGATTCTCCTCAATCATGGTGTTCTAACTCTATCCTATGAACTATCTCAAGGGTAGGAGATTGAGTGAAATTGGATGATTAACTTATCTTTCATATACCATCATGAAAGGATAATTACCAATGAGCTTCTTGAGTGTATTCCTAGCCACCCTTAAAGTTTTATTTTAACCTTTGCAATCCACTACCTATGATTTTCCTCCATGGTCCTTTTCATGATTCTAATTAGATTCTTCTTTGAGGAATCTACAATACCGTTACCTTGAGGATAGTAATTGGAAGATGTCTTCAAGTAAGTGTTATTTCTCAAGGAAAAATTAGTAACCTTGGCACCAAAACAATCCTTCGGATAATTATCTAAGATTATAGTATGTGGGACTCTGTATCTTGTAATAATACCCTTTAGGAAGTCTATTATAACACTCTCAATTGCATCTTTCAATGAAACTTCTTCAACCCACCAGGTTTAATAAGTAGTAGAAGTTAGTACCCACTTGTGACCAACACTAGAAAGGGTTCACTATACCAATAAAGTTCAATCCCTATTGAGAGAATGGATGGTCAAAAATGATTAGTTAAATAGGAATGGATGCTTACCTTATCCTTCCTATAAACAATAAACATTCCTTGTAACCTCTTACCCAATAGTGACAATCAACAAGCATGGTAGGACAAAAGTAAACAATTATGCTAATCTTTGATGAAGTTGCTTGAGGGGTAAAATTGCTACTAATTTTCTTTTTGAAATTCATGTGGGTTTAACACACCCAAAAATGATATTGCCAATGTTCCTCTTGAAGAGAAACCTATCATTCAAATCATAATGAATGGTCTATAGCTTTAAATATCTCCTCTTGGTTTTATAAAACCTTTTAGGTAGTTTTCCTATGTATAAATAATCTACCATTTTATCAAGAAAATTGTCCCCTACACACACACTTGCTACAACCTCTCTTGGTTGGACATGCACAATCTTGAGGAGCCTTAATATTTTGAGCTAGATGCTGAAAAAATGCTCCCCCTCTGATCAATTTAGTAGACTTGATTTTATGTCAAGTTATATGATCTTGGTGATCTAAGTAGCTCTCTTCTCAATAATATTTACACTCATAATCTATTGCTTGATGTTGGGATGAGTGAAAAACTCTAATTTTATTATTGGATATCAGATGTCTAATTTTTTAAGGTATCTTTAGTATAAAAATGTATGTTTTTAATTAAATTGTATTTTATCTCATAATATTTGATATTCTAACTTGTAAAAGAAGTGGAATGTTCCAACATTTTGATTTTCTTATATTAAAATGGTAGTGATGCTACTTGTACCTCCAAATGCATAGAGAATGAAATCCTTTTCAATATTTAAATTGATCAGAGTAAGGACTTGAGCTATGTCCTACATAGTTTTCAAAAAAACTATTCTTTCTTTCTTGTGTCCATTTGAAGTCCCATCCCTATTTCAACATTAGTGTTATGTGTCTTACAAAACCTACATAATTAGTATGAAATTCCTCATGAAGTTTATTTTACAAAGGAAGGGTTAAAGTATAATTTTTTGGGAAGCGAAAGACAAGCATAAGATGGTTGTAATTTAGTCAGGGTCTATGGATTATAAGGCCTTTTATGACACAACATGGCCGAAAAGTTTACCTTTATGGAAAATAAATATAAATTTCTTTAGGTTGAGAGATACATAAAAATCCTTACATATGGTGAAGGTTTATTCAAGGTGATCTCGATGAACCCCTCGCCTCTTAGAATAAATAGTAATACCATATAGGTAAACCAAGATGACATCATTTATTAGACCTTTGCTAGTTAAATCCATGGCTCTTTAAAAAATAGAACCATCATTAAACAACCCAAAAGGAATTTTCCAACTGGCACATGTTCCCCATTTAGTGGTGAAATGATTTTTAATACATATTAGAATCTTGGAAAAGAATATTATTATAACTTTAAAATTTGTCTAACAATGTGAATATTTCAGTTCCTACTACTATTTCTAAAATCTAATCCATAGAGTGTAGGGGTAACAATCTTGATGGAATCTTTGTTCATATATGTAAAGTCTACACTTATCATGATTTCACCATTCTTATTTATTATCAGGAATATATTGAAAATTGATGAGGAATTCTTGATAGGACAAATAATATTGGCCTATTGAAAAGTTTAGTTAATTCTTTTCTCATAAGAGTCTTAATTTAGGGTTGGTTAACCTTTACTTTTGGCTCACAGGTTTTAGTGTGACAGATAATTTTAGGGTTGTATACTTTGATGTTATCATATGTCCATTCAATAATATCATCATTTTTTTGGCTTAACCCCATGAAGCCTTAATGTTGTTCTAGAGTGCATACCTTTCCCAACTCGAGTTACTTTTTAGGGGAAATGGCCACCTCATGGTAGTATTTATATTTAACCTTCACATTTATATTTTCCCCTTTATGTTGATCATCAGGTGTGAACGAACTTTCCCACGTGACTAACCCATTTGGGAAATTTTTTTCTTAAATTGGATGATTTCATCACCATAGATTTCTCACAATTTATGTTTCAAGTCTTGAGGTGATTTGGCCTCTTGTTGAATAAAATTGAAATATGTTTTTAATTATAAAAAATATGCCAATGAAATTCATTATTAAGTACTATTGGTATGAAATTCATTATTAAATATTATTGGTACATGATTATCAACTTCATACAGTGGTATGGGCCTTTAAGAGGCCTTTAGGAGAATCAAATTATGCTCCAATTATTTCCATTCTACCATATTAACAATTTCACCTTCTTGGAACAACTTGGAGGTTAAATACACTAAAATATTCTAATAGATCCCATACTCTATGCTTCTAAGATTTGAGTAACGGGTTCTTAATGGAGCATTGAGATCTTACATGATGAATAGACAAATTTGTGTCTCCAAAAATCAATAGCTCCTTCAAACCTTTCCCATTTGCAATATACAATCCTTAGATCAGATCCTCATACTTAACTACATTATTGTTGAAATTAAATTGGAGACTATTTGAAAATAGAGTCCTCTCTTTTCTCGGTGAAATAAACACAATGCTTGTATTGAAACCAACTTTACATTTACATCCATTAAAGTACATTACCCTCTTTTCTTGGTGAAATAAACACGATGATTGTATTTAACCCCACTTTACATTTACATCCATTAAAGTACATTCCCATAAGCATTCCAAATCTTCATCTTCTTTTAGAAAACTATGGGTATTGCTTCCTTCCTCTTGAATACATTATGTGCATAGGCCAATTTAATTTATTGTGTAATATGAATCAAAATTCCAATTTTATTGATCCCACTCATCTAGCTGATAGTTTGGGTTTTTATTTCTAGGTTCATGTGGCTCATGATAAAATTCTTCTTCAATTTAAGAGGATATGGAAAAAAATTCTTCAACAAGCCTTAAATCATAAGGATCATAATGGAAAATAGAGATATGATCAATTATATTGGTTATTTGGTGCCATATTTTATTTTTAAAAGCATGTGAGACCAATTAGAGGACAAATATCTTTCAATTTTGGTTGTGAAGTCTCTAGACAAACATATGAAAAAAGGGAAAATGTAAATGAATGAATTGTCTTAGGGAATAATAGTACTAGGGTAGGCGTTCAAGGTAAAATTTTGGTGTTCTATTACTCCTACTATTTTAAGAACAATACCATCAAGTTGGACTACTTCTTTATTGAAGAATGCACATTCTAATCCTAGAGTATCAACAATTTTTTATGCATGACATAACTGCTAGCATTGGGATCAATCATGTAATTATGAACGGGATGCTTACCAATAATTAGAGACACATAAAATAGAGGAGTTTTTGGTACACAAATTAGTTCAATAACATTATATTGGTACTAAATTCAACTCATTTTGATCCTTTGGGGGAATCTTGAACCATTTCAACACTTTTTGGAGTAAATCCATCTGGAAAGGTATTGCTAAAACATCTCATATGGACACATTAATAACTATTTTCTTAATTTTCTCTACAAAATTTAGTGGTGCAAGTGTTAAATTATAAAAATTATATGATACCCAATATTCATTTATTTATTTTATCATGTACTGATATTCATTTGTTGCAAACTTGTGACATGGGTTGCATTATTTGTACCTGTGATACTTTATCTAGAATTTTATCTTGATTATAGTGTTATCCGTTTTGATTCTAGGAAGAATAGACCTTGAGTTTCTTGTACAACATACCATAAAATTATATTATTTTCTTTGGCATTATAAATTAATTATACTTGGGTTTTATGCAAGTTCCCTTTGTTTCAATTTGTTGCACAAAAATATCCTTCATGCCAATAGACTATTCTCTCTTCAAAAAATGTTGTAGATGATTGAGGTGAGTCCAAAGATGATTTGGTTGCACCAAATAGCTTTGTACTAACAATGCATATCCCAAGGTTCAATTGGAACAATGTTGGAGTTATAAGTTTGTGCACAAGGGTAGCACCATCTCATATCCTCAACTATATTATTTTGCAGAGGGGACATTACTCTATTTGGAATTGTAATTGTAGGATGTTGTTGTTGAGGCTGAGTAGGGACTATCTAGACTTGAAGATGAGATATATTTTATGATAAGAAAGGTTATAAGGTTGATACCTGGTATAGGATTATGTTGATATATTTTCTCTTCATGATAATCATATCATTAACTATATTTTTCACCTTATTCATTTCATTTGTATAAGTACTAGGCATGATAACAAATGGTAAAACTACAAGTGGTTGAGGATAAAATTAAAAATAAGGTGTTATCTCAAGAAATAAATTCATAATAGGTATTTGGAATAAATTTCCAACTTGTATCAAACATTTTTTCAGCTAAAATGACAATGTCATACGTACCCATAAAATATATCATGAATACTATATATGAATTCAAAGCTCTTAGGAAGTATATGAAAACAATGCAAGATGAAGGTATTACCAAGAGTAGTGTTTAGTCCCATTTCCTTTGTAATTTTAAGTTGAAATTAGATTTTTTTGTAGATTCTCTCTTTATGGTGGTCCATTTATCCATTAGTAACAATGTGTCACTCTTGTCTTGAAATTATTTCTCCAACTTCTCTCTAAATTCATCCAAGGTATGTATGGAATTATATGGGATATTTCTATACCATGTGAGGGATTTTCATTTGAGGGAACTATTGTCCAAAATAACACCCATGCCATTTGGAAAACATCATCCAAGTTATATACTTACGTGGCTTCATAAGAGAGATCCGTGGAAAGAAGAAATTTAATGTTCTGTGGAAAAGGAAAATGCAGTGTACCATATAGTTTGCAAAGTATGTGCAAACAAGGAACATGACCATGGAGACATATGATGTGGAACAAAGGTAAAATACCATGTAGGAATCCACATGAAGGAAAGTGAAGTGCCAGAGTGATTGGAATTTTACAGTGAATAAGTCATGAAACTTAAAAGGACCAAAAAACAAAGCAAATTAAAAATTCATTAACATAGGGAAAATTTGAAATTCCATGGAACTAAGAGTTTGTGATATAAGGGAAATATCACGGGAAGGTAAGAATCCAAAGAATTTGGTATAATCCATGGAATAAATAACGATGAGATCGCGAAGGGAGAGAATAGTGGCAGAGATCAAAATAAAGTCGTAAGACATTGAATGTTTTCCAAACACAGAAATCTACGAAATACGATATCAAGGTGATTGAACATCAAAGCTTTGTAGAATGTAACAAAGCTACACCTAATTCAGAGGAAGAGTTTAACCACTCCAACAACCAACATTAAATTTCAAATGAGAGCATCCTCCTCCACTGGTGATCTGATGGCGTGTGATTGGAGCTATGTCAAACACCCATACTTGACATGCAAAATCAATTGTGATTAGTCATTAGTGTTAGAAGGGTGGTTGAATTCATTTATTATGGGATATGATCTTTTCCCTCTTTCCACATCTCAAAATTTCTATATATGTAAAGTGCGAGAGCACGTGTAAAGGGTTTAGTTTTTCCATTAAGTCTAAAAATTTTTCCCTTTTGAGCTAAAATATTTTTCTCGCAGACCTCTGTAACACACCTGTGAAGGTTTCATATGCCCCAAATCTGTTAATATAAATGGAAAATTTCTTGATATTGTATGCAAGTGTGATATCTTTCCTTGAATGTGATAATTTTTAATGTGAATATTACAGTCCTATTCCTTACCTTCGGTCTTGCTATGTTCATTTCTTCTAAAGTTCTATGTGCATTATCTTGGATCTTGGCATGTATTGTTATCTCTATGTCCTTGGAGCTAGAATCAAACCATATTCTAGTTTGGTGCATCACATTCCTTATTTCAATATTTCTCTCTCTCTCTCTCTCTCTCAATCCCAGTCCCTTAGAATACTTAGGATATGATTAGATAATAATAACTTATTGCTGGTTAGTTTGTCACATTGAGCTAGGATAGAAGGATCCACCCCTATACGAGATTAACCTCAAAGACAACATTATTCCACACTTTTTAGGTCTTTAAATATTTCACGGAGGTGTTGAGATCGACCTCAACAAAGGGTGAAATATTAGGCAAATTTTTTTTGGCACGCTAGGTGGGACAAATTTGAGTCACTCATACCTCACTTTTGATCATCTTTCCCTAAGATCGGCGCATGTCTTAGTGGATCACATCCTATAAAGTAATATTATATACATATAGTGACTCCCAAGTCCAAATTTTATAGTTTTCAAGAACTCCAATACCCATTTTCATGAAATGGATACAAACAAGACAAAGTATAGTGAGAGGAGAATCTTTTGAATATCTGCAGCTCTCACCCATAAAAAGGTGATAAATATCAGTCCAGAGGTCTTTATCATCTTGCAATTGAAGACTTTCCACCCCTCCTCTTTGTAGACCCTTTTCTTTCTCTTTTAGAAATATTAGTCCCATTCATTTCATGATGCATCAAATAAATTTATCTTTTGTAACCTCTAATAGAGGTAGTCCTTTAGCCTTAGCGGCTCATAATGATATTCCAATTTCTTATCTAAAGGGTATTCCATTTTTTACTAGTGAAAATATTACTACCCCCATAGAACATATCCAAGATGTTTTTAATGTATGCTTAGTCTACTGTATGACTAATCACGATGTAGTTGTTATAATTTTAGCTTCTTCCCTCAAATAAAAATCACTGAAATAGTATATAATTCTACGACCTGCTTTAATCTATTCATGGGATGAGATTGGAGAAACACATTTTCATTAGTTTGAAGAAAAGTAAGACAATATTTATTTTTTGGAACAAATAATAGCTACCAAGAGATCTCCTAATGATCTTATGGATGATTTTAACTTTAGATTTCAAAATAATTGGGATAGGATTCCATCTCTTTCGAGACTAACCCCACAAGGTGAATTTTTATATTTCCTAAGAGATACTAATTTTGATATTGTAGTAACGATTCAATCTATGGGTTCCACAACATTATCTAATTCATATACAATAACTAGTAGGGCATAAAATTACTTAATTCAAGATGGAAAAATAAATCCTAGATTAACTACACATATGTTTCTGTAATTGCCTCAAAATAGTCAGCCTTCTCTTTCTCCCATTCCAGAGCCTAATGATTCATCACTAACATCCACATCTTAATCCCCTCAAAAGCAAGATGATAATGATGACCTTATAGCCTTAGTAAGAAATATCTAATGATAATGTCTCCCTTAAGAGGAAACATTATCAAACACTTATGAACTACCCAAGTTTTAATCAAGGGAAACATTCATGTCAAATGTTTAATCAAGGTTATCAAAAATAGGTATATTGTTATCCAAATCAAAGATACAACCAAAATAATCAAACAAGTAGGTTCTAAGGAAAATATATAAATCTACCTCTTCAAATAGTTGCTCCTACACAACGACTTCCTACCACTAATATAAGCAAATCCTTTGTTCCAATGCAAAATAATGTAATACCGGAAGATGATTGGTGTTTTCCATGTAACCAAAAACATAATAAAAATAATTTTGTAAATGGTGTACATGTTCATACCCTCATCATGAAACATTATTTCAATCAACATGAACCATTAATGGAAATGACAAATGCCAATGTGGAAATGTTGGTGAAATAATTTTTTGTAGTGTATTTTATTGGTTTTTACCAATGGTCATGGAGATAAGCCCCTCCTTCTTGCGTATGGGGAGGACCCCATTATTAAATGTAAAATAACTAAAATTGTGGGGTGGACGTTAGGCTATGGATTAGATAGGAATACTCTACTAAACCTATGTCAAACTGTTTATACAGTGTACAAGGGAGGAATTAGTTTTGAGAGAGGTAAAGGGGAGTAGGATAAATAGGGAGAGAGGGTTAATGTCATGAGTAGGAACTAGCAAACTCTCTTCAAAATTAACTAGAGTAGGTCCATATTTAATATAATAGCACAATAATGTAAGAAAAAACAACAATAATAAATCATAGAAACAAATTTCTATAGATCCATTAATAAAGGACACAAAGTTCCTTCTTGGTTGTACAAGATTACAATGCTTGCAAATATGGAAAGTAAAAAGAACAGAGGAACTATAAACACAAAATTTTGGTTCACTATCTCCCATTCCACATTCGATCACCCCTTCATTGTCATTATGCACACTCACACCCATGTCCTTATTCAAAATCCTATTTTCCTCCTAAATCATATTTATTTCCCCTAATTTCTATTTTCATATCTTAATTCTATCCCATCCCATAAATATTTAATCTCTCCCTATGCACCCTAATTACTATTATCATCCTAAACATACTTATTACCTTAATCACATCTCATTTATGCTTTCTAATCTCACCACGTACCCTCATTTAATATCTCCAATCACCTAACACTATTTCTCATCCCTATGCAAGCCCAACTCGCTAAATTAACTTCTAAGCCTAATCACCACTTAATAATGCATCATCCCTCAAGTTGTGCATCATCCACCTAATTCAAATGAATGGTTATCTGTAGTCGATGGTGACCCTATAAATACACGATCACCCCCCTCCTTAAAGAGGATGAAACTCATGAGATTCGACCTCTAGTGAAATTTTATAGGTTTTTTGTCTTCTTATGAGTTATCACCAACCTCTTGAAGCTATCTTGGATATTTCATTTACCCCCTTGGAAGATGTAAAGCTTGAATATTTTTGGAAGACCTATCTTGTTTCAACACTTTTCCATCAACCATCTACAGGTCCTTATATCATCTTAGAGATCTACAATTATATCAACTAACCGTATTTCCTTCACTTACTTTGTTTTCCACTCATTAACCCTCACCAAACCCTAACTCATCCCAAATCATTGTATATTGTCCTCTGGTAGCCATTGACATAATCTTCCTCATATTATTTTCTATGTTTTTTCCCCTCTGCCATCGGTTTCTCTATTTTTGCAACACCCAGATCTTGCCATATTTCTCTTCTTCCTGTTTGACACCCCAAGATCTCAGTTTTCTATTACGGTGTTCATCGAATATCTCTATTCACCATCAAACACGGTTTGGTTTATATTTCTTCTTTAAATTTATCTATTATCTAATCTCTATTTTAGCCCATCCCTTCTATTTCCATTTTGATTATCTTCTACATGTTATCTATTTCTTATTTTGAGTCAATTTTATAAAAAAGTTGGCTGACATCCTTTCTAGGAATTTCATTGCTTCTCGGGACAGGATTTGGTTAGGAATCCCACCATCCAAATCTACTATTATTTTCTTGTGTATCTCTCCTTTTTATTATATAGGTCATCGAGTTCGCTGTGGAAAGAATTTACACACTCATCCTCACCATCATCATTATCAAACATTAGAGGTAGCTTTAAACCCTCCCATATTTGGATTTTCTTGTTTTCTAGCATGTTGTGTCATTAACTTGGACCAGGAGTGGAAAAATTGTCAAACATTCAAGAATGCCTGGTAGGACCTACCTCATCCTTTGGTAAATTCCTTATTCATTTTCAAATTCTATTCTATATTATTATTTTCCTCTTTCCACTAACCCTGTAGGTTGGATTTTTTCACTTGTCTTCTTGCAAGTTCACTTTCTTGCTCAACAACGTGTATATAATTTGGAAAAATAAAAGCGTATCTAGGTATTCCTCTTTTGATATTTTTTTTTCTCTTTTATTCATCATCCTTCCCTTCCTTTTCTTGCTTGTTTTCATCAAACATCATATTTGTCTTTGGATCTAAAACAAAAATGTCATGTTTGCTTGATCACATAGCTTAATTAGGTGGTTACACTTTGCATTCACATTTTATTCACACATAACCAAACCAAACACATAATCTACACATCTAAAAAATTCATACCCAAGTGGATCTATTGGGATTTCATCACATAATAAGGAATCCACCACAATTTTTTTTCCGTGTAATAATTTTTTTGACTATTGGTATATTGGATAAGCACCTGACACCCTTATCATTGTAGTGCGTGAATTTTGGGGGTAGGCCCCTATATAAGGACATGTACTAATAGTCATCACAGATTCAGGCCTCACATACCTTTGGGTATATTGATGAATCTATCCTTAAAAACACCTGAAACCATCCATAAAGCATCCATTTCTATAGGTTCCCTTTGAGCCTCTTCTCCCTCCACATTTTATAAGTAAGAAAGATAAAAAAAATCTTGTTGCTTGAATTATGTGTTTCATTAATAGTTTGCATAGGATTTTTCTTGTTTATTTCATTCCCGTTGTTACTTGCTCCCAAGCTAAGAGAATGGAGCAATCAACCACTTCTAATGATATTACCATCTCAACCAACCCCTTACAAAAAACATCTTCACTCACTCTTATTTCTTCTACACCTTTGACGACCCCATCCTTGGCCTCTCTATCTACTATTCCTACGATTCCTTCTCATGAGCCCCATGTGGTTCAACAAAATCCCCATATCAAGAAAAATCCCTTTGTCTACCATAAATTAATCCCTTCTAGACTAGACACATCCTTCCACTACATCCTTAGGAGCACTTAGACCCCCCATTATCCCTAAAAAATGCTTGGAATTTCAAGAAATTATTGATGTTAACCCCGTCACCATCCATGACTATCTTTTTTTAAAATCCATAAACATACCTATTGATGGAAATCCTCTTCAACAACTTTATAGTTATCCTCCACAATTCGAATCTACTAAATTCCTCACCTCCCAACTCACCATATTTTCCCCAGAGCCATGAATGAGCTAGTATTATCCCAAAGTGAACATGTCCCTCATGAATCCTATATCATGGTTCCTTAGACCCATCAATACACACAATTAGTGGTGCCTATCTCACATAATATATCACGTATCAATACCATTGCGACCATCCCTACATCTTACATTCCTATTCCCTCCTCATCTAATATTATCATAAATGCTTCCACCTAAACTATCCAAGACTCCAAGATAACTCCTCCACCACCTGAGAAACACTTTCAAATCTCAATTCCTCTTTTAACATCCCATTTCCATCCCAATGTGGTTATCTCACAACCTCCCTCTTTGGAGTTGAATAAAACTAACCAACCTCCACTTCAAAGCATATTTCGGCATAAGTTTTCTAATCAATCCCTTAAAAATTCCCAACCACATCATGCACATACCCAAACTCATCCAACACAAGTTCAATCCAATCCCCCTATCACTCAACAAAAACCTTCACAATCTTACCCATCCAACTATATCCCTTTACCACATCCTACTTCGCAACCACCTAATCAAAAACTGTTAATTTTGTTCCTTCTTATCAACCACCCTCCAAAACCCCCAATTATGCCAAACATTACCAATATTACTCACAACCTAATCCATCTAATTCATACAATCCACAACAAAACCAATTAGTTCCCCATCCTCATACATAAAACAATCCCATGTAAGCATTATTGCATAAAATGGATAACTTAGACACCGCTATCTTGGGCTTCAAAAGTACATTAACTTATGATAAATTATGTAATGAACCCATCAATCCTTTTGTTCCTGTTAATTCATATCCTCCACATTGGAAGATTCCAAAATTCCCTAAATTCAATAGTAAAGAAGATCACCAACAACATATCCACAAATTTAGACACTCATGCTACCTTATCATGCATAATCAAGATCTTATGATTTGTAACTTTCCCATGTCATTAGCTGGGCCCGTTCTAGAATGATACAATGGAATACCTCAACATTCCCTCTTTTCCTTCACACAACTTGCGTAGATTTTCCCAGAACACTTCTCCATCAACATAACATGCAAGATAACCATCACCGACCTTTATGACATCAAACAGTTTGAGGACCAATCAATTACCTATTTTTTTGCTAGGTGGCATAGGATTATTAACCAAATATCCTTCTCAATACCTCAAACTAAATTGATTTAGCTATTTTCTAGATCATGTGCCAATAAAATTTCATCTACCCTTAAAATTAAGACTCCATATTTTCTATGATTATTCAGTCTATTAGATTTATATTGTGAAGTTTTACTATGGCTTGTAAGTTAGAACTACACATAATTGAGAGAGGCCATGTTAAGATTTGCTCTAATAAACCCAAGACTGAAATCACAAAACCATTCACCCATAATGAAAAATCCAAGGATGCGGAAAAAACTATGGTCATAAAAAAATCCTCTCAATAAAGGTCTCATACCAAGCCTCTGAAAAAAACACCTTGACAACCTCCTAACTATACTCCTCTTGGTGAATCATACAACTCTATCTTATATAAGCTCATGGTTGTACACCTTATCCAACATCCTTCCATTTTCCTTGTTGATGAATCATGTCTTAAACTTGCATGGTATCATGAGGATAATTACTGCAAATATAACCAAGTCTACACCCATGACATCAAGAAATGACATACTTTTAAGGATTTAGTACAATGACTTATCGATCATGGGGACCTCTAATTAGAAAATCCAAATTCTCCCCCAAATCAACCATTTGATGTTTTCAAAAAACCATTTACAAATCATCCACCGAACAACCAAGCCAACCTTACCACACCTCAAGCGCCTAATGCCCATGTAATCAACACCTTGAATTAGGCTTCAAAATATGTGTCTACATCTATTTCTACACCTACATCTTCATCTAATTCTACACCTACATCTACATCCACATCTACACCCACATCTGTACCCTCATCTACAGCCATATTTACATCCGCATCTATACCTACATCCATAACCTTATCTACATACACATCTTCATCTACATCCACATCTACATCATCTCTTGAAACCTCTACCGAACAGACATCTCCCATCAATTATATCACAAGGAATGTCTCAATCTCGTCCTTACCTCAAAAAAATACAACTCCTGTATCAACACTTCCAAATTCCACAAATCCCACAATCCCTTTAGATTCTACCAATGGTACTCTTCAAGAATCATCCCCATCTGCTACCATCAAATCTACAACCCAACCAATGTCTAAACAATCTGATCCCACTTCTAAAGATGGATCTACTGTCTAAATCATTTTTATCATTGCCAAAGGTAAAACTTCACAATAGAAATCTAAGAGCCTTAACACCCCAATACAAAGAACCATTTCCCATCTACATAATAAAGTAAATCTCCCCCCTCTGAATCCCTATGCATCCAAATATCTAAATATCCAACCATCCATCTTAGGACCTCGGCCATCCATTCTAGGACCGGGTCCCTCATCTAAGTCTCCCATCACCACCAAATCCAAATCCAAATCAACTACACCTATTTTGAAATTCAAATATGAATGTAAGATCCCTACAAGTCCTATAAGAATAAGGAACCTATTTTTCCTTCACCTTCCCATCCTAAATCAAATTAATCCAAAACCCACGAGACTTCGTCTCTAAAACCCCCATTAGGTCTTACTCTAAAATCCTTCATCACCTTATCCAAGCATCCACAATTACTATTTCCCCCATCAATTCATGTTACTCACATGGGTGGAATCCTGCATGGATTGATTACAACATCATCTATGCCTATCATCGTGTCCCTAGGCACGAAACAGAGCACTATAAGGATCTACAAACACTTATCAACAACCTTGCACAAGAGGATGATATTCTCATCAAAGAATACCACCCCCTTTCATCCACTAGCTCATCTACCCCTAAGCGCAACCCCCAAACCAAACTCACAAATTCCAAGGCATTTTAATTTGGCCCTTTATCCACACCTTTAGTCATAATCCCACCACCAAGTTCCACCCCTTCTAAAGAGGGTCTCCTTATTTAGATAAATGTCATTCATGTTTCCACTTTCTCTTGCCCCTATGACTCTCAACCATCCACCCAAAAAGAAGAGAGTTATCATTGTTTCTCTTCCTAAAGAACCTATCTCATACCCCTCTTCATCTAAGGATAATGTATCTATTCGAGCTAGAAAAAAGCATCATGAACAAACTACATCATTCTCTTGTTAAAATGTGCCTTTATGAGCTTATCCAAAGCTCCCCTCACCATCAGAAGGATCTTATCGAGGCTTTACAATGCATCCCAATCACAACTGATGAAACCCAACCATATGCAACCCTTGTTGGGTCTCTTACAACTTCTGCCACCATTTCCTTTAATGATTATGAGATCCTTGAAGTTCTACCTGAAGATCATAAAATTCCCCTTTTTATCACCATTCATATCAATGAAACCTTCATCAGATGATCCATGACTGATAATGGTGCTAACATTAAATTATTTCATCCTACGCATTCAATCGACTCAAGATTTCATACACTATTGTCGCCTAATCACCCACAATCCTTCAACACTTTAATGAGACTGTCACCCCATGCACTGGGAACAGTCATCCTTCCTATCCATGTTGATGAGAAACCCCTCCATAAAATTTTATACATCGTAGAATGGAAATTCTAGTACAACATCTTGCTTGGACACCCATGAATCTGTGTTATGCACTGTGTCCCATCCACCCTTCAATGTTGTCTTAAGTATGAACATAAGGGGGGAATCCACACACTCCTCACCAAATTCCTCCTTTCACAGCATGCCATATGAATTACATGCCAAATGACGTGCTCTTTACCAAGCAATAATAATCTTTTGAAGCTTCCACTAGTTCATTTTTACCTGCATCTAAGTTTCCCAATGATGAATCTTTCAACATCATGATACAACGCCTCTTGCTAGGGGAGTATAAAATCCTCACTCTTAATTATTTCCCCACACTCAAACAATTTTTGAGACACAAAAAATATCCCATGTACCAATCTAATGTTAGGGATATTATTTCCTTTAGCCCACCTTACTTGAAAACCAATCTTGTTTATGGTGTCATTGATTGCCCTTCTTCCCATGTCAATAATACACCCCATAAAAAACCATACACTAATGGATTTTAGTTCCTTAACAAAAAATATTTTTCCTTACCTATATCCACCACTATACATGGAAGGGATTTGATCTAGGGTGATACGAATAAGATATACATGATCTTATCTTTGATCAATCCCACAAACCTCACGAGAAGTATAGATTGAGATTCAAAGAACCCCCCACCAACTCTCTTGAAAACACATCTTTTGAATCCCCACGAACACAAAATCATCATGCCATTTCTTATCCAATGACCCCATGTACATAGATACAACCGTGTCCCTTCCTCCTAACTTTTTTAAATCTCTATGATCACTCTACGATTGGTCACCTATTAGGATGAACTATGATCTTTCCTCTTAAATTCCCCAACATGGTAGAGGATGACTCCTATACCATTGAAATTCTTCAATGTAATGATGATGCATCTATCCTTTCCTACATGGGGGAATAATATTATCATCTTCATAAGGCCTTACCTCTAGACACATCTACCCTTCTTAATGAATCCACCATCAATATCAACATAGAGACTTCGTAATCACCCCACATTCTCAAAACCATCCAATCTGTTAATCCACGAGAGCTAAAATCCTTCACCTCTTTCTTCTCTAAGCATAATTAGGCCTTTGCATGGTCATATGTCAACATACCAGGCCTCGATGCTAGTATCTTTGTCTATATATCATCACCATCCCTAACGCCAATCCAGTTAAGCATAAACTACATCATATGCATCCTTGTGTTTCCCTCATTAAAAGATAATTATAACATATTATTTTGGGAAGCTTCATCTAACCCATCGATTATCCTCAATGGGTTTCTAACATTGTGCTTGCTACTAAATCCCCTGGAAAGCTTTATATCTATATGGATATTTGAGATTTAAATCTCATTTATCATAAGGATAACTTTATCCTCCCTAATATTGATCAACTTGTCAACTTGTCAACTAACCACAAAATGCTTTCTCTTATAGATGGTTTTTTTGGTTACAATAAAATCCTTATCACACTAAAATACCAACATAATAAATACTTCATCACCCCTTAGAAAACCTTCTATTACCACATCATGCCCCCTTTGGTTTGAAAAACATAGGGGCCACCTATCAACCTGTCATGATTTATATCTTTCATGAGCTCATCCAAAAAAATAGAGGATTACATCGATGATCTCTTGGGTAAATCCAAATGTCAAGAGGACCATGTTATTGTCCTTTTAATCAATTTTACGTGTCTTATTCAATACTTTCTTTTCCTCAATCCCAAAAAGTGTGTGTTTCATGTTATAAATGGTAAACTCCTTGGCTTCATCATTTACATTAGGGGTATTGAATTTGACACCACCAAAATCAAATCCATCCTCAAGATACATCCTCATATCAATCTAAAGTAACTTCAGTCTCCAAGGCTAATTCCAATCAGTATGTCACTTCATCTTGTAACTTTCTAATTTTTTCCAACCTTTCCATCATTTCCTCCAAAATTATACCCACTTCAAGTCGGATAGTAATTGTAAAAAATATTTTGATGAACTTAAGAAATATATTCTATCACCACTTGTGCTCATGCCTCCATGTGAGGGTAATCCATTCTATCTCTACATCTCTACCACTAACCATGCTCTAGGTGCCATGTTGGCACACCATGATGATTAGAGCAGGGAACAAGCCTTTTATTATATCAGCCACACTCTTCATGATTGTGAAACCCACTACACCAAATACAAAATATTGTGTTAAAATCTCTAATTTTTAAATTCCAAGCTTCGTCACTACCTTATCAATCAAAAGATATACATTGTCACCAACTTACACTGCTTTAAAACCATGCATTCTAAACCCTATCACAACAATCACATTAGTTGATAGATGATGCACATGATTGAGTTTGACCTAGAGTTCATCTCCCAAAAATCAATCAAGGGCTAGGCTATCAGTGATCACTTCATAGAAGCCCCTCTTCCTGATAATCAACTTCCCCATGAGAAATTTCCTGATGAATACATCAACACAATAAATTATGAGTATTATCCCCTTAATATTAAACTATTCTTTAATGGTTCTAAGTGTCAATAAGGGGGAGGTGCTGATGTCATTATTATTCTTCCTTGGGGGAATCTTATCCCTATTTCCTACAAGCTCAACTTTGAATGTACTAATAACATGGATGAGTATGAGGCCCTTATCTTATGCCTCTAAACCACTATCATGCTAGGAATCCAAATACTTGACATCTGTGGTGATTCTCAACTTATCATCAATCAAATCAAGGGAGTTTATAAATGTAAAAATGAAGTCCTCCAAAAATACAAAGACATCTTTAGTTTTATTTTTAAGCCTTAGATCAATACAATATCTAAACCATTCCCTGTTCATCTAACCACTTTGCATGCACTCATGAAGGCAATATGAGTCACATAGTTAAGAAGGGTGGATAAGGAGGAAAGTTTCCAAAAAGGAGACACTCATGGAGACAATATTATCTCTATTTTTACTAACTAATGTCATGTTTTCATGTGTGTATACAAGTTAGAAAGACTTTGGGAATAAGATCAAGAAGATAATGGAATTTTCAAGAAAATATTCAAAAAGAGACTCATTTGAATCAAATGTAATGTTGAGAGAAAAGAGAAGGTTGTATAAGATTATGAGGAAAAGGATTATGTCCTCAAGCATGCTAATGAAGAAGAAGAAGAGAATAAAAAGTTATATGATGCTTTGGAAAGCATTCAAGTGAGAGATGACAAGAAAGAAGGAAAAAACAAGAAGGTGGATGGAAAAAAGGAAAAGGACATGGTCACAAACATGGCTTATAATCAAGTATGGGAAGATGAAAATTATGAATTCCTTCATGTATATGTTAGTGAAAATTTTGATATACAAAAATGCACAATTGAAGTTGAAGATGGTTATTCAAAATCTGAATTTCAACATGGATATATCATGCCTCAATGTCTCAAAAAGTCAATTATTTTTTAACAAGAGATAAAATGCAAGGAAGAAGATAATGAGGTTGCGACATGCAATGGAAAACAAGAGGGAAATGATAGAAAAAGGTCAGATTTCAGTTTGAGACAAGCATGCAATGAGGGTGACCAAGGAATGAAGAATGAGGAAAGAGTTTTTAAGCACAAACCATCCTATGAAACAAGAGGAAATATTGAAACCATAGGTGTAAATCAACAAAAGAGAAAAGAAAACAAGTTTGGAGAGTCAAAGAGAAAAGAGAAGAGCATGGAAACCTAAAAAGGGCCTGGAAAGAGAAGAAAGTAATAGAAAAACAAGGTAAACATGTTGATTTGAATGAAAATGCAAAGAATGAGGCCATTAAAGGTGAGAATGAGTTGATATTGAGAACTAGCATTCATTTTGGGGAACATGTGAATGAAATTCAAGAAGAGGAAGTTAGAAAAATGAGAGATGGTGAAGATAAAGTGAAGAGAGATAAAATGACATCTGATTTTAGTGATCTAACATTTTATTTCCAAGATGGAAAAAGAGAAATTGAGTACTAAATTTGATGAAGAAAGTGAAGAAGAGACTGAAATATTGTTGTATGAGGAAATTCAAAGGATTGAGGAGTTATTCATGGAAAGTAAAGGTTTAAATCAGCCAAGGGAATTCATTAGCAAACAAGAAATTGAATAATAAATACAAAAAAACCATTGGAAAAATTGGACAATAACAACTCTACATAGGATGAAGGTGGACTACAGGTTCAAGATAAATCACAAGAGGAAAATATGAAGATAAATAGTCAATAAAAATATGGTTGAGAGAGGATAATTAGAAATGTTATGAAGAACTCAAAGAAAGGAAGAAGGAAGATCAAAATGAGACAAATTTATCTCATCCTTTTATATCTAATGTGTCTCCTATTTGTGTTTGTGTAGGCAAGAGTCAAAGGATGAACATGGAAGATAGAAAAATAAAATAATATGAAGAAAATGTATAGTTGAGTTATGAAGGACAAGAAAATGAAGACAATGAAGAATATTTGAAGCAAGATGAAGACAAGTCAAGAAAGTGAAAGAGTAAGAGAGTTGAAGATGAATGCAAGAAAGACAAGGATGAAGATAAATATAAGGAATAAATTTTATTGGAATAAGAAGAAAAAAACCTCAGAAGATAAAAACCTCCACGGGGGTTTAATTGTTTTCTTACTAGGGGAGTATGATGTAGGATCATCATTGTAAAGGCATCAATTTTGTAATTTTGTAGAAGTAAGGGTGAATTAAGTCTTAGATGTATTGTTAGGTGTATTTTAAACTCCTCATTTATATTTTAAGACCCTTCTTGGGTGTTAAATGGAACATTTGTGTTTCCCTCCAATTTGGGAATGTTTAAATTTTAATTTGCAAGCTTGGTTAAAAAGGTACAAGGGTGTATGTAATGTCATGACATGTGGTAGAAGACTCTTTTAGGTCTCATCAAGGGGTAATAAGGTGTTGGAACCTTTTATGTAAGATGGTAACAATTATGGTTATCTAAGTCATGGTTAGATACAAAGTTAAATCTTGTAACTACCTTATCTTGTGTTAAGAGGAGAGGTGTTCGAATTAAAATGGGGGAGGATTAAAAAATAAATGGATAATAAGTGTATATCAGATCTCAAAAGGCTCAACAAGCATGTAACCTATGATGCTATCAATGAAGGGATTCTTGAAAAAAACTATGCATGTATATTTGATTACATTTAAAGTAAACGATAAGGATTTTTGAATGAATCATACTTGTGTTAAATGAATATTAAAGATGTAGATATTTTGCAGGACTATTAAGGCATACAATAAGTATGAAGGTGTTATATTCGCTATGTAGACCATATAGGGAAATATATGACGTAAAGTAAGCTTGGGAACTATAAGAGAACATTATTTTTGTTCCATGTTGATTGATTGTGAATCTTAACAGTGATAAAATCATGAAAATGGATTGTATGGGGATATCAAGGACTTAGAAAGAGTTTAAAACCTTGGAAAACCCTCATGATAATTAAAAGATAGAAAAACCAATTAGGAGACCTTGCTCACTATCTATTTTTAATATTCAAGAGAAAAGAAATTCGTGCATGTAATAATCAAGAACTATGAAAACCATGGTTATACATTGATGATTGAAGAAGTTTAGAGGAGCATAA
Organism: Taxus chinensis; assembly: GCA_019776745.2. NCBI lineage: Eukaryota > Viridiplantae > Streptophyta > Pinopsida > Cupressales > Taxaceae > Taxus > Taxus chinensis. The sequence goes on along the minus strand of CM034146.1, from coordinate 79,316,377 downwards.
GGAGGTAATAGGTATTTTAATCCAAGTAAGAATTCATGAGCCATTATTTTATGTAAAATAAGCTAAAATATCCCTCTCAAGTTGTGTACAGACTTGGGGATTTAAAATTGAGGAAGATAATTATATCTCAAGGTTAAACCTTTGTAAATTGAAGATATTTAGAGGAATTTTTTTGAAAATGTATGAAAAAGATAATGGTCAAGTTCTTGTGTCCTTTGAATGAGATTTATTGGATCTAAGAGAAAAACACAGTCAACTTAGTTTAGAAACCTTGATTTAGGGATTATTGGAGTAAAACTTGTATTACTTGTATCCCACCCAATGAAAATAAATTTATTATCCATTTGACATAGGACACTAAGTCAGGTATGAATGTTTATGAAGTTGCATAGTGAACCCAGTCTTAAAGGGTTTTAAACATGATCTTAAGAAGTTGTAAGGTTTAATTTTAAGTAACCGATGAAACTTGTACCTATGAAATTTTTTATCCAAGTAGGGAGTTATAAGTGGATAAGGAAGTGTCCTATGAAAATATAAATGAAATAATTTTGTGAATGGAGTCTCATGTTTCCAAGTTTAACAGTCAAGCATCACAATTGGAAAAATATATCAAGGTCTACATAATCAATTATGTAGTGTAGCAATCTTCTTCTTATAACCAATGTTGGAGTCATACTATGGGAATAATTAAGGAACCCATCAAATTTAATGAGAGGTGACCATGCAATATTTGTAAGGTTTAAAGAAGACAAATTTGATCATTATGTCTTGTACTTTGTCTTTTGACAGTCTATACCAATTTAGATGGCTAAATGCCTTAGTTAGAAAAGGATAAGGGTGTAATAAGGAAACAAGCAGGGTAAGAAGGAAAATGGACTTCTATAAGAATTGAAAAGTGTGGTAAATTTCTATAAATATCCTTAAAAAAATTATACTTTTGATTACATGGTAGCATTCATTGAAGAATGAAAGAGGAAACTAAGGGATAAAGGACAAGAAGACTTACTAATATAGACAAGTTTGTATGGTGAATGAATAAAGTGGTGAGTGAATGATATGGAGAGGTTTTAATTATAAATTCAATAATGAAGAGGACCTTGAGAAGGATAGAAAAGTGAGAAACAATGTTGACAAGGTTGTAGGTGCCTTTGATAAGGTTTGAAGACCAAGAAGCTTGTGTAGTCTCTTAAGTGGAAGTATGAGGCTAGGATTAAATAGTTTAATGGAAATGAGTATAAGGTGAGGTAAAAACATGAATATCATTTTGATAATAAATTTAAACAAATTTAGAGGTCATAGAAATGAGATAAAATAGAGCATGGAGAAATTTACTTGCATCTAGAACAAGAATGAAGACCTAGAGGCCTAGAACAAGAAATTTAGCAAAATGAGAAGAAAAGAGTGATGGATAGGTTGAGAATTATTTTAAAAATTCACAAGTAGATAGATTAAGGTGTATGAGAGGTTTTAATAATGATAAGAATTCAAACCCTATATTTTTCTACTAAACCCTAGTTTATGGTTTTTAAGTTGGGAAGAATGTAGACAAAGTTGAGATAAGAAAATTGGTGGAAATAAAGAAATTAAAAATGTGTATCAAAAAATGTAAACATGTTCTCATGGAATTTTACGCATAGTTCTTAGTTTCAAGATTTGTGCTCTAGGAGGGATAATTGGAAGGCCTGGGAAATCGTATTTTTGTTATAACTTTTGATTGGAATTGATTTAAGACATACAATTTGGTAGGCATATAAGTGATCATAAAATAGTGTCCAAAAAATTTATCAGTTAGGGTTAAAGGTGAGAATTGGGTGTTTTTTGTCAAAAACAATGTTTTCCCAGGGCTATAACGCTAGTTGGAGGTTTACAAAGAAAGTTATTGGAAGTGGATGTTGTGAAACTTGTTGAATGGTTTGATCAAGTTAGTATGGTGTAATTAAAAATGATTAGAATTATTTTTTGATTTGGTTCAATGATTTAAGAAATTTAGTGTATTTGAGCAATATTTTCCTTTTTGAGCAAAGATCGAGTTCATTGAATTTGATGATTGTATCAGTGAATTAATGACTCATAAATAATAAATTATTTCTGATTTGATAAGTGTATGCAGGGATTTGCATCAAACATGAATCCCCACATCGATCAACTTTTTACTGTATTAATCAGTTTGCACAATAATAATAAGAGCTGTCGTATACACCTAGGACAACCACCTAAGGAAAAATATTTCCCCCATAAAAGATACAAAAAAACCCTTTTCATTTCTATAACAGGTATATAAGCACACCTTCCATATTACCCTCAAAATCTTATGTATTAATAACTATCGTTAGCTGTGTATTAACACTAACCATATGGTTGTAAGTGCATTGCTTTGTTCATGTTCCTGATCAAGTTTTACCTCCAACCTTGCCCCAAATAATCTACACTACATGCACTCCTTATGATGATGAAATTGAACTTTCTATATTTGAATCACCCTAACATGGTCACATTTTATTCATACTTTTAGATCTAACCATTTTTGTTATCCCATCGTATCAGACTCATCCAAATTGAACACAAATTTCCATTTTGATCTATGTTCTAATCTATCACATATATGTTCAAAAAGTGCATATAATAGTTAAATCTTAATGAAATATATCCTAAATCTACACCTATCTCCATCACATTATCTCCATCTACACATTCATAATATAATCAACATAACCTAACCATGATCCACTTCAGACTTGTGTGTCACCCATAACACACCAGTCATCTTTGCCTTACATGGCTTATTTTGTAATTTTTCCTATTTACCTATCTTGTAGGACATCCTTCATCATATTAGGAAGCCCACTTTGTGGCCATCTCTGTGTTCCCTCTCAAGGCACCATATCTCACCTTAAGTCCACCTTTGTGGCCATTTTTTCCATTTTTCATCCCACCAGGACACATAATTGTTTACCTCATATTTCAAGGACATCACATACTCTTTTACCCCACTTTGTTGTCTGGTTTTATGACAGACCATTGTCTTGACAATACTCAAATTCTTGTGCATATTGTTGATGTGTTCCTTTTACCCATTGGTCTCATGACTTACAAATCCATTTGAGAAGAATCCCATTGATTCCCTCCATAATGTAGTGATATTTTTTTGACTCATGGGTCCATAGGACATTAACGTCACCGCTATTGAGGCCGTGTTATGTTCCCTACTAACGTGTTTCCAAGATTACTACCATATTTATTTTAGTTTATCCCATCCTTTTAGAAATGGTCATATCACTCTCCACTTAGGGAATATTTTCTCATCATTCCACCCTTTCCTCCCTTCCTCCATCTATCTCTTTCAACGTAGTAATCGATTTCCTTTGAGTCATCGATCCATAGTTTGAGGGGGAGAACCTCAACCATCTTCTATCACTTCTGATTTTTGTCTCACAGATTTCTTAACACAAACCACTTGATAAAAAATTTGGTTCAATCACCCCTTCATTGTCATTGTGCACACTCGAACCCATGTATTTATTCAAAATCCAATTTTCCTCCTAAATCAGATTTATTTCCCATAATTTCTATTTTTCCTATCTTAATTCTATCCCATCCCATCATTATTTCATCTCTCCTTATGCACCCTAATTACTCTTATCATCCCTAAACATCCTTATTACCTTAATCACATCCCATTTATCCTTTCTACCCTCACCACCTACCCTCATTTAATATCTCCAATCACCCAACCACTATTTCTCAACCCTATGCAACTCCAACCCACCAAATCAACTTCTAATCCTAATCACCACTTAATAGGGCCTCATCCCTCAAGTTGTGCATTGTACACCTAAGTCAAATCAACAACTCTCCATATTCGATGAAAACCCTATCAGTAGTTGGAAACCCTTTAAATAAACCATTAACCCTCCTCAAAGAGGATGAAAATCTTGAGATACAACCTCTAGTAATTTTTTGTAGGTTTCTTGTCTTTTTGTGAGCTTCCACCAACCTCTTGAAGCCATCTTAGAGCCCTCATGTACCCCCTTGGAAGATCTGAAGCTTGAATATTGTTGGAAGACCTATCTTATTTCATCACTTCTTCATTAACCATATGCATGTACATGCGTCATCTTGTAGCTTTTCAATTATATCAGCTATCCTTGTTTCCTTCACATTTTTTACCACTCATCAACCCTCACCAAACCATAAGTTATCCCCAATCACTATTGACTTGATTTTCCACAGTTGCTTTTCTACATTTTACCCCTCTTCCATTGTTTTCTCTATTTCTAGAACACCCAGATCCTACAATCTTCATGTTCTTCTTTTCTAACAACCCAGGATCTCAATTTTCTATTACAGTCATCATTGACTATCTCTAGTCACCACCAAACCCTATCTTGTTTGTATTTATTATTTCAATTAATCTATTATCTGATCTCTGTTTTAGCATATCTCTTCCATTTCCATTCTGGTTATCTTCCACATGTTATCTATTTTCTATTTTCAGTTAATTCTCTAAACAAGTGCATTGACATCCTTTCTATAAATTTAATCACTTATCAGGATTGGATTTAGTTAGGTATCCCACCATCCAAATCTACCAATATTTTATTTTATAACTCTCCTTTTTTGTGTGTAGGTCATTGAGATCCTTGCAAAAAGGATTTGTGCACTCATCCTTGTCATCACCATTATTAGAAATTGGAGGTATCCTTAAACTCTCCCATATTTGAAGTTTCTTATTTTCTAGCATGCTATTTAACTAACTTAGAACAATAGTGGAAAACTCATCAAACAAGAACATATACAAGAAGAAAGAAGAAATGTAGCTTTATTACTTGCAAGAGTAGTGATACAAAACTCAAAAACTGATAAAAATAAAAAAATTCCAACTTATACCTCATAGAAATGTCCTTTTATCTCCCCCCACATGAATTTTCACATTTCCCATCACTTGTGACCTTTCATATTCCCAGGGTATAAAATAGAGCCTTTTTTCTTATTAATGAAAAAGAGATCTTACAATGAAAAATTAAGGGTCACTTAAGTGAATAAGATAAAATAGTGAAAAAGTACATTCTTAATTAATAATTAAAATATTAGAGGGAGAGAGGGAGGAGAGGATGAGAGGGAAGTGATGATTCGGAGATGGGGAAGCCTTTTGTTAATGAAGAACATGTTTCTGATGGACCATGAATAAAGTTCCTCACTTGTTGAATTAGAATACTAAGATTGTAATTTCCTCCTTCCTTGAGATGAAGGAACATTCCAAAGCATTTAATAAGTGTTCAAAAACATTATTGTGAGACATGAACTGATTAGACCTGCGATGAATTCTTGATCCTAGAAACATGATGGTGTTATTTGATCAGAAGGTAGGAGTTAAAACTTGGATGTAACACCCACAAAATCAAGCACACAATACAACATTAAAAATACTAGAATATTTTTTTTGACTTTCATTACTTGTTACATGAAACCACATAGGATCACATAAGGTAACTCAACACCACACAAGACATTTATACCAACATGGATCCACACATACCATAAGATGAGAAGTGTTTGGCTTCATAAGGAAAGATGACCCACATGACCAAGCCTACCTAAGAGGTTTACATAGTGGAGAGGTCATCATTCCAACTACCCTTTATCCCTCCAAGAAGGGATCCTAGCTAGTATTTGGTTTCTCCAAAGTATACACACTAGATCAACTTCGACAATCCCCCTTATCCCTCCATTATAACATGCTCTTATCCCTCCACTAAGACTAGCCATGAATCCTCTTGTTTCCTCAAAACCAACACACACATTTCACTTCTTCCTCCTTTCAATAGCTACACCTTATCCCTACAATAAAAAACGAGGAAACCTTACCCTAACAAGGAGATAACACAACCAAAAAAACACATGATGTAAAACATGACTACATTTCCCATAAAATAAAGGACACAATGATCACATTTTCTAAATGACAAGGATAAACATCAATCCAAATATAATATAACTCATGGTTAGGCAATTCCCATGATAAAACACTTCCATGGTTCATACTTATTACAATTATTTTCAAATATTTATTTTAATGATTTGGAGAAAAATTAATATGTGAAAATACTTTTTTTTTTCCTTTTACTACATTTTCTTTACATAATTTTACACTTAAGGTGTTTTTCATTTAATTTGGATGATGTATTTTGTTGCAATTACTTATTTAACTCAATTGTTAATAGGGGCATTTATACACTCATGATACTACTAGGTTTTGTCTCAAGGATTTGTTTCTAAAGGGCATGTTACATAGTTTTTCTTCATGCCTTCATTACACGATAAGAATTAGTGTAAGACCAAGAGGGGAAAGTCTATCGTTTAAAAGGGATAAGGTTCTTGATTCTCTCTTTCATTATATTTTAATAATTGATTTGGTTCACATTGAGTTCACATGTCATGAATTAATTTTCTCATAACATAAGGGGGTTTGAACATGTTACAAGAAGATATCACTTTCAATTTTCTCCTTGAATGCCATCTTATGATTACATTCTCAAACACTAAGCATAAATTAGAATTTTTTATTTTCCACAATTAGATATTAACATCATGCTATAGTAAACCATACTTATAATTGTAATAAGGAATGGATTTCATCCATGAAACAAATCCTCAAAATGCCTATCAAGAGTAGCTTCAAAGTTTGTCACATAGGACCCTTCATTTCATTCATATGTGAGATGAAGAGGGTTTACATTAGATATAAAATCAGATTCACTTGAGGTGCTAATGTCAGATATTTTTTTCACCTTGTTATACGCATGAAAAAAACTTAGGAGGAAGACCACATACTTAAGGAAAAATTTAACCATTACCATTCTTATCGGATATGTTTGCGACAATGTGGCTAAGTATGCATAACATTATGGTCATTTCGATTTTAGTATTTTTATCACTTTTTGGATTGTTTCATGGTAATATCTGACTTTTGAGCCTTTTTTGTACTAGGGTATAGTCCCTTCCAAAAAACTACTTGCCAATAATAATAATAAAATTGTTTATATAACCTATATAATTAAATTTTTTCGAATAACAAGTTACTATGAAATCACTAGTACACTTTGCTTTCTGTGTGTATTGATACCTACAACCACCGCATGGTCAACACAACTGCTTACATGACATCTAGAATAATTTACATTTATAGTTATCCATTCACACAACCAGAATACTTCAAACACATATAGAGAGGGTTAAGGATATATAATCATTTCATTGCACTTCATTTCTTAACTATGGGGGGAGAGAAAGAGAGGGAAGCGAGAAGAGAGAGAAAATACTATATTTCCAAAAATCAAATCTCTCAAAAAAGCCATAAAATAGAGTTTCATATAGTTATTTATAAGTTTTACTAAGTGTTATTGACGGTTTGCTGACTTGATGAGGTTCCTACAACCTTATTTTACATTTTCCTACTAGTTGCGAAAATGTCCAATTTTAGCTCGAAGGCTAAGAAACCACATTCAAAGATTGAATTTTAATCGTAAAAACACTACGGGGAAATTTTTACATGCTCTCCTATATAATGATAATTCACAAGAGTTGACAGAACTTAGAAATCATGAACCATTTACAAATGGTGACTAGTTTTTCAGGGCCACCAGTTGTAATTGGACTGGTTTTGACCTGGTCAATCAAAGACCGGAGGCCTACAAAACTCCTATCAAAAACTATCTAGCGATGTGATTTTTTTAAACTTATAGTTATAGGAAATTGTCATGTAACATACTATAGGTTTACGAAGGTGGATAATAATTTCTTCGCTAAGGGTCCAAACATCAAGCCAAAATGACACCTAACTTTTCACTTTTAGTAGCTACACGATGCTATAACCAGGGTTAATGGGTCTCATTATGTGCTACAAAAATGATCAAATGATAAATTTAGGACATTACCAAAGTTTTTTTGGTATTTTATGATGATAATGGACACAAACAAAACTCAAAATCTCATTCCTGGGATCTGGAAGGATATTTTGTGAGCCTCTAAAAATATGTTTTCAAAATTTGTAAAGTAAACAAAATGGTTGTTATAGTTGAAAATTCATCTAACTCTCACTAGTATAAACGGGAATGAACACCAAATTCTGATACCCTAAGTTTAACAATGTATAAGGTTGCATTTTCAAAGTAGTTGATGGTCAAAGTGTCAATCAGGTTAAGTAAGACATACATTAACATTTTTTTGCTTGCATTACAAATTAGTCTTTAGTAACCAAAAGTGATATAATCTAATCATTTATATATCTATTTTGTTGCAATGAAGAACTATAAATATGAAAATTATGAAACATAAAGGTAAGAGTGACCATGCTTGGAAATGCTAGCGTGCGCAGTTATGAAGTTTGGTGATACATGTGTCAGTTATGTTTGATTTATGGGTTTCTAATTTCTTTTCAAAATTCCACTCTATGCATGTCTTGAAATCAACACAATCCATGAGATCACATCTCTTTGATGCATTTGATCGAATAGTTTAAGTACCCTTTCGATACTTCTCAACGATGAAAGAGTAACCAAAACCTTTGGCATTTTTTCAAACCATTGGTGTGCCTTGTTTGTGTATCCAAATTTTACAACATAATAGATGATGTCAATGTCATCCTATGTCAATCTCAATCACAATATCAATCTCATTGAATGTTACACATAATCACTCTTCGACACATTTCAACCAGGATTTTGGCATCTACATAACCTATGAAGGTCTAACAAGTCTCACATCATTTCCATGAATCCATTTTGGTTTGGTAAATGTTTGAAATCTTTCGACATAGCCCTATTGGATGCCCAAGTTCTATTTTATCACAATTTAGGGAAAAGAATTCCAAGGTACCAATAACCACAAACTATTACCTTCTTTATACATATATCCACTTTACATACATTTATACCAAGGTATGGCCAACTACTATAACTGAAAATCCAAATTTCCATTATGCTTGGATGGGTACATACCCATCTCAAACCTTTCCTCTTGACACAAACTAGGAAGGTTGGTAAAAATTTAAGATCTATGATTTCCACCTGCAACTGTCATTTTCTTGTATTTTCTAACATTTAAAAAAAACCCAAAATGTGAAACCTAACAATGATTATAGTCCATGAGACCTTGTCTCGCTCTTCCATGTTGTTAATAAATTTATGAGCATCCACCAAATTACCACACTTGACATACATATTGATAAGCTTACATTATAACTAGTATGCATGGATAACTTAAAACCCAAGGTATTGTGATTGATGTGGAAGTGGATTACCTACCCTCAAAAAGTGCATTCTAGGCTATGTAGGTGTAAAATAGTTGGATATATGCATGAATCTCCATGTGATAGTTGTGTGTAGAAGAAAAATGTGCAACGCCTTTATTAACTGACCCTCTCTATAATGTTGTGGTTGTAGTCACAAAATCACACACTTACTATTACATTAATACCACCAGGTATGTTATTTTATATATGGATCTTGCATAGTAAAATTATTCACTAGTGACCCATCCTTTGGTCTTGTTGTCGGTTAGTCAGATGTCATTGTTGTTTGTCTAGTTCAGTCATCATTTGTCTCTACAGTTTTGGGCATATTTTAGGGTGTCTCAAGTTTCATATATTTCTCAGTTGTTGTCTTTAGGTCTATGTTAGGGTACCTAGGGTTGCATTGAGGTGCCCTAGGGTGCCCCAGTTTGTGATTTCAGGCACCCATGTTGTCGTAATTTGTGGTCTTAATTTATTTGCTTAAGGTCAATCCTAATGGTTAACTCATGTATTCCTCTAGGTCATATTCATTAGTTTCAGGTCACTAGTGTCGAAATTTGAACAAGATATTCCTATATAAACATAGCATACTCACTTCATTATGGGAAGACATCTCACTATTAAGGGAAACTATCTACTAAGTCAAGGGACTGAATTTGGGCATCTTCTACATCTACATCACACACTACACAAGGGGAAAGGGTTGTATTCTTTCCATTCCATCCACCATTTTCATTTTACATCTAGTTATTGCCCCCTATTACCATGTCATTGGTGCTAGGGAACCCTAGACACAAAATTACACACACACACACATAGAACTACATTGGGTCTGAAATGTAGTGCAACACTTAGTCAAAAGGCCACTAGTTTGGCAGTTGAGGTCAGTCTGACCTATTCATATGCATTATTATTCTTTTAGGAATTGATGCTTTGGATAGGGTTTTGAAGGTAACATTCACAACGACATAGGAAAAATTACTGTGACACCCGTGTGACTGGAGTAAAGGTATTTTAGAGATATTGTGATACTGCCGAGTTCCAGTTCTGAGCTTTTTTGCAGTCTACAATGCCTAGATTATAGACTGGGGCACCCTAGGGTGCCCTAGTATCCTACGAAGCACCTCAGTATAGGAAAACAGTCAGCTCCTACCCTTCCTAAGGCCATTCAATCACAACTTTCTCAGTCTACATACCAATCTGCTGTAGTCTAGCACACATTGAGGTAAGTTAACTTAAGGTTAGTACCATATCTATCTTATTTCCATCATTTCAATATATTCAAATATTAAAGAAAAATATTTATTTCCAAATTTTCAATATAGAATTTAGTTTCTATTTAGATTAAATTATAAAATAGCCAGAAATATCTATTTTTTGTTAATCATTTTGGTGAACCCTACATTTTGAAATTTTTTCTTTTTCATTCTCTTTTCCTACCCTAGTGGTTAGCCATAGTTTTTATTTTTCCTTAGCATGTCTCATTTTAGCATCAACCCCATCTATGATGAGGCTTTCATAGTTGAACTTAAGGCTTTATATAGTTCTCATATGATCTTACATGATGATACTCAACAAGACCTCTTGGAAGGCCAACAACGTGTGCCAAATAATCCCGCTGATTCTCCTATAGGTATATGCCTTGTTGATGACCCTATTTTTTTCACTCGTTGCATGCCATGCCATCTAATTGCATGTGATCCTTCTTATTCTTAATTTGGTATGCCACCCAATGTTTTAGATCCTTCTATCATTGATTATTTATCAGGCATTGATTCAAAATCTGGTGTATCTCTTACCTCTCCTCCGGTCACTGCTATAACTACTCGTATGTTTTCTACCACTTTTGATAGTTCTCCCCACACATCTCCTTCAAGATTTAAATATTATTCATATTACATGGATGATCCTATTTATTATTTTGATGATCATAACATTATTTCTTGAACCCCACCTTCTACTAATGAAAATCACGAGTCTCCTTCTTTCCATAATGTTGCTTGTGACTCTCTCATTCCATTGTTATCCTCCCATGAGGTTTCATATACTATTGTACATGAGTCACCCCCCACCATTTCTTCTTATTTGTCTATTACCACATCCTCTACCCCTCCTAATGTATCTTCATCTATTGAGGTTTCTTCCTTACTCACCACACCTACTAAGTCCCGTGTTGATACTAGTCATATTACCACTCCTACATCCACATCTACCACCATACCTTTAGCCTATGATTCTACTCTGTCACCTCTTGAAATTACCATGATCACTCATAATGGAAAAATTCAACCACTTAATACACTTTTTCCATCTCCTACCATCCCCTCACAGGGTCTTCTATCTCTCATGCATGTTGTAGGACAACTCCAATCACAAGCTCATACTCTTACTTTAGAAATTAGAACTTATTATGCCTCCATTGACAAAAAATCTTTACTTGGAAACCCCATCCCTAAAAAGATTAATAATTCTGCCTTCACCAAATACTTTGTCATGCCTAATTTCACATGCTTTGATGATAATGGCGATCCTCATGTCCATGTTATACATTGTCACACACTTATGGCTGACTACTCTAATGATCACTTGTTGCTTAAGGCCTTATGTTATAGTCTTAATAATGACACACTATAATGGTATAACCATCTCCCTTTTGGTTATATTATCACTTTTTATGAAATTAAATATGCCCTCCTTCGTAGGTTTATTATTAATAACGGTCCTAGGGTGACATACGATCACATTCCTACTTTGCATTAGGGATCTTCCAAACCTATTCAAGATTACATCTTACACTTTAATACATGTATACATCAACTTATATTTCACCCTAGTTACTTGGAAAAGTAGTTCATCTTCTATTTTGGTCTTATTCCTCCTCTAAATTAATGCTTACAGTATGATACTTGTGAGTCCTTTATACTTTTGTGTTACAAGGTTATCGATCTAGAACATGACCTTCTTTCTTCTCCTTTAGCAAAGCCTCCTCACATTTCTCCAATTACTATATCCTTTGCTATTCCACCTACACCTCTAGTTGTACATCCTAAACAACCTCCACCCTTGGCTAAAATGCAAACAAAGCATGCTCATGCTACTCAGCCTCCACGCTATCTACCACCTCCATTTCTTCGACCACCACATTCATTGCATCTGCCTCATTCACACTATTCATCACATGCATCCCATGGGTTTCCACCAGTCTCTGCACACCCCATGGTCACTTCATATGACATGCACTTCACTTCATACACTCATGCTCCATCCATTCCATATGCTTCCACCTCCACCCATTATCCAGGTCATTGGTAGGTGATCATTATCACCTCATTCCACGATGATGCAATTGTGTTCTTACGGTTCTTACATGACCGTTGAGGGTTTAGTTTTAAGAACCTTTCATCATGTACTCTTTCATTCATCTAGGGCACCTCAATCATTACCTGATGATACACTCTTGGTTATGTGACTCATACTTGACTGCTGAGGGGGCTTATCACATGAGTCTATTCATCCATATGGTGGGGGGCATCGTTACTCTTCCACCCTCCTATTTTCATCACTTTATCCTATTATATTAAATTTTAACATATTCATTACGATAAATTTATCTATTTCCACATTTATTCTATTATCACAATTACATTGCATACGTGCTACATATTTGTTAGGAAATAAGGGATAAAATATGCGGAATAATCCCTCACAGAATTGTAATAGTAGAAGATAATATGCAGAAAATATTATAGATCTCAAATAAAAGTGCAGAATAAAATAAGACAACACAAAGAGACATTATTTAACATGGTTCACCCAATTTGGGCTACATCCACCAAGAATCTCTTGCTCAGATTTTATTACAAGCCACCACTCTCTCAATAAAGTACCCAAATATGTTTGGAGCTATGCTAAAAAAACTCTATAGAATTCACACCCGAATTCAAAGCACATCTGCAATGTTTACATTATCCCTACCATATGCAGAAAACCATATAAATAAATAGCTGCTTAAGTAGTTTTACAAAACCATGGGTATCAAAACCATGAGCCAAAACCGTCCCATAAACCTATGGGTCAAAAATCCCACCCATATAAGAAAAGCACATTTCTTGATTGATTGGGAACGTTTTAAGGCCCCCCCAAAAACATTTCGAGGGTTGCACCCCTGAACCCCTACTACCGAGGGCTATCGCCCCCAGACCCCCGTTCGGGGCCTAGCCCAGCCCTGAACCCCGGTGAGACAATTGTGGAAAGTGTACAGTACTCTTAGTGTACATTCTTTAACACTTTATCACATGAAAAAAGGCTTCACAACCTAACAATCTCCCGCTTGGAGACTAGTTTTCCTTTGCGCAAGCTTCTCAACCGTTCACTAGTTTCCGTGAAGAACAACCAAAGCTAAACACAACTTCAATTTTTCTCTTGTGACCACCTTGGTCATCATGTCTATAGGATTCTGACATGGTATGAATCTTCTCCAGCTTCAACTTCTCTTCCTTCAAAGCTATCCTAATGAAATGGTACCTTAATTGTTTATGAATCATCCTAAAGTGGAAAGAAGAGTTCTTAGCTAGGTGTATAACACTCTGACTATCAGTATGCAACTTTCCTTCTTCCTGCTTATGCTCCCAACTCCTCAATAAATTGTTGTAACCAAATCATTTCTTTACTTGCCTCTATGATAGCAACATACTCAGCCTCTATGGTTGACAAAGCCACCAACTTCTATAGTTGTGAAATCCAGCTTACTATTGTCCCACCTATAGTGTAAACATAACCTATTGTGCTCCTCCTGTTGTCTACATCTCCAGCCATATCTGAATCTACATAACCACACAAAGTGGTGTCTGATCCACTGTAGCACAAAACTATCCCCATGGTCCCTCTCAAATATTGAAGGATCCACTTTACTTCCTGCCAGTGATCTCTACCTGGATCACTCATAAATCTACTCACCGCTCCCACTGCATGGGCAATATCAAACCTGGTGCACACCATGGCATACATCAAACTACCAACCACTAATGAGTAAGGTACCTTAGACATCTAGTTTCTCTCATGCTCTATCTTGGGACACTGCTCCTTTGATAACTTGAAATGGCCTGCCAAAGGAGTCCCAACCGGTTTAGCATCCTACATATTAAACCTCTCCAAGACCTTCTTAATGTACTCTTCTTGAGATAAAGTCAACTTCCGTTCCTTCCTATCCCAAGATATCCTCATACCAAGGATTTTTTTGGTTGCCCCCAAATCCTTCATAGCAAAGGATTCACTTAGCTTCTTCTTGAGTACTTTTATTTCCTGCATGTTTTTACCTACAACCAACATGTCATCCACATACAAACAAAGGATAATATAACTTCCATCCTCAAATTTATTTGTATACATGCAATGGTCAGAATGACATCTAATATAACCTTGCTCCATCATGAAGCTATCAAATTTGTTATACCATTGACATGGAGCTTGTTTCAAGCCATACAAGCTCTTCTTCAGTTTGCACACCATCTCCTCTTTACCTTTGACCTCATAGCCCTCTGGCTGCTACATATATAGTTTCTCCTCCAGATCACCATGGAGAAATGTAGTCTTTACATCAAGATGCTCTAAGTGCAAGTATTCTACTGCAACTATTCCAAGAACAGTTCTAATAGAAGTCATTTTTACTACAGGAGAAAAAATCTCATCAAAATCTATACCTTTTTTCTGTGCAAACCCCTTGACCACCAACTAGGCCTTGTATCTTTTCTTTCCTCCTTCTTCCTCTTTGACTCTGAACACCCACTTGTTCTGTAATGCTCTTTTGCCTTTGGGTAGCTTCACCAAATCCCATGTTTGGTTCTCCATGAGAGCCTGATGCTCCTCATCCATGGCTTGCTCCCACTTCTTCCTGGCATCTACCTGCATTGCTTCATCAAATCTCTCTAGCTCTCCACTATTAGTGAGTAATAAATAATAAAGAGAAGGAGAAAAAATTTCAGGTTCTCTTCTTACCCTAGAAGACCTCCTCAATATAGGAGTTTGGGGTTCCTATTGAGGAGGTTCCTGAATTGATTCATGTGTCACTTTCCCATCTGGAAGATCCTCTACTGCTGCATATTCTTTCTTGGATTCTTCCCTATTTTCCTGTAACTTATGCTTATACATGACTTTCTCATTAAAGACCACATCCCTAGATCGAATGATTTTCTTGTCCTTAATACTCCAACATTTATATCCAAAGTCATCACCACCATAACCAATGAAAGTACATTCTTCTGATTTAGCCTCTAGTTTGGTCCTATCATCCTTGTCTATATGGACAAACACCTCACATCCAAAGACTCTAAGAAATGAATAATCAAATTTCTTACCATACCAAGCCTCCTTAGGTATGCCTCCATCCAAGGCACTTGAGGGTCCTTTGTTTATCAAGTACACAGTTGTGCTCACCGCTTCTACCCAAAAAGAAAGAGGTAGTCCTGCATGTAACCTCATGCTCCTAGCACGTTCCATTATTGTTCTGTTCATCCTTTCTGACACCCCATTCTGCTGTGGAGTTCCTAGAACCATATTTTTCCTACGGATTCCATTCTTAGAACAATAATCATCAAATTCATTGCTACAATACTCCCCTCCATTATCTGACCTGAGACATTTTAGCTTAAGACCTGTTTCATTCTCTACCAAGGCTTTCCATTTAACAAAAGTGTCAAATACATCAAATTTGTTTCTAATACAATAAACCCAAAATTTCCTTGTTGCATCATCAATAAAAGTAACATAATAACTTGAACCCCCAAGAGATGATACCTGAGCCAGCCCCCACACATCAAAATGCACCAACTCTAACTTACTCTCTTTCTTTATAGGTCCAACCTTGAGAAACCTTACTCACTTTTGTTTCCCATATATGCAGTCCTCATAGAACTCTAAACTTATTTTTGTATATCTAAGAAAATCCTTCTTTATGATCTCCATGCTCTTATGGCTCATATGACCGAGCCTATAGTACCACAATGTTCTATCTACTTCTGAAGCCACAAGATTACAAACATTAGTGCTATAAGTGGTTAAATACAAGGTTCCAACCTTCTTACCTCTTTCCACCACAAGAGCACCCTTGGTAACCTTCCAAGAGTCCACTGTAAATATCATAGTACAACCATCACTTCCCAACTGCCCTGCCGATATCAAATTTTGTCTTAATGTAGGCACATGTCTGACATCCTTCAATAGCCAAGTATTCCCATTTTGCATCTTAACCCGAACATAACCTTTTCCAACTATGCTGCAAGGCTCATCATCACCAAGAAAAACATGCCCAAAATCTCCTTGAACATAATCAACAAAATAATTTCTATGTGGAGTAGAATGGAAAGAAGCCCCAGAAATCTAAAACCCAAGATTTAGTAATATTGTGCAAAGAAAGAATCAAAGCATCCTGACATATATTACCCATTGCCACATTTTACCTCCTTGTTTGCTTCCTATTGTTTCTTCTTGTCCCAAAGCTCCCAACATTTCTTCTTTGCATGCCCAGACTTTCCATAGTGCCAACATACTATCTTGCTTTTGGATTTTGACCTTGCCCAATCCTTTGATTTTCCACGGCTTCCTCTATTCTTCTGTCTCCCTCTAGTTTCCACTGTCAAAGCATTCCCTGAAGTAGAAGATTCACCCAGATATTTTTATTCGCATTTCCTGACTTAGAATCACCCCTACAACATCCTCAAACTTCAAATTTGAGTTAGCTAGAACTGAGTTGCTTACCGCCATTACCAGGCTATTCCAACTCTCAAGTAAAGAGCACAGAACTAATAAAGCCCTAACTTCTTCATCAAATTCTATTGTAACCGAAGCTAGCATATTTACAACCATATTAAAATCATTTAAATGATCTGCTACTAAACCATTCTCAGACATCTTCATATTAAACAACTTTTTCATTAAAAATATCTTATTAGAGGTAGAGGGTTTTTCATACAACTTCCTTAATGCATCCATCAGTTCTTTCGTAGTCTTTTCCTTTGAAACATTAAATAATACCATGAAGATGCAAGACACAGTCCAAATTGTCCCAAGTGCC
The DNA here is from genome assembly GCA_019776745.2 of Taxus chinensis. Taxonomy (NCBI): domain Eukaryota; kingdom Viridiplantae; phylum Streptophyta; class Pinopsida; order Cupressales; family Taxaceae; genus Taxus; species Taxus chinensis. Next base: position 79,299,020 of record CM034146.1, on the reverse strand, counting down.
TTCCTATCTAGCAAATCCCATTCCTCATCTTTCATGCTCGAGGGTTTGTTCACCTTCTCAGATAATGGAATATAAAGATCCTTTTGATAAAAATAATCTTCCATATGCATCTTCCAAAGATTGAAATTATGCTAGTTGAATTTATCAACCCTTGATCTTCCATCATCTACATAAACTCCCAGTCAAGATAAAACTTTCCCTGTAATTCAACACTTTAGCAAACCAAACTAGGCTCTGATACCAATTTTTAGGAAATAAGGGATAAAATATGTAGAATAATCCCTCACAGAATCACAATAGTAAAAACTAATATGCAAAAAATATTACAAATCTTAAATAAAATTGTAGAATAAAATAACACAACACAAAGAGACAGTATTTAACATGGCTCACCCAATTTGGGCTATGTCCACTAAGAATCACTCGCTCATATTTTATTACAAGCCACCACTCTCTTAATACAATACCCAAATATGTTTGGAGCTATGCTCAACAAAACTCTACATAATTCACACATGAATTCAAAACACATCTATAATGTTACATTAACCCTACCATATGAAAAAAACCACATAAGTAGACAACTACTTAAGAATTTTTACAAAACCATGGGCCAAAACCGTCCCATAAACCTACGGGTAAAAAATCCCACCCATATGAGAAAAGCACGTTTCCTTATATATTGGGCATATTTCAAGGCCAATTGTTTTTCAAGGGTTACGCCCCCCGAACCTTGGTAAGATAACTATGGAAATTATACAGTACTCTTAGTGTATAGTCTTCAACACTTTCTCACATGAAAATAGGCTCCACAACCTAACAATATTTTATTCATCTCATACTTCATCATTTACATTAGTTATCTACTGCATCATTCACCATACATATTTTATCCACCATCATTAACATCATCATTCATCACATAAAATAAAATAAACATGCTAGAACAATAACCATTCACACATACCATATCTGTTTCATTGCAAATACCAGATAATCTCAACATAGATCTAATATATATCATAAATATGTGTCCATATATATATCATTCATAAAATCATCATCCCAAAAATATGTTTCATCACCAGGGGAAAGGCCCCCTATATCATATATAATCATCACTATCAAATTTCATCATCACTATCACTCTCATGTACTATGAGATCCCTATAACTAGATGCCTCACCATCAATGCGATGCTGCATTTTGCAGCCCCAAAACTTCTCCACTTGTCTACGTAACATCACAATCTCCATGTTCTGCTCTAAGAAATGGCACTACAAATCTACATATCAAGTAAACATGTCCTGGTCCAAGGGACCACCACCTACTGCCTCTTGGGCACATCGAGTCTCCTCACATGCCTTGTCCCTCTCGCTAAGTAGCACCATACATGTCGCCGCTGCTATGTATATTAGCTCAAATAAATAGGCATGCTCACTTGCAATATTGTCTATGCACTCTAGTATCCCTCCGTATAGAACATCTCTAGGCACATTCTGCATCAATGTGTGAATCAATGTGTCTACTATCAACAACCAATAGAAATATCCTGCATACACAACATACAACATCATGCTAGTAAACCATGTACAAAATCACATAAACAATTCATTAACCAGAAAATCAGCATACACAAATACTTATGATCTGCCACAGCCACAGGGTGAGGGACACCTCCCTCACCTGCTCCTCCTGGTGGCAACTCCATAGCCTCTGCAAATAATTGATATAGTAGTACCCACTGATGCGTTGCCCACCACGCTCGATAATCCTCCGTGTACACCGCATCATCTCTATCCACAACTACTATCACTGGGTCTACCACATTTGGCTCGGTGGTATCAATTTCTCCCTCGTGGGCCCTAGCCTAACACCCGTGCTCCTAGGGGCCCTAATAGCTAGTAACCATATGTATGGCTCTAGGGATACGTCTTGTGCCATACCAAACTTCCATGATACCCTCACCACCTGAAATAAATCTGTCACGCCATGGAGTGAGTTCTCTAACCACATGGTCCTTCGAATACTGTGATTCTGTTATCCCGTAAAATTGGTAAGGGAAAATTTATGGGTAACCATACAAAAATTTTGTTCTGGTCCCTCATCAGGGACCCCCACTACATTCAGAACATTTCAAAACCCTTTCCCGAGAAATCTAGTTTTCCAGACTTAGCCTTTTTGGTCTTTTTTGGGTTGGGCGCACCTTTTGTCTGTGCAACACAAGGTAAATCTGCACCCCCTTTCATTTCCTTTGGCGCACCCTTTGGCTTGTCGACACACATTTTGGTGTGCCTCACCGTGTTGCGCCTTTCTTGTATGCGCAAGGCGCATGCACCTTCGTGTCAACAATATTTTTGTTGCGCCACGTTTTGGTGCGCCAAGGGCGTGCATATTTCCGTGTTGACAGAACTTTTGGTGCGCTAAAGGCACGCATAATAATGTGTTAACACACATCTTGGTGTGCCACAAGGCGTAAGTTTTGTAATGTCGATAGGTGTTTTGATGTGCCACTTCAAAAAGTGGTTGGCGCATTTATTACGCCTTTGCCTATATATAGGCGCATCCGCCCTGTCATTATCACCAGTCAGAAAACACGTGATTGTTTTTATTCTTCCGCACCTGTCAGCACGCATGTCATCCTCGTGTCACGTTCATGGACCCCGCTTCACCTTCCCTTATATATATTCCGGGTAATCGCCGCCCTTGCTGGTACTGTTGATTATCTGTTTGAGTGGTACATAGATCACGCTAACGGCTGCATGTTTTTCGCCCATGCTTACTACATTTCCAAAAAACAATTACACTCTGCCTTAAAGCGCACTTTCCTTGCTTGCAACCCCTTCACTAACCCTAAAAGCCCTGCTTGAGTTAACACCAAAACGCATGTGTACCATTGCAAAACTATTTTTTCCCTTGGCACCATTAGCGCCCTTGTAATATGCATCCAGTCGCAACACCAACTTTAATTGCATGCTTGCGCCAAGTATAAACTAGTTGTTAGCGCACTTTCCTTATAACTGCGCATATGCTACGCATAACCCTACTATTGGTGCACCAACATCATGTCATGTAAACCTCCCATGGCACCCTGCACCCATGCAACACCGACTTTTTCACACCTGAAGTCTAAAACTGTTACAGGCGCATCCCCTATTACATCAACATCATGTCAACTCCCATGCGCACATGCTACATGCCTTCAGCGCATAAAATCCCCATGTAACATGAAAAATATATGTGCCTTTGGTGCATCCTATCCCCGTGCAACATGAAAAATACATGCGCCCAGTATAAAACACATAAATGACGCCGACGCACTCCCGCTTACAACAACAAAAAAAATGTCATGTGCAGTATCCATGCACCTTGCACCCTTTGGCGTTGATTTGTCCCTTGTAACACCATTTTTCTGTGTGCCACACTATTTAGCCTTGCAGCATGCAGTGTTCATGCACCTTGCACCCCGATGCCTTAAAATTTACTAACTCTTCCTTCTGTCAATGCTTTAATGGGAGATCAATCAGCTAACATGACTCTCCTGTGTTGGGTTTCACTTCTTCTTCTTATAGATCAACAACTAAGTTCAGAACTACATATGTCTACATCAAGCAAGAGACCTACCAAGTCTAAGGGTAAAGCCAAGCTTACAGAGGAAGAAATGAAGTACAAATATCAGAGGGTCAGGATGCCCGAATCCCAGGCAGAATGTGACCTGGATATAAGAGACTCAGAACTTGGTCATATCGATATGGAAGACTTCTGGGCCAGAACCAGAAGGGTCACAGGAAGTCCATGGATGGAAAAACTGGTAGGCAGTGGCCTGCATTTTGCTGGAGGGATCCCGGTCAGTGCTGTGAACAACGAGTTCATGATGGTAGTAGCCCACTGCTACAACAAAGACACCAGGTGTGTCCAGAATGAGAAAGGTGAGGTTGTGATCAACCTCACTACCCGGAACTTTGAAATAATGCTTGGCATTCCTCACCACCGGCACTTTGTGGCCGTAAGCCAAGAAGATTGCACCAAGGCTTGGGAAGATAATGAAGATCAGTGTATGTAATTAATGAATGAGGTATACCTGAAAAACAAGAAGGTAGTGACCAGATGGCCACAAGTCATTCATCGCAGCGATTTCTCAGAGGAACTTAGTGATACCATCACGTTCCTAAGCAGAGTATTTGGGCTTCCTGATGCCCACTACTTTCATAAATGGATGCTTAGATACCTGGAGACGATGAACAAGAATGTGCCAGATCAACACTTCGATTGGGCGGAGATCATAAACAGCACTATATCCAAGCAGCTCCAACAACTTACCACAACGGGGAGGTTCTACATGAACTCCTACGTAGTTTATGCTGCGGCCTCGGAAAGAGATTATCCAGCGTTGATGCGGTGCGGGGTTTGGCCCCAAGTAAAAATATATGAATACTATTCAGAGCTGAAGCTGGAGAACAGTATTTCTTAGTTTACAAAGATTAACGATGCCTTCTTCTACGGCATTGTCTACCTTTTGAGGCCAAACATGACTCACGGTCATACGACCAAGAGCATTGTTGCAGCAACAGAGAAATGGGGGGCCTTGTTCACTCAATTCCCCACCTTCACTTATCTAAGGGCAGCCAACTTCTTGGGGGAACCAACCAAATTGCCAAGATATGCCGGCCCTAAGCTGATCCTGTTGGAGCTGTCAAGACAGCTCATAACCTATCACGAGAAGTGCTTGAAGAGAAAGAAGGGTGGAACTCCTTTCCCCCTCACAGTGGGCAGGTACACTTGTCTTTCTCACCACAAAGCACGGGAGATGTTTACAGAGCTAGAGCTGCTAAATATAAAGTAAAAATTCCCAGAAAGGCCCACTTTCGACCCAAGGAATTTCCTTCCCAAGGACAAACTTGATCCAATCCACATTCCACAGATCAAGGATATTTATATCGACCTGTATCATGAGGTCGAGCTCAGAAGGAAAGACCATTCCCGCTTCGCCTTGGCTGAAATCATCCAGTACGGCGTAGCCATCATCCCAAAAGGTTATCAAACTGCTGATCAAGAAGTTGATCAGGTATATCTTGACACGGGTGGGGACGATTGGCCATTCGCTGTCATTGACAAAACTAAAGCACCTCAGATGATAGAAGAAAGGGTCAAAGAAACTCTGCGGAGAACAGAGCACTGGTGAAGGATGAATGGTCTCATTTACCTCGGAGTTGATTTCACCACATCTCCATTGGGCAACACACATTCCAGACCAAAACATCTGCTAAAGAGTAAGGGTAAAGACAAGGAGGGTGAGTCAAGCTCTACTCAAGAAGAGACTCCTGGGAGTCCCCCTTCCGCCGCACAAGAACAAGTTATAACTCTATCTTCTCCAGAGAAAGAAGTGGCCGAGGATGTTCCAATGGGCACATCCACTCAGGATGTTGCCACTACTACAACTATTGAGGTCCCTTCTATCTCTTCTCCCTCTCCTCCTTCCCCTCCTCGAGTGACCCAAGCGACCATTCCTTTGGTCATGTCCTCTCCCCCATCTTCTACTATTCCCCCTTCCTCATCATCCATCTTCTCTTCTCTCGCGGAGCTATCCCCCACCATTTCTTCCCTCATCTCTCAGCTCCCTTCCATTCCCATGTCTACCTCCCCTACAATATCTCTTCCTCCCATGAGCACTTCCTCAGCCTCCCTCTCAATGCCACCTCTAAGTGTCTCCACACATTTTCCTTCTACTACTGCAGCTGCTCCCTTTTCTATTTCCGGCCCCTCTCCCATAAGTCCAACATGGATCTCTCAGCACCTGAGCCAACAAAAGAAGAAAGTTCCCATCGCACCGATGGACTTCTCCATCATCCCATCAAAGGGGGCCAAGAAGCAAAAGCCTATAACCCACTTCTCTTAGAGTGCGTCAGGAGAGAGAGTAATGGAGATAGCTTACCACAATCCTTTAAAGGATAAAAAGGATCTATCTTCAACAGATTATACAGTGACCCAAGTCACAATGGGGACATCTTCAGAAAGCCTTCAAGGAGAGGCCTTATCTACAGTTGATGCCCTTTGAAAGAAGCTCAAGGAAGTAAAGGAAGAAAAGAGGCTGTTAAAGGAGAAAAATAAACATCTTCTCCACGCCTTGCAGAAAATGGGTAGTGCACCTCCTACAACTGCCACCGAAACTCCTGAGCCTCTGAGCCAGGACAAGATTAATGAATACACCAAAATTGGCGAGTAGGGTATGGCAGTTTCCACCTGGAGGAGCCAAATCCTCAAAGAAAGTGAGGGAGTGATCTCCAAGTTCACCAGTTTATATTAGAATATCAATCGGGTGAAAAAAGAGCTCCAGGCGATAGCAGGACCCATCTCCGAAGAGCTGGACCATGTCAAGATGCAGCATGAGACATTTCAGAAAATGCTCGACTGTTCAGTCGAAGATCTGGTCAAGTTCAACATCTTTGGGCACCCCAGAGCCCTCAACAAAATCCTTTCTACTCTGGATTATCAGGTCGATCAGCTGGAGTTTGTCCTAGAGAAGATTGACAAGATCAAGGAGGAAGCCCTGGATGCAATGCATCAAATGGAGCAAATTGTCCTAAGAATGTCTCCGGGCTTGCTCACTCCTTCTTTCACCTTAAGAAAGGTAGAGGAAACTATTCAGATCTTCAAGGAGATCGTTTCACAAGGGCTAGGACCAGAAGTCACTTTCAACACTGAATCCATCAACAACCTGTTGGCCTGTCGTGACTTCATTGGGTACCTGATAGATGCGGAAAATGAATATTCCAAACTCCCAGAAAAGCTCACAGACGAGCGGGAGACTTGTGAGGCTATCAGTGATCGACACAAGGATCCTTCCCAGGATCAACTTCAACCCATGATCACCAAGTTCATGGAATACCGTGCCCAGTTCCACATCTCGTCACCTGAGCAGCAGCAAAAGTAGGATACCCCCTTTCAGCCACGGGACGACGATGAATAGTTTCATTCTCCTTGACTTTCTCCTTGTAATTATCTAAAGTATGTTGACACAAATGATGACATCATCCATGTTGCACCATGGGATGATGTCATCCATAAAGTTGTCAAAAGTCAACAAATGACTTTGAGATATTTTGTAAGATATTTTTGTAATTAAGTGGTTGGTTCGTTTTTGCCTTCTCTTCTTCTCTTCTTCTATATATACTTGAATACTTGTTGTATTCAAGGGTGGATATTTTTCAGATGAGAAATAGAAGTAGGAAGAAAAGATTTTGAACTTTTTGTAACAGAAACGAATATTAATACAATATTTAGACTTTGTGCTGAATACATGTGTTTTACATCAGACCTTTCTTATGTTAGATCTGTGTGATTGTTCTATTGAATCTACTTCTACTTTGTTGTCATTTATTCATCAGTATTGCTTTATTCATCTATGCAAAGTAGGTTCGGCTCTGTATACTACCAACCCAAATCATAGACCTTCTGACCTTTTTGCTTTGGAATTCATTTCTTTTCTCCCTTCAGATCTTTCCTATCTCCCCACCCCATTTCTTTCCCTTCTTTTATAGTTGGAAATACCTCTATTGGGATGAGATCCCAACCCCTGAAGGCAGGATATTGTGAGACTTGGACAAGATTCCTGCTGGTAGAATAGCAATAAACCAGTTTCACTTTGCTGACTCAAAGAGGGGCTATGCCCTGCACACTGTTGGCTCGTCTGTCCATAGATCTGTCCACTCGATAGATTTTCAAACCAACAGTTTTTGGTGACTCTACTGGGGATCGAACAGATCTATCTGATCTATGATGGTGGTGTGTTTAAAAAATCAGTGAAAATCAGAAAAATCATTACCTGTTTGCAAATCTGAACTTTTTGCTTAAAATCCAAATTTTTTGCAAAATACTCCAAATTGAAAATTTTCTTCTGAGATCCATAGATCTGGCCTAGTTGGAGATCTTTAGTTCTCTGAGTTTTTATAAAAATCTATATTTTTCCGTAGATCTGAGTTTTTGACAGTTTACCAAAATTTTCAAACTCTTTGAAAAGTCAACTCTGGATCTAAAAATCAGCTTACTAAGTTTTACCATCATTTTATCCTTGTTAATCAAACAAATAAACCGCAATCAGTTTTCAAGAGGAGGATAAAATTTAAATATTCAGAAAAGTACATGCTACTGATTTTTGTCAGAATAATCTGAAAATCAGCAGGTACAACCAAAAAGAGTTCTTAAATCCACTCCAAAAATTACAGATCTGGAAGGTACACTGGCAGGTGAACCATTTACTCATAGCAGGAGAGCTCATGGAGAAGTTGATCTTACCTTCGACCTACTTCAAAGGCACAACTTCAGTGTAACACCGGCTCACTTCTCGTCACTGAGTTCAGCTGACCGGTCATCCAGGAGTGTCTCACCTCCACGAAGGAAGCATCTCTCATCAGGAACGTCTACATCACTTTGTAGTGCCTTGCTACTCAGCGGAACTGTGCTTCTATCCCGCGTTCTTTTTCCGGCCGTCCAAATGGTAGTACCATGGGGAAATGCTATGGGCCCCCTGGCTTTGCCACATCCTGTTCACGCACTCCCACATGGAAACCGAAAGAATTTTCCCAAATTTGATGGGAGTGGAAACCAAAGCATGGATTCACACATATCTGCATTCATCATGTCATGTAGTATCCTAGATGTGACCCATGAAGATGTGTCGGTTCACCTTTTTCTGGAAACTTTGCAAGGGCCCGCAGTAGAATGGTTTCAGCATTTGCCGGCTGGATCTATTACTAGTTGGGCCACCTTGCGGGCTACTTTTGAAGACAGGTATAAGCCTTCTGAAGACACATTCACGTTACTGTCAAAGATCACTCACCTAAAGAAGGAGGCCAATGAAACTATGCGTGACTTCATCACCCGTTTCAATTCACTGATCAACCGTGTTCCACCTACCATGCTTCCAACACCGGAGAATCAGAAGTGTTTCTTTGTAAACACTATGAGCTCGAAAGTAAGTTTCTTACTCCTGCAAGAACAAGTAGCTACCTTGATTCTCGCCCAGGCTGCTACCATTCGAATTGAAGATAACTTGCTAATATCTAGTGAATTAAAAAGGGAATCGTCCAAGCTTAAAGCTTCAAGCCCTTCTCCCACTACTTCATCTGATCCAGCATTTCAAAAGATGGCGAATGACTTGCTCGCATTAAAGAAGTAGTTAGCCCAAGCTTCCCCCAGTTCCTCGTACCGGGATATTCCACAAAGAACTTTCACTCCCAACAGCATCCCGCATAGGCCGCGTTTGCCTGCAACTGCTCTGCGGTTGGCACTTGAGGCTCCTCCGGTCAATGCTCTAGCCGAAATTGAAGAAGAAGAGGAACAAAATTATGAAGAACCTTCGTCTCAAGGTGAAGATGATCAAGATGTCGGTGAACCGACTGGTGACTCTACTATCGGGTATATGGAATTTGATGAGGAAGAATCTGACAAAGAAGAGGGTACCCAAGGATATGCAAGTGGACAATCATATGCTATTTTTACCCGCTCGCAAGGAAAAGAAGCAGAGGTCGCTGCCAATGTGCAGAAAGAGAAGGCTGCGTCATCCATGCCCCCAACTATTGCTAAAAGAGGTAATCCTCTTCCTGCTCAACCCCCTGTTAAGTCTTTTACAAAGAAATATTTTCCTCCCATCTCTCCTCCAAATCAGCCTTCTTCTATTTCCATGAAGGCCAGTAACCTTACTTTACCATCACAAAATGAAGGACTCATTCCTCCATCAACGTAGCCTTTGGCCACATTTGACATAATTGACCACGCTAAAAAGACCAAGATCCAAATGTCTGAAGCTGAGTACCTTCAATCAAACCCCGAACAGCTTGTAAGGTTGACTGAATACATCCAAAGTTAGGCTGTCATAACTAATCAGGTTTCCCCAAAAGGAATCCTTTCTACCCCTCCTTCATCCCGCATAAATGTTGCCTCGACTTCTGCATTAGGTAAGATAGAACCTTTCTATCTCTCCCTCTTAATCAACGGACACAAACTAAGCAACTGCATAATTGATTCTGGAGCTTCTGATAATGTCATGCCGGTAAAAGTCGCCCATGCTCTGGGCCTCACCCTTACCAAGCCTTTTGGCCGATGTTATTCCTTGGAAACCAAGCAAGTTACACTGATTGGTCAAATCAAGGACGCACAATTTGTGTTTGCAGCATTCCCAGAGAAAAGGGTAAAAATGACCGTCCTTATTGTCGATATTCTAGCAGCCTATGGAATTCTGCTAGGAAGGAGTTTTTGCAGTGAAGTTGGTGGGGAGATTCATATGGACTGGTCTAAGGCTAGGATCCCCGTCAAAGGTGTAATGCAAACTTTGGAGCCTGAATCACAAAAGAAGTACCTGGTTACTAACTCTGATGACCCTAAAGCACAAATTCTCTTCGAATCATCAGGGATGGGAAACTATTTCTTGTCTACCAAGTCTGACAAAATGGATGTCCTCATCCAAGAAGGGGATCTTAACAAGATCTGGACTTTGCAGTTTGATGGTAGTTGCGCGACTAGTGGATGTGGCACTGGCGCCGTACTAATATCTCCTGAAGAAGAGATTATTCCTCTCTCTTTCAAGTTATAATGTTTCAACAAAAATAATACTGCTGAGTATGAATCTCTGCTACTTGGCATGCATGTCGCAAAGGAAAGAGGTATCAAGAATCTTAAGGTACAAGGTGATGCAGAGTTGGTCGTAAATCAAGTTAAGAGGATATACCAAGTGAAGAATGAAAGGCTCAGACATTACCGCAACGTGGTGTGGGAAAACATCGAGGAGTTTGATGATTTTTCAATAAAAGCCATCTTAAGAGCTCAAAATGACATGGCTGATTCATTAGCCGTTTCAGCATCCCTCATGCTCCCTCACCCAGGTTTGAAAATAGACAAATATACCATTGAGGTGGTTTTCCGCCCAAGCGTGCCAGACAATTCTCAGCATTGGCAAGTATTCAACAATGACAATCAACTCATTGCCTTTCTAGAAAAGGTGGAAAATTTTAGTGAACTTCATTTTGAAGGATCCACTTCTACATGCCACGAATCAGTTACCGATCAAAATGAAGAATCAAAAGGAAGCGATGGCATATGTCAGCTCAAAGGAAATAAAATCCCAAAAGGTTTGGTTTCTCTAGAGCATTTGTTCGACAGGCATGATCATTTTGTAAAAAAGAAAAGGCGAGATGATCCTGGCTCCTCCCCAGAAACCGAAACGGTCAATTTAGGTTCGGTTGGACATCCGTAGTTTGTAAACATTGGAAAATGTTGCACACCTGAAGAGAAGTGGAAGTTTGTCAAACTGCTGAAGAAATACATGGATGTATTGGCATGGTCCTACATGCCAATCTAAAGTCTTTTAAGCCGAAGGACGTCTAGCATGACATCTCATTGAAAGAGGATGTCAAACCCTTTCACCAGAAGCAGAGACACTATAATCCTAAGATCTCAGGTACTATCCAGGCTGAAATTCAGAAAATGCTGGATGCACGGATTATTTTTCCTATCCATCACAGTACTTGGGTGGCAAACATTGTGTCCGTGCACAAGAAGAATGGCGAGATATGCATATGTGTAGATTTTTGCAACCTGAATCAGGCATCCTTGAAGGACAACTACCCACTTCCCATAATGGATCAGGTTCTATAGGCAGTAACTGGATTAGAAATGTTGTCCAAGCTTGATGGTTTTTTTGGGCTACAATAAGATTGAAGTCTCACCTGAAGACCAATTTAAAACAGAATTCACTACCCCTTGGGGCACATTCACCTATAGCAGAATGCCTTTTGGCCTGACCAATGCTGGTGCCACTTTCCAGCGGGCCATGGACCTTGCGTTCAAAGGTATGATGGGGAAGGTCATCGTAGTCTACTTAGATGACTTAACTGTGTTCTCCAAATAGTAAAATGATCATTGTGATCATTTGGAGCAAGTATTGATTAGATGCCAAGAGCACGGGATCTCCCTGAATCCGAAAAAGTCTATTTTCAGAGTCACAGAAGGAAAATTGCTGGGACATGTTGTTAGCAAAGAAGGGACAAAGATAGATACTGAAAGAGTTAAGGCTATTCAAAGCCTTACTTTACCTACAAGCAAGACCGACGTTCACTCTTTCTTCGGAAAAGTGAATTTTCTCAGGCGCTTTGTTCCCGACTTTGCTGAAAAGACTCATCATATATTAGACATGATGAAAGGGTCACCAACTTTCCGATGGAGCAAAGAAGGGAAGAAGTCATTTGAGGAAATAAAAGCCTCCATCGCTCACACGCCAGTCCTGGTATGTCCCGATTTCTCCAAAGATTTTATTATGTATAGCTATGCATCTGAGCACACTGTGTCGGCCATCCTAATGCAAAAGAATTCTCAAAATTTTGAATCCCCAATTGCATTTATGAGCTCTCCTCTCAAGCCTCATGAATTAAAGATGTCTCAGTTGGAAAAACATGCCTTCATCATGGTTAAAGCAGTTAAGAACTTCAGGTATTACATTCTAAACTCTCATACAGTAGTGCTGGTCCCTGACACAGCAGTCAAGTCAATTTTAACTCAACAGGAGTTAGGAAGCTTGTGGGGGAATTGGATTGCAAAAGTCCAAGAGTATGACCTGGATATAAAACCAACCAAGTTAGTAAGAGGCAGAGGCCTATGTCAACTTATGGCTGAAAACCAAGATTCAGAAGTTCCCGGAAGAAAAGATGATTACACCCATGGAGCACAAAGCCAGCTGGAGAAACCCGATTCACTTCCTATGGTCCTATTTTTCGCAACCAACGACGAGTGGTATTCCGATATTGCTTTCTTTCTCACCTATGGCAAATGCCCAGCTCATCTAACTACAAAGGAGAAGCACGCTATAAAGCTCAGAGCAGCCAGATATATCATCTGGGATGATGGTTTATACAAACGCGGAATAGATGGCATCTTCTTGCGATGTGTTGACAAGCCACAACAAGTGAAGTTACTTGAGAGTTTTCATAATTCAGCCTGTGGGGGGCATTTCTCCTCTTCCGTGATGGCACACAAGATCATCCGGGCCAGGTACTATTGGCCGACGCTTTTCCAAGACACAACCACTTGGGTAGCAAAGTGTGAGCCTTGCCAGTAGTTTGTCGGCAAGCCCAAGTTGGCTGCTTTTCCCCTCAGGCCGGTCATTATCGACGAACCATTCAAGCAGTGGGGAATTGATTTTATTGGTGCACTCAATCCCCAATTGAGTGCCAGACATAGTTATGTCCTGACAGCAATAGATTATTTCACAAAATGGGTAGAAGCTATAACTGTCAAACATGCCACTTCCAAGGTTGTTTGCAGTTTTATCAAAGAAAATATCATTGTCAGGTTTGGCATTCCAAACAAGAATGTTGCTGATAACGCTTCCAACTTCTCCTCATGAGAAGTTGGTTTTTGCTATGAATACAGAATAACTTTGGCTCACACCTTATATTATTACCCTCAGGGAAATGGTTAGGTAGAATCTAGTAATAAAAACTTAGTAACCATCATACGAAAGCTAGTGGATGAAAATCAATGAATGTGGCACAAGTCATTATACGACGCTTTGTGGGCGGACCGCATCACTCCCAAGAGGTCTCTCGGCATGTCACCTTTTCAAGTGTTATATGGCACCGATGCCAAGCTTCCCATTTCTACGGAACTCCCTGCTCTGTGCTTGGCACGAACAATCGAAGATGAGAATTTCCAAAATTCCCTTGAAAAGAGGATCATGTATCTAGCAGAGCTCGAAGAAAAGAGAGTAAGAGTGGTCGACAGGATCACCAAACATTAGAATCAGGTCAAGAGATTGTTCGATAAAAAAGCTAAGCAAAGAGAGTACCGGGTGGGAGACCTCGTCCTTTTGTGGGACAAACGAAGAGAGCCAAAGGGCATGCACGGAAAATTTGATTCCCTATGGAGGGGACCTTTCAAGATCAAACAGCTCAATGGAGAGAACAACTTCTATCTCTCATATCCAGACGGAACTGGACTCCCACTTCCCTATAGCGGGTAGCATCTGAAAATCTTCAGGAAGTAGAGCTTGCTCTCTTCTTTGTACAGTTTGCTTCAGTTGTGTGTTTGTTTTTGTCGTGTGTTTGCTTTTGTTGGTTGTGTGTTTCCTTTTTCGGTCGCCCTTGTTTTTGACTCTGTACCCAATGGATAGGCATGTGTGTATCTGGGATTCTCTACCCCTAATTTCCATTTAGATATAGTCCCCAGAAAGAGCTAGCTGTTATCCCGTAAAATTGGTAAGGGAAATTTTACGGGTAACCATACCAAAATTTTATTCTGGTCCCTTGTTAGGGACCCCCCCTGCATTCAGAACGTTGTAAAACCCTTTCCCGGGAAATCTAGTTTTCTAGACTTAGACTTTTTGGTCTTTTTTGGGTTGGGCACACCTTTTATCTGTGCAACACATGGTAAATCTGTGCCCCCTTTCATTTCTTTTGGCGCACCCTTTGGCATGTCGACACACATTTTGGTGCACCACACCGTGTTACACCTTTCTTGCATGCGCCAAGGCACATGCACCTTCGTGTCAGCAATATTTTTGTTGCGCCATGTTTTGGTGCACCAAGGGTGCACGTATTTCCATGTTGATAGCACTTTTGGTGCGCTAAAGGCACACATAACAATGTGTTAACACACATCTTGGTGCGCCACAGGGCGCAAGTTTTGCAATGTTGATAGGTGTTTTGATGCGCCACTTCAAAAAGTGGTTGGCGCATTTATTACACCTTTACCTATATATAGGTGCATCCACCCTGTCATTATCACCAGTCAGAAAACACGTGATTGTTTTTTTTCTTCTGCACCTGTCAGCTCGCCTGTCGTCCTCGTGTCACGTTCGTGGACCCCGCTTCGCTTCTCACGTTATATTCCAGGTAGGTGGTCTTTTCCCCCTGTATTTTTGTTGGTTTTTTTTTGTTTGTGTAGTAGGTTGCATAGCTTTGTCAAATCTTCCTTTGCTGCCTTGGCTGTCTTTCTCCCATGCTCTCCCTCCTCTTTCCAGATCTGCTGGTAAAGAGAGCCTTGCCTCAAAGCACTTGGGTCTTTTTGTTGTCCCCCCTTCTCTATCTGTGGAACCCTGCAGAAGAGGCTTAACACCCATTCAAACCCCACAGAGAAAGTAGAGGCTTAAAAATTTATAAACTGTGTTTTTTACCCTTTGGCGCAATCGCCGTCCTTGCAACATGAGGTACAGTCATGCCAACGACGCATCCGCCATGCTTGCTGCATAAAAAATAGTTATGCCCTCAAAGCGCACTTTCCTTGCTTGCAACACCCACTAACCCTGCGCCCTCTTGGCACACCAAACGCATGTGTAACATTGCAAAAAATTGTGCCATTGGCGCACCCTGCATCCATGCAACACCAACCATGCTTGTGCCAAGTATAAAACTGTTAGCGGCGTAGGCGCATCCCCTATTGCAGCAACATCATGTCATGTAGACCTCCCATGCACCGTGCCAAGTTCCCCTTTTTTCACACCTGAAGCCTATGTTAACATGCTAAACTTTCCCATGCCTTACACGCATACCCAAATCCCTATGTAACATGAAAAATATATGGCCGTGGCACATCAAATCCCTGTGTAACATGAAAAATATATGTGCCCGTTATAAAACGCATATAAATGGCGCCGACGCACTCCTGCTTGCAACAACAAAAAAATTCATGTGCAGTATCCATGCGCCTTGTGCCCTTTGGCACTGATTTGTCCCTTGTAACACCATTTTTCTATGCGCCACACTATTTAGCCCTGCAGCCTGCAGTATCCATGTGCCCTGCGCCCTGATGCCTTAAAATTACTAACTCTTCCTTCTGTCAATACTTCAATGGGAGATCAAACAGCTAACATGACTCTCCTGCATTGGGTTTCACTTCTTCTTCTTGCAGATCAACAACTAAGTTTAGAACTACATATGTCTACATCAAGCAAGAGACCTACCAAGTCTAAGGGTAAAGCCAAGCTTACAGAGGAAGAAATGAAGTACAAATATCAGAGGGTTAGGATGCCCGAATCCCAGGTAGAGTGTGACCTGGATATAAGAGACTCAGAACTTGGTCATATCGATATGGAAGACTTCTAGGCCAGAACCAGAAGGGTCACAGGAAGTCCGTGGATGGACAAACTGGTAGGCAGTGGCCTGCATTTTGCTGGAGGGATCCCGGTTAGTGCTGTGAACAACGAGTTCATGATGGTAGTAGCCCGCTGCTACAACAAAGACACCAGGTGTGTCCAGAATGAGAAAGGTGAGGTCGTGATCAACCTCACTACCCGGCACTTCGAAATAATGCTTGGCATTCCTCACCACCGGCACTTTGTGGCCATAAGCCAAGAAGATTGCACCAAGGCTTGGGAAGATAATGAGGATTAGTGTATGTAATTAATGAATGAGGTATACCTGAAAAAATAAGGTGGTAGTGACTAGATGGGCCACAAGTCATTCATCAGCAGTGATTTATCAGGGGAACTCAGTGATACCATCACATTCCTAAGTAGAGTATTTGGGCTTCCTGGTGCCCACTACTTTCATAAATGGATGCTTAGATACCTGGAGACAATGAACAAGAATGTGCCGGATCAATGCTTCGAGGTGGGCGGAGATCATAAGCAGCACTATATTCGAGAAGCTCCAGCAACTTACCCACAACGGGGAGGTTCTACATGAACTCCTACGTAGTTTATGCTGCGGCCTTAGAAAGAGATTATCTAGCGTTGATGCGGTGCGGGGTTTGGCCCCAAGTAAAAATATATGAATACTATCCAGAGCTAAAGCTAGAAAACAGTATTTCTCAGTTTACGAAGATTAACGATGCCTTCTTCTATGAGCATCATCTACCTTTTGAGGCCAAACATGACTCACGATTGTATGACCAAGAGCATTGTTGCAGCAACAAAGAAATGGGGGGCCTTGTTCACTCAATTCCCCACCTTCACTTATCTAAGGGAAGCCAAATTCTTGGGGGAACCAACCAAATTGCCAAGATATGCTGGCCCCAAGCTGATCTTGTTGGAGCTGTCAAGAAAGCACATAACCTATCACGAGAAGTGCTTGAAGAGAAAGAAGGGTGGAACTCCTTTCCCCCTCAAAGTGGGTAGGTACACTTGTCTTTCTCACCACAAAGCCCAGGAGATGTTTGTCAGAGCTAGAGCTGCTAAATCTAAAGCCACAAAATTATTAGCAAGGGCCCACTTTCAACCCAAGGAATTGCCTTACCCAAGGCCAAAATCGATCCAATCCACATTCCACAGATCAAGGATATTTATATCGACCTATATCATGAGGTCGAGCTCAGAAGGAAGGACCCATTCTCCCGCTTGGCCCTTGGCTAAAATCATCCAGTATGGCGTAGCCATTGTCCTAAAAGGTTATCAAAATAATGATCAAGAAGTTGATCAGGTATATCTTGACATGGGTGGGGGATGAATGGCCGTTCGCTATAATTGAAAAAAACTAAAGCATGCCTCAGATGAATAGAAGAAAGGGTCAAAGAAACTCTGTGGAGAATACAGCACTGGTGTAGGATGAATGGTCACATCTACCTTGGAGTTGATTTCACCACATCTTCCATTGGGAAATGCACCTTCTAGACCAAAACATCTGCCAAAGAGCAAGGGTAAAGACAAGGAGGGTGAGTCAAGCTCTGCCCAAGAAGAGACTCCCGAGAGTCCCCCTTCTGTCCATACATGAACAAGTTATAACTCTTAGCTTCTCCAGAGAAAGAAGCGGCCGAGGATGTTCCGATGGGACACATCCATTCAAGATGGTTGCCACTACTGCTACAACAATTGAGGTCCCCTTCTATCTCTTCTTCCCCTCTCCTCCTTCCCCTCCTCGAGTGACCCAATTGAACCATTCCTTTGGTTGTGTCCTCTCCCCCCACATCTTCTACTATTTTTCCCCCCTTCCTCATCATCCATCTTCTCTTCTCTCACGGAGCTGTCCCCCACCATTTCTTCCCTCATCTCTCAACTCTCTTCCATTCCCATGTTTTCCCTCCCTTGCAGTATCTCTTCCTCTTGTGAGCACTTCCTCGGCCCTCCCTCTCAATGATGACCTCGAAGTGTTTCCACACATTTTCCTTCTACTACTATAACTGCGCCCTTTTTCTATCTTCCGGCCCCTCTCCCATAAGTCCCAACATGGATCTCTCAGCACTTGAGCCAACAAAAGAGGAAATTTCCCATCACACTGATGGACTTCTCCATCATCCCATCAAAGGGAGCCAAGAAGCAAAATCCTATAACACTACTTCTCTCAGAGTGCATCAGGAGAGAGAGTAATGGAAATACCTTACCCCCAATCCTTTAAAGGATAAAAAGGATCTGTCTTCAATAGATTATACAGTGACCCAAGTCAGAGTGGGGACATCTTTAGAAATCCTTCAAGGAGAGGCCCTATCTACAGTTGAGGCCCCTTTGCAAGAAACTCCAGGAAGCAAAGGAAGAAAAGAGGCTGTTAAAGGAGCAAAATAAACATCTTCTCCACGCCTTGCAGAAAATGGGTAGTGAACCTCCTACAACTACCCGCTGAAACTCCTGAGCCTCTGAGCTAGGAAAAGATTAATGAATACGCCAAAATCAGTGAGCAGGGTATGGTAGTTTCCGCCTAGAGGAGCCAAATCCTCAAAGAAAGTGAGGGAGTGATCGCCAAGTTCACCAGTTTATATCAGAATATCAATCGGGTGAAAAAAAGAGCTCCAGACGATAGCAGGACCCATCTCCGAAGAGCTGGACCATGCGAGGATTCAACATGAGACCTTTCAAAAAATGCTCGACTATTCAGTTGAAGATCTGGTCAAGTTCGGCGTCTTTGGACACCCCAGAGCCCTCAACAAAATCCTTTCTACTTTGGATTATCAGGTCGATCAACTGGAGTTCATCCTAGAGAAGATTGACAAGATCAAGGAGGAAGCCTTGGATGCAATGCATCAAATGGAGCAAATTTTCCTGAGAATGTCTCTGGGCTTGCTCACTCCTTTCACCTTAGGAAAGGTAGAGGAAACTATTTGGATCTTCAAGGAGATCGTTTCACAAGGGCTAGGACCAGAAGTTACTTTTGACGCCAAATCCATCAAAAACCTGTTGGCCTGTTGTGACTTCATTGGGTACCTGATAGACACGGAAAATGAATATTCCAAACTCTCAGAAAAGCTCATAGACGAGCGGGAGACTTGCGAGGCTATCAGTGATCGACACAAGGATCCTTCCCAGGATCAACTTCAACCCATGATCACCAAGTTCATGGAATACCGTGCCCAGTTCCACATCTCGTCACCTGAGCAGCAACAAAAGCAGGATACCCCCTTTCAGCCACGGGACGATGATGAATAGTTTCATTCTCCTTGAATTTCTCCTCGTACTTATCTAAAGTATGTTGACACAAATGATGACATCATCCATGTTGCACCATGGGATGATGCCATCCACAAAGTTGTCAAAAGTCAACAAATGACTTTGAGATATTTTGTAAGATATTTTTGTAATTAAGTGGTTGGTTTGTTTTTGCCTTCTCTTCTTCTCTTCTTCTATATATACTTGAATACTTGCTATATTCAAGGGTGGATATTTTTTAGATGAGAAATAGAAGTAGGAAGAAAAGATTTTGAAATTTTTGTAACAAAAACAAATGTTAATACAATATTTAGAATTTGTGCTGAATACGTGTGTTTTACATCAGACCTTTCTTATGTTAGATCTGTGTAATTGTTCTGTTGAATCTACTTCTACTTTGTTGTCATTTATTCATCAGTATTGCTTTATTCGTCTATGCAAAGTAGGTTCGGCTCTGTATACTATGAAACCAAATCATAGACCTTCGAACCTTTCTGCTTTGGAATTCATTTCTTTTCTCCCTTAAGATCTTTCCTATCTCCCCACCCCATTTCATTCCCTTCTTTTATAGTTGGAAATACCTCTATTGGGATGAGATCCCAACCCCTGAAGGCAGGATATTGTGAGACTTGCACAAGATTCCTGCTGGTAGAATAACAATAAACCAGTTTCACTTTACTGACTCAAAGAGGGTCTATGCCCTGCACACTATTGGCTCATCTATCCATAGATTTTTCCACTTGACAGATTTTCAAACCAACAGATTCCTGTTAAAACAACCCACTTGAGACCGAAGAAACAACCTAGGGTTAGTTAGAAATTTATGGAATAATTTTTTTTATTAGAAGCGTCCACAATCAAGTTGCAAGACAACCGTTGACACTATCAGTCTCCGGAACAAAACTAAAATACTAGAAAATAATTTTCCTTCATTAACAATTATCAAAGGTCACATGGTTCAAATTTTAGGGTTAGAAATTTCAGTTAGGTTCGGGGGGTAAAATATCATCATACCCACTCTCTAACAAGATCAGATTTTCAACTTGATTTTTCTCACTCTCAATGCTTCCAAAAATTCCCTAAATCATTATTATTAGATAGGAAAATTTATCACCTTTCTAGTGATATAAATAAATTCTCCTAACTCCTTCAGAAACTCAAGATATGGGTAAGCAGGCTTTGGAGGCCAAATTTTCCCCAAGGGGACACGTGGTGAGAGGGGAAGAAAACCCTTGACAGGATGGCGAGTCATTGGGTGGCATTAGAATTTTATTTTGGTGTGGGTACAAATTCTATAACTCTCTTGTGCATCTGCGGGTCCTCCAGGGGCACGTGGCGGCCTTTGAGTCATCGCCGAAAAGAAGAAAGGAAGGGCGAGGTGGCAGGAGTCTTGTGGCAATTATGCCAAAGGGAGAAAGGAAACGAATAGCACCCACACACCCGCGGGTCCCTAGGGACATGTGGCACTCAATGAACTAACACAGGGAGAAGAGAGAGGGAGATAGGCAGGGCGATGGGGAGATATGGCGAATATCGCCAAAGGGAAGATAAGGGAATAGTTGGTCACGTGGGTCCACGCATCCGCGGAAGAGTCATCACCGAAGTAAGGTAGAAATGTAGGGCTGTGGAGATTTTAATAAAAAAATTCCAAATTACAATTTTCAAAAGAAAAAGGGGTTGCGAGGGTTCCATCCCCCTCTGATAGCACCCAAAGCTGCCACGTGGCAGCCTGTGATAGGCCGTGGGCCAACAGGGTGAAATGGAATTTTTTTCCAAAATTTTAAAAAGGTCTAAGGGCAAAAATGGTGTTGTGCCTCCGCCGTTGCCCCATGAGGACACATGGCAGCCTCTGATTGGCTACGGGCTGGTGGAGGAAAAAGATAAATTTTTCATGAGAAAAATTTTCAAAATTTTTCTATAGATTTTTCGACGGGAAAATTTTTGGGCCATTGGCCCACCAAGGAAAATTTTCCCAAATTATCTCGCCAAGGCAAAAAAACTTCATAGGGCCATAACTTGAGGTAGAAAGCTCGGTTTTGGGAAAACGATGACTTTATAGAAATCTCTCGATGCCCTCTTTGCATAGAAAACATAAATTTTAAAATTTGACAAAGTTTAAGGGGTAAATTTTACGAAAATGATCTGTAGGATTTTTATTAGCAACCTGGTAATCTCCAACTTTTAAATTTGACTAAATTGGATCTCCTCCTTCACTCAACATGAAAATAAGACATATAGGATTGTTTTAGGGAAGGTTTAAAGTGTTTTTGGAAGGTAAATTTGTTCAATTTATTCAAGTTTGAATTTTGTCCAACAATTGACAGAAAACAGACGAGGGAAGGATTGGCTCAATTTTGCAATGCTGTAAATAATTTTCTTAAGTTTTCCTTGTCAATTTAACTTCATTTACGATACAAAATATTAAAATTTAACATTTCCAAGTTGATTAATGTGTACAGGTCCGAAATTTGAATTTTATTTAAATTCATTGCCAGTTTAAAGTTTATAACAGAGATATATTTCTTTTAGATCTTTATATCAATTTTATCCTTTAAATGTCACATTTAACTTCTAAATTAATTTATTACATTCAGTTGTTTATAACAAACCATTCTAAATTAAAATCAATTACTAAATTTCATTTTTACACATTCCCAAAGATATCAAATGTAACATCATCTCCACGTTCATTTTTTTTCAAAACAGAGATGTGACTATCTCTTTTGCCATACAATGAAACATTGAATTCTAATTCAACAATGCATATGAGAGAAGATATTTCAATCCTTTATTAATTAAAAAATAAATACATCTTTCAAGTTTGAATGTGACAAACAGAATTCTTTTTCTTTCCAACATATAGAACAAAATATAAATTCCTTTCACAATTCAAGCATACCACTTCATAATAAAATTACATCCATTATTTTTTCACAAGATACATGTTACAATTTCATCCAAAACAAGTGAAAAGGGATTACAAATGAATATGTTTTCACAAGGGACTATCAAATTACATTTTTCCTTTGCTCCAGGACAACAACATGCACTTTTTCTTTTTCTCCAAGTTAATCACAACAAAAGAGGGGGAAAGGCAACGCTCTCCACCCAACCAAGAAATCCAATGAAAGGAGAATCTTTCCTTCATCATTGCCGCCTGAGCCCCAACCAAAATACAATAAGATATGTGATTCAACCCATGGCAACAACTGGCTTCCACAACACACAACATTCTTTCAAACATGTAAATTTCAATATAAGACATAGTTCAACACAAAACAACAGTTCACAACCTCAATTGAAAACATTCCAATCAAAACACAGGCTTGATCATGCAAGGCAAAGGAGAAAGGCCTATGGTGGAAGCTACTTACACCTGTCAATTGGGAATTGGGCATCTACCAATAACAAACCGCCAATAAATTTCACCATACATATCCTTATGCCCCCCACAAAGTAAGAAATGTAAGCTATTTCTTTTCCATGGTGGATCCCAAACCTAAAATCCTTCCGCAAAATTCTGATGCCAATGGCATTCCCTTATGCCCCCCCACATGGATTCCCCATAGCCTTATCCTACACCATTCCTAAGGCATTCTACCCAACCAGGAAACAAATAAAACAAAACATGCACCATTCACACAACACAACAAGAAAATAACAACATAAAAGGAGAGTTAAATTCCTACCTCTCCATGGTTACTTTGTTTCCAAACCAAAATCTTTCAAAGTCAATAACACATTTCCAAAAAGTACTCTCCCAAGTATGCAAAGCTTTCTCTAAGCTCCTTGTAAAAGAAAGAGCTCTAACATAAGAAAAATGTGCCCCCAATGAAGTTGCAAAATGATTCAACAACCTAAAACAAGGCAAGAGTTTAAATTATATAGAAGAGGAAAGAAGAGAGAATGATATGGATCTATGTAGGATGCCACATCACACATCCTCTAATTCAAACACAAAAGACAAAATTCCATTTTGCCAAGCACAATAAATAGGTGGGTGAAAATATGACAAGTTACTTGCACACTCCAAAAGTCCACACCTCAAAGGACAACAAATTTAATAAAATGTAAGAGAGTGCAATCAAAATAAGCAACATGATCAATAAAATGCATTATAAAAGTCACAAATTACTTCTCCAACCACAAGTATGGTTGGTAAATTAAATTTAGAGGCATGGGACAAGTTTTACTTGTCCCACAAGCCTCCAAAAATAGCCCCCAAGGACAAATTCGAATTTGTCATGGAGGTGGAGTATTTCATACTCCAAAACTGACTTACACAAACTCTTAAAAAACTTACGCATCCTTAACATATTTAATACAAAAACCAACAACTTCCATTATTACTTTCCCATATCCCAATCTAATTTATTTAAATTTTAATCATATGATTTCTCACATTAATCTATCATAATTTAGTTAATTAAAAGAAGGGAACACATTACTAATAAAATACAGACAACAATAATAAAAATTAACCACATCAATAAAATACATAATACCCATGGTCACATGTAAAGGTAATTCCCCCTCGGAATCCGTAACAAAACAACACACAATAAAATAAAACAAGTTGCCATGGTGACCTTGTCGAATTCACCTAGAATTCCATTGTGGTTGGTCTCCGATCCCCCGATGTTTGTTGTGATGTTTTAAACCTGTAAAACACAAATACCTCCTTCAGTCTCATGGACATATCAGAATGTCCAACATGATATAAATGAAATCACCAAACCAACTATATAAATGAATCAAAACAACATCGAAGTAACAACTACATCATTTGCATTTTTAAATCAACAACTGTATCATCATCATAAAATATTCAAAATAACATTTCAGAACAACATCCATAAAAAATCCATGTCAAATAGTATATCATCATCCACATATGATTGTCTCTAATAATCATCATGGATCATAATCAAGATCAACAATAATCCATGATCAATGTCTAACAACATACTAAATCAAAACATAATAATGTCTATAATGTAGTCACAGTTTCACAACAGGTATCCAAAAGGTGTCAAAGGGAAGTGTGCACTACATTTCCCTCCCCTTAGTCTCGAATTCCTCCTAGAAGTCATATGAACAAACGTGGAAACTGAACTCGTAATGAAGTAGCATCCTCCCATGTAGCTGCACTCTTATCATATCTATCCCACTGCACCCAAACCTGATCAACCTATCTTCCTTGAAGGCCTAGGGTCCTATGATCTAAGATGTGAATGGGCTCCACCATCACCTGCCCCTGATCCTACACCTATAATGATGTCCAATCTAACACATGAGAAGGATCTATAATATATCTCTTGAGAACTGAAACATGAAAAACATCATGTATGCAAGACAAGCTGGGTGGCAATGCTAGACGGTAGGCCAAATGGCCGATACACTCCAAGATCTCAAAAGGACCAATGAATCTAGGAGATAACTTAGAACCTTTTCCCTAACAGATAGGGATCTTGTGTGGCCTGACACGAAGTAACACCTTGATGCCCACATCAAAACTACGGTTTATCCTATGATGATCCACATACTTCTTCTTCCTGTCCTGTGCCTCCTGCAATCTCTACTTGATCAAAACCACTTACTGCTCCATGTCCTGTAAAAGAGCTGGTCCAAGAGATACTCTTTCCTTTAACCCGTCCCAGCTAAGAGGTGTCCTAAACTCTCTACCATATAAATCCTGAAAAGGATACATGCCTATAGAACTCTGAAAACTACTATTGTAGGAAAACTCAACTAAGTATAGGTACTCCTCCCATTTAGACTGCTGATCCATCACATACATAAGAAGAATATCCTTTAAAATATGATTCACCCACTCACTCTATCCATCTGTCTCAGGGTGATATGTTGTGCGGAAGTTGATTCTCGTCCCAAGGACATACTGCATGGTAGTCTAGAAATGTGAAGTGTACAAAGGATTGCAGTCATAAATGATCTTCCACGGAATCCCATGCAGCCTGACAATCTAATCTAAATATACTCGAGCCACTACTCTAGCTATATAAGTAGTCTTCACCGGAGAAAAGTGAGCCACTTTTGTCAATTTATCAACCGTGACCATGATGGTGTCGTGGTGATATCTTGACACCAGTAGCCAAACAATGAAATCCATGGAAATGGTGTCCCACTTCCATTTCGGTATAACATGAGGATAAAGAAGGCCTACTGGATGCTGATGCTCAGACTTAACTCTATGGCACTCCAAACACCATGACACAAATTGGGCCACGTCTCAATGAAATCCTCTCCAGTGGTACAACTGTCGCAAGGTGGTGTGCATCTTCTTCACCCCTAGGTGGGCTGAATAGGGTGCACGATGTGCCTCTACCAATATGTCCTACCTCAAGCCTCCATCTCTGGGAACATATATCTAGCCTTTGTTCCTAAGAAGGTCATCTTCCTCTAAGGAAAAACCATCAAAATTCCCCTCAAGGGGTCTTTGTGACTTGATCTCTGCTCAAACTACAATGTAGAAGCTGTCAAGAGGAAGCTGCTGAAGAATCCTACTCCACAAATATGTGCTCACTGATGTGGCCATAGCCACATGTCTTTGTCTGCTAAGAGCGTCTGCTACAACATTATCTTTCCCCTTCACATGCTCTATCTCCATGTCATACTTGTAAAGAAACTCCATCCAATGCCGCTGATGAGCGTTGAGATTGGGTTGCATGAAGAGGTGGCAAAGACTCAAATGATCTATCCTGAGTGTGAATTTCCTACCAAGAAGAAAATGTCTCCATATAACCAAATCATGCACAACTACCATAAGCTCAAGATCATGGGTAAGATAATTAAGCTCATGGTCTTTGAGTTTTTGAGACTCAAAAGCCACTACTCGGCCATCCTGCATCAACACACCTCCAAGCCCTGCTAAGGAAGCATCTGTGTAACCAAAGAACTCACCTTGTGGATCAAAAACTACAAGAATAGGTGCTATGGTGAGGCATTCCTTCAGTGTCCTAAAGGCCTACTCACATCTGTCTGGCCAAACAAACTTCTTCCCTTTCCTCTGAAGGGAAGTGATAGGGTGTATAATCCAAGAGAATTCCTAAACAAATAAGTCCTAAACAAATATCTAGTAGTAACCTACTAATCCCATGAAGCTACACACCTCTGTCACTGTAGTAGGTGCTGGCCAATCCATAATGGCTCTAATCTTGGAAGGATCGATGGTGATACCTTCCCCAAAAATGATATGACCTAAGTACTGTACCTTTGTCTAAAATAAAGCATACTTCTCCAAGTTCTCGTAAAGATGCTACTCCTGAAGACACTAAATAACTTGGAGAAGGTGCCCCTCATGCTCCTCATGTGTACATGAGTATATCAAAATGTCATCTAGAAAGATGAGCACAAAGCGATCTAAGAAGGTCCTCGATACCACATTCATGAAACTCATGAACACCGCGGGGGAAATTCGTCAAACCAAAAGGCATCACTTTGAACTCATAGTGCCCATATCTCATGCGGAAGGTGGTCTTATAAATTTCCACCTCCAAAATCCTCAGCTAATGGTACCCTAGCTTGAGATCAATCTTAGAGAAAACCATGGCTCCCTTCATCTGATCAAACAAGTTATCAATATGAGGAAGAGGATAATGATTCTTGATCATTACCTTGTTCAGTTGGTGGTAATCAATACACAACCGCAAGGATCCATCTTTCTTCTTCACAAAGATCACCGGTGCACCCCAAGGTGATACACTAGGATGGATAATGCCTTTCTCCAAAAGACCCTCAAGCTACAACTTGATCTCACAAAGCTCTGGTGTGGTCATCCGATAAGGTGCTCGTGAGATAGACTCTACTCCAGGAACTAAATCTATATGAAAATCAATCTCACATGGGGGTGGTAACCCCGATAGCTCCCCTAGAAAGACATCTGAAAACTCTCTCAAAATGGGATGATCGTCTAGTGATGGTCCACTAGACCCATCCTTTGATCTGTCACTAACTATAACAATATACATCTAACAATTCATTGCACACATTGCTTAAGTTGCATAGCGGAGATAGTGTGAATAGAAACGGGTCTCCTGACCCCCAAGATCACCGAATCAACTCCTAAATCATCTACACAAGATATATTCTTGTTATAACAATCCATCCTAGCTCTATGTGAAGATAACCAATCCATACCCAAAATGACTCCATACAAGCCCAAAGGAAGGATACGAAGATCTGAGGTAGTGGTGAAAGGTCCCAAATCCACTATACACTTGTTAACTAAGGATTTTATAGAGATCTTAGCTTTAGAAGCCATATCGACATTCCAACTAAGACCCTACCTAACAACCACCAGCCTGCATCACTCTACTAGAGATGGTGCATTGAAATAATTAGAAGAACCAGAATCAAACAATATAGAGTTAGGAATACCACCAATGCTACCTGTGGTCTCAATGACTGTGCTCTGATGCTCTTCTTAGTGGTTCTCAACCACTACATAAATCCTATGGCTACATCCCATATCACCAATAGTAGGCTCTAAAATCTGTGCCTTACCCTTGTTGTTAGGGTTATGTGGGAAATCTCTCCAAAAGTGTCTCATAACTCCATAACCAAAACATCCTCCTAATCCTCCCCAATAAGTAGTACCTCTAATAGGTTCCCTAGAAGTCTATGGTGTGGACCCTGATGATCAAGTTGTAGTCTGGTGAGCTCCCACTGATTGAGCTCTAGGTCTACCCTGTGTCCTAATGGGACCCCTAGGAGGAGGCCCCATACTTCGACCTCTCTATGCATCAGCTCTCTGTAGAGGTCTATGAGGTGGGTGGGACTACTACTGCTGTTGTGGCCTAAAGGATGACTAGCTATACCTTGGCCACCACGAGGAACAGGTACTGAGCCCCTTGATCTACCATCCTGAATTTGTTGTATGCTGCTCCGGAATTAGTCTCTAACCTGCTGGGTATTTCCCCGAGTCTCCTCTGTAATATAGGCCTTCTCGATAGCCTCAGCTAATGTCTGTGGGTAGTGGATCTACACTGTGTTATCCTGTAAAATTGACAAGGGCAATTCTATAGGTAACCTTACCAAAATTTTGTCCTGGTCCCTCGTCAGGGACCCCTCTGCATTTGGAATGTTGTAAAGTCCCTTTTCGGGAAATCTAGTTTTCCAAACTTAGCCATTTTGCTCCCTTTTTGGCTTAGCGCACATTTTTTCTGTGTAACACAGAGTAAATCTGCACCCCCTTCATTTCCTTTGGTGCACCGTTTGACGTGTCGACACATGTTTTGATGCACCTTCCCGTGATGCGCCATTCTTACGTGTGCCAAGGTGTATGCGCCTTCATGTTGACACATCAATTGTTGCGTAGTATTTTGGTGCGCCAAAGGGCGCAAGGAATAGGATGTTGACAGTCGTAAAATTTTGCCAAAGGCACAAGTATCTCCATGTTGACACACATTTATTCGTGCTAAAGGGTGCACCATTTTACGTGTCGACATGAGTTTTGATGTGGCACTTGAAAAAGTGGTTGGCACATTTGTTGCACCTTTGCCTATATATAGGTGCATTTGCCCTGTCACTTTCACCAGTAAGAAAAACACGTGATTAAATTTATTCCTCTGCACCTGTCAGTACACCTGTTGTCCTCGTGTCACATTCATGGACCCCGTTTCATCCCTCACATTCTATATATTCCAGGTAGGTGGTTCTTACTCCTCTATGTTTTGTTTTGATTATTTGTATGGTAGGAGGCATGGATTTGTTAACCCCCCCCCCCCTTTTGGCTATTCTTGTTGCCTTTCTCCCCCAAGCTCTTCCTTCTCTTTCTAGATCTGTGGGTAAGGAAGGCTCTGCCTCAAAAATCACTTGGATATCCTTGCTGTGCCCCCTTCACCATCTAAGAAAACCCTGTAAAAGAGGCCTGAAAGATCACAAGCCTCTCAGGAAAGAGAAAACCTGAAAGATGAGTTTAAAATGCTATTTTCCTCTTGGCACATTCTCCACACCTATTACATAAAATACAGTCATGCCCAGAAGGTGCATTGATCCCTCTTGCAACATGAACATTACTAAAATTAACGACGCTTTCTTCTATAACGTCGTCTTCCTTTCGAGGCCAAACATGACTCACAGTCGAACGACCAAGAGCATTGTCACAACGACATAGAAGTGGGGGGCCTTGTTTACATAGTTTCCCACCTTCACATATCTCAGGGAAGCTAACTTCCTGGGTGAGCCCACTAAATTATCGAGGTATGCTGGCCCCAAGCTGATCCTGTTGGATCTATCCAGAAAAATCGTAACATACCATGGGAGGTTCCTAAAGAGAAAGAAGGGTGGAACTCCTTTCCCCCTTATAGTGGGCAGATACACATGCATCTCTCACCACAAAGCCCAGGAAATGATTGCCGAGCTAGAACTGCTCAAACTGAAGCATAACTTCCCGACAAGGCCCACTTTTGATCCAAGGAATTACCTTCCCAAGGCAAAAATTTATCCTATCCACATTCCACAGATCGAGGAAATTTATATCAACCTGTATCATGAGGTCGAGCTCAAAAGGAAGGATCATTCTCGTCTAGCCCTGGCAGAGATTATTTAGTATGGCATGGCCATCATCCCAAAAGGTTATCAAACTACTGATCAAGAAGTTGATCAGGTATATTTGGATACAGATGGGGAAAATTGGCCATTTGCTACAATCGATAGAACAAAAGTGCCCCAGACCATTGAAGAAAGTGTCAAGGAGACATTGCGGAGAACAGAGCACTGGTGCAGGATGAATTGCCTCATCTACCTCGGGGTAGATTTCAGTATGTCACCATTAGGCAACTCACTTGTTAGGAAAAAGCATCTGCCAAAGGTCAAAGGCAAGGATAAGGAAGGTGAATTGAGCATTGCTCAAGAAGGAGCTCCTAAGACTCCTCCTTCCGCCACACAAGAACAGGTTGTGAGCTTGTTATCTCTAGAGAAAGAAGCAACCAAAGATGTTTCGATGGGCACATCCACTTAGGATGTTGCCAATGCTACAACTACTGAGGTTCCTTCTGTCCCTTCTCCCTCTCCTCCTTCTACTCCTCATGTGACTATTATCCAAAATGTGCCCCCCTACTCATTTTGTGGCTAACTCCTCCCATTCTTCCCTCTCTTGTTCCTCAGTCACAAAATTTTACTTTTCAAGCACTCAAAACCTTCTGAAAATGGCACCATTAGATAGAGCTCTTTCTCAGATTTCCAAAAAGGTAAAGTTTTCCTCCTAACTCCATGTATTTTTCAAGTTATGGCTCGACGGAGTTTTTGTGGGAAATTTTCCCCTAGAAGGCCTACAGCCAATCAGGATGTGCCATGTGTCAAGGAGTAGCGGGGGTCGAAGGAGAACTTGGTTTTTTACCAAGTGTTTTGGTGAAGGTTTCAAAAGGAAATATTTTTCCCCGCAGGCTCTTTGACAAATCAGGGGCTGCCATGTGTCCAGGGGGAAGATTTTCAAAAATTTGGCTAAGTGTTGGCACATAGAAATTTTGGAGGCGTGGCCCCCAGCCAATAAAAACATGACACGTGTCCTAAGGAACCGAAGGGTTGGAGGGTGGAGAAAAAGTGGAAATTTTGGCTAAGTGCTTCGCCAAAATTCAAATAAGGAAATTTTTGCCCATTTTCCCGCCGCCTAATCACATTGCGCCACGTGTCATGGGAACTCGAACCGGCGGAGCGCAGGTGGAAATTAGGAATTTTTCCCAAGGCATTGGCGTAAAAGTTCAAAACAGGCCCGCATGAGAAATTTTGAAGTGGAAAAGCCACACCCAATGGGGTTTTGCCACGTGTCTAGGTCAAATATCATCAAATGGCCCGTGGAAAATTCAGAAGAGAAAGGGCCGCACCCAATCAGTGCGTGCCACGTGTCCTCAGCTCACTGGTCCGGCAGGGAATTTTGAATTTTTTTTCCAAAGGCAGAAACAAAGGAAAATGGAGTAGGATGGGTCCACACCCAATAAAAACATGCCACGTGGCACCTGAACTGGCGGAGTGCAGGGGAATTTTGAAAATTTTTCCAAGTGACCAAAAAGGTAAAAATTCAAAAAAATTTCCCACTGACCCGATTTGGCCCAGTTTCGATCCAGAGCTTGGTCTTTTGTGTTCTTTATATCAATGGAAAGATGGTGAAATTATCTACAAGATTCCAGGGTTATTTTTGTATTTTGGTAAATTTTTAAGAGATAAAATAAAGAAACACCTATGGCACGTGGTCATGGATAGAAATGATGTTTCAACCACTGTTTTTGATGAAGAATGGCTCGCATTCTCTCCCGGCATGGTTATAAATGTCAGGAAATGGATCTATCAGGGTGCTAATGCTATTTTTATGGAATTTTGGTCAATGGTTGAATCCCTTGCAGATTTTCCTGTGTTTCTCTCTCCTGGGGTCGTGGTTTGCACTGTAAAATCCAGAATGAGTTCATTTTGCAAAGAAGAGACACTTTTTGAGCGCTGCAACTTCCTTTTTCTTCCTCCTTGGCAGAATTTGTGAAGAAATTTTACCTTTCCATGTAATGCAGTACCTTTTCTTTCCTCTGGATCACTGTAATGTACTGTATTGGATCTGAGATGTTGATATATGTTCTGTGATTAAAATCCTTCAATCCTTTCATATATCTATCATTTCTTTCTTGATCTTTCATTACATTTTGAGCATTTGTGCATGTTTTGTGCTATGTTTCCTTGTGGATTGTGTATTTCATGCAACATCAGGTGTCTACACCTCCTTTGGTGCATCACCTATTAGCATTAGTTCTTTTTTTTTTGCATTCTCTATCTCTGTCTCCTTGGAATTTAGAGTAGATTTAGGAGTTTAAACCTCTGCAATTATACAAGTGAATTAGCTGATCAGAGGAGTTGAGGAACCAGCCTCTAAACTAGAGATTCCTTTCTCATTTTGCAAGTCCCACACTTGGGGAAAGTATTCAATGTTGTGCAATCACACTGGATGCTAGTATGATCAAAATAGAAATCTGATCAACATCCAGGGGGTGCTGCTAATTTGCAACAACAGTTTTGGCACACCTGGTGGGACCTTAGAGGTCTTCCACTTTATCTTTGATAGGTTGGTGTGTTCCTGTTAAAGATTCAACCTTTTGGAGGAACTTTCAAAAGCACATCTGACAACTCCATCTGGTAAACAACTCATTCTCTAAGTTATAGAATTGTTTTCCATTCATTTCCATCCATTCTTCTTTCCATCATTTTCATTTTTTTCCATTCCATGAAGTTGTGTAATCATGACTTCATTTCCATCATGGAATTCACATTTACAACAACAGTATATCATACCTCCAACATGTTTTACAAATCCTCCAAATCAGCATTTTGATCAAATTCAAAATCAGCATGTCTACCCATATGAGCAGCAGTGCCAAAGTTAGTTTGGATATGAAGCATGTCAAGCACAAGGGTATGCTGGTTGTGAGGGCAGTCAAGAAGAAAATGCAGATCTGTTGGAACAAATCCAAAAGATGGAGGTAAACATGGTGCAATCCAGGGCTCAAGCACAAATGAAAGCATTTAGAATCAGTTGTAGAGCACCTTGTCCATGGGTGGGACCTTTTCCAAGGCATTACAACCCTCAAGAGAAGCTAGAATTCATGATTACAACACTACCATTGCTTGTAAAGTGGACTGAAGGAATAAAGGTGTATGAGAGGAGTATTCAACAACCTTGTCAACAGGTAAGCACACCATCTCATGCCTTTTCTCTCCCTCTTTCCCAATCTATTTTATCTCAGCAGTGTCAAGTTTTAAACTCTCCATCTGCTGTCCCAAGTGTTGAATCCATTTCTCCATTCCCTAGTCTTCCACCCCATCTCAATTCTTCTGTCCTTTTCCCTTCCAAACAGCCATTCCCTCCAAAGAAACAAGAGTTCCTACCTCCTCCACCACCACAAAAAATTGTAAAATCAATTGAGTTACAATCCACTTCTCCTCTTGTATTCCCAAATCCATGTTGGGAGGATAAAAATCAGAATGCCAATCAAGGAAAACAATAGTAGAAAGAAGAGCCAAAAAAGGATGAATAAATTCAAAGTCTGAAGAGTTGGGCTCTTAAATTCGGGATTACAAAAATCCCCTTGATGGTGAAAGCAATAGAGGATGTTGAAGTTGGAGAACAAGTGGAAAACAAGGCTGATTTTATAACAGCAGTGAAGCGAGAAAAACAACAGTTTGTTGGTGATGAGTTGGGTGTCCATGTTGGCACTTTGCCCAAAGAAAATTTTGATCCAGTTTGCACTGCAAAATCAGCCATCGAGAAGGAAGGAAAACCATCTCAAAACCCCATCTTTGAGGAGCAAATGGATGAGGTCGAGTCAGTTTTTACAATAGTAGAAGGAAGGAAGCATTATTGATACATTTTTTCTTTCATTTGAAGGGGCTGATTTGATTGATGAAGCCATTATGGAGGTGAACAAAACAGGTCCAAATTGTGAGAAAAAGGCATAATAAATTTCATGCTTCTCTCCCACTTCATCTCTCCAACAATCTGATTTTTGGGATGAGTTTGGATTGACAAGTTTCATGTTTGAAAATGAATTTATACAGGGTGAAGAAAATGTAGATTTGGAGGTCACCATACAAGAGGGAGAGACTTTGTTGCAGCAAGACATTCAAGAGTTTGATTTGCCATCAAAATTATAAGAATGTTTAGATGAAGAGCTAGCTGAAATTACCATTTTTCCTTCTTCACCATTCGTTCTCCAACAACAAGAACTTACTGCCATGGACAAAAGAGTTTAAGGATAACAACCTACAGTTTGCAACATGCCTCTTGAATCAAAGTTGGAAGAATTTGATCTTCTAAAAGCTATAATGGAGGAGCTCCAAAGCCAAAAATGTATTGCAATAGGTAACAACAATGAAAAAGCAATTTCATTGGATGTTGCAATCAATAATGAGGAGTTGCACACTATAGAAGAGTTCTATGTTGCCATGAAGGAAGAGAAAGGGCAGAAAATTCCTACCATTGCTTCCACATCACCCACCCAAGAAGGTCTACAAGAAGACTCCATGTTTGGAGTTGAAAATCAGAGATATGGGCATATCAAACGGATCATACCTTTCCTAATAAGGTATTTGAATTCATTGGAGTCAAAGGAGAAGTCACAACCAG
Source organism: Taxus chinensis (assembly GCA_019776745.2). Classification (NCBI taxonomy): domain Eukaryota; kingdom Viridiplantae; phylum Streptophyta; class Pinopsida; order Cupressales; family Taxaceae; genus Taxus; species Taxus chinensis. Next base: position 79,264,563 of record CM034146.1, on the reverse strand, counting down.
TCATGCTTGCTTCTAAGAATGAGGGTGAGCTATAAAGTACCAAGGATCAGCTGTCATACCTCTTCAATCTAAATGTAGAACAACTAAAAGAGGTATTGGATTTGTTTTCAATTGACACCTTGATGATTTGGGTAGAAGACTAGCTTCTTGTTGATTTTCCACTCATCTAATTAGCCATGTTCAGTGCCAAATCAGTTCCATGGTTGCAACTTTTGAGAAAGGGAAGCTATTTCTCCCAACTAGTTGTAGGGTTTGTTTAGCCCACTTTTGCTTCCAGTTAGAGTAGGATAGGTAGTTTTTCTTTCAGTAAAAGAAGTGCTTGTGCACACTTTGCATGTTCCATTTTGGAGCATGTATGACCTTTAGTTTTGTACATAGTTTTTGTGGTGCTGGTTTTGCTCTTGCACAGTCCATTTCACTGGGTTTCCAAGTGGCTCAGAGAGGAGGTTTTCAAAGTTCAGATCAGTTTGCAGGCTATAACTCATGACTCCATGCCCAATGGATGCTTCAAGAAACTGGTAACTTCATCCAGCAGGCAGATGCCCCCTTTAAGTTGCCAAAATTGCTATCCAAAATGTGCCCCCCTGCTCATTTTGTGGCTAACTCCTCCCATTCTTCCCTCTCTTGTGCCTCAGTCACAAAATTTTTATTTTCAGACACTCAAAACCTTTTGGAAATGGTACCATTAGATAGAGCTCTTTCTCAGCTTTCCAGAAAGGTAAATTTTTCCTCCTAACTCCATGTATTTTTCAATTTATGGCTCGACGGAGTTTTTGTGGGAAATTTTCCACTAGAAGGCCCGCAGCCAATCAGGACGTGCCACGTGTCAAGGAGTGGCAGGGGTCAGAGGAGAACTTGGTTTTTTACCAAGTGTTTTGGTGAAGGTTTCAAAAGGAAATATTTTTCCCCGCAGGCCCGCTGAAAAATCAGGGGCTGCCACATGTCCAGGGGGAAGATTTTCAAAAATTTGGCTAAGTGTTGGCGCATAGAAATTTTGGAGGAGTGGCCCCCGACGAATAAAAACATGACACGTGTCCTAAGGAACCAGAGGGTTGGAGGGCGGAGGAAAAGTGGAAATTTTGGCTAAGTGCTTCGCTAAAATTCAAAGAAGGAAATTTTTTCCCATTTTCCCGCCACTTATTCACATTACACCACGTGTCATGGGAACTCAGACCGGTGGAGTGTGGGTGGAAATTAGGAATTTTTCCTAAGGCATTGGCGCAAAAGTTCAAAACAGGCCCGCATGAGAAATTTTGAAGTGGAAAACCTGCACCCAATGGGGTTTTGCCATGTGTCTAGGTCAAATATCATCAAATGGCCCGTGGAAAATTCAGAAGAGAAAGGGTCGCGCCCAATCAACGTGTGCCACGTGTCCTCAGCTCACTGGCCCGGCGGGGAATTTTGAATTTTTTTTTCCAAAGACAGAAACAAAGGAAAATGGAGTAGGATGGGTCCGTGCCCAATAAAAACATGCCATGTGGCACCTAAACTGGTGGAGCACGGGGGAATTTTAAAATTTTTTCCAAGTGACCAAAAAGGTAAAAATTCAAAATTTTTTCCCACCGACCCGATTTGGCCCTGTTTTTCCCTAAAACTTCAAATCGCCATATCTTTCGATCTAGAGCTCAGTTTTTCATGTTCTTTATATCAATGGAAAGCTGGTGAAATTCTATACAATATTATAGGGTTATTTTTGTATTTTGGTGGAGTTTAGAGAGAGAAAATCAAGAAATGCCTCTGGCACGTGGTCATGGACAGAAATGACATTTCAACCACCATTTTTAATGAAGAATGGCTCGCATTCTCTCCTAGCATGGTTAAAAATGTCAGGGAATGGGTTTGTCAGGGCACCCATGTTGTTTTAATGGCATTTTGGTCAATCGTTGAATCCCTTGCACTTTTTCCCACATTTCTCTCTCCTGGGGTCATGGTTTGCACTGTAAAAGCCAGAATGAGTTCATTTTACAAAAGGGAGACACTTTTTGAGTGCTGCAACTACCTTTTTCTTCCTCCTTGGTAGAATTTGTGAAGAAATTTTACCTTTCCATGTAATGCAGCACCTTTTCTTGCATCTAGATCACTGTAATGTACTGTATTGGATCTGAGATGTTGATATATGTTCTATGATTAAAATCCTTTAATCCTTTCATATATCTATCATTGCTTTCTTGATCTTTCATTACATTTTGAGCATTTGTGCATGTTTTGTGCTGTGTTTCCTTGCGGATTATGTATTTCATGTAGCATCAGGTGACTACAACTCCTTTGGTGCATCACCTATTAGCATTAGTTCTTTCTTTTTTGTATTCTCTATCTCTGTCTCCTTGGAATTTAGAGTAGATTTAGGAGTTTAAACCTCTGTAATTGTACAAGTGAATTAGCTGATCAGAGGAGTTAAGGAACCAGCCTCTAAACTGGAGATTATTTTCTCATTTTGCAAGTCCCACATTTGGGGAAAGCATTTAATGTTGTGTAATCACACTGGATGCTAGTATGATCAAACTAGAAATCTGATCAACATCCAGGGGGTGCTGCTGATTTGCAACAACAGTGACCTAAGCGACCATTCCTTTAGTCATGTCCTCTCCCCCATATTCTACTATTCCCCCCTCCTTTTCATCCATCTTCTCTTCTCTCATGGAGCTGTCCCCCACCATTTCTTCTCTCATCTCTCATCTCTCATCTCCCTTCCTTTCCCATGTCTTCCTCCCCTGCAATGTCCCTTCCCCCTGTAAGCACTTTCTCGGCCTCCCTCTTGATGCCGGCACCAAGTGTCTCTATGCACTTTCCCTCCACTACTGCAGCTGCCCTCTCTTCCACTTCTGGTCCCATTCCCATAAGTCCTGCATGGATCTCCCAGCATCTGATCCAGCAAAAGAGGAAAGTTCCTATCACACCGATGGACTTCTCCTTCATCCCATCAAAGGGGGATAAGAAGCAAAAACCTACAACCCACTTCTCTCAAAGTGCATCGGGAGAGAGAGTAATGGAGATAGTGTATCCCGATCCTTTAAAGGATAAAATAGATCTATCTCTGATGGATTATATAGTGACCCAAGTCATGATGGGAACATCTTTAGAAATCCTTCAAGGAGAGGGCATATCTGTAGTGGATGCCCTTTGCAAGAAACTTCAGGAAGAAAAGGAAGAAAAGAGGCTATTAAAGGAGTAAAATAAACATCTTCTCCACGCCTTGCAGAAAACGGGCAGTGCACCTCCTACAACTGCCACTGAAACTCCTGTGCCCCTGAGCCAGGATAAGATAAATGAATACGCCAAAATCGGTGAGCAAGGTATGGCAGTATCCACTTGGAGAGACCAAATCCTCAAGGAAAGTGAGGGAGTAATTGTCAAGTTCACCGAGTTGTATCGGAACATCAATCAGGTGAACAAGGCACTCCAGGTGATTGCGGGACCCATCTCTAAAGAGTTGGACCATACTAGGCTATAGCATGAGACCTTCCAGAAAATTCTCGACTATTCAGTTGAAGATCTGGTCAAGTTCGACATCTTCAATCACCCCAAAGCACCCAAAAAAATCCTCTCTACTTTGGACTACCAGGTCGATCAGTTGGAGTTTGTCCTTGAAAAGATAGATAAAGTCAAAGAGGAAGCCTTGGAGGCTATGCACCAAATGGAGCAAATCATCCTAAGAATGTCTCCAGGCCTGCTCACTCCTTTCACCCTGAGGAAGGTAGACCGAACTATTCAGATCTTTAAGGAGATCATCTTGCAAGGGTTAGGGCCAGAAGCCACTTTTGACACCGAATGTAGCAAAAACCTTCTGGCCTGTCGCGACTTTATAGGGTACCTGATAGAGGTAGGAAATGAATATTCCAAGCTCCTGGAGAGGCTCGTGGATTAACGTGAAACTTGAAAAGTTATCAGTGATCGCCATAAGGATCCTACTCAAGATCAACTTCAGCCCATGATCAACAAGTTCATGGAATATCGGGCCCAGTTTAACATCACTTCTCCCGAGAAACAGCAGAAGCAGAACACTCCCTTTCAGCCGTGAGACGACGATGAATAGTCTCCTTCCTCTCAATCTTCTTTTTGTAAATATCTAGGAGTTTTTTGGCACAAACGATGACATCATCCATGTTGCACCATGGGATGATGTCATCCACCAAGTTGTCAAGAGTCAAAAGTTGACTTTTAGATATTTTGTAGATACTTTGTAATTAGTGGTTGGTTTGTTTTTTCCTTCTTTCCTTCTCTTCTTCTATAAATACTTGAATACTTATTTTATTCAAGGATGGATACTTTTCAGATGAAAAATAGAAGTAAGAAGAAAAGACTTTGAGCTTTTTGTAACAGAAGGAAATATTAATACAATATTTAGACTTTGTGCTGAATACCTATGTTATACATCATAGATTTCTTATGTTAGATCTATATGTTTGTTCTGTTGAATCTACTTCTAATTTATTGTCATTTGTTCATCATTATTGCTTTGTTTGTCTATGCGAGTAAGTTCGGCTCTGTTTACTATCAGCCCAAAACATAGACCCTCCGACCTTTCTGCTTTGGAATTCATTTCATTTCTCCCTTCAAATCTTTCCTATCTCCGCACCTCGCTTCTTCCCATTCTTCTTATAGTTGGAAGCACCTCTACTGGGATGAGATCCCAACCCCCAAAGGAAGAATATTGTGAGACTTACACAGATTCCTGCTGCTAGAATAGCAATAAACCAGTTTCGCTTTGCTGACTCAAAGAGGGGCTATGCCCTGCACACTGTTGGCTCGTCTATCCATATATCTGTCCACCCGACAGATTTTTAGACCAACACACTGCACCTCCAATATCTAAATTCAGTCCTCGGATGAACCTGTGAATCCACACCTTCTCATCTTGTATATTCTCTACATAGTGGAGTAGATATAGAAATCTACTCTCATACTCTATTATGGAAAGAGATGCCTATCGGAGGTCATGGAACTCGTCGATACTCTATTGTATGAACCTCCATGACAAATACCTACTCTTGAATCTCTTCTCAAATAGCTCCTAGGTCATTGTCTCTAAATATATAAGGAGTTTTTACTCCTCTGTCCTCCACCATACTCCTATTCCATCCCTAAGTAGATGGATCACAACACAAGCTTTCATGTTGCTCGTACAAGGAAAATGTTTGAAGTAACCGCTCAAGCTCACTAGCCAGGCCTCTACCTGAAATCCACCCATGTCACCTGAGTAATGTGAGGGCCGAAGCTTTAGAATCTCCCTGATGTGATCTGCAGCTGGAGTCTGATGGCCTTTAGGTCTCTCTGCATGCTCATCCCTAAGCCTAGGGCTCAAATACCTCTCTTTATACTCTGGAACTCTGTCACCCTATCTCTTAGGTGGTGACTCTACTCTCACTGACTCCACATGAGAGTTATCTCCTCTATGATCCTCACTAGGTCAAGGAGATACCTGACCCTCGATGGAAGGGGATCTATCATGACTAGCTGCATGTCCTCCTCCTAATCCTTTGTGTAGAGCAACATTAACATCCTGAAGGATATGTAGAATATGAGGTAGGATAGATGCTACACCCTAATCTGGTGGTGGTGGTGGTGGTGGTAAGTTTGAGTCTCTGTGAAGGTTCCTCTCACTCTTTTTGAGCCTCATGCATAGACCAAAGTGAGAGTTAGTTCATTTTGCTAAGTTTTACACTACTTCCATGTTCACTAAAATATACAAATTTTAGCTAAGTTGTTTTCTAGATTTAAAAGTGTGCTAGGTTTAAGTTCTATGTCTCAAGTTTTCTCGTGTGCCAAATGGTCCAAGGTTTTGAACCATTACTCTGATACCAAGTGTGATTCCCGTTAAAACAACTCACTTGAGACCCAAAAAACAACTTAGGGTTAGTTAGAAAATTATGGAATATTTTTTTTTTATTAGAATTGTCCATAACTAGGTTACAAGACAACAGTTGACACTATCAATCCTTCGAATAAAACTAAAATATTAGAACATACTTTTCCTTCTTTAACAATTATCAAAGGTCACATGGTGCAAATTTTAGGGTTATAAGTTTCAGCTAGGTTCGGGGGGTTAAAATATCATCATACCCACTCTCTAACAGGCTCAGAGTTTCAACTTGACTTTTATCACTCTTAATGCTTCCAAAATTTCCCTAAATCATTCCCATTAGATAGGAAATTTTCTCACCTTTTCGGTGATATAAATAAGTTCTCCTAACTCCTTCAGAAACTCAAGATATGGGCAATCGGACTTTGGAGGCAAAATTTTCCCCAAGGGGACATGTGGCAAGAGGGGAAGAAAACCTTTTGACGGGTTGGCGGGTCACCGGGTAGGATTAGATATATATATATACACACATACATATTTTTACATGGGTGCAAAGTATAAAACTCTCCCGTGCCTCCGTGGGTCCTCTAGGGACACATGGAAGCCTCTAAGTCATTGCCAAAAATAAGAAAGGAAGGGTGGGGCGGCGGGAGTCTTGTGGCAATTACCCCAAAGGGAGAAAGGAAAAATATAGCACCCACGTGCCCGTGGGTCCCTAGGGACACATGGAACTCAATGAACTAACATGAGGAGAAGGGAGAGGGAGACAAGTAGGGTGATGAGGAGATATGGCAAATTTTGCCAAAGGGGAGATAAGGGAATAGTTGGTCATGCGTGTCTGTGCGTCCACGGAAGAGTCATCACCGAAGCAGGGTGGAAATGCGGGGCCATGGAGCTTTTCATAAAAATTTTCCAAATGAAAATTTTCAAAAGGAAAAGGGGTCATGAGGGTTCTGCCCCACTCCGCTAGCACCCAAAGCTGCCACATGGCAACCTGTGATAGGCCGCGGGCTGGCGGGGCGAAATGGAAATTTTTTCCAAATTTTTTAAAAGGTCTAAGAGCAAAAATGGTGCCATGCCTCCACCACTACCTTGTGAGGACATGTGGCAGCCTTTGATTGGCTGTGGGATGACAGAGGAAAATGATAAACTTTTCTTGAGAAAATTTTTCAAATTTTTTCTAAGGATTTTCCGACAGGAAAATTTTCGGGCCGCGTGCCCGTAAGGGAAAATTTTCCCAAATTATCCTGCTAAGGAAGGAAAAATTTAGAGGGACATAAATTGAGCTATAAAAATTGGTTTTGGGAAAACAAGGACTTCTTGGAAATCTCTTGATGCCATCTTTGTACAGGAAACACAAATTTTACAATTTGATAAATTTTAAGGGGTTAATTTTACAAAAAAAATATGTAGGATTTTAATTAGCAACTTGGTAATCTCTAACTTTTAAATTTGATTTATTTGGATCTCCTCCTTCACTCAACATGTAAATCAGATCTAGAGGATTGTTCTAGGGAGGGTTTAAAGTGTTTTTGGAAGGTAAATTTGTTCAATTTATTCAAGTTTGAATTTTGTCCAACAATTGACAGAAAACGACTGAGCGAAGGATTGGCTCGATTTTGTAATGCTCTGAATAATTTTCTTAAGTTTTCCTTGTCAATTTAAGTTCATTTATGATACAACATACTAGATTTAAACATTTCCAAGTTGATTAATGCGTGTAGGTCTGAACTGTGCATTTATTTAAATTCATTTCCAGTTTAAATTTTATAACAAAGATCTATTTCTTTTAGATATGTATATCAATTTTATCCTTTAAATGTGGCATTTCACTTCTAAAATAATCTATTACATTCAGTTGTTTATAAAAAACCATTCTAAATCAAAAGAAATTACTAAATCTCATTTTTACACATTCCCAAAGATATCAAATGCAACATCATCTCCACGTACATTTTTTTTTTTCAAAATAGAGATCTGACTATCTCTTTTGCCATACAATGAACCATTGAGTTTTAATTCAAAAATGCATATGAGAGAAGATATTTCAATCCTTTATTAATTTAAACAGAAATACATCTTTCAAGTTTGACTGTAACAAACAGAATTCTATTTCTTTCCAATAAAAAAATAGAATATAAATGCCTTTGACTTGATTCAAGTATACCACTTCATAAACATTCAAATCAAAACTCAGGCTTGATCATGCAAAACAAATGAGAAAGGCCTATGGGGGAAGCTACTTATGCCTCCCAATTGGGAATTTGGTATCCACTTGTAAAAAATTGCCAATAAATTTCACCATACATATCCTTATGCTCCCCACAAAGTAAAAAATGCACGCTATTTCTTTTCCATGGTGGATCCCAAACCCAAAATCCCTCCACAAAATTCTGATGCCAACAACATTCCCTTATGCCCCCCCCCCACATGGATTCCCCATAACCTTCTTCTACACCATTCCTAAGGCAGTATACCTAACCAGCCAACAAATAAAACAAAACATGCACCATTCACAAAAAACAACAAGAAAATAACAACATAAAAGGAGAGTTAAATTCCTACCTCTCCATGGTTACTTTTCTTCCAAACAACAAGATTTCAAAGTCAATAACACATTTCCAAAAAACAATCTACCAATTATGCAAAGCTTTCTCCAAGATCCATCTAAAAGCAAGATCTCCAACACAAGAAAAATGTGCCCCCAATGAAGTTGCAAAATAATTCAACAACCCAAAACAAGGAAAGAGTTTGAATTATATAGAAGAGGGAAGAAGAGAGGATGATGTGGATCCATGTAGGATGCCACATCACAAATCCTCTAATTCAAACACAAAAGACAAAATTCCATTCTCCCAAGCACAATAAAGAGGTGGGTGAAAATATGACACGTTATTTACACACTCCAAAAGCCCACACCTCAAAGGAAAACAAATTTAATAAAATGTAAGAGAGTGCAATCAAAATAAGCAACATGATCACTAAAATTCATTATAAAAGTCACAAATCACTTCTCCAACTGTAAGTATGGTTGGTAAATAAAATTTAGAGGCATGGGACAAGTTTTACTTGTCCCACAAGCCTCCAAAAACAACCCTAAGGACAAATTCGAATTTTTCATGGAGGTGGAGTATTTCATACTCCAAAACTAACTTACACAAACTCTTACACAACTTACACATCCCTTACATATTCAATACAAACAACCAACAACTTCCATTATTACTTTCCCATATCCCAATCTAATTTATTTAAATTTTAATCATATGATTTCTCACATTAATCTATCACAATTTAATTAAATAAAAGAAGGGAACACAGTAATAATAAAATACAGACAACAATAAGAAAAATTAACCACATCAGTAAAATACATAATACCCATGGTCACATGTAAAGGTAATTCCCCCCATGGGAATCCCTAACAAAAAAACACATAACGCAATAAAATGAGTTGCCATGGTGACCTTGTTGAATTCACCTAGAATTTCATTTTGGTTGGTCTCCGATCCCCCGATGTTTGTTGTGATGTTTTAAACCTGCAAAACACAAATACCTCCTTCACCCTCATGGCCATATCAAAACCTCCAACATGATATAAATGAAAGCACCAAACTAACTATGTAAATGAATCATAATAACATCAAAGTAACAACTACGTCATTTGCATTTTTAAATCAACAACTATATCATCATCATAAAATATCCAAAATCACATGTCTGAACAACATCCATAAAAAATCCATGTCAAATAGTATATCATCATCGACATATGAGTGTCTCTAATAATCATCATGCATCATTATCAAGATAAAAAATAATCCATGATCAATGTCTAACAACATACTAAATCAAAACAAAATAATGTCTATAATGTAATCATAGTATCACAATAGGTATCCAAAAGGTGTCATAGGGAAGTTGACACTAAAAATACATCGCAACTCTATAACATCCCCAGGCCATCGACCATAATCATGATATTGCATCCATATAACTGAATCCACCCCCATCCTATCTATGAGGGCTCTGAAACTATCTGTGTCCATCTTCATACTATGAATATCCACCCATTGTTGAGTAAATATCTTTGATTGAGCCCACTCTTCTATGGTCTTGCATCTAGTCTCAATACGGCTATATGCTCATATGCCCATACATGCAACAGTGTGGTGGATCCTATACCCCCACCATGCTCATCCTATATAAACCAATATAAATCCATGTATATATGGGCCAACACACACCGCAGCCGTGCGTATCTCATCCTATCCTCCTCTATCAATTGACATATGTCATGTATCTTATACAAGATGCCGACACCTCCTCCCTCCACTACTATACATGACGCTATCACCACTGTGATAAAATTCCATAACTACGAAACCCTAGACTGTAATATCACATCCAAACTAATATGGGCCTCAGCCGACACCTGGGCCCCTACAAAATATCATCTAGGTGAGTGCATCTAGCACTCCATATCTTCTACTGCCATAAATCATACTCGCTCTCCAATCACTGGCAATAACAATATGCGATATACATCCTCCAGTTTCACCATCATCTCCCTTATGGGAAACCAAAATGTGCATGTATCGGCACACCACCTATCACATAATGCATTCAACATGGGCATATTATGGGGCACATCCTCCATCTGTGCTATATGCCATAGGCTGGCATGGTCCATCACATCCCAATCATCATATGATAAACCCAATCCTAGTAATGTACTTAAGTGTCAACCACCACGAAACTCCCTCGAGTGGATATCCCTCTATACAACACCAAAAAACAACAAACACCACATTAGCACACCTCCCACATTAAAAAGCAACAATTCAAAATACTAGAAACACATTCCCTAGCATTATCCATCAAATCAAACAATTATTCACCAAGGTGCCCAAATGTAGGATTGGGGCACTCTAGAGCAGGACACTAGCACCCTGTTCTGGGTGCTCTAGTCCCATGGGTAACTAGTGCCCTCAATGCTCTTTTCTGGGTCCTAAATGCCATGAAATAAAAAATCCTAAATTTTCAAATATTTAACCAAAATTCCTAGTAAACCCTACATTTTTACAAAAAAAATACACTTACCAACTCCACAGTAGTGTGTGACACCACCATAGTCACCACGCTCTCAAATCCACTAGGAGATAATGATCTTACTTGAGGCATCTCTAATCACTCCATATACACTCTCGCACTCACATAAAAGATAAATGAAGTGATAAGTTACCTTTTCACTTTACTATTTATAATCACATTACAAATGCCACCGTTACTATGGTCTATATTTAGTGCTTCTAACCATAACTAATACACATGACACAATTTCATTCATATCTTGAGAAATTTTTCTTTGATTTACACCTTGTTTATGGCATTATTTTTAGAATTCCACCTAACAACATATGGTCTATGTTGCACATGAATTATATCCCCTCACCACACTCTTCTATCAACCGTGTGCGCATTTTAACCTCTTAACGTTACTTTTGGCTTAGAGTCTTTTCTTGTTCATCACTTCCTCTTTCACTAAAAGGGGGGAATATTATTGGGGGTACCATTATAATCCCCCCTTGTGTTACCATGCATTCTAATATCATGAATTCAACTCCTCACAATTTGTACTGTGGAATTCCACCATCAATCTCCCCCTAATGACCTAATATGGGGGCAACAACCATGTAACATTTCCCAAACACTATCACATGCCACAACCTATCAATCCCCCCCAAATGACCTAATTTGGGGGAAATAATCGACTAAAAATATTTTTACAAAACATCTCATCAATTTCTAGAAAATTTTCCCTAATGATCTAACATTGGGGGAAATTAGCAAAAAAACTCTCCATGAGTAACCAATCAAAGGAATCAATAAACTAGTCAAAATGAACGTGTTCAAATCAAATCATTCAAACACATTTGTGGTATCCCAGAAGACCTAACTTGGGAGTTACATTCTGTTGGTACCCAAATTTGTTCTCCTTTTCAGTCTGAGCAGCATCAAAAATATGGCATGAAGCTTGAAGGCATATAGATCTTGATATATGTAATTTTGTAGCCATGGATGTGGTCTAACTGGCACTTAGATTTGTGGAGAGATGGATAGCACTTTGAAAGGATTTGACCTAACCCTCACTATTTTAGGTTGTGCCTTTCAACCAAGGTAAGAGAACCTATATTGCAGCCTCTATTTTGTGAAGGAGGTGGAGATATCCTTATACTATGCATATTATATGGAGATGGCCTTGAGAAAAGATGATCATTTTTCCATTATTCAAACTCAATAGAGCTATCACTACTAAATGATGGAAATGCTTTCAAGACAAGGTTGAGCCTGCTGAAGACATTGTATGATCCAGATTTTCTTTGCACATTTTTGTAGATGGGTTAGATTCTTTTGTTGACACACAATGCAATACATGGGTAGTATGGGAAGGATTAGTTATTCAGATGATTTTTTGGTGGGGTATTGACAAGACAAACTTGTATATATCAAATCTTTGACAACCTCTACAATACTTGAACAACTATCAGATAAAATGCTTCAAATAATCAGGATGTTCTTTCAACTAGAAGATGCATAAATGAAAGCCTAGGTTGCACTCTTCACACAATATTTGAGAACTCACCACAAAACATTGAAGTAAAGAACTCAATTAAACAAAAAAACCCTTGATCAAACCACACCTAAGGTACCCCCAAAGGCTTAAGGGCGATCCCAATCAACAAATGAGGTGGAGTGATTTTAAACTGCTTATTTTCAATGCCAGATGAAAGCTCTTCTGACAAACAAAATTGCAAGAGCCACTAAACTATCAATACAGATGAGATTATGTGTGATTTCTAAAGACTTTCAATGTAATATTGCAACAAGAACAATGCAAACTATTTGCGGGTATTTAAAATGATAACATACATCATATTTCCTAGAAAAACATAGATTAATTCAAAAGCTTGTTAGATTCATCAGTAGGGGAGAGTTTCATGAACAATCTCAGAGCTATGTGATGGCTATACACTTGTAACCAACTAAAATACATGAAGATCCAACATAGAAGAAATTAACATGGTTCTTTGGTGGGTTTCTCAGAAAATGAGCTTTCTCTCAGAACTTGCTCATGATTTTCAACTTCCTGACCATTTTCGTTTCTCCAAAATGCATTATATATCTCTTGCCACATTGGAGCCTTCTTTCCCAAGAAAAGAAAATGCCAAGGGATCAAGTTTGTTACAACAATTTCTCATGATTCATTGAAAATGACATTTAACAAATTTGTAACGAGAGTTGCCATGTGTTTTAAAAAGACTGAATCATTACAAATATTTGGATCATTATCCTTCCTAGAGGCACATTTTTCATGATCAAGGCATGTAGATGCCTTTCCTCTCATCATTTCACATTTTCACCTTTTAAAACTACCTCTACAACTTTTGATTTTGACATTTCATGTGTTTAGATGGATTGGGGAAAAACTTTGTTTCAAAAACACCTCAAATCTGCAAATTAATCCCTAAAACCACTTTCATTGCTCTTTGTAGGAAAAAAGGACATGAATTCATGAAAAATTCGATTAAAAATGATGCAAAATTCACATCTCCAACCTTCCAGGAGAAAAAATGGCAGCCAAAAAAGAAAATGTACAGTTACCCTTGATCTGCTCTTTCTCTTTCAATCTGGGCCCTCCACGTGTCAAAATATGATTGGGAATGAAATCGGGCTCACTTTTTGACTTTTTAACATTTTTGGAAAAATGGGAAAATTTGACCTTTTTCTTCGCCCCTCCGCCCTTGAATTTTGGTGATGAAACATAGCACATGGTGGGTCCCATTGGGATTGTGCTTCAATTCTACACATTTTGACCTTTTTTGGAAATTTGGAAAATTTTCACTTTTTACCTCACGGGCCCGCACCTCCACCTTTGCCCTTAACATGTGTCATGCTCTCTATCGCTAAAAAACCATGGGCTTATTTCATGTTTTGACCCCTTTTTTCACCAAGGGAAAATTTTCAATTTTTCTTCCGCGGGCCCACACCTTCTATTCCTCCCTGCCACATGTCCCCTTGTGGTTTGTTCGTGGCCCAACGCTTCAAATTTGCACACTAAGTCTTTTTGTAAAAGGGAAAAAATTCCCTTTTTCCTCCACCGGCCTGTAGACTTGCTCTGCCCGCCACGTGTCCATAGCTGATTCGAGTGGAGATGCATCCCATTTTTTAACTTTAGAAAAAAAGCTAAAAATCATTAATTCTTCCATCAGCCCGCTTCTCCATTATTGGTTTTTTAAGGCCATGTGTCCACTTGTGATTGGCCACGGGGCTGCACTTCAAAATTTCACTTTAACATTTTCTACCTCCAAAGGCAAAAAACTTAAAAAAACCTCTACCATCCGCATCCCCTCTGCCCAAAGTTGATGCCACGTGTCTACGTATGATTGGAGTAGGGCTGAAACTTATTTTCAAACTTTAGAAAAATAGAGCTAAAAAACTCTAAGTCCCCCATTGACTGCTCCTCCCTTTTTGATTCTTAGGACATGTGTCCACTTCCGATTGGCTGCGGGTTTTCGGGCCATTTTGTGACTTTAAAATTTTTGCAAAATAAAGTCTAAAATATCTAAGGGAATCCAACCACCTGCCATCCCTCGGCCAATTGAAACATGCCACGTAGGCAAAATTTGAAAAAATAGAGACCTGGGCCCAAAAATGCCCCATTCGCCAAAAAGGCAAAAAATGATAAGTTATAACACCTCCTCACTTCTCCTCGGTTAATTAGATGTTGCCATGTACCCTCGGACTTCTTAGTAATAATTTGACAGCTAAAATATGCCCGTTTGACCATAAAAAACATAGAGTTTTTCCAGTTGTGCCCAGAATCCAATTTTTTCACCAAGGATGGAATTTTTTTGAAATATAATCAGATGAAACATGATTTCCGAGCATTTCTTGACCTTGGGATTGGATTTTTGAATACATACAAGTATGAATCGATCAATTTTGATTTTTCATGATCGGGCAAAAGGGAAAACATGGCATAGCCCACATATTTTGAAAAATTAGGGCACAGACAAGGCATGCATGGATTTTTCTCTCAACCTAGGGTAAAACAACAAGTTTGTGAGCATTTTTAACACATTCGACTAGAAGGGACAAGTTGTAGACCATTATTTCAAAAAATAAATCATTTTTGAGCAAGTACAAATTTGAAAAATTAGGGAAACATGGTGCAAGCTTGAGTATTATTGTAAAATGGGGCATGTAAAATGATTTTCAAATGGAATAAGGCATGAGAACAGAGGCAGAAACTTCATTTCACCCATTAAAACTATAGAAAATGTTTCAGGAGATGTAGAGTGAAAGGAAAATTAGGGAAAAATAATAGAGGATCAAAATGTACATCAACATCAGATCCTACTCGGGGATGGGAACTCCCAGTGAGTGCCATAAGAACAATAAGTAGAACAAGTGTCAAAATAATTCATTGGGAAAAGGATTCATGAGCCAAAATCACCAAAAACTAGCTGAGAACCCAACAAAAATGGCTGCCACACACCAAGGCAAACCACAAACTGACAAAACACCAAAAATAGAGCGAAAAAACAAACACTATACACTGTACAAGTGGTGCATACCTCAAATTTTGGGATTAATCCAAGAAATTCTTCAGAAGCCTGCCATTAATAGGTAGTTCAAGAAATTCCCCATCTAAATCTTTGAGAAAAAATTTATTCTCACCAATTCTGATATCAATGGAGTAAGGGCCCATCCATAATGCATCAAATTTTCCATGTTTTCCTTTATCCTCATTTCTACTATCCCACAACAAAACCAGATCTCCAATATTGAAGGCCCTAGGAGTGACCTTATTATCAAAAAATATTTTCAAATTCTCTTTAAATCTAATGTGCCTCTGGTGGGATGCTCTTCTCTCTTCATCTAGCTCCATAATCTAATTGATCCTTGCTTCATATGGACTGACCTCTTGATCCTCAAGCTGTTGAAAAAACTGAAATGAATATAACTACAGATGTAGGGGCAGTAGAGCTTGGGTTCCATACACCAATTCAAATGGGATCTTACCAATAGCTCTCTTGGCAGTGATTCTATCAGCCCAAACTACAAATTTAAGTTGTTCACCCCATTTTCTCTTGTTCAACTCCAAGGTCCTCCTAATGATCTTTAACAAATTCTTATTGCTAGAATCAGCTTGTCCATTTCCTTGGGGATTATAGTTTGAAGAATAAGTCAGATTGATTCCACACTCCTTGCACATTTCCATCAAAGGTTTATCTCTAAAACACATAGCATTATTAGTAACAATCTTGACTAGCACACCAAATCTGCATATGATATTGTTCAACAAGAAGTCCATAACAACTTGGTGTGTTGCTTTCTTGGTGGGGATTGCCTCTATCCACTTTGTAAAATAATCAGTGGCTACAAGAGTCCACTTATGGCCAACACTAGAAGGATCTAAAATCTCACCAATGAAGTCCATCGCCCACTATTTGAAAGGAGCTTCACTTGATATAGGCTGTAAAGGAAGGGATCTTGTAGCTTTCATTCTGCTAGAGAAACGTTGGCAGCTTTCACATTTCTAATCAGCATGGTTGGATCTTTGAAGAGAGTAGGACACCAATAACCATCTCTCAAAACTTTGTGTGCTGTAACCCTTCCAGCAAAGTTTCCTCCAGAACTCCCCCATGGAAATCAGCAATCACTTTGGGAGCTTCATCTTTAGTTACACATTTCAAGAGGACACCTTCAAGATACTTCCAAGCTAGCCCAAAGTCAGTGATGATGTATTTTTGAGAAGCCAACTTGAGGGCTATTTTCTATTTTTTATTTAAATGATCAAGACAACATAGGTGTCTGAGGTAAAATATTATATCCTTATACCACTCAGAACTTACCAATTTCCCAAGAACATCTGCCCTTTCTTCCTCTACTTCATTCACTTCCATAGTCTGCAAGTTGCTCTTAGCCATGAGGTTAGAAAGACCCAAACCTCTTACCAAATTTGTTTTTTGGATGTCCATATCAATCTCCTGTATTTTTTTCACCCATCTTCATATTTTACTTGAGATATCCATCTCTGATAAGATATCTTTTTCCATGGTGTGGGGAACATAAGCAACAACTTTTGAACTTAAAATATAAGGTCTGAAAACCTTTGCTGCTTTCACTAAGGCAAATGCTTGTTTTTCCATGATTGTATATTTTAACTCAACATCTTATAAATCCTTGCTAAAGAAGGAAATAGGCCTCTCAACCCCATCTTCATCCTTTTGGAGCAAAACAAATGCAATAATATTTTCAAAGCAAAGGAGAAGATTTAGAAAGGCTTCTTGTAATTTGGAGCTGCCAAGAAAGGTGCATGTTTAAGTGCCTCTTTGATTCCTTCAAAACCTTGAATAACATCCTCCTCCCACTTGATAACTTGATCTTTATTTAACATGCATGTGATAGGAAGATTCAACTCAGTAAAATTGGACACAAACCTTCTAATGAAATTTATTTTCCCAAAGAAAGATTGGATGCCCTTCTTCATTCTTGGAATTGGCACCTTGCTGATTGCTTCTATTCTCTCTGGATCATTCATGACACCAGCCTTTGAAACAATATGACCAAGCAACTTGGCCTTTTGCACCCCAAAGTGAAACTTCTTTGGATTGAGAGAGAATCCAAATTCTCTACATCTGATCAACATTCTTTCCAAATGCTGTAAGTGATCTTTTCTGCTCCTTGAAAATATAGTCACATCATCCTGATAAACTACAATGAATTCATTTATATAACTAAAAAAAGCAACATCCATTGTACTTTGAAAGTTAGCTCCAACATTCATGAGACCAAAAGGCATTCTCACATAAACATATGTTCCCCAAGGAGTGGTAAAGGAAGTTTTAAATATTTATGACTCCTTGACAACAACTTAATTGTAGCCAGAGAAACCATCCAAGGTGGACAACAATTCAGATCCAGTCACTAACTGCAACATGTTCTCCATGTTTGGAAAAGGATAATTATCTTTCAATGAAGCTCTATTCAAATTTTTGAAGTCTACACAAAGTCTGATAACTCCATTCTTCTTTGTGACTGGCACAAGGTTTGCAACCCAAGATGAATACCTCGCGGGATGAATGATCCCTCCCTCATTCAGTTTCTTCAATTCATCTTGCATTTCCATGGAGAGGAGTGGATTAATTTTCCTTTGCTTCTGTCTGAATGGTTTTGCATTTTTATCAAGAGGGATCTCATGCTGAAAAAAGTCCTCTCTATATGCTTTTAGCTTTGAATATGACCAGGCAAGGTAGTCTTGATATTGTTTCAACAATTAAAGATAGGACTATTTTTCTTCCTTGTTTAAACTGCTACCCAACCAAAATTTTCTTGGTTTTTCCTTTGTTCCCAAGTCATGCTCTTCCACATCCCTTGAGGCAGACATGTTTCTATTGATGATGCAATCAACATTGTTGAAATTTGACTCAGGAGCAACCAAACCTCTAGGAATGGTGTTAGTTTTCAATTGGATAATATATTTTCCAAAAAACGTCTCTCTTCCTTCAGTCACACACATCATTGGTTCCCAATCAATATGCTGATCTACAAAATCACCTTGATTTCGTAAGAACCTTTTCACTTGAGCATCATCATCAAACACTTTCCAATGCTTGATGTTGTCAGGGATAGCTGGCCTAGTTAATACTTTAACATTGTACTCACAATAAAGGTGAAATGGTGCAATCTCCAAATCTTGACCCCATTACTTCCAACTTGTAAAAATCAACATTCAAACTTCTGTCATGGTGCACAATATTGAAGTAATCAAACATCTCAATTAGATCCCAAACTGCATGCTTATACTACTTCATCCACTGATTTTTTGTAGCATATAGTTTTCTTATTTGTTTGACAACTAGCTATGAATCTCCCTTTGCAATGATTTCCTTAACACCATACTTCCATCCAATTCTCAGACCCAACAATAAGGCTTCATACTCAACAATTTTTTAAGTACATTCAAAATTAATCTTGAAGGAAAAAACAAATTCTTCCAAGCTAGGAGAAATCAGAATTACCCCAACACCATTTCCAAATTTGGAGCAAGCTCCATCAAATAGCAAGGTCCAAGGAGAACATACTTGATCAAGGCACTTTGACTAATCCATTTTGTGTTCTTTTCCATCAGCAAAACTAATAAAATTATCAACATAGAAAATAATACTTCATAAGAAACATTGTTTGGGTCCTCAATTAGATGCAACATTTTCTTTTCTCCATAGAGCTTGACAAGGCTGCCCTCAATGGGAATGGTGGAAAAATACATATCCATTTGGACACTCCCTCTAACACTTGCAGCCCAATTTCTTTACAATAACATACCCCATTTGGTAGTTCAATAAAAAATCACAACATCTAATTTTAAATTCCTCCCAGGATAAGATGCAAGCTGCACTACCAAACCCTCCACACAACCAACAACTGAAAATTCTCTTGAGTCCATGGTAGTACATTTTCCATAGGATGTTGTAACTTTGATATCCAAATCATTCATGACTTCTAGAGTCATGACATTACATGATGCACTAGAATCAAACATACATTTGTGAAGTAGCCTATCCTTTATGATCAAAGTTGTGAAGAATGGATCAACATTCAATTGGGAATCAACCAAGGATGTCCCCAAATATACCTCAGGTGTCTCTCCAAGGTCTTCTACTATTGGTGCTATTTCAAGGTCAGCAATGATTTGAGGAGTCTCAAAAACATTTACATTTCTTCCTAGAGGAGTCTTCTCCTCCTTCAACCCCAAGTACTCAAATGCTCTTTTCTTATGCTCAGGAATCCTAAGCAACTCAATGATTAGAACACTCACTTTTATTTGGCTCAATACTTGGGCTATGTCATAGGGAACACTCTTTGGCAAAGCAACATTGGAAGGGAGACAAAAATATTTATTTGATGGCAAGGGTTTCTTGGTAGCTTGGGCATGAGGAGGACTGTAATTTTTGCTTGGGCCAGCAGAACTTTTGGAAAGTGTTTCTCTCCTGGGAGATTATTTTGGAATTCTTGTGAGCAAAGGTGTTTTAGGTTTGGCTTGAGGCCCAACTCCTTTAACAACTTTTATTATAGTGTTATAATCTTTCTCTTGAGCTACAACAACATTCATCAACAATTGTCTATCTTCCTATGAAGGAATACCACCATCATACTTCTTAATCATTAATTCTCTTAAGTATTCAAAGTCATTGTTAGGAATTTCAAAATATTGCACTACATCAACTTCAAGAGTAGGAGGGGGAAGAAAGACTTGTACCCGTTTGATGTAATCCCAAAAAGTTGTAGTTGTCCTTGTACTTATCACTTTAGTAGATGTTGCTCCTCGTTGTGAGCTTGAAGGACATCCCACCATGCAAATATCATCATCAGTACCATCATCCTTATTAGATTCACCTTCTTGTTGGTCCACTTCACATGGAGGATGGGGTAGAAAACACCTATAACACCAATCAATATCAACAACTTCTTCAACATCAGTAACCCTAGTAGTTAGGGGATCAAGTAAAACTCTTCCTTCACATGCTTGAGGATGTCTATTTACAGACCCCATGGGTCCCTTTCCTTTATCATCTGCCCTTATATCACCTCTAGGATGATTGGAAAATATGTCATGGTTTTGTGCTCTTGGCTGACCTTGTGAATTTTTACCAATTCCCTTCTCAGATCTTGCCAAATTATATGATATTTCTTTGACACCCCCTACCAAATTTTTTACAACCTCTTCTAAATCAGCACCCTTACTAGCTTGAGGTTTTTCAGGGTTTATCAACTTTACTCCATCTCTCTTGAGAGGTTTCCCAATTGCTTTGATATTGTTTTCAATTTGAAGTGTCATGGTGAAAGCTTATCTTAGATTGGTAGGGTTCTTGTCTCTTAGGTAATAGGCTTCCTTTTTATCAAATGCATCTACATATTTGATTAAACAAGATTCATCACAAGGCCTCAGATTAACTATCAACCTTCTCAAAAAAAATTTAAACCTTGTGTTGAAGTCATGGACTGATTCATTGGGGTTCTTCTTGATATTCTCAAACTCAGACAAGAGAAATTTAGGATCAGTCTTGTCACCATATTGCAACCTAAATGCATTCTACATTTCAGTTCAAGAATCAATTGAATTGTCAGGAAGTGCCTTGTACCAATCCCTAGCATCCTCTTCTAGTGTATGAATGAAAAATTTAATATATGCATCTTCAAACTCTATCTCAAAATCTTCCATCATGTTAACAAAAAGTTTGAGATGTTGATCACTAGTTATTGCATTATTACCTTGGAATTTTGGCAATCTATTTCTGACATCTTGTGGGAGAGCATTTGGGTAACCATCCATTCCTCCAAAGTCTATAGGACCAAAGGTGTTTACAAATAATGGAGGTCTAGGCTGAGCCATATTGTTTGGTGGAGGTGATCCATGGGGTGACGCAAGCTAATGAGGAGTGCAAGGTCTTTGAGGCTTAAGAATGTGATTCACAAGACTGGTATTCTCTAAGTGCTGATTTTCTTGGAAAGTTTTACTAGGATTGAAACACACAGGTGCAAATTGAAGAAGGAACTTACCAGGTACAACAGAAGGACCTTCACTAGTTGAAGTAAACAAGTTTATGAGAGGAATGCTTAAATTAGAATCACTGGAAAAAGAGTGATAATCCTCTACCAAAGGCTGATATCTCTCACCAATGGATATATCTCTGCCAGATGTCTGACCTTTAACAACCTTCCAAACTCTTCTCCCTTCCAACTCTGAGTTTCTTGAATCTGTAAACAACTTGTTAGTAGAGTCTCTAATGAAGAGAGATCTTCTTCCTTCCAGTTTTACAGAGATTAGCAACACAAATAAATGACAGAAAGCTTAAGATACTCGTATTTATCAATATCAGAACAACATGGAGTCGCCACTAAGGAATTTCACCCTAGTTGTGAAAATGCACTAAAATACTCTATCAAATATCTATCAGCACTTAAAATCTTGCCAAAATTTATAGATCAAACCTTTCTTTCTTTGAAATTATCAACTAAAAATGCAAATGAAGTGCAACAACTACTAGGAACTGACAAAATTACAGGCAGAACATATACCTTTACTCAATCCTTACAAATCTGATTATAAAATGATGCTTCAACAATGTATTTGCATGTAGAATTTGCAAGGGAATTTACCAGGGTTTGATATGCATTCAAATATCCAAATATGTATGCACATGGATCAGATTGAACTAAGAGAATATCAAACTTAGAACTCTACTCTTCATTCCAATCTAATAAATCTGATATGAAGATGATACTCAGATTTTGTAATTGCACAAAAATCACACAAGAATTATTACCAGGGATCTAAAATATTGAAATACTAAATAATGTCTCCAGCAATGATGTCATTTAGTGTTGTTGATGGTCTAAATAGACATGGACTGGAAAATGAATCAGAAAATCAATCTCAACATTGTGAATTATTTCGTAGGAATTCAAAACAATTCCTCGACAATGGCACCATTTAGTGTTGGTACCCAAATTTGTTCTCCTTTTTAGTCTGAGCAGCATCAGAAATATGGAATGAAGCTTAAAGGTAGATAGATCTTGATATATGTCATTTTGTAGCTAGGCATGTGATCTAACTGGCACTCAGATTTGTGGAGAGATGGATAGCACTTTGAATGGATTTTATCTAACCTATTTTAGGTTGTGCCTTTTAACCAAGGTAAGAGAACCTATATTTCAGCCTCTATTTTGTGAAGGAGGTGGAGATATCCTTATACTGTGCATATTATATGGAGATGGCCTTGGGAAATCATGATCAATTTTCCATTATTCAAACTCAACAGAGCTGTCACTACTAAATGATGGAAATGCTTTCAAGACAAGGCCAAGCCTGCTAAAGACATTATATGATCCTGATTTTCTTTGCACATTTTTGTAGATGGGTTAGATTCTTTTGTTGACATAAAATGAAATACAGGGGTAGTATGGGTAGGATTAGTTATTCAGATGAGTTTTTGGTGGGGTATTGACAAGAAAAACTTGTATATATCAAATCTTTGACAACATCTACAATACTTGAACAACTATCAAATAAAATGCTTCAAATATTTAGGATGTTATTTCAACCAGAAGATGCCTAAATGGAAGCCTAGGTTGCACTCTTCACACAATATTTGAGAACTCACCACAAAATATTGAAGTAAAGAACTCAATTAAACAAAAAAATCCTTGATCAAATCACACCTAAGGTACCCCCAAAGGCTTATAAGCAATCCCAATCAACAAATGAAGGTGGAGTTATTTTAAACTACTTATTTTCAATGCCAGATGAAAGCTCTTCTGAAAAAAAAAACTACAAGTGCCACTAAACTATCAATAAGGATGAGATTCTATGTGATTTCCAAATATTTTCAACACAAGATTGCAACAAGAACAATGCAAACTATTTACAGGTATTTAAAATGATAACATACATCATATTGCCAAGAGAAACATAGATTAATTCAAAAGCTTGTTAGATTCATCAGTAGGGGAGAGTTTCATGAACAATCTCAGAGCTATGTGATGGCTATACACATGTAACCAACTCACATACATAAATATCCAACACAGAAGAAATTAACCTAGTTCTTTGGTGGGTTTCTCAGAAAATGAGCTTTCTCTTAGAATTTTCTCATGATTTTCAACTTCCTGACCATTTGCATTTCTCTAAAATGCATTATATATCTCTTGCCACATTGGAGCCTTCTTTCCCAAGTAAAGAATATGCCAAGGGATCAAGTTTGTTACAATAATTTCTCATGATTCACTGAAAATGACATTTAACAAATTTACAACGAGAGTTACCAGGTGTTTTAAAAAGACTGAATCATTACAAATATTTGGATCATTATCCTTCCTAGAGGCATGTTTTTCATCATCAAGGCATGCAGATGCCTTTCCTCTCATCATTTCACCTTTTCTCCTTTTAAAACTACCTCGGCAACTTTCAATTTTGACATTTCATGTGTTTGGACGGATTGGGGAAAAAATTTGTTTCAAAAACACCTCAAATATGCAAATTAATCCCTAAAACAACTTGCATTGATCTTTGCAGGCATAAAGGACAAGAATTCATAAAAAAATCAATTAAAAATGATGCAAAATTTGCATCTCCAAGCTTCCTGGAGAAAAAATGGCAGCTAAAAATGAAAATGTACAGTTACCCTTGATCTGCTCTTTCTCCTTCAATATGGGCCCTCCACATGTCAAAATATGATTGAGAATGAAATCAGGCTCACTTTTTGACTTTTTAACATATTTGGAAAAATGGAAAAATTTGACCTTTTTCTCCGCCCTCCGCCCTTGAATTTTGGTGATGACACGTGACACATGGTGGGTCCCGTTAGGATCACGCTTCAATTCTGCGCGTTTTGACCTTTTTTGGAAATTTGGAAATTTGTCAATTTTTTCCCCATGGGCCCGCACCTCCGCCTTTTCCCTTGACACATGTCATGCTCTCTATCGCTAAAAAACTACGGGCTTATTTCATGTTTTAACCCCTTTTTTGACCAAGGGAAACTTTTCAATTTTTCTTCTACGGGCCCGCGCCTTTGATTCCTCCTTGCCACATGTCCCCTTGTGGTTCGTTCATGGGCCAACGCTTCAAATTTCCACACTGAGTCTTTTTGCAAAAGGGAAAAAATTTCCCTTTTTCCTCTACCGGCCCGCTGACCCGCTTTGCCCACCACGTGTCCATCACTTATTGGAGTAGAGATGCATCCCATTTTTGAACTTTAGAAAACAAAGCTAAAAAATATTAAGTCTTCCATCGGCCCACTTCTCCATTTTTGGTTTTTTAAGGCCATGTGTCCACCTGTGATTGGCCACAGGGCTGCACTTCAAAATTTCACTTTAACATTTTCTACCTCCAAGGGAAAAAAACTTCAAAAAACCTCTGCCATCCACATCCCCTCTACCCAAAATTGATGCCACATGTCCACCTCTTATTAGAGCGGGCCTAAAACTGATTTTGAAAATTTAGAAAAATAGAGCTAAAAAACTCTAAGTCCCCCATCATCTCGTTCCTCCCTTTTTGATTCTTAGGACAAGTGTCCGCTCCTGATTGGCTGTGGGGTTTCGGGCCATTTTGTGACTTTAAAATTTTTGCAAAATAAAATCTAAAAACTCTAAGGGAATCTAACCACCTGCCACCCCTTAGCCAATCGAAACATGCCACGTAGGCAAAATTGGAAAATGTGGAGCCCTGGGCCCAAAAAGGCAAAAATGATAAGTTATAACACCTCCCCGCTTCTCCTCAGCTAATTAGATGCTGCAACGTACCCTCCAACTTCTTAGGAATAATTTGATGGCTAAAATACACCCATCTGACCATAAAAAACATAGAGTTTTTCCAGTTGTGCCCAGAATCCAATTTTTTCACCAAGGATGGAATTTTTTTGAAATAGAATCAGATGAAACATGATTTTCGAGCATTTCTCGACCTTGGGATTTGATTTTTGAATACATACAAGTATGAATCAATCAATTTTGATTTTTCATGATCATGCAAAAGGTAAAACATGGCATAGCCCATAGATTTTTAAAAATTAGGGCACAAACAAGGCATGCATGGATTTTTCTCTCAAACTAGGGTAAAACAACAAGTTTGTGAGCATTTTTAAAACATTCGACTGTAAGGGACAATTTGTAGACCATTATTTTGAAAAATAAAACATTTTTGAGAAAGTACAAATTTGATAAATTAGGGAAACACGGTGCAAGCTTGAGTATTCTTGTACAAAGGGGCATGTCAAATAATTTTCAAATGGACTAAGGCATGGGAACAAAGGAAGCAACTTCATTTCACCCATTAAAACTATAGAAAATGTTTCAGGAGATGCAAAGTTAAAGGAAAATTAGGGCAAAATAATAGAGGATCAAAATGGACACCAACACATTCACCATTTCATTCCCGGATGACCTAGCTGGGGATTTTATTCTATATTCCATGTTTGCTTCCAGATGACCCAACTTGGAAGCTGTCTCGTTCATTCTTCATTTTATTCCTAATGACCTATCCTGGAAGTTATTTATTTCTATCACATTCGATTCTAGATGACCTAACTTTGAATTCATCTTGTTCATTATGTGTTTTCTTCCTAATGACCTAGCCTAGAATCTATCTATTTATAGCGTGTTTTCCTCCAAATGACCTAACTTAGAATCCATATCATTCTCTATCATGTTCCCTTCTAGATGACCTAACCTGGAAGTCTTTACATTGTGACGAAACCTGCGGAGTGCATTTCCCCTTATCACTTCTATATGGGTCAAGTGTTTAATCAAAATCATATGGATCCAAAATCTCAACATTTTGATCTGAGTCCACTGCAATGGCTAGATCTTGAGGATGTAGTTAAAATTTGGAGAATAATACACTTTTCTCCCTACACTCTTCCTCTGGTGGAAGGACGCCCAAATCCTCCCAATATTCCATTTATATACAAGCATTTGGGTTGGGAACTGATCACTCCCTACCCATATATTCATTATTAAACCATGTTCAAAATCATCATCCTGTATACTAATCATCATTTTCATTTTCCACACCTCGTTGTGATATTTACAATTTTTGATACGTTGCATGGATCAAATTTTTAATCCATGGTTTGACAGGCTTCTATAGTTCTATCGGCACACTTCTACTACACATATGCACATTCTTCTACAGCTTGGGATTCTCTGGATTTTTCTTAGGTACGCATCTATATCTACTTAATGTTACCAAGTTTTACACTCACCAACATAAAGTGGGAGAAAATGTAGTCACACAATCACACACTTGCTATTACATTAATACTGCTAGGTATGTTATTTTATATATGGATCTTACATAATAGAAGTATTCACTAGTGACCCATCCTTTGGTCTTGTTTTTGGTTAGTCAGGTTTCATTGTTGTTTGCCTAGTTAAGTCGTCATTTGTCTCTGCAGTTTTGGGCATCTTTCAAGGTGTCTCAGGTGTCCTAATTTTCTTAGTTGTCAT
Source organism: Taxus chinensis (assembly GCA_019776745.2). NCBI lineage: Eukaryota > Viridiplantae > Streptophyta > Pinopsida > Cupressales > Taxaceae > Taxus > Taxus chinensis. The sequence goes on along the minus strand of CM034146.1, from coordinate 79,237,688 downwards.
CTTTAAGTCTACGCTGGGATGCCTAGGGCTGCACTGGGGTGCCCCAGTCCATGATTTTAGGCACTTATGTCTTTGTAATTTGTGATCTTAATTTTTTTTTTCGAGGTCGGTCCTAACGGTTACCTCGTGTATTCCCCTAGTCATAGTTAGCAATTTTAGGTCATTAGTGTCAAAATTTGAACAAGATATCCCTATATAAGCATAACATACTCACTACATTATGGCTGGACATCTCACTATGAAAGGCAACTATCTACTAAGGCAAGGGACTTCATCTGGGCATCTTCTACATCTGCATCACACATTGAATAGGGGGAAAGGGTTGTATTCTTTCCATACCATCCACCATTTGCATTTTCTGTCTATTCATTTCCCTCTATTACTGCTTTATTTGGGCTAGGGCACCATAGGCATAAAATTGCACACACACACACATAGAATTACATTGGGTCTAAAATCTAATGTAACACTTAGTTGTAAGGCCATTAGTTTGGTAGTTGAAGTCAGTTTGACCTATTCATATGCATTTTTGTTTGTTTAGGAATTGATGCTTTAGATAAAGTTTTGCAGGTAAAATTTAAAGTGACATAGGAAAAATTACTGTGACACCCATGTGACAAGAGAGAAGGTATTTTAGAGATATTGCGACACTACCGAATTCATGTTTTAAGCTCTTCTGTAGTTTACAATGCCCAGATTATAGACCAGGGTGCCCTGAGGTACCCCTGTATCCTTGCAAGTGCCTCAGTATAGGAAAAATGTCAACTCCTGCCATTCCCTAGGCCATTCAGTCACTTCTTTCCCAGTTTGCATACTAGTCTGATAACAATCCAACACATAGTGAGGTAAGTTAACTTAAGGTTAGTACCATATTTCTCCTATTTCATTATTTCAATATATTCAAATACTAAATAAAAACATTTAGTTCCAACATTTCAGTATAGAATTTATTTTATATTTAGAATAACTTATAAAATAGCCAGAAATATCTATTTTTAGTTAATCAATGGTGACTTAAGACAAACAGAGGGTTTCACACATAGGAAGAGTGATAGAGACAAATATTGTAGAGACATAAGTGGGATATTAGGAAAGGGCACTTTTAATATCTTAATCAACACAACAAATACTTGAAATAAAAGATAAAGAGTAGGAAAAATGAATTGGTAGCCTTCGTTTACCTCGATAATGGTGCTTTAAAGGTTACAATGCATGTAACACATTGCTTAGAAGCAGAAGAAGCAAAATCAATATAACTAGACAGTATGCCTAAATGAAGTGTCTCCTAATCCTCAATATTCTGCTTCTTCTTATGTATACAACAAACAAAACATCAGAAATAAGTATTTCCCTTTCCTCTCATAGAAAATTGAATCCGATTCATATACAAATATAGATCTAGATCAATCAATTTAGACACTTTTGAGTAGCATTTTATGAAATTTTCTTAAACCATTTTCAACGCCTCCACTTTGCATAACCAAAAAACAATTCATTCCCTCACAAGTGGATCCTAATCCTATCAGATGCATTTGTTTGAAATCTTCCAAATTATTTTGAAAGAATAAATTTTTCCAGGTCCTCAACCACATGCCATCTCCTGCATACCATCCCCACCAACGCATTTACCAAAACAAATTATTATATATATAAATTATTATTTTCATTTTTAAATATCATTTTTAATTCATTTGTTCATTTATTTATCTATATATATTAATCGTATTTTACATAACTTGTATTTATAAATTTCATTTCTTTCTTTTTACTTGGTTAATTTTGTTAAATAATTTTTTTGTTTATTTATTTTATTCAGACAAATTAAATGATATTTTATTATACAAAAAATAATAATTTAAAACTTATATATATATATATATATTATATATATATATATATATATAATTGAAGAAAATACAAATAACCATATTTATTTCATGTCTTGCCAAAGTAATACTAGTGAACAAAACTCAAGGTTAGAATCCCATATGATCGGATATCATACATGTTGATGATCATCCTTGGCAGATTGGACCGTCAAGTCATGGGAATCCTTAGGTTAGTGGGACATGCACTCTAAGGAGACCTCCAGATTTTAAAGAAGTTGACTCTTCTCTATTGTGTGATATGAGGGATAGAAAAATGAATCAAAACATGAATTTAAAGGGAGATGATGCACCAAATGAGCCTTCTAAGAGATCAATTGAGATCACAACTTTTTGAAAAAGGGAAATGATGAATGACTGAAAAGGGTGGTCGAAATTACACTACAGGTTAGAAAAAATTCACACAGAACACTACCTCAAACTACTTAAGCATAGTGTTGGCAAGGAAATTTGTCGAGTGGACAAATTTATGAATTCCTTACCAATGCTCTAGGAATCTAAGTCCCTCTACATAACTAGTACAACTGCCATGTATGCATATGCGAGAAAGCGTGGATTTTTGTGGTGGCCTTTCGGTTGGGGATCCAACAAGGGCACTCCAATGACCCTATGGAAAATGCTTGCAGTTATCTACAAGGGGGGAATTTGCTATGAAGGTGGGAAAGGGAGTGAGAAAAGAGGTAGGAGAACTAATGTTGTAGGTAGAAAATCAGATTCTTGCATGCACTAGTTAGAAACTTCAACACATGCACTAAATTTAGAGGAAACAACCCTGCAAATGGAAACAAGAATAAATAGAATTTGATGAGCACAAAGTATCATGAAATTCCTTAGTCAAAGAAAGCTAGAAACTCCTTCTTCTTGTATTAATGCTTAAACAAAAATTGTACATAGTGGAGAAATGGAGGAAATTGAGAAGAGGGGGAGGAATTGGAAGAAAATGGGTATCTCCTTTGTTCTCTTAAAGTACAATATAATCTTGAGTTTACAAGATCAATCACCAACCCCTTACAATGGCATGATGAAGCCATTAAATATCTTACAGCAAATGGTTACAACTTCTTATTTGTTAGTAAGAAACAATTTACAATATTTTCAATCATCCGCGTCTGTTCAGATTCTTGATTTGCGAAGAAACACCAATGGTGAGAAAAACCAGACTTTTCATAATGCAACCATTACACTCATTTTGTAACTTTGAATTTGAACCCTTCATCTTGCCTTTAAAACTTTAAACCAGAGTCGTCCACGTGAGAAAAATTTACTGGAGTGGGCGTGGAGGATGCCTTTCACATTTTGTGACTTTATAGAGATTTGGCATTTTTTACATTTTTGGTATGCCCTTTTGCTTTTGATATAAGCTTGACATGTGGCTTCACTTGATTGGAAAAGGAATCGAGGCTCGGTTTATGACTTTTAGCCCTTTTTACAAAAAGGCTCAAAACCCCAAAGTTCTCCGCTGACCTGATTTCTCGCTTTGAATTTAAATGCGGGCTCAACATTTGAATTTTTCCTCATAGCATGATCGGGGCTGTGGGTCACTTTATGAATTTTAGCCCTTTTTACAAAAAGGCTAAAAAACACAAATTGCTCCGTTAGCCTACCTCCTCACTTTGACCTTCGATGCAGGTTTAATATTTGATTTTTTCCTTGGCATGGGCGGGGTTACATGTCACTTTTTAACTTTAAACCCGTTTAATGAGAACATGGCTCAAATTCTCAAATATCCCCGATGGCTTGCTTCCCCACCTTGAATTTCTATTCGGGCTTAATATTTGACACTCTCCCTTTTGTTTGGCGGGGCCGTATATTTGACCCTAGACACGTGGAGATCTGGCACTCATTTGGAACCTGAATTTGGATTTTTCCTTTAAATTTGCATCAGGCTGACACATGGAGAGCTCTGCCAGTTCTTTTATACTTAGTTGATTCAGGCTTACTTCCCACTTTACTTATGTTGACCTCTAGACACGTGGCTCCTTCCGCTGGTCCTGGAATTTTCAACGACTAACTGTCTCTCTATTGAATCTGACCACATGGTAAGCTAAAACTCATTTGAAGATTGGCCCTTTGGTTTCATTACTGAAATTGTGCCATTGAGGTATGTGGAGGCTTCCGCTGAACCACTCATACTTAATCAATTTAAGCAATCGGCTCTGTCCCCTTTTTTGAACCTGATACACATGGAGGATTGGCGCAAGTTTGAGAACTACCCCTAGCATTGACCCTAGAAATTACACCGATGTAGAACGTGGCACCATCTGCTGAACCTTCCATACTTAGCCAATTTGGGCTTGTTTTGTATTCATTTTGGACCTTGGACACGTGGAAAGCCTGCGCTTATTTGTGGACTGTCCTTTGGGCCCTACCCTTGGAGTTGTGCCATTTGGACATGTGGAGGATTCCATTGTTTCTTGAAACATTTCCATACCGCATCCAATTAGAGATATCCACATACTACTCGTGGATGCTATGGTAAAAATTAATGGGGAATATATGCCTGTCATTTCTGATTGCGGGAAGAATTAAACAGAAGAGGAAAAACTCCACCTGTATGCCCAAATTTCAAATTTCTTTCGTGAACCAAGGAATTGAAAAAAATACAATTTTTGATGATCCATAGCCATAGAAAGATTGAAAATTTCATTCAAATGAGGACAGTAATAAAATTTTCATGCGTCTAGATAGGAAAACAAAATTTTTATCAAAACATGCAGACTAGAGAGTTTAAACAACTTCAAAGCATGAATTTCTCTATGTTTTTGGACTTCCAACTTTACTTGAACACTTCTAGAGGGCATGAGCTTAAATTTTTTGAATCTGAATTAAAAAATGAGGGGGGTATTTTTAGAGCGACAACAACTAGCTCTAGCTTGGGGACATGACATGGATTGAGCATAGTGAAGACATGACATGGGAATCTAGAATCTCAATCTCTAGACCCTCTAATTCATTGACCAGTGCCTTATCCATTGGGCCTTGCAGTTTCATGTACAAATTTGAGAAAGAAATATCAGAAGAAGGAAACACACAAGCACACAGCGGGAAGGAAACACACAACATGCAACAGAAGGGGAAAAAAAACCACACAATGGAAAGGGAAACACACCTATGGTATAAGGCGGGGGAACAACCAAATTTCATTGATGATACAATTTAAAGTATCACCCACTTTGAGGCAATTCCAGTGGTGTGCCATCTAAATATGAGAGAAGAAAAACATTTTTCTGCAAGCTTCACAATTTTGGAATGGGTCGAGCCATAATGATTCGAACTTTCCATGGCTAGCTTTTGGTTTTCTTCTCTTGTCCTATAGTAGGATGAAGTCTCCAAATTTGAATTCTCTTGCCTTGGCCTTCTTATCAAAAATATTCTTTACTTTTAATTGGTGATCCTTGATGCGATCCACCACTTGGAGTCGATTTTCTTCCAACTTCTCAAGAAAGAGGATCCTCTTGTCAATGGAATCCTTGTACTGACCATCTTCTATTTCCTATAGCAGCTTGAGAGCTGGCATATCAATCATGAGAGGAATTTCTTCTTCAGCTCCATACAATAGTTGGAATGGTGATATACCGATTGCCTTCTTAGGAGTGATCCTATCCACCCACAATGCATCGTACAACCTTCTGTGCCAATTCCTTTGATCATCGTTTCCAACCTTATGGACAATGGTCACAAAATTCTTGTTGCTTGATTTGGCCTGTCTGTTTCCTTGTGGATAGTAGTCAAAAGAATGAGATAGGGAGATTTTTTAGCTATAACAAAACTCAGTTAGTTCTCTTGAAGAGAAATAGGTAGCATTATTTGCTACGATATTATGTGGCACTCCGAAATAGACTATGATATTCTCCTTGATGAAGTTGCATACTATTTCAGTGCTGGCTTGTTTGGCCGGAATGGCTTCCACTCATTTGGTGAAGTAATCTATTGCTGTGAGTACATAGGTGTACCCCACACTTGAGTGAGGGTTCAAAACACTAATGAAGTCTAGCCCTCACTATTGAAATGGTTCTTCAATAACCACAAGCCTGAGTGGTAATGTAATGAGTTGTGGTCTTTCAACAAACTGTTGGCATGCTTTGCATTTAGAAACCCAATCTTGAGTGTCTACAAAGATGGTGGGAAAATAATACCTTCCTCAGAGGATCTTTTGTGTAGTGACCATTGCTGAAAAATTTCCACCACATGCTTGGTCATGGTATTCTTTAAGTAACTTTTCATGTTGCTCTTTATCTACACACCTAAGGAAACAACCATCCAGGCCTCTTTTGTAAAGTTCATGATTCTAGATTACAAATTTAGCTACCTTCAGCTTGATTATTCACCTTTTCTTGTAATCAAGATGGGGAGAGAATTCTCCATAATTCAGGTAATAGGCAATATCAGCATACCACTCATCATTAGTGGCAACGAAGAGAACCTATGGGTTGTCTTCTAAACAAGTTGAGCAAGCAAATTTTTCTTCACCATGTTGAAATTTGAGTGTTTCATCTTCAACAATCAACTTGCACAAGCCATTTCCCCTTACCAGATTAGAGGGTCAAATCTCCAAGTCATATTCTTGAATCTTTGCAATCCAATTTCCTCTTTTAGCTCTAAGATCATGTTGTGTCAAGATGGACTTGATTGCACTGCCGGGGACCACCACCACCATATGGAAATTGAGGATTTAAAACCCAATTTTTTTTACAACCTTGACCACTGCATAGGAATGCTTCTCCAATTGGCTATATTTTATCTTATGCTTTTTCAAAGGAAAATTCATGAAAGCAATAGGTGCTTCCATGGCTTCATCATTTTTCTGAACAAGAATGACAAAGAGTGTATGTTCTGATGCATAACAATACATGATGAATTCTTTATTAAAATTTGGAGATACAAGATTTGAAGCTTCGGTAATGGATCTGTTGATCTCTTTGAATGATGCCTTACCTTCATTGTTCCATTTGAAGTTTTCTTGTGGTTTCATCATGGAAGTGATGTGCTTCATCAACTCAGCAAACTCAGGCATAAAACAACGAAAAAAGTTCACCTTTATAAAGAATAAATGAACTCCTTTCTTGCTTGTGGGAAGAGCTAATGCTTGAATTAATTTGATCCTCTTAGGATCAATGTGTGCTCCATGTTTTTTCAAAGTGTTCCCCAATAAATTTCCTTCTATGACTCCAAAAATGCACTTATTTGGATTTAGTGATATGCCATGTTTCTTACACCTTGTTACCTCCTCCTTGATGGTATCAGTAATATTTGGGTTATACGGCCTTTGTTTCTACCTGAAGGGCTTAACACCCTGCTTTAAAGGAATTAAGTGATGCATTTCCTTTGGCTAGAAGGATTTGAGTTCATCATAAGAGTAGGCCAAGACATCTAAGTATTTCTTGAGTAATGCAACAAACCTTGTTTTTTCTTTAGGTGAGCAACATTTTGAAATATTGACCATCCTTGGCTCCTTCGTGGTACTGTTAGTGCAAATTCACAGCACCCCCAAATTGACCCTCAGATCTGTAGTTTAGAATTGGGTCATTTAGTGTGATTGCACAACATTGAGTTTTCTCAAAGGTGTGGAACCTTGTAAGGTGAAAAAACTCTCTAGAGAAAGATAGTTCTTACTCCTCTGTTTAGGTGTACACTTGCAATTTTTACAGAGGCTCTGATTCAACTCTAAGACTACCAAGGAGACATGGTTGAGAGAAAACAAGGAAATGGAAAAAAAGTTAAGTAAAAAATGGTGATACACAAAAGGAGTGATGGACCTCTATTTTTTCAAATAGACACAGATCATAAGAATGCAACACTAGAACAAGCACAAATTTCTAAAATATAATGAAGGATCATAAGGAAACAATAAATTCAAGAAAGGATTGAAAATTCATTCACAGAGCATGCTTTATCATTCCTAGTTTTTGATACAATACACTACAATGGAAAGGAGGAAAAAAATGTATTACAGTTCCAATGGGAGGCTTGAAACTCCATGAATTCATGTGCCAAGGGGAAGAGGGGAGTTTTCAAGAACATGAATGTCCAACATTACAAAATGAGCCAAATTTGTCTTTTAATCGATGAAAAAAACAAAACGAAGGAGAGAGAATGCGGGAAATTCATTTTACACCCACCAACTGAAAAAATTCATTAAAATAGAAAGGGTACCATCAAAAATCCATTTTTTGATGTATTTGGCCATGATGGAGAAGAAAGGAGTGCCATACTTCATCAATTTTGGTGGTTAGGGGTTAGTTCTACATTTTTTTCCCATGCCAGATACATTTTCTCAATTTTCTCCCATCTAACTTGACCAAAAATCAAATATAAAGATTCCATGGTGTAAAGGGTGTTGATAGATTTCCAACGATACCAAATTTGATGAATTTCAACCACTGGATCGAAAGATATGACCTTTTTAAATTCTGTGGCCAAATTAGGGCAAAAAATGGTGAAAAATGGGTCCGCGGGCTCAACCTTTCCTTTTTTCCCCTTTTTGCGAAATTGAATTTTTTTCCAAAAAACTTCACCTGTACACCACTCTGATGACACATGGTGCTCTCTGATTGATCCACAAGAATTGTTGATGTGGATTGGAAACGTGGCACCTTTCTAATGGATGCGAGATTTTGGTTTAGTTTTGCTCCTTCAGCTTCTTCGATAAAAGGGAGAAAATTTCCTTTGTTTCTTCGACTACCCACCCTTGCATTGGTTGCCATGTGTCATCATCAGATTTGATTGGGGGGTGTGACCGAATTTGAATGCTTAAGTTTTTTTCCCAAAATGGCTAAGTGCCAACAATTTCTCCATGCCTCTACCACCTCGCTTCCTTCCCCTCTACGGCCAGCTTGTGACTTTGCGCCTTTTAGCCAAAAGGGTTAAGTGTGAAGTTTTCTTCTGCTAACCCACCAATTCTCTTCCTTCCCCTCCGTGGGCCCATGGGCTGACTTGTGACTTTGTTCCTTTTAGACAAAAGAGCTAAGTGTCAAGTTTTCTTCCGCCAACCCACCAATTTCCTTGGAAAATTATCCAACTCTGCTTTACTGGCCCAAGACTCCCTGGCAATTTTTCCTCCTTACCTCCGCGGGCCTGCCTAGGGAAAATTTTCACTATAAACTCCAATGAGTCATATATAAAAAATTAAAAGGAGTTAGGAGGACTTCTTTACCTTCTTGGAAAGGGGAAGAAAAATCCTATTTGATGAAGCCATCTCTAGGACCTTTTGAGTGCTTTAAAGTTGCAAAAATATTTCTGCAACAAAAGGAAGGAAGAATGAAGGCAAGTTAACCAAAATAAGCATGTGCTTATTTTGGATAACAATTTTGGTGACTCAGAGGGGTCATTTACCTACTAGATGAAGTGACCAACTGCCTGAAGTAATCCATTAGGCATGGAGTCATGAACTCAACTGCTTGTTACTCTCAATTCATTAGAAAATCTCTAAGATGAAGATTATGAGAGTAGAAAACTACTTTGACCTGGAACATGATCTGTAAATGATGCATCCTTGGGGAAAAAAAACTTGTGCCAAAGCACTTAGGGAAATTTAAATCTAAGCTACAACAAAACAATGTGCATAAGAACTTGGTGGAATGAAAAAAATGTATAAGCTAATATGTACAAGGTGAGAAGTTTCCCTTCTAGTAGCAATGCTTTAGATGGATTCAATTAACTTGAATCTGTAGTTCCTCATCATCCACTCTAGACAACTTGAAGGCATTGCTATTTTTGCATTTTGTGACCATGTAGGGGCCACTCCATATGGCATCAAATTTTGAATGCCTTCCTGGCTTTGCTCGGTCTGCATCCCATTTCAACACTAAATCTCTAACTTGGAAAGTTCTAGCCTTAGATTTCTTATCAAAGCTTCTCTTGATCAATGCTTGGTCTTTTTCCATTGCTTGGGCTACATGCTCTCTAATTTCTTGGAGTTCCATCAGTTTTGCATATCTAACCTCCATGGGCTCACACTCCAACAATTCCAATTGCTTCATGAGTTCCCATGTTGGGAACTCAAGTGATATAGGCAAGACTACCTCTTTCCCGTAAACAAATCTGAATGGAGAGTTACCTGTGGTTCTCTTTGGAGTTATCCTATCAGCCCATAGAGCTGATTTGAGATTTGTGTGCCAAGTCTTTTGATTTTCATCAAGAGTCCTCTTGATGATCCTTAACAGATTATTGTTTGTGGACTCAGCTTGACCATTACCTTGAGGGTAATAATTTGATGAAGTGCTCAAATAGACCCCATTTCTAATATCCCATTCAATTATCTTTGATCCTATGAATGCCAATGAATTATCTGATATTATAGTGGCAGGTATACCAAATCTGGTTGCTATCCCCTCATAGAAGTCTAGAATACTAGATTCATTTACCTCTTTGAGTGCCACTGCCTCAGTCCATTTGGTGAAGTAGTATGTTACTATTAGAATCCATTTGTGCCCCTAGTTTTAGTTTGGATTAATGACTCCAATGAATTCCAAACCCCACTGCATGAATGGTTGGTCGACTGACATTGGGTGTAATGGAAGTGTTGCTAACCTCTCTTTGCCTGTGAAGAATGCACAATTATTGCACCTCTTGATCCATGCATAACAATCACTAAACACTTTGGGCCAATAATAACCAACCTTCATGATCTTGAGAGCTGGAAATCTTGGAGAAAAAGGACCCCCAGTTGATCCATCATGGAACTCTTCTAACATTTTCTCAATTTGATTTTTCCCAATGCATCTCAGCAACACTCCATTGATATATTTTTTGAGAAAGACACCATCAACAAGTGCATACGGAATAGCCTGCAATCTGAAGTGTCTTCTTTTGGATTGTTCATCTTTGGAGGGCATAGGAATATTTGTAAGAAGTGCATTATGTCTTGGGTCCAGCAAGGAGTGAGCACACCACCATTTTATTCTTGAACATCTCTTTGTTCTTGGCTATCTTGTAGGACCAAAACAACATTCTTCTCTTTGTTTTCTTCAATTGGTTGGATCAAGGAAAATTTCTCACATAATCCCTTTCCTTAGACCATTTTGGTGACTTTGATCTCAATGTCATACTCCATGACACGAGTAATTCACTGTGCACATTTTTCATTTAGATATTTGTTGAGGAGGAAGTCTTTAACTTCCACATGAGAAACCAATAGTTGAACCTTGTTGTTTGAAACTAGATGCTTAAATTTATTCAAGATCCTAATCACTACAAGAACATGCTTCTCATGAAGGAATACCTTACTTCATAGTCCTCCAAGCTTTGGCTAAAGAAGGTAATTGGCTTCTCTACTTTTTCTTTGTTCTGCTGTACTAAAATTGCAGAAATTGTATCATCACTGCCAAATGCATAAAGGATGAAGTATTTGGAGAAATCTGGGTTAATGAGAGTTGGATCCCATGAGATATCTTCTTTGATTGCCTCAAAACTTTCCTTACCTTTAGCTGTCCATTTGAATGCCATAATTTTATTCAACATCATAGTTATTGGCTTGACAAGGGCTGCAAAGTTTGGAACAAACCTTCGAACAAAATTGATTCTTCCCAAGAAAATTTGAAGAGCCTTCTTATGACTTGGAAATGGTAGTGATATTATTGCTTTAACCCTCTTTGGATCAATTGCTAATCCTTCTTTAGAAATAATGTGGCCTAGGAGCTTGCCTTCATGAGCTAGGAATATACATTTTTTGGGATTCAAGGATACCCCAAATCTTCTACATCTTTGGAACACTTGTATCAAATGAAAGATATGGTCTTCTACACTTTTAAAAAATACAATAATATCATCTAGGTATATCAACACTATTTTTTTGATCAATCCCTTGAATTTTGTATCCATTTCCCGTTGGAAAGTAGCTTCGGCGTTAGACAACCCAAATGGCATTTTTCTATATACATAGGTTCCCCATTTAGTGGTGAAGATTGTTTTGAACTGATTATCTTCCTTTACCATGATCTGATTATACCCTGAATAGCCATCTAACAATGAAACCTCGTAGAGCTAGCAACAACTTGCAAAATATGCTCCATAGAAGGAAGTGGGTAGTGATCCTTGAGGGATGCTCTGTTCAAATCTCTAAAGTCTACACACAACCTAATTTCTCCACTCTTCTTTCTAACTGGAACTAATTTTACAACTCAGCTTGAATGCTTGATGTGGAATATGATACTTTCCTCTATTAACTTATTTAATTCCTTCTTCATGATAGGCTCAATGTGGGGATTGATCGGTCTCTGTTTTTACCTGATGGGCTAAGAACTTGGATCTAGTTTAATTGTGTGTTGGGCTAGCTTGGGATTGAAACCTATCAAGTCTTCATAGCTCCAAGAAAATACATCTGGGAAATCTTGACAAATTTGCATGAATTCATACCTTTCTTTCTCGGTTGCCGCTTTACCAATTTGAAGTGACTTGCCTTCTCCAACTAAGATGGGCTCTAAATCCTCTCCCTTGACTTAGATGTTTGTTTTCTCCTTCCTGAATTGATCATTAGGATTGAAGATAGACTTCAAAGTCACAAGTACTTTTGGAAGTTTGTTGGTTCTTAGCTGAACCACTTGATCACCGTACTGTTGTTCCAAATTTTCGTGATTTTTGGCCAAGAACTCAACTTCCTCTTACAAGAAATTGATGATTTTTTGGTCACTCTCAAACACTTGTTAACTTGCATTATTGTCTGGCACCGATTGCCTCACAATCACATGGATGTTTGGCTGCATTTTATCTCTTTTGATACTCTCCACAACATCAAAAGTTGCTCCAACTGCTGCAAGCCTATCAACAACTTGGTTCTCTTTCCTAGGGATGGAGTTGATGCCAAAGTCCTCAAAGTCCTCAATGAGATCCCATACCCTATTCTTATAACTTTTGAGCAGGTCATCCTTGGCAGCATGCTATCCTTTAACTTGATTAATAATCAACTCACTATCACCAAAGACTTGTAGTTTTTGATGCCTCTCTTCCTTGACCAATTCAATCCATGTATCAAAGCTTCATATTCAGTAGTGTTGTTAGAACATGCAAAATGAAATCTAAAATCTGAATAATACTTAATGCTTTGAGGTGAAACAAGCATATCTCCTCCTCCTACACCTTTTCTACTTCTTGATCGATCAAAGAACAACTGCCATACCTCATTGTCATCTTTATGGTCTGTCTTGGTGATGCTAGGAAGAGGCTGATTTTATTCATGCATGTAATAGACTCATAGTTCAGATTCCTCTATTTCCTTGTAGGGATCAAAAGCATGTACCTTGATTTCCCATTCATCAAGAGTCAAATCTAGAATGCTTCCAACTTTGGAGTCAACTTCATGTGTGCTTGGATAATCCTCTTAATCAAATGCTAAACAGTTGGCATTGATTGGGCTTGGAGTATGAGGCTCAATGTGAAAGTTGCAATAGGTTCGGACCTGATTGTGGCCTTGGGTCCATACCTTGTCCTAAACAGCATGTGTGACCAATCAACACATATGTAGCCTCTAATTCTAGCTGTGAAATCCCTTGAAAAACATATGGCAAAGAGTGGTGGTAAATATATCACCGACACATCTTGAAAAATAGTGACATTAGGGCATGCATGTAAAGTAAGGCTCAAATATTTAATTACCCCAACTGTTGGTATTGCTGTCCCATCTAATTGCACCACCCCCTTGGATATGACTTCATATTTAAGGCTCAAATGATCAGCTATTTTCTTGGGAATCATGGAACTACTTGCCCCAGAATCACTCATACAATTATGTACTAGTTTATCCCCAATGATCAATGAAACATAGAATGGAGGGGGCTTCAAAATTTTACCTTGCTGTCCTCCATGATTCCCCTCAGGTTGAGTAGCATTTGTGAGTACCTTCTCTTGCATATGAACTAGCTGATTTGAGGTTGACCAATTATTCATGGCAGCTTGTAATAGATCCCTTTGTCCTGGGATGGATAGTGACTCCCACATAGATATGTACACATTGGTATTCTTCATTTTTTCAATGATGTTAAATGGGGATGAACCATCTCTTTGATTCCCTTTAGTCTGCACATTCTTTTCTTATACATGGGCTACAAAAGCTGGCATTTGAGCTGGTCTAAAAGGTGGCTTGGGCTGTCCTTGCACATTTGGAACTGAATTTTTCTTGTCAACACCTTATGGAGTGATGGAAGGTTGTGAATCACTTGGATCTAATGACTTCCCTTCACCAATATTCCCCTTCTTTGACCACGTGTTACCTGCGACACCCTGAGAAGGTGTTTGATTCATACCACAAAAATCTTCAGCCAGCCAATTCACAAGTGTAGTCTCATTTGGAGTTGTATCTTGTTGAGATGTCCCTGATTGTTGGTTTGTTTCTCAACTCACTTCACTCTCTACACCATTTTTTATCACCATCAAAGCTTAGTTGAAAGCACCATTGAAGCACATAGATTGGTTGTGAGGTTCATTGCATGGGTTACACCAATCATACTCTTAAGCTATATTATTTTTCACTGGCACTAAGGCTTTAGAGGTAGATGCAACATTGGGGTTATAGGGCTGAAATGGTCTATTGGCAAGAGGCCTTACTTGATTTTGAATTGCAACTGGGTTGGGTGGCATATTAGGCTGATATGATTGTCTATTGGGCCGAGTTTAAGGCTGATAAGAAGGCCTAAAACTTTGAGCTTGTTGCCTCTTGAGCGTAATTAGTTCATTTCCCAAATATTGAAATTGTTTCATAACTTCTTGAAACTCATTTGAGGCACTAGAGGATGAAGTAGAAGTTTCATTTGAACTCTGATTTCTAGGAGTGGGAATAGGAGCTAAAGTAGGTGTTTGACTAGTACTTGGGCTTTCCAACTCTGGATATAAGGGTATAGGAGGCCTAGGTGCAAGTTTACCAGCTTGGATCAAACAATTCTCAGCCCTAATGGCGATGTTGTAATCTGCAGGTATATTTGCACCCCCCATGGATTGGATCAACATATAAATGTTAGAATTTAAAGCCTTGAGAAAGTATAAGAAAGCACCTTGAGCTGTTGGCCTCAATGCCAATGGGATTCTATCCCATGTTATTTGAAATCTCAAATTGAAGTCTGTTAGCTGCTCATTGGGATCTCTCTCGATAATTGTTAGTTCCTCCAATAGAGACAAGTTGTCCCCTTTCTCTCCAAACTACTTGTGGAGAGTTGTGCACAACTGGTTCCAATTTTGGATAGAGCTTACTGCTAGGCTTTTGAACCATTGAAAGGATTTCCCTTTGAATGAAGATTCCAGAAATTTGATAGAAATATCCATCTCAAAAATCTCATGGATTGCAGAAACATTAGAAATGTCCTTGACATAATCACCAGGAGTAGTATGATTTTCTCCAGTAAATTATGGGATGTTCTTCAATGTTGTAATTGGAATTGGGTTTTGTGCATTAAGAGAAAGTGGGCTGCTGCCAGTAAAGTTGACAAAAGGATTGGGTTTTGCCATTCTTATTGGCCTAAGAACCCTTGTTGATTGGATGAAAGGTCTACCAGGTGGAGGAGTTGATAAATTTTTATTTGGTGGAGATTGGGACCTTTGCATCCTTCTTCCTCTCTCCTCTTTCTAGGGATAATTGCAGATAGTTAAAAAATCCCTCTTCTTTGGTCCTTGACCTTATTTGGATGCTTCTCATGAATTTTCAAGCTTGGAATGCTTAAACCAATTGATTATATCCTTTTGGAGTTTCCAGTTGTATAAATCAAGGCTCTTTCAAGCAAGAAACTTACAACAATTGCACATCAACTTTGTTGTAATGAAGATGAAGACCTCTAAGCTCCCACCGGGCATGCCAAAACTATTAGTGGTACACGGTGGTGTAATATTAGTTGTTTTTGTTGAGACACTAAGAGAATATGAAATATCTAACCCTAGTGTCCCATTGGGTGTACCAAAACTGTTAGTGCAAATCTACAACACCCCCTAAATGACCTTCAAATATGTAGTCTAGAATTGGGTCATTTAAAGTGATTGCACAAAATTGAGTTTTCTCCAAGGTGTGGGACCTTGCAAGGTGAGAAAACTCTCTAGAGAAAGATGGTTCTTACTCCTCTATTTACGTGTATGAATGAAATTGTTTGCAGAGGATCTAATTCAAAATCCTACTCTAAGACTACCAAGGAGACACGATTGAGAGAAAACATGGAAATGGAAACAAAAATAAGAAAAAAAATAGAACGGTGATACACCAAAGGAGTGCTAAACTCATTGCTTTGAAAAATAGACACAGATCATGGAGATGCAACACCAAAAAATGCACAGATTACCAGAATGTAATGAAGGATCATAAGACAATAATAAATACATGAGAGGATTGAAAATCGATCATAGAACATACATTATCATTTCCAAGTTTGATACAATACATTGCAATAGAAAGGAGGAAAAAACATGCTGCAATATTTATGGGAAGTCTGAAACTCCACGAATTCATGTGCCAAGGGGAAGAGAGGAGTTTGCAAGAACAAAAACGTCCAACATTACAAAATGAGCCAAATCTGGCTTTTAATCGATGAAAAAATAGAATGGAGGAGAGAGAAACATGGGAAATCCATTTTTTGCACCCACCAACTGACAACATCCATTAAAATGGAAAGGGAACCTTTGCAAATCCATTTTCTAATGTATTCAACCATGCTGGAGAAAAATGGGTGCCATACTACATTAATTTTTGGTGGTTGGATGTCTGTTATGTGTTTTTTCCCGTGCTTGGGACATTTCTCTATTTTTCTCCCACCAAAATTGACCAAAAATCAAATTTGAATATTTCATGGCATAGAGGGTGTTGATATGTTTCCAATGATATGAAATTTGATGAATTTTGACCACTAGATCGAAAGATATGACCTTTTGAAATTCTTCGGCCAAATTAGGGCAAAAATGATGAAAAACGATTCAAAATCAGTGCATTGGCGGGGCGCGGATTTTTTTTGGGAATTTTTCCCAATTTGAAATCAAATGGAAAAATTTAAGGTTTGACCCCGCCAACTCCAAATTTGACCCGTTTTTTACCATTTTTGCCCTAATTTGGCCGCCTAATTTCAAAAGGTCATATCTTTCGATCTAGTAGTCAAAATTCATCAAATTTGGTATCATTGGAAAGATATCAACGCCCTCTATGCCATGGAATCTTCAAATTTGATTTTTGGTCAAGTTTGGTGGGATAAAAATGAAGAAATGTCCTAGGCATGGGAAAAAATGCATAACAGACATCCAACCACCAAAAATTAATGCAGTATGGCACCCATTTTTCTCCAGCATGGTTAGATACATTGGAAAATGGATTTTTGAAGGTTCCCTTGCTGTTTTAATGGATGTTGTTAGTTGGTGGGTGAAAACAATGGATTTCCCATGTTTCTCTCTCCTTCATTCTATTTTTTCATTGATTAACCCAGATTTGGCTCATTTTGTAATGTTAGACGTTTTTGTTCTTGTAGACTCCCCTGTTCCCCTTGGCATGTGAATTCTTGTAGTTTTAGACCTCCCATGAAGACAATAGCATGTTTTTTCCTCCTTGCTATTGTAATGCATTGTATGCAACTTGGAAATGATAATAAATGTTATGTGGTCGATTCAATCCTCTCATGCATTTATTATTGTCTTCTGATCCTTCATTGCATTCTGGTAATTTGTGCATGTTTTGATGTTGCATCTCCATGATCTGTCTATTTTGCAAAGCAAGGAGTTTAGCACTCCTTTGGTGTATCACCGTTATATTTTTTTTTGCTTAGTTTTGTTTCCATTTCTATGTTTTCTCTCAACCCTGTCTCCTTTGTTTCCATTTTGTTCCCTTTTAATTTGATTACTCCCTCATCATCAATCCATTCAATTCCTTCTTTCTCTTCTTTGGGGATTGATTCTTGGTATGGACTTTCACCTCCTTTGAAGAAGAGATTATTGAAATTATCCCTTTTCTCTAAAAAGGATAGAATTTGGTTATCATCATTGAAGACTTGCCAATGATTTGCATTGTCTGGTACACTAGGTATGAATACCATTTCTATGGTCACTTTGTCTTTACCAAAAGAAGGATGAGGTGTCACTAGGGAAGCTGACACTGCAATAGAATCATCCTTTTTATTCTGTTCTCTTGGAATAGCTTCAATGGAAAATGCATCAAAAGATTCAATGCAGTCCCACACTCTATTTCTGTAATGCCAGAGTCTTTGATTCTTCACCTGATATTGTTAGCGTACCTACTTTAATACAACCTCTAATTCACCTTGGCATCTCAGTTTCTTGATTCCCATGTCCTCTACTACACTCATGCCTAAGAGTAGTGCTTCATACTCTGTACTATTATTTGTATTATCAAATTACATCTTATAGGCAAATGGGTACAACTCATTAGAAGTAAAGTACAATACTACACCAGCTCCCGAGTCCACACTGGAATGACTACCATTAAATTCCATTGTCCAAATTTTATCTTCCTCTTCCTCCATGAGAAGTGTAAAGTTCTCCTCTTTTCTTGATGTGAGGAAGTAGTTTCCTAGCCCACAAGCTTGAAAGAGAATGTTTGCTTTCGGATCATCAAATCTTTGTACTGTGAGCTTCATCTTTCTTACTGGTAGAAAATTCTTCATCTCACCTTTTACTGAAATAGTTGTAGATGACCAATCAATTTTTATCTCTCCACCCAAGTCTCTGTAGAAACTCCTACTCAATAGCATACCAAAGGATGTTGGGATGTCTACTACCAGTATGGTTAGGAGCACCTTCTTGTCTAGAAAATCAGCTAGTGCTATATGTGCATATTTGATTCTTCCTACCAATAGAACTTGTTTAGATTCCATTGAGTAGCAAGTGCCATTTATCGGGGTCAAGGTGAGGCCTAGAGCATTTGTAACTTTGGTTCGCTATAGAATCTATGATATAATTATTTAGCTAGAATCCTTTAATGAGGAGTGACACGTAGAAAGGTTCAACCCTGTTGGTTTTGGAGGCACTAAGGGCTAGCATGTTTTGGGAAGGTGATGTGGATGGTGTGGGTAGTAAGCCTTTAAAATTAGGACTCAAGGATATAGGGTTACCTCCATGAACTATATTAATGAACCTGTCAAATTGGGAAGGGTGTATTTGTAGGTATTCTATTTCTAAGAGCTGGACTTTGGTTTTGCTTGCATGTTCCACAAAGTCAAAAGGGGTTATGGTGAGTGAGGAAGAGGTTCCAGAAATGGAGGAATATTTACATGGTAGAGGCTTTACTACTTTGGGTGTTGAATTCTCCTTTTTAGGTGTAGCAATTGGCTTGGAAGGGGGTGAGGGTGTAGCTTTTGATTGAACCTTAGATGTTTTTGCAGGAACAACATTTATAGGAGAATTATTCTTAACAACTTTTGAGCTGGGAGAAGAATTAGATGACTTACTTGGCATAGTAGCATGATCCCTGACAACCAATGAGTCTAGTTTTTCTTTGGCCGACTCCATAGAAGGTGGTAATGGTGATCCTATGCTGATGATTTTATTTTGTGTGACCTCTAGAGGAGAATCTTCTTTATTTTTCTTATCCTTTACCGCAACCGTTGAGGATGAAGCACCTTTCCTAGATTGCACACAAGTGAAAACAACACATGAGAAACTTGGAGCTTCTTCATCATCCTCATCTTCATCATCAACGTACTCAATTAGGCCATTGTGCATATCAAATTCCTCGACCTCTAGATAGTTTTCATAGTCTTCCATATTTTCTTCTTCAGTTTCATTAATTTCTGCTTCCTCCTCTGGCTCTTTGGTGTCACAGATGGCATTGACTAGTGGTGCTTTAAGAGAAAGTTGACGAGGAGGTGGAGAAATCCTTGGCATATCTAGATGGTTTGGTTTCTTTAAAGCATTATGTATTGTGATATGATATAACTGATTCTTCAAGGAAACCAAGTCATATGCCATTTTTTAGAACATCATATCTATGGTGAAAAAGTTTGAATTCTAACTTTCACCTTTCCAGAAAGGATTAGATCATCATCAGTTTCTATTGCATAGTCCTGGGCTTCCCTCAACATTCTTGGTTGGGCTCTTCTAAGGAAGAAACCTACTTCTGATGGCAAATCACTGATGAAAAACCTCTTCAAATTATTTTTAGGTTGCACAACATCTTTAGGGATCCTTCTTATCACTCTATCATATCTTTCTACAAAGTCCCTCATTGACTTGAAGGTTTATTTCTTCATTTCTACCGATTAGACCAAAAGATCCTGATAATCTTCTGTGCTGTTGAACCTGTGTTCGAATGCACTTCTTATATCCTCCCAACAGGTGATGGACCTCAGGGGTAGCATGTAGAACCATTCGGAAGCTTTCTCTTAAAGTGACTCCACAAAGAGTCAGACTGACACATCTTCATCCTCAACACCCAACACATCGCAAGCAATGATAAATGCTGCTACATGCTCTTAAGGTAGTTGAGAACCATCCCCTCTAAATTTTGGGAAGTTTTTACTCGAACCTCTCGGTAGCTCATGGAGTGGTTGAGTAAGAGCCAATGCACCGGTGTTTCCTCCCCATGGTACATTAGGCCTACATGCCTCATGATCATGTTCATGTTCATGATCACGATCCCCCATTTTATTTCTGTTTCTAGCTTCCAACCTTGCTAAGGCTGTGGCTTCTATTGTTGCTCTTTCATCTTCCTCGGCTTGAAGTCTCTCAATTTCTTCGAGTTGAGCTCTTATTTCTTCTTCGGATCTCACCTCTCTTTCTCTAGCTTGTTCTTTGTTCTCCACATTAGTGAAGTCTATAGGGTTCTTGTTGATGTATGGAAATTCACCATTCAAAGGATTGGAAACACTCAGGTTCCCAACGTGACCAACTTCTTGAAAAGTAAGCCTCTGGATTCTGAGTAGCTCTTATCTCCTTTGAAGTTCCTCAAAAATGGGATCAGTTTGTCCTTCTTGTCTCTGTTACTGGGTGTATCTTCTATCCGCCAGCCTGAAAATATATGCTCTTCTATGTGGTGCTATAAGTTGTCTTTCCCTCTCCAATTCAACAACACGTTCTTCTTCAATGTCTATAATTCTCATGGCAATGAAGTAGCGATTGACACTTTTTCTATTATGTTAGATAGCTTCCCTCAAATCTGAAACAACATCTTCTTAGATGTGGAAGAGAAATTCAGGTCTTTCAATAGGAGGTTTTCCCAGTGTAGACACTAAAAATAGGTCACACACCCCTTTGGTCCATCAACAAATAAGTACCCTTCATCATATTCACCTAGCCATGGCCCCCTTCACCTCATTAATATTAATTTAATTAATATAATTAATTTAATTGATTATCCTCACAATATTTATTATTTAAAGATCTTAATTTAAATAATATCCACACATACACTTCACCTAGACACCTCATCAAGCCAACTCACCGTAAGACCTATTCTTAGTAAGTTTCCATTACTAACTAAGACTTACCAAAACCCTAAAAATAAATGCCTACATTCTCTCTAACCACATTCCCGCATGCTTACAAGAAGATTCTAGTTTAATCTATGGGTTAATGAAATGAGATCTGAGAAAATCAAGAGGATCTCCTTAGTTTAGTAAACCTAGGAAATCCTACCTTAACCAACGCCAGTTACCCCTAACCGGCGCTGGTTAGGCCGGAACCGCTGTTAGTTACCCTTTTAACCCCCGAAACAACCTTATTTTTGAGGTTGGAAAAGATTGGAAAAGGTTGGCAAGTATTGAGATCTTCCTGAGAGATATCTCATCTTCTGAGATTGAATTTCAATGAGAACACGCATGTAAGGAAGGATATCAAGTATTTTCTCCTGCTCAGACATCCCAACAATGATCTGATCTAACCAAGCAAAGAGAAATGCCCATGTAGATGATTTAGAAGCTCTCCTATGATTGGTGATTATCTGCAGCCTTCAACCTCTTACCAGCACCTCCATTCATCACTCACAGGAACCCACAACTAGAATCGAAGTAAGTAAAATTGTATACTTCTCAGGTTCATTTCATTTTGTTATTGTATTATCACCTATTGTCTACCTAGCCACCCATTGACCTCCTATAACACTCACCCCTTCATATACCCATTAAAACTTCGTTAAATCCCACCCAAGCTACCAAATACCTCATTCTGACTAACCAAAGTCCTTTGTGCAATCACAAAGGAGACCCAAAACTCATTTTGTGGCATTCTCAGTTTTCCACAATAACCAACACCGGTTACATCTAACTATCGTCGGTCACCCTTAACCGGCATCAGTTTCTACATTTTCCCATACAACCCAGAACAATGACCTATCCACCTAATTCAACATGACCCTCATTCACCTGTGATCTTCCTAAGACCTCCGTCAGACTTGCAGAGAACTAGAACCAACTATTTGACCTTCGGATCCTATTCTAACCTAGCTTGTTAGATCAGATCTTTCTTATTGATTTTTAAGTGAGATACCTAAATCATTTCAAATTACAATAGGATTTACTTCATTTTCTGCATTAAGATGTTTAAAAAAGTGGACTGACAGCCATCTAGGAAGTATCACACTTCCCAAATCAAGCACATGCTAGGCAGTTCACTGCACATATTGTTTAACTCTTTCTGGTGGTATTTCTTTTCATTACAGGTAGTTCCTCCTAGCCAAAAGGAAGATCTCACAATCAGCTGTGGATTCAGAAGTAATATGTGCACAACAACCTATCAACCTACATTTGAACAGGTATTCCTCCTACGCCCATTACCCTATTTGTTTCGTCAATACTTCAAAGAAACGTCTAAAGAATTAGGTGAAACATTTTGGAACACCCGGTGGGACCCATTTGCGGTTCCTTGCATTTTATTCTTTCTTAGGAAAATTTGTGTGTTTGTTTCCCTTCTGAAAAGCATACAAATTAATTTTCTTCCTTGGTAACCTACCTTTCCTTTCTATTTGCTCTAAAAGAAACCTTTCTTTTGGTGTAATTAAAAAGAATCATTTCTTCATGTTTTTTGCATTGTTATGAAAGAGCATCCCTCTTTCTCTTCATATTTTTGTGTCATCCAACTTCACACTTCAATATGGGCTTAAAAATAAGTGCACTGCATTATGATTTATCGCATTAGCTCGCATTAATTACAGGCAACCTATATGCTGTAAGTCATGACCAACTGATGGTTGAAAAATGAACCGTAGAAAGCACTTTCTTTCTCTTTCTCTCTCTCTGAGTCTTACCAAACCTCAACAAAATTGAAAATACACACATTCTTAAACAATATCTTACCTGGAAGAAGCTGTAGGTGATCACACAATCATGACATAGTGGGCACCTAGCTCACTGCTCTGTCGAGTCATACTTCAGAGCGAGGCTCGCCCCCACCATAATATACCTTAAACCTCACCTTTTAGATCTCCTTCTTCATAGGAAGCCATCCTCACCAAAAAAATCTATTTTACAGTTCATGTGTTAGTCCTTAATTAGCATAAGCTAAACAAACATAATAGAAAGGGCACTCCTAGGATTGCATTTTTCTTAGTTATTCTACTTGGCTTGCATTTTGAGGTGAAAGATCACATTATTCATTTTTCTTGTTCATCCTTATATGCTCCTCATCACAGCTAGAGTATTCCGGCTTCACCTGAGTGTGCCTGGACCATATTCTCATCATTCTTAGAATTTTGGGTCTAATTCCACATCATATTTTAATTCACAACCACTATTTTTTCATCACTGTTTCAATTTCACAGTGACCGGTGTCAGTCCAGCGACCGTTATCGGTTATACCCAACTGGTTTTGGTTCATGGTCCTTTTGCTAACCTACTCAAAGGGACATTTATTCATCTTCATCCTTTTTATTTATTCATCTTCTTCCACTTTTTGCACTCCCTGTCATTGTTATCATTCCCATTGATGTTGTAAACCTCATTAGAGTTGGCATACCTATCAAATTTGACCTTATACCTTGTTTTTCACTCACTATCCATTTTCTACAATGACCGGTAGTGGTTACCCCTAACCGGTGTCAATTTTCCCTAACCGGCATCGGTTAGCCTATTTCACTTTCCCATAAACATTTGGTACCTAATCCACTTTTTACCATCAGATTCACCTGTTCCTACTATTTTTCTATGTCATTTACAGAGAAATAGCCCTACTTGATTAGTACTGGTTCACGTGGTGCTGACCCGAAGACAAGCATGCACACTTGTATTTCATGCCAGTTGTTAACCACTCCCACCTAGTCTTCACCACCTTCCATTTTATCACCAGAAATGGATCCCATCCAGCCTATCACTATCACCACCAGAGATGAGGAGTTCACATGACTCCTTGACCAAAACCTTGCTGCTTTTAAGTTTTACCTTTCCCACTCATCCACTCAAGATGCCTCGGGTCAGTTGATATATGGCATGCCTGTATCTATCCCCTTGACTCTCACTCCCACTCCTACATTGGCCCCATCTGGCTCTGTGCTACGTGCATCTAATTTACCCCCAGTTGTTTCATAGCTAGGTCCTATAACCACTATGACTGCCACGTCTGTCACCTCCGTGGCACCCGCCACATCCACCATACCTTTGACAACTACCCAAAACACAAACTCATCTGCCCCTAATGTCTCACACATACCCGTAGCTACACTACCATCTCTGGTGTCGTTGACCCCTACCCATTTTCAAAACGTGGTCCTTTCTATTCCACAATCATTAGCCCTCATTACCATTAGAGTTACCACAACCCTTCCACCTCCATATACATCCTATCAGTAGCCTCCTGTTTCATCTATTATTCACTTAGGGTACATACCCCCTATTTCACTGCCTTTTTCTTAATCAACCTAAATGGAAACACCATAAACTGGAGTACCACCCCCATTATATGCACAAAACCAACCCTCTCATGCTACAGGAGGCACCCAATCATCACAACATACCAACGACCTAATAAAATTAATGTTGGATAAGATGTAGACATTGGGGGCATTGGTTTCCGACTCCCGCAACACTCTCACCTACGATGATATTTGCAACGAACCCATCCACCCATCCATTCCTATCCGCCCATACCCTGTGCATTGGGAAATGCCTAAATTCAATTATTTCAATAACAAGGAAGACCCACAATAACATTTACGATCGTTCAAACATGGGTGTTATCTGATCACTCATGATGATGCGTTGCTCTTGAGAACCTTTCCCATGTGTCTGACTGGACCTACATTAGATTGTTATAGTGGGTTACCAAGACACTCTATATTCTCATTCAATCAGGTAGCCCAAGCCTTCTTGGATCATTTCTCTATCAATATCGTCAAGAAGGTTACCATGACCAACCTATACTCCATGCTTCAGTATGAGGATGAATCTATCATAGATTTTTTCACTCGCTAGCATAGCCTAATTAATCAACTCAACTTCCAACTACGAAAAACAAAAATCATCGATCTCTTCATAAGGGCTTGTGCTAGACATATCTCACTGACCTTACAAGTCCAAAATTTCTAAGCATTCGATGAAACATTCATTATGGCATAAAAGTTGGAGATTCGGGCCATCAAAGAGAAGAAAATCCAATTATGCAATAAGAATTCAGCATTCAAGTCGAATGATACCTCTTCTTCTTCCAAACCACAAAAATATTATTGAAAATCTAAGGGCACCACTAACGCAGTGGTACTCAAGGCCGGCCCAGCTCATCCGTCAAATCAGGATACCCCCTCATCTAATCTTTCACCCATCCAAAATTTTTAATTTAGACAAGAGCAATGGAAATACACCCCAATTGGGGAGCCTTACTCCTTTGTCTTAGAAAAGCTTATCAAAGCCGGAGCCATCACCTCTTCCACCTATAAAACCACACACTAGTTTTGAATCTGCTCGCCCCATGCCCACATGGTATAAATAACATGACTTCTGTAACTATCATCGAGTAAAGGGTCATAGTGACGGTAATTACATCACTTCTTAAAATATTGTCCAAGAAATTCTTGAGAAAGGTGAGTTAACTGTGGATAATCCTAATGCACCTACCAACCAAAACCTACACATCTTCAAGAAATCATTTCCCAACCATTCCCCTTCATCTGACCAAACTGGTGAGACCTCAACTCATGATACCTATACCCATGAGGTCCACGCTATATTTAATGACGTACCTGTCACCTCCCAATTACCTCACATTCCTTCCATATAGGAAATCCTAGCTCAAAATCCTCCTTCCACATTGGAACCCACTGCACCTAATCCTCCACCCGTAGAGAAATTCCTTTCATCTCCTTCATCACCTACGGAGGAGTCTTCTGCTAGCATCTAGATCATTTCACCTTTGAATTCTCCACTTAGAGAAATGATACCAATAGTGCCTCCTCCACCCACAAAGGAACACCCATTAGTTATTCCACCCACAAAGGAGCACCTATCCATTCCTCCACCTATAAAGGAGCACCCATCATCTCCTCCACCCATCACAGACCCAGTTGAGATACCTTTGCCTCTTGGTGAGCATTCTCCATCAGCTACCCAAAATTCTGTAGATCTACTTTCATCTCTCTTACCCACAAAAGATGAATCTAGCCAATTTCCCATCTCTAAGACACATTTTATGGGAATTTCCATTAGGTCCTCATCAACTCCACCTACATACATGCCATTCTCATGTTTGGTTGTTCACCTAGATTATGTGGATAGAGCCTTATTATGGGGGCATCTTCTGCTTCCGGTCTCAACATAGATGCAGATGTCACTTACTGATACTTCCGCTATCTACCCAAAAATATTTCGACCAATTAAACTGAATACAACCACCTCTATCACGAATCCTTCCATGATACCTGTCATAGCTCAAACCACACCCTTACCCATAACCCAATCTACATCTAAATCCAAACCCACAACATATGCCTCGACTAAACATATTACCACTTTATGGGTCACCTCGACCACCGGTCTTACTCATCCATCTATCAAACTAGATTTAGCTACATATTCCAAAGTTAACACCACACCTACTCTAACACCCAAACAGAAGCACCAAACCCATAGAAATCATACCCTAGCTATGCCAGACACACATGTAACTATCCCATCCATTGTAGGACCTCAACTTCCCAACATGGTAAAGAAACCTCCACCCATCAATAAACCAAAAACAAAAAAACCCATTCCTTCCTCAAAAACCTCTAACCTACCTAGACACCCAACATGACTCACACCCATACCCATAGCATCTTTACCCCCCATACCTGTAATACCTTTCGCAAACCCTTCACTACCAACTACACTTCAATCTCTAACCCCTACACCTCCTGCACAACCCACATCCTCTACCTTCATAGCACCCCCATTGTCCCTGTGGGTAACTTTTCCTCTTCCCCCATCTGCCTTTCCTTCTAGACCTCGTACACCCATATCACCTTTACCCAAGAAGGTGCAACCCAAAAACAAAACTCCACTACCCCACAACAAGGTAATCAAAACAACCACACACCCTCCTTCCAGTTCATCCACTATAGCCCTACCCAAAAAGACACGACCAATGCCCAAGACCATGCCAACACCCAAAATCATGACTCAACCTACTCCCCCACCTGCAAGGACTATTTATCCACAATCAACTACACTTACACCCAAACCCACATTCACTTCCCATTACAATCCACTAGCGGGGTCCTATGCCAAAATTTTAACCAACCTCCTTGATACTTCTATCATCACATTACCACCACCCAGACCTTATGATCCTCTACACCCCAAGCCAAAAGGTTTTGATGATTCTAAAATTTATGCCTACCATCATGTGCCAAGGAACGATGTGAATAACTATAAGGACTTGAAAACCATCCTTATCTAGTTGTGTCCTCTAGAAGCCAACTTTGACGATGACGACCTTCTCAATGAGGACCCTGCTTCATTGACACCCATACCTAGACTGTCCACTCAACAACCACAATGTCTACCCCCAAAACTC
Organism: Taxus chinensis; assembly: GCA_019776745.2. NCBI lineage: Eukaryota > Viridiplantae > Streptophyta > Pinopsida > Cupressales > Taxaceae > Taxus > Taxus chinensis. The sequence continues at coordinate 79,209,927 of CM034146.1, read as the reverse complement.
CTCGAACCACCACCAATATTTGAAATTAACATGGTTCACATAAGAGAACTTGCCACGCCACCACCCAAATGTCGTTGTGCCTAGCTCTCCTCACAGGGTTTATCTCCTCTGGTAGGTTTTTACCTGTCTTGTCATTATACCACTCACCCTACACCTTCTCCATTTGCCAACTCCCCTTAGATCAACATGATACACGTCACTACCCGTGCCCAGAGGATAAAGGTAAAGAAAAGGTGACTGACCCACCAACTAGTCCTATACCCAACATACTATCTACACCCATACCTAAAATCACTATTCATGGCCCCACATATCCCATTTCTAATGGAGTCACACATCGAAACATGCTCAAAAAATTACACTAGTCTCCCCTCAAAATGCCCTTATATGACCTCATTCAAACCTCAGAATCCCATCATCAAGCTCTCATGGAGGTTCTTCAATATATTTAGGTTTTACCCAATTACGCTACACCCGTAGCCTCCATTATCACACCTCATCATGTAGCCTCTCTTACCAAATTACCACCTTCACCCACACCTCCACCTACTCACAAAATAGCCTCCATTAGCTTTTCAGAGGAAGATATCGTGCCACACAAAAATAACAACCTAGAACTAACCTTCTTCATCTTTGTCCACATCAATGACATATGGGTATGACGTGTGATGATTGATGGGGGTGCTATCATTAATATTAATTCATCCCATGCATTCAATCAGATGTGCATACCTGATAATTGCATTCATAAAAATCCTGTCATGTTGCATTCATTCAATAATGCTATTACCCATACACTAGGCACCATCATCCTCCACATTCGTGTGGGCCCCTGCACTATTCCAGAATTATTTTACATCTAAGAGGGGGAATTCCAATATAACCTATTGCTTGAGAGACCCTGGATTCATGTCATGGGTTACGTTCCTTTGAATTTGCATCGTTGTGTAAAGTTGTAGCATGAAGGACACACCTATACCATTCCAGCTAACCCATCACCTTTTAAAACATGCAACATGATTTGTACCGACCCAATGATGTGCTCATACCTATTAAGCCATTTACCTCCGCAACCGATACTTCTTCACCTACACCTCCACTTACCATTACAATCGCTACTTCTAACACACATTGTCCTCCATTCCAACCATTGCCACAACCTCCACGGTTGACCCATTAGCCTCCCAATCCATTAGCTCTACCTCCGCATCAACCTCCGACACATCATCCATTCCAACTACCTACATACCAACCACCGACCCCTTGGAAGGTGTTTTTCAATGCCTCACTTTGGGGGAGTACTACCTATATAGTGTTAAGACATTCCTTACTCCACAAGAGTACGGAAGTCTTCACCAACACCCTAATTATGATCACTGCATAGGAGAATGCCTCTTTTATGGTCCTCCTTATCTTCATACCAGTCTCAACTATGGGGGACTTGATACTACCACTTACACACCTGAACCATTGCCATAAAATCACCCATTTTCCACTGACTTCCAATCACATACTAATCACCATTTTTCCCACACCTTCCTGCACTGATGTGCATGGAAGGGTTTTGGTTTTGGATTTTACGAGCAAGGCCACCATACCATTATTCCATGTACAACCAGCAAACATAACGACCGTAGTGGTATAAGATTTCCTAAACCACCTACCAAGCAGGCCCACATTGAACTCATTAAGGACACTAGCCCTTCTCCACCTTCATCACCACCCTCACTGAAGGAGTTGATGGATCCTAAATCTATACCTCCTAATTTTTTTTCATAAACAACATTTCCTTGGGGCGTTTGACTTATCAATGCGAGGGTGGGGCCCCTTCCACTCTTCCCTTCCTATATCCCGAAACGATCGATGACGATACACCTTCAATTAACATCATTCAATATTAGGATAATGAATCTATACTCACTTACCTTGTTGCAGAAGACTCATATATTCATCAGTTGTTACCTTCTGAGACGTAAAACATGTTAAATGAATCGACTATCAAGATCAGAATTCATACTCAGGATGACCCACGCATCCTAAAGATCAGTCAATCTTTAGATTCTCCTGAACAGGAAGCCATCAATTCTTTCCTTAGAAACCATAACCACACTTTCGCTTGGTCTTATGTAGACATGCCCGGTATTGACCCCACCATAGTGGTCCACAATATCGTAAATATTCTCGATGCCAAATCCATCAAACAAAAGCTAACGAAATTATCCTCGTCAAAAAAGAACTTTAGTGCCTTCTTTTCGTTTCCTTCATCTTACCCATTGATTATCCTCATTGGATTTCTAACATTTTCCCTATCACTAAGGTGACAGGGGGACTCCGCATTTGCATGGACTTCCATGACCTCAACCTAGCATGTCTGAAAGATGACTTTCCCTTACCCGGTATTGACCAGCTAGTTGACCTTACCGCTTGCCATGAGATGGTATCACTCATAGATGGCTTCTTAGGTTACAACCAAATATTGCTTGCCCCAGAGGATCAACAAAAAACCTCTTTCATCACCTCTTGGGGGACCTTCTGCTATCGAGTCATACCTTTCGTCCTTAAAAACATTGGTGCCACATATCAGCAAGCTATGACTTACATCTTCCATGACATCACACATCACGTATTGGAAGATTACGTGGATGATCTCTTGGCCAAATCTAAGTGACGCTCCGAGCACCTTATTGTCCTAAAAACCATCTTTTACCATCTCATTAAATATTACATCCACCTTCAGCCTAAAAAGTGTGTCTTTGCAGTTCTCTCGAGAAAAATCTTAGGATTTATTCTTTCACTACGTGGTATAGAAGTTGACCATGCTAAAGTCAAGGCCATTCTGGAAATGCCTCCACCCACTAACCTTAAACAACTCTGTAGCTTACAAGGTAAATTGTAGTCTATTCACTGTTTCATTTCACAATTATCTGATCGATGTCAACCATTTCATCATCTACTGAAGAAGGATGTCTCCTTTAAATGGGATGATTACTAACACAAGGATTTTGAAGCATTAAAACAATACCTTATCTAACCACCCGTACTCATTCCACCGAAAGATGATCAAATTTTTTACCTATATATCTCAGCTACCGATCATTCCTTGGGAGCCATGCTAGCTCATCACGATGAACAACACAGAGAGAAGGTAGTTTATTACATAAGCCATACTCTTTTGGACTATGAAACCTGATACACCCACCCTAAAAAAAATTGCTTAGCCTTAGTTTTCATTACCACCAAACTCTATCATTACCTACTCAACCACAAAACCTATGTTGTGACCAACACTGACCCTTTACATTTCATGTATGCAAAACCATATCAAAATCTACATGCCACATGATGGATTATGCTCTTAGCTGATCTTGATCTTGAATTCATTCATCAAAAGTCCATCAAGGGGCAAGCTATTGCCAACTAATTGGCCTATGCACCTATTTATAGGGATCAACCCTCTAATTTTGATTTTCCAGATAAGTCAATTACTACCCTTTCCTTGGACAAACCCCCTTACTAAATGATACTCCTATTGGATGGGTCCAAGTGTCAGCGTGGGGTTAGGGCTGGTATTATCCTCATTCCACTTGATGCTGAGCCCATGCCTTTTTCTTTCAAACTCAATTTTGAATGCATAAACAATATCGCTGAATACAAAGCACTCGTATTAGGTCTTCAAGCCGCCTATGCACTAGATGTCAAATCAATTAACATCTTTGGTGATTCTTAATTGGTTGTACACCATGTAAATGGTATATACAATGTCATAATGAGCTTCTTTAGAAGTATAAACATCATGTAGATGTACTTTTGACCACCTTTGACTGTTACACCCTTCAAACCATTCGACGTTCAACCAACAAATTTGTAGATATCATGGTCTACTTAGCTTCCCAAATACCTGCTTCGCCCACCGATTCTAAAATCTTTGTCACCATACAATGCCTCCAATAACCTTCTTATTTACCTTACGATGTTTACTATATTAACACTGCTACCCTAGACCTGAGTGACCTTTGGTACCAACAATACTCTGACTACCTTTTTTTCTCCATCTTACCTCCTGATCTCACCTGTAATGGACAATGCACCTTCCTTAAAAAGGTTTTTCATTATGTCATCCTAAGGGGACTCCTCTATAAGTGTGGCTTTGATGGTATTCTCTTACGATTCCTCAAAAGTTCTGAAATTTCTTATACAATTAAGGAAGTTCATGATGGCATATGTGGAGGTAACTTCAGTGGCCTTGCTGTTGCTAAGCATATTCTTCACCTAGGCTATTATTGGCCAACCCTTAACCATGATTGTTACGACTACATCAAACATTGTGTAAAATTCCAACAACATGCCAATCTTCATCATACACACAGTAACGCCTTACAGATCACCCGTGACCTTTGGCCCTTGTCTCAATGGGGTTTAGATCTTGTAGGGGAGATTAATCCTCACTCTTCCCAATGCCATCAATGGATCATCACTGCTACCGAATACTATATAAAATGGGTTGAATCCATACCACTCATCTCCATGAAATTTGAGAAAATATGTGAATTTATCAATCATCACATCATTTGTCACTTTGGTGTTCCTCATCGCCTCATCACTGACATTGGAAAATAATTCAAAAAAAAAACATTACAAAAACTATGCGATGCCTTCGGCATTAAGCTTAGTTTCTCATCACCTTATTACCCATAAACCAATGGCTATGCTGGATCCACTAACAAAACCTTAAACAAAATTCTTATGAAAGTGGTTGGTGATACTAGGAAGGATTGGCATACGCACTTTCCTTTCGCCCTATGGGCATACCGCACTTCCACTACGGCCACACCATTTTCTCTAGTCTACGGTATAGAGGCAGTTCTACCTCTCGAAGTCTAGATTCCCTCACTTTGCATTTCTTTCCATGACATGCTCAATGAGGATGAATTTCATTAGGACCATTTAGCACAACTTGAGTTATTAGACGAATGTCATCTTAAAACTCTAGATCACCTTCAATTTTACTAAAAATTTGTCAAACGTGCCTACAAAAAACGTGTCCATGCACGAACTTTCCAAGTCGGTGACCTTGTCCTAAAATAAAATCAACATGTAACTAAAGTAGAAAAAATCGAATGGAGCAGAAGACTCATATAACATAGGTCATTACCCTCATACTCATGTCAGGATGATGAATCTATACTCACCTGCCTTGGTGCAGAAGACTCATATATTCATCAGTCGTTACGCTCTAAGACGCAAACCATGTTGAATGAATTGGCTATCGAGAACAACATTCACACTCAGGATGACCCACACATCCTAAAGATCGGTCAATCTTTAGATGCTACCGAACAGGAAGCCATCACTTATTTTCTCAAGGAGCATAACCATGCTTTCGCTTGGTCTTACGCAGATATGCATGATATTGACCCCACCATAGTGGTCCATAATATCATCACTATTCCTGATGCCAAACCCATCAAATAGAAGCTGAGGAAAATGCACCCTCACATTTACCTTCTTTTCAAAGAAGAACTTCAACACCTTCTTTCTGTTTCCTTCATCTTACCCATTGATTATCCTCGTTGGATTTCTAACATTATCCCTATCACTAAGGTGACAGGGGGACTCCACATTTGCATGAACTTACATGACCTCAACCTAGCATTTCCAAAAGATGACTTTCCCTTACCCGGTATTGACTAGCTGGTTGACCTTACTTCTGGTCATGAGATGTTATCGCTCATGGATGGCTTCTTAGGTTATAACCAAATCTTGCTTTCCCCAGAAGATCAACACAAAACTGCATTGATCACCCCTTAGGGGACCTTCTGCTACTGAGTCATGCCTTTTGGCCTTAAAAACGCTGGTGCCACATATCAGCGGGCTATGAATTACATCTTCCATGATGTCATACATCGTATATTGGAAGATTACGTGGATGATCTCTTGGCCAAATCTAAATTCTTCTCTGAGCACCTTACCGTCCTCAAAACCATTTTTGACCACCTCATTAAATATTGTGTTTGACTTCAGAAAAAGAAGTTTGTCTTCGCGGTTCTCTCAGGAAAGCTCCTAGGATTTATCATTTCACTACATGGTATAGAAGTTGACCCTACTAAAGTCAAGGATATTCTTAAAATGCCTCCGCCCACTAACCTTCGACAACTCCGTAGCCTGCAAGGTAAGTTACAATCTATTTACCATTTCATTTCACAATTATCTGATCGGTGCTAACCATTTCATCATCTGCTCAAGAAGGATGTCTCCTTTAAATGGGATGATGACTGCCAAAAAGATTTTATGGCCCTAAAAAAATACCTTCTCCAACCACCCGTACTCATTCCACCTAAAGATGATCAACCTTTTTACCTATACATCTCAGCTACTGATTAATCCTTAGGATCCATGCTTGCTCATCGTGATGAACAATAGAGGGAGTAGATGGTTTATTACATAAACCATACTATTTTGGATTATGAAACCTGATACATTCATCTCGAAAAAAATTGTTTAGCCTTAGTTTTCGTTGCCACTAAACTCCGCCATTACCTACTCAACCACAAGACCTGTGTTGTGACCAACACTGACCCCTTACACTTCATGTATGCCAAAACTTATCAAAATCAGCATGTCGCTCGATGGCTTATGCTTTTAGCTGACCTTGACCTTGAATTAATTCATAAAAATTCCATCAAGGGTCAGGATATCACCGAAAAATTTGCCAACACATCTCTCCCCTGGGATCAACCCTCTAATTTTGACTTTCCAGATGAGTCAATTGCTACCCTTTCCCTGGACGAACCCCCTTACCAAATGACACTCTTCTTCTACGGTTCCAAGTGTTAGTGTGGGGATGGGGCATGTATTATCCTCATTCTGCCTGATGGTGAGCCCATGCCTTTGTCTTTCAAACTCGGTTTTGAATGTACAAATAATATTTCCGAATAGACATCACTTGTACTAGGTCTCTAAGCCACCTACACCCTAGATGTCAAATCAATCAACATCTTTGGTGATTTTCAATTGGTTGTAAACCAATTTAATGGTATATACCAATTCCATAACGAGATACTTCAAAAATATAAAAAATCATGTAGATGTACTTTTGATCACTTTTGACTGTTACATCCTTCAAACTGTCCCACGTTCAACAAAAAAATTGTAGATACCTTGGCCTGCTTGGCTTCCCAAATACTTGCTTCGCCCACCGATTCTAAAATATTTGTCACCATACAACAACTCCAATCACCTTCTTATTTACCACGTGAAGTTTACTCTATCAAAACCACTACCTCTGAACTGAGTAACCTTTGGTATAAACAATACTCCGACTATCTTTCTCTCCATCTTACCTCCTGATGTCACTTGTAATGGACAATGTGCCTTCCTTAAAAAAGTCTCCCATTACGTCATCATGGGGGGCCTACTCTATGAGTGCAGCTTTGATGGTATTCTATTACGATGCCTCACAAGTTTTATAATTCCTTATACCATTAAGGAGGTTCATGATGGCATATGTGGAGGTCACTTCAGTGGCCTTGCTATTGCTAAGCGTATTCTTTGCCTAGGCTATTACTAGCCGACCCTTAACTATGATTATTGCGACTACATCAAACATTGTGTAAAATGCCAACAACATGCCAATCTTCATCATACACCCAGTCACACCTTACAGGTTTCCCATGACCTTTGGCCCTTCTCTCAATGGGGTTTGGATTTTGTCAGAGAGATCATCCCCCATTCTTCCCAGTGCCATCAATGGATCATCAGTGCTACCGAATACTACACAAAATGGTTTTTAAGCCATACCACTCATCTGCATGAAATCTGAGAAAATATGTGAGTTCATCAATCATCACATCATTTTCCGTTTTGGTGTTCCTCACCCCCTCATCATTGATAATGGAAAACAATTCAAAAACAAAACATTACAAAAACTTTGTGACACCTTCGGCATTCAGCTCAGTTTCTCATCACCTTATTACCCACAAACTAATGGCCAAGCTGAATCCACTAACAAAACCTTAAATAAAATTATTATGAAAGTGGTTAATGATACTGAGAAGGATTGGCATATGCACATTCCTTTTTCCTTGTGGGCATACCACACAAGTATTCACACTTCCACTTCCGCCACACCATTTTATTTGGTTTACGGTACAGAGGTTGTTCTGCCTCTCGAAGTTTAGATCCCCTCACTCCGCATTTCTCTCCATGACATGCTCAATGATGATGAATTTTGTTAGGACTTTTTAGCACAACTAGAGTTAGATGAATGTCATCTTAACACTTTGGATCACCTTCAAGTTTACCAAAAACATATCAAACATGCCTACTACAAACGTGTCCATGCACGAACCTTCCAAGTTGGTGACCTTTTCCTGAAAGAAAATCAACACGTAACCAAAGAAGAAAAAAGTAAACGGGGAAAGTTTTCTCCTAATTGGCTTTGACCATACATCATGACTCATACATATGGATCAGGTGCTTATCATTTGTCTTCACTTGATGGTAAACTTGAACCTGAGCCCCTTAACGCCTTGCATCTTTGGCCATTCTATTATTGATTCGTAGTCCTACCTCACCTTTTATCTCTTTCCATGCTTGTCCCTTGAGCGCAATCCACTCAATACACCTCACCAATGATTAAGAAAAAATCACGTGAGTACCTGTCACTTGTTATCTTCTCTTGAATATGTGTACCACAATGCTACACATAGCATGATTCTCATGGATACTGTTTTCCTACCTTTAGATGAGATCCCATGGTTGTTTCACCTTACCGTTTACACGAGATTCCTATCCTCACCTTGGTCTTGTCCATGAATTCAAATCCCTCACATGGGATATAACTCCTTGACTCAAAATTCCACTCAAAAGATGACTCCCTTAAAAGGACATCTTCCTCTCAAAAATTGCTGCTATAAATAGAATGCTCCCTCAAAGGACAACTATGTAAAGCTCTTAAAAAAATGACGAGAGAAACCAAAGACTCCCGCATCGATCAGCTTCATGAAGACCTCAAGGAGTTACATTTTCTTCATCCCATATAGACTTCCCACATCGATCAGTCTATCTTAACTATAAGGAAAAAAAAACAAACCTTTTAGTCATGGACTTGCCCATTGTGACCTAGGATCTTTTTCCCGAAGTGCCTACTACCTACACCGTATAAAAATGAACTACCTTTCACCCTTCTTACCATTCCCACTCCCATTTCCTACTGCCTCATGGGAATTCTTGGAACTTAGACATTTGGTGATTATGTGACTACTTTTCACCGTAGAACAATCACTCATGTAATGTCTTTAGGGTCTTATGTTCATCACCTCTTCCAAGGTATGATCTACTCGGTATAATCCTAACCAATCAGGTGGCTTTATTGCCCCCCTTTTTTTTACCATCTTTGTTTACATTTTGATTACCTTATATAGGAATCAGTCCTCGACACTTACCTTTGGGGTAATCTTCTTCTTTTGCCATAATCAACATTACTTATATCACTTTACCTTTCACCTACCCACACCTAACAAATCTAAACCCACACCATGCCTAAAACCTACTAACTCATTTTCATACCTCCTCATATTCTTCCCTCGCTCATGGGAGAACTACATCGGCCTAAGGTCCCTTTTCTCCAGGACTATGTAGGCAACACTCCAAGGGCTTAGGGCCCTTAGAGGTTAGCTCAACCATTCTCTACCCTAAATAATTCATCTTCCATGTTCCTCACACCTCACTTAGTTTCCTTTTTGTATCCCAAAAAGTAAATTAAACCAAACAAACAACAAGTTGCTTAACATCTTTATCATCAGCACAACATGCATTTACTATGACTACCATTTCTCTAACATCATCATACATATAATATACCACATCACACATATGACCCATATTATCATTCATTACATAGAATACTGAATCATAACTTCACCAACTTTGAACTTAATCATGCCTAAAAAACCTAACTCAACCAAGCCTATAACCTAACTTAACCATACCTAACAAACCTAACTAAACCATTCCTATAATCTGACTCAACCATGCCTATAACTTGACTCAACCATGCCTATAACCTGACTGAACCATGCCTATGATCTGACTCAATCCATGCCTAACAAACCTAACTCAACCATGCCTATGACCTAACTCGATCCATGCCTATGACCTGACTCAATCCATGCTTAAACCAACCTAACTCCATCATTCCTAACTCACCTAATTTCCATCCATATCAAAACAACAAATCAAAATCTCATCAATGCACCAATACATTGACAATCTCATCAACACATCAATAAATCAAGAATCACATATATCTCATCATATAAATAAATGGGTATCTCAATACAATATACATGGCTATCTCATCATGTCCATCATCTCAAGATCATTAGCACGTAGGCCGATACACAATAAAAAATGTCATTGGCACGTAGACTGGTATCATATATACAATAAAATAATGAATCATTACACAATCTCTTCGACACATAGGCCGGTATACGCTCAAAATATACAAAACCTCTCATACATCCTCAATGTCTTCGACATGAAGGTTATTCTGTGATAAAAAATACAACTATATCTCAACACATAGAATGGTATATATCACAAAAATGACTATCATACATCAAAAACTAGGTGACCACATATTAGAAATCTCAGTGGATGTCCTTCATCTTAGTATCACCTGTACCCTCAGCCTCCTAGGTCCTTATTGACACCTCAACTAGAGCTGGTCTCCATGTGCTAGTAGCCTCTACCTAATCAGACCTTAGAGCTCATTGTGCCCCTATGCTCTCCACACTGTGAGTGTGGGATCTCATCCTCTCACTAGATGCCTGCTGTGCCTTGTACTCGGCATAGGATATGAAGTCTATCCCAACCACCATCAGCTGGTCCTGGTAATATCTAGCCTCACCTAGGGCATCTAGTAACCTAGATACAAGAACGATATGTGGTGGTCCTATAGGTCTCGGCCCTTGAACCTGTATTGTGGAACCCTGTCCTGCTCTTTCCTGTGATGGTGGTGCCTGTGGTGGTGCCCCCTGCCCCTATGCCTATATCTAGGCATGTAAGACCCCAATCTATTCTCAAGATGTGGTCAACTAGCCCTGTAAACCTACCACCTGAGCTTGTAAGGCTGCCACTTGACCATCCCTCTCCTCTCCATCTCCATCTCCCCCATCAACCATCTAGGCCTGCAGATTGGCCACATGTACATGTAGTTCTGATACCTCCGCTTCAGATCCCTCCAACTATGTCTGTAGTATACCCAACTAGGTAATCAATATAGCCACCCCTGTAGGGCATCTCTCTACACCGTGATGGTGGCTAGATCCAGCTGCCTTAGTCTGGGTGGTATGGCTCGCAAGTGAGCCGCCCACCACTATCGATACCTGTATGTGCACCTGATTTCATCTATCTACCAGTCTACTACTTGCTCCTCCTATCCTATGGGCACTGTAGGCCATGGTAAAGGTAAAGGCCCCTCCATGTCATCTCTCTGGTACTGTGGGAAGGGTAGAGGTATGTCTTGTACTAGCCCTAACTGTCACTGGACTCTATCTACTAGGATCATCTCGTACTCCCTAGCACGATGACCTTGTATCCATCTCTCTAGCTAGGGCTCAGCTAGCTCCTCATGTATATGCCTATATGAGGGAAATCCCACATATGGCCTCCAGATAATGTCCACTCCGGATAACCCCTCCAGTAATTGTCAGTACTAGGACACATCATGTGTGTGCCTCTCAGATCTCTAATCTCTAATCACCAGCACCCATCTCCTATACCCCACCTGCACAAATTTTGCTGGGAATGCATCTACTCTGGACATCCCTATAGGCCGCACACAAACTATGTGCTCATACACCTAGCAGTGCAGTAAAAATGTACAATATAGGCTAAACCTGCGCAACCGCCCATAGGCCCATAACTCTTTGTACATCTACACCAATAATTTTGGTGCCCAGGCGAAGCGAGTCTCATCTACCATCATATCGTGGAGTACCCCTATCAGTGATCAGGGAAAATGTCCACCCTCTACATATGGTAGTGTAAATAAGCACACTACCTCCATTAATAGAACCACTAGCCTCATCTTCTCTAGATGGGCTAGGTACATCTCTCCATAGCTCAAGATGACACTATGGAGTCTCAGGTTGGCCATCCCCTCTCCGAAAATACTCACAATCAGCTCGTGTGAGGCCTTAGAGGAGACAGAGTAGATCTGTATGCCTAATATGAGTAAGCGTAGTATCCTAAACATGTCCTCCAGGGTGATAGTAATCTCACTTGTCTGCAGGTGGAACATGTTGGTCGCAAAATCCCATCTATCGATGAGCGCAACCATCAAACTAGGCTACTAGACTACATGCCAATAGTGATGAACCCCACTCAAGCCAACTACCTCCACATGCTACAGCTCCTTCAGGGTCACTGTACCGCGTACTGTCACCAGTAGAGGTGGAACCCTGTCCCACATATGTAGCTATGCTCTCCCCTGCATCCAATATAAACAAAACATTAATCTACCTTTATCATATCCATATTTACCAATTATCGATTTCACACACCCTATTTTCACCCTACCCATCTCAACCTAGCCCACACCACTTTTGGAACCTTGTTCCCAATAACCCGATCAGTACCGGTTCACCCTTATTGACCCTAGTCACCCTTAACCAGCATCGGTCACCTGTTTGGTGACTGATATTATTTCAGCCTTACCGACGCTGGCCAAACTTGACCGACGTCAGTCACTATCACAATAAAACCTATGATTTCCCAAAACCCCCCTTTTTCTAAACCCCCTCTTGTCCCTTTTACCCACCTATAATGACCTAAACTACCCTTAGACCTCCACCCACCCCCTATCCCATTTAGTACCCTCCCCATTCCTCTTTTTACCCACTATTCCCCCCTTTCCCAAATTCAATTTTTAACCACCCATAAAAATAAACAAAACAAAGAAAACCTACAATAAATAATATCATAATCCTCTAATATATCTAATCCAATACTTGTAGAGTAGAGTGCTTACCTTGTCACACTACCATCGCCATCTTGGTGGCATGTCTGGCCACTGTACCCGTTGGCCCGCTTGATCCCTCTCCGGCCTCTGCCATCACCGAATCAGCTACCCAAAACCTCCACCCAATCGAATCCCTCGTACACTGATCCTATGGACCTACTACTCACTAACTAATCACCCATCATTCACACTACCAACTCAATGCTCCATTCCGTCTGGTCTCTTTTCTCTCTTTTCTCTCTCTTTTTCTATTTTCTCAAATAGCTACAAGACAAATGAATAACAAAAAATGTGGATTTTTTGTTTTTATAACAAACCTGACCTAACCGACGTCAGTTATCCTTGACCGACATCAGTCACATGCCCTACCTAACCATCGTCGGTTAACCTATATCGACGTCGGTTATGCTTGACCAGCATCGGTCACCCTCACCTACACATTGCCCTACATTTTACCCTTTTACCCTACTCCTACCTCCTTTTTTTTCCTCACCCACCCTTCACCTTGATCATCTACCCCACCCCACCTTTACCCAAACCATTTACCTTACCTTCCTAACCTCATCATTTACTACCTCCCTTTGTGCTCCTTTGGGAACTCATTATTTTACCCCTACCTTTGCCTTACCCGTGTCGTTACCTAGATATTTAGACCTATACTATCGCTAGTGACCTTTGAACTCATGTATTTGCTATACCTTGTGACACTGTTACTTGTGTTGTTGACCTAATGACCTTACCTAGCCTATTTCCATGACCGTTTATCCTGACCCTACCTTTGGTTTACTAGAACATACCTAAATGTTCCTGCTCCTAACTTACACCATGTTTCTTGACCATATCCTATACCTTGGATACCAGAATCACTTCAACCTTGTTTGGATAAACCTATCGACCTTAGACAATGTAGAGTTTGCTTGCTCTTCAACCTGGTAGCGTACTGCAGTTTATGTGCATGTGTGTGTTTGACTGTTACTACCTTTGACCCTGAGCCATTACCTCAATTTTCTAAGTAGACCTTTAACCCTTTTTCCCTCGTGCACACCTACCTTTTCCTCACATTTATTTTTTTATCAAACCACTCACCGATTCTACCTTCATGCTCATCAGTTCCTGGTTTGAGGGGGATCACCTTCACCTACACGTGGGGAAACCACATCTTATTTGTTTTAGCGTCGCTTACCAATACAAGCTATGCAACAAAAAGGGGAAAAATGTAGACACTAAAATTAGGTCACACTCCCCTTTGGTCCCTCGACAAATAAACATCATTCATTACATTCACCTAGCCATTGCCCCCTTCACCTCACTAATATTAATTTAATTAATCTTATTAAATTAATTCACTATCCTCACAATATTTATTATTTAAATATCTTAATTTAAATAATATCCACACATACACTTCACCTAGACACCTCATCAAGCCAACAAACCATAAGACCTATTCTTAGTAAGTTGCCATAACTAAATAAGACTTACAAAAACCCTAAAAATCAATGCCTACATTCCCGCATGCTTACAATAAGCTTCTAGTTTAATCCATGGGTTAACGACATGAGATCTAAGAAAATCAAGAGGATCTCCTTAGTTTAATAAACCTAGGAAATCCCACCTTAACCAACGCTGGTTAGTCCTAACTGTCATCAGTTAGGCTAGAACTGCCATCGGTTACAATTTTAACCCCCAAAACAACCTTATTTTCAAGGTTGGAAAAGATTCGAAAAGGTTGGCAAGCATTGAGATCTTCCTGAGAGATATCGCATCTTCTGAGATTGAATTTTAGCAAGAACATGCATGTAAGGAAGGAGATCAAGTATTTTCTCCTGATCAGACATCCTAGCAATGATCCGATCTAACCAAGCAAAGAGGAATGCCAATGTAGCCCATGCAGAAGCTCTCCTACAATTGGTGATTATCTGCAGCCTTCAACCTCTTACCAGCACCTCCATTCATCACTCACAGTCACCCAGAACCAGAATCCAAGTAAGTAAAATGTTATACTTCTCAAGTTCATTTCATTTTCTTATTGTACTATCACCTATTGTTTACCTAGCTACCCATTGACCTCATGTAACACTCACCCCTTCATATACCCATTAAAACTTTGTTAAATCCCACCCAAGCTACCAAATACCTCATTCTAACTAACCAAAGTCCTTTGTGTAATCACAAAAGAAAACCCAAAACTCATTCTGTGGCATTCCCAATTTTTTGCAGTAACTGGCACCAGTTACATCTAACCATTGTCGGCCACCCTTAATGGGCATCGATTTCTACATTTCCCCATACAACCTAGAATAATGACCTATCGACCTAATTAAAAATCACCCTCATTCAACTGTGATCTGCTTGAGACCTCTGTTAGACCTACAGAACACCAGAACCAATTATTTGACCTTCAGATCCTATTCTAACCTAGCATGTTAGATCAGATCTTTCTTATTGAGTTTTAAGTGAGATACCTAAATAATTTCAAATTACAATAGGATTTACTTCATTTCCCATATTAAATTGTTTAAAACAGTGGACTGACAACCATCTAGGAAGTATCACACTTCCCAAATCTAGCACATGCTAGGCAGTTCACTGCACATATTATTTAACTCTTTCTGGTGGTCTTGCTTTTCATTATAGGTAGTTCCTCCTAGCCAAAAGGAAGCTCTCATGATCAGCTATGGATTCATAAGTCATACACATGTAACAACCCATCAACCTACATTTTAACAGGTATTCCTCCTACACCCGTTACCCTATCTGTTTTGTCAATACTTTAAAGAAACGTCTAAAGAATTAGGTGAAACACCCAGAATAGCCATGATTTGAATCCATGTGGCTCATATAGCCATTCAAATTCCAGAAATTTTTCTCTTTTTTTTGAATTTAAAATTTTGTAACCTTGCGTTCACATTCAGGTGCAGATGCTGCTAAATCTACCCCACGGTGAGTGTCAAAAACTATTGGTGAGGAAATTTATCAGGTGGACAAATTTTTGAATTCCTTACCAATGCTATGGGAATCTAAGTCCCTCTACTTAACTGGTGTAGTTGCCATGTATGGATGCACAAGAAAGTGTGGATTTCTATGATGGCCTTTTGGCCAGGGATCCAACATGGGCAATGTTATCCATATTTTTCCCCCGAGTAAAATTGGATCAGCCGTGACCCTGCACAAGAAGAAGCCAAAGAATTGACATTCAAATCATACAATTAGGAAACATAAGGACTCTACAATGGAGTGGTAAGGCCTGCAAAAGATCAAATGACCTCGTGTAAAAAGAAATTCAAGAAACAACTCTCTCGAGTGAACCCATGCTTCAAATCTAGCAAACAAATTACAGGTGGACTCGAAAATGGAATAATAGGGTCAGGGAAGGAGAAGATAGTGTCAAAGAATCCATAGGCTCAAAGGGGAAGAAAAAAAAAAGTTCTAAGTCTTCAGGCTCTGAAAAATTTCAAAATGAGCCCAAAAAAATGACTAAGTATGGAGGAGACATCGGATGCTGCCAAGTGTCCAAATGGTGCACCTCCAAAGATTGAATCGAAAAGGGTAGGCTTGAACAAGAACTCGGCCCCCACATGTCCTAGGCCCAAAAATGAGGTAGTAAAAGTCAAAAGGTGGATAGGGTGGGCCTAAAAAATGACTAAGTATAGAAGTGCTAGCAGAAGCCACCACGTGTCATCCTGGCGCATCCCCAAAGGTAAATCCAAAAGTGGAGACCCAAATGAGCATGGGCTTGCTACGTAGTCCAAGTTGAAAAATAGGATAGAGCGGGCCAAAAACAACTAAGTATAGAGAATGAGTGCCAACTCACCATGTGTTCAGGGTCCGAAAAGGTAAGATAAGCCGATAAAAATTCCAAGAGCCTGCAGATGCCTCCACGTGTTAACTCGATGCTCCTTGAAAGGAAAAATCCTGAGAAGGTTTTTAAGTGAGCGTGGAGCCTCCACGCATTTGGTTTCGTAAAGGGACAAGGTCAGGTTGAATAGTCAAAGCATTAAGACATGCCAGCGGAGGGTGCCAAGTGTCAGCATGATGCTAATTCAAGAGAAAAATTAATGGAAGGTTTCCAAACAAGCGCCAGACCTCCACTTGTCCCCAGTCAGATATATTACCCCACCAAGAAAAAGACTTAGCTAAAAACATGAAGAGACTGAGCAAGCTATGGAAGAAGCCATGTGTCAGCCCAGTGTAACTCCAAAAGAAAAATATAAAGGCTGCCCTAAGACATGAGCTAGCCCTCCACGTGTCTAGTTTTAAAAGGGGGCCCATTTTGGTAGCTGGTTCCCACCATTTTGTATGGACCTGATTCAAATTTAAAATGAGCATAACTTTGACTCAGTGCTCAAAATCCAAAAAATATGACAGCATTGGAAATATCTCAGCCTCATCTATGCCACAGAGATCTGAAAATTTAATTTTAGAGAGTTTAGCTGGGGAGAACATGAAGAAACGTGTTTGGGCCATTAATATAAGATCTATTTGCCCCTAACAACCAGATCAGATTTAATATGATCCATCGTTCCTCCTCCTTCGAGGTGTCGAACAAGTAGTCGATGCAGATACACATAATTGGGGTAGATTTATAGGATACATTGATGGCAGTAGCTAAGCCTCGAATTAATTTTCCCACCTCTTTCTCCTTCTTCTCTCTATGTTGAATCTATAAAGGCAGGGTCGGGGCTCATTGTAAAGGGTGGGACATTTCTGTTCTACACCCTCCATTCTTATTTTGTTTATAGAAGTATTTGTGGAGCTTTTCAAATCTCTCCTTTGGGATATAATGTAGGTTTTTCCTCTTGGCTACTGTAGTATACTTTATCAAATCCTGAGTAATAATATATATGTATGTGGATGTTTCTCGACCCTCTCATGTATTCGTTATTGTCTCTCTGATCTCTTATTGAGATTTGGTCATCTTTGGATGTTGTTTGTATTACATTCCTGTGATCTGTGTTAATCTACAAAATGAGTGTCTAAAATTCCTTTGGTGTATCACATCGTTAGCTTAGGTTTATTTTCTTGCATCTCTCTAACCTTGTCTCCTTGGTAGATAGAATAGACTTAGAATAGATCCTTTGTAATTTGTTTGTGTAGACCTAAATAGAGGGATAGGAACTGGCCTCAATTTAGAGAGATCTCTCAACTCATAAGGTACCACACCTTGAGAGATGCTCCATGTTGTGCAATCACACTGAGAGTCTCAACCCATCTGGTTGCAGACATTCAGGGGTAATGTGATTCTACACTAACAGACACTCCACTGACCCTACGGAAAATGCTTACAATTATCTACAAGGGGGAAATTTGCTATGAAGGTGGGAAAGGGAGTGAGAAAAAAGGTAGGAGAACTAATGTTGCAGATAGAAAATTATATTCCTACACACACTAGTTAGAAACTTTAACACATGCACTAAATTTAGAGGAAACAACCTTGCAAATGACAACAAGACCAAATAGAATTTGATGAACACAAAGTATCATGAAATCCCTCATTCAAAGAAAGATAGAAACTCCTTCTTATTGTATTGATGCTTGAACAAAAATTATACATAGTGGAGAAATGGAGTAAATTGAGAAGGGGGGAATTAAAAGAAAATGGCTATCTCCTTTGTTATCTCAAAGTACAATATACTCTTTATTTTACAAGATCAATCACCAACCCCTTATAATGGCATGAAGAATCCATTAAATATCTTACAACAAATGGTTACAACTTCTTCTTTGTTAGCAAGAAATAGTTTACAATATTTTCAATCATTCACGTATGTTCAGATTCTCGATTCACAAAGAAACACCAATGGAAAGAAAAACCATACGTTTCATAATGCAACAGTTACCCTCGTTTTGTAACTTTGAATTTGAATAGTTCATCTTGCCTTTGAAAGTTTAAACCAAAGTCGTCCACGTGGAAGAAATTTACTGGAGCAGGCGTGGAGGATACCTTTCACATTTTGTGACTTTATAGAGATTTGACATTTTTTACATTTTTGGTCTGCCCTTTCGATTTTGATATAAGCCTAACACATGACTTCACTTGATTGGCGAAGGAATCACAGCTCACTTTATGACTTTTAGCCCTTTTTATAAAATGGCTCAAAACCTCAAATTTCTCTGCTGACCTGCTTCCCTGCTTTGACTTTCAATGTGGGCTCAAGATTTGACTTTTCCCTCAAAGCATGATTGGGGTTGCGGGTCACTTTATGACTTTTAGCCCTTTTTAAAAAAAGGCTAAAAAAGAAAAATTGCTCCACTGGCCTACCTCCCCACTTTGACCTTTGATGCGGGATTAATATTTGAATTTTTCCTTGGCGTGGGCGGGGTTGTGGGTCACTTTTTAACTTTTAGCCCCTTTAATGAAAATAGGGCTCGAATCCTCAAATATTCCCAATGGCTCACTTCCCTGCCTTGACTTTCTATTTAGGATTAATATTTGAATTTCTCCCTTTTGTTTAGTAGGGCAGTATATCTGACCATGGACACATGGAGAGATGGCACTCATTTGGAACCTGCCTTTGGATTTTGCCTTTGAATTTTTTCCAGGCAGAAACGTGGAGAGCTCTTTTAGTTCTTTTATACGTAGTCGATTCGGGCTTACTTCCCACTTGACTTATGTTGACCTCTAGACACATGGATAACTAGAGCTCATTTGAGTTTCCTCTTTGGATACGCCTCCTGAAATTGTGCTGATATGATGTGTGGCTCCTTATGCCAGTCCTAGAATTTTCAACGGCTAACTTTATCTCTCCATTGAATCTGACCACGTGGAAAGCTGACACTCATTTGAAGATTGACCCTTTGGTTTCATTACTAAAATTGTGGCACTGAGGCACGTGGAGGATTTTTCCAACCCGCTGATACTTAATCAATTTAAGCAATCAGATTTGTCCCCTTTTTTGGACCTAGGACATGTGGAGTATTGCCACAAGTTTGAGAACTACCCCTAGCTTCGAACGTTGAAAATTCGTTGATGAATCACATGGCACCATCGATTGAACCTTCCATACTTAGCTGATTTGGGCTTGTTTTGTCTTCATTTTGGACCCTAGACATGTGGAAATCTTGCGCTTATTTATGGACTGTCCCTTTGGCCCTGCCCTTGGAGTTAGGCCATTTAGACATGTGGAAGCTTCCGCTTTGGCTTGAAACATGGCCATGCCATATCCAATCACATATATCCATGTACTACTCATGGATTCTGGGGTAAAAATTAATGGGGAATATATGTTTGTTATTTCCGAC
Source organism: Taxus chinensis (assembly GCA_019776745.2). NCBI lineage: Eukaryota > Viridiplantae > Streptophyta > Pinopsida > Cupressales > Taxaceae > Taxus > Taxus chinensis. Next base: position 79,189,658 of record CM034146.1, on the reverse strand, counting down.
TGCGGGAAGAAATAAATAGAAGAGGAAAACCTCCACCTGTATGCCTAAATTTCAAATTTATTTCATGAACCAAGGAATTGAAAACAATACAAGGTTTGACAATCCATGACCATAGAAATATTTAAAATTTCATTCAAATGAGGACAACAAATTTTTTTTACGCGTCCAGACAAGAAAATGGAAAATTTATCAAAACGTGCAGACTGGAGAGTTTAAACAACTTCGAAGCATGAATTTCTCTATCTTTTTAGACTTTGAAATTTACTTGAACACTTCTAGAGGGCGTGAGCTCAAAATTTTTGAATTTTACTTTAAAAATGAGGGGGGGGGGTTTGAGGGCGACAACACACAGTTTCAAAGATAGCAACAACATTGGAAGATGCACAGTTTCTAAGTCAAAATAAAGGCACTCAAAGATAATAAAGATATGGAAATGATGAATAGTATGCACCATAGGACATATATATTACTCCAATAATTGTGCACAATATTACATTAGAAAAGAGGTAAGATTTTTGTTACAAAACCTAGGAAGAAGGCTAGATCTCAAAACCCCTGTCTTTTACAAAAGAGGGGCTTGAGACAGGGAAGAAAAAATGACTGACTCTTAGATCCATTTCTAACTCTGTATCTCCTTTTTCTATCTCTTTTGCTTACAATTTATATAAGAGGAAGAGAAGATAATAAGCCCTCATTTACTCCTTTCCAACTGATTTTAATTATGATTAATGGAGTGAAGTGATAGGAACAAATTTCTCGAGATCCTTGTCACATTTTCCCATTATCTACCCCTTTTAAAGGGTGAGAGCCATGCCTATTTAATGCATCTTTAACTATCCTGCAACCAAATCCTTTGAGATGGACTCACCTTTTATGGAACATCCCTTTGACTCTTTATTACATAACAAGATATTTTGATCCCTTGAATATTGGTTCCCAAACTCATGACTCAATCGGTGCGTATTTTGTCACTATACTAAAACGACCCTTTGAATGCAAATGAATAACTTGAGTCTTCATAGGTTGGCACTATTTACATGGGGCTATGCATTAATTCACTACTGAAATGACAAGATAGATGATCCTTCATCTCTAATCTTTTGAAAATGTCTTGAGCATTTAAATCTTATAGATAAATCTCATAATTAATCATACGTGATACATGGATTATCACCTTTTGTGACCTGCTTCGAACCTGGAGTCCATTTCTTGCAAGATCCACATGGAAACCCTACACATCCTTAAGATTTGTGCTTCCCTTTAGGGTTTTTGGAATGCACTTTTCCGACACTTGGCACTATTCGTGAGCATACCATTTCATTCCTTTGGGTGAGTAAAGGACCCCACTGTATATAATGTCAAACCCATTTTTAGGTGGGGCCTTTGTATTTAGCTCCATGTGGAAACCATGTGGGCTTCCAAGACTTTACGACCTTGTTTTAATTTTGAATTTTTGACGGTTGGATACTTGGCATCGTCCGTAAGCATGGTCTGCTTTCTTTGTGTTTTGGCTAAGTCCCTTTTCCATTGGTGAATATTTAACTCTGAATGGGATTTGAAAATGTAGCAAACTTCATGGATGTGGAATTTAGACAAAAATATGGTGACTCATTGGGACCATTAACCTACTAAATGGAAAGAACCCACAATCTCCCACTATCAATTTGGTTTGGAACTACACTTTGAAGCAACTCCAAATCTGGTCCCGTAGCACTTTTGGTTTTTGCGGAGCCTTCATAGTCATTGAATGATTCTTGCTCCTTCCTAATCTCATAATAAAACTCTGTAATTTATTTTTGTGAGAGTAGAAAATTGAAAAGACAACAAATAGAATATTTTGACTGATTTTAGTTTCTTTGCATTTTCTCAAAGTGAAGCTTGTAATCGATTCAGCCAACTTTGAATTCTTCATCGAGTTGGAGTCTTCATAGGATCTGGTGCCTCTTTAATAGAGTAATATAAGTGTAGGCCTATATAAAAGAAAAAACATACATGCCTCAAAAGAGTCATGTAGAGTGTGCATAGGAACTTATTTTGCTGAAAGTAATCTACTCCTACTCCTAATCTAATTGGTTTAGTACAAGCTAAACAAAACCAGAAACAAGTAAGGAAAAATATCTTCCTTTTCTTATGAAGTGTGACCATACAATTTTTTTAGTCATTGATATTTCATGTAACAAGAGTGACAAATTACCTTCCACTCTTCCACCCGTGGTATTAGTGAACAAAATGAATACCTCCTTTAGATGTTCCTCTCTTGGTTGGAGGTGTTGTATCTGACCCTAGGGGTCTTGAAAATTATCCTCATGCTCTGAAGTGATCACGACTAGTGTTGAGTCTTCCCTTAGCCTTGAGGAGGACCATTATCTTATGGGAGTCAGTCTGACTCTTTGCATCTACCCATTATTTTGGATTGAATTTTTTGGAACGGGATGTTTTGTAGGATTCTCTGAAGCGTGTCATCCCTATCCTTTCCTTCCCTTTTTTTAGAAAATTTTTCAATGAATTGAGGATCTTCTATTGAAAGAAAAAATCTGTCAATACTAATTTCTTCTATATTCCTAGGATTTATCCCTGGTGAGCTACTATGAGTGGAATGCTGCATTTGTTGTGGGGTTGATGAAGTGGTGAAGTTGATTATTTCTACAACGCCTTCTTCATTGAGGCATCTCCCAAAATCTGATAAGCACTCGAGCTTATATTCTTCCTCCTTTTCAAAGCTTTATGCTTTTGTATGATGGTTTTTGAGTCTGCAAATTCTCCATCATATGTGTCTTCATCTTGTAATATGAAGCCCACTGATAAATTTTTTCCTAGGGGAGCGTCTTTGTGGGGAGGACAAACAAAGGCAACTTCTGCAGCCTCTCTTCTACTTAGCTTGTGATATGGACCTCTTGAGTTTGTATCACTTCTCACCATATGATCCTCTTCTTTTGGATTTAGCGCCATTACTTGCTAGTGCGAGGGGTATAACTGCTCGAAGAAAGGGGAATGGTGGAATGGGTGGCTTGGAGATGGAAAAGGGGACGATTCCTTGGTGGTAATGAAATCATAATTTCATGACTTCATAGGATGAAGAGAAATGGAAGACGTGGAAAGAAAGATGAGTGGAAATGGATGAGAGGGATGTCTGTGAGCCTTTGTAATTATTTTTCCAGACCATGTGGAGTCACTGGATGTGCTTCGTAAGTATTTTCATTAAAATTTTAACCTTATCAAGAATAGATTGAGTTGATGCCATGATAAAATACCACTATGATTAGTCCCACCGAGTGTGGTAGGAAAAATGTTGACGATCATCCTTGGAAGATTGGACTGTCAGATTCATGGGAATCCTTAGGTTAGTGGGATGTGTGCCCTAAGGATACCTCTAGATTTTAAAGAATATGGATCTTCTCTATTGTGTGATATGAGGGTTAGAAAAGTGAAATAAAACATGAATTTAAAGGGAGGTGATATGCAAAATTAACCGTTTAAGAGATCAATCGAAACCGCAAGTGTCTGAAAAAGGGAAACAATGAATGGCTATAAAGGGTGGTCAGAATTGCACCATAGGTCAGAAAATATTCACATAGAACACTACCTCAAAATACTTAAGCACAACTTCAAAAATAGCAACAATATTGAAATTTGCACAGTTTCTACATGAAAATAAAGGTGATCAAAGACAATAAAGATATGCAAAAAATGAAAAATATGCACCACAAGAAATATATATTACTCCAATAATTATGCACAATATTACATTAAAAAGAGGCAAGATTATGGTTACAAAACCCAGGAAGAAGGCTAGAGCTCCTGAACCCTATCTTTTAAAAAAGAGGGGCTTGAGATAGTGAAGAAAAAATGACTAACTCTTAGATATATTTCTAAGTCTGTATCTCCTTTTCTTATCTCTTTTTCTTACAATTTATATAAGAGGAGGAAGAGAAGATAATAAGCCCTCCTTTACTCTCTAACTGATTTTAATTATGATAAATGGAGTGAAGTGACAGGAACAAATTTCTTGAGATCTTTGTCACATTTTTCCATTATCTACCCCTTGTAAAGGGTGAGAGACATGCCTATTTAATACATCTTTAACTATCCTATAAACAACTCCTTTCAGATGGACTCACCTTTTGTGGAACATCCCTTTGGCTTTGTATTACATAACCAGATATTTCAATCCCTTGAGCATTGGTTCCCGACCTCATGAATCAATCGGTGCGTATTTTGTGTTGGGGTGTGGAACCTATTTTTGGTCTTCTTGAATCCGTGTTGAAGTGTTGGAGCTTGAACGGTTAAGTTTGGAGACTTCAGGAGCATTCTACAGTCATCTGTTATGGTGTTGTTGTGTAGTCACTGTGCCATTGCAGTTAATAAGCTGTTAACATGTTGTTAATTGGTTTTTAACATCGGGACTATTTTTTCAACGGTGGGAAGTTGAAAGATCATGACTTTTAAACTTCTAGGGTTGGCTTAGGACTTATTAAAAGGATTTTAATCCTATAAATAGAGGTGTTAGGGTATCTTGAAGATATCTTGAGTGTTCAAGAGGTCTTGAGTCTTAACGATCAAGAGGTGATAAAGAGTGATCAAGGTTAAGAAATTGGGTGTCAATTGTGGTTTAGATGTGGTTTCGTATCTTTGGAATTCTGTTGTGAGTTCATAACTGAGAGAAGACTATAAGAGTTGTTTTACTCTTGTTGATAATAAAATTTGAGCAAGTTCTTGGTGGACGTAGCCCACATTGGGTGAACCAAATTAAATCTTGTCTTGTCTTCTTTTGTGCGTTATTTATTTATGCTGTTATATTTCTGTAAGTATAATTCTATTATATAGTTTCCTACTACTGTGGTTTGAGGAATTTTTTTTGCATATTTGTTCTCTAGTTCCTAACAATTGGTATCAAAGCTTTGGTGGTTTTTTTTCTGAAGTTCTAAATCACAGGGAAATTTTAGCTTGAGTGGGAGCTATGGTAGATGAGGGTAGATCGAGGGTTGAGAAGTTCAATGGGTAGAACTTTGGTTCGTGGAAGATGAAAATGGAGGATTACTTATATCAGAAGGACCTCCATGTTCCGTTGGTTGGAAAAGCAAAGAAACCTACAGCCATGTCAGATGATAATTATGTGTTACTGGATAGAAAGGTGCTTAGGGTAATTCGTTTATGCCTTGCATCTTCGGTTGCTTTCAACATATCGTAGGAGAAGATCACGAAAGGTCTCAAGAGTGGGTTGGGGAAGTTATACGAAAAACCCTATGCCGATAGTAAAATATTTTTGATGAAAAAGTTATTTAATATGAAGATGTCTAAGAATGGTTCTGTTTCTGATCATTTAAATGAATTTAATATGGTTTTGAGTACGTTAAACTCAGTAAAAATTAATTTTGATGATGAGGTCAGGGCTTTGTTGATTTTGTGCTCCTTACCAGATAGTTGGGACAAATTGGTTATGGCTGTAAGTAATTCAGTCTCTAATAACTCAAAGCTGAAGTTTGAGGATGTAATAGGTGTGACCCTAAGTGAGGAAATGTGAAGGAAGAGCACCAGAGATTCTTCTACTTCTGGAAATGCTTTGACAGTGGAGAGCAGAGGGAGACAAAAGAACAAAGGGAAAGGTAACTGTGGGAAGTCGAATGGTCATGGAAAGCCAAAGTCCAAGAGTAAGTTAGAATGTTGGCACTGTTGAAAGGTTAGTCATGCTAAGAAAGATTGGTGAGCTCTTCGGGATAAGAAGAACAAGGAGGAAACTAAAGAGGTAAATTTGACAGTAGGCGATGTTTTTCAGGATGCCTTAATTCTTTCTTTAGATAATATTGTTGAATCTTAGCTATTAGATTCAAGGGTTTCTTTCCATGCCACCCCACATAGACATTACTTTACTGATTTTGGACATGTATATATTGGTGATGATGAACCATGCAACATAGTAGGGAAAGGTTGTCTTCAGGTAAAAATGTAGAATGGGAACACATGGCTACTTAAGGACATAAAGCATGTGCCTAAGTTGAGGTAGAACTTGATATCAGTGGGACAACTCGGTAGTGATGGATGTATGGTTAGTTTTATAGTGGATTCTTGGAAGGTTACTAAGGGAGATCTTGTGGTTGTAAGAGGTAAGAAAACTGGTACTTTGTATTTAACTAGTAGTACTGATTATTACAATTTAGTTGCTACAAATGGAGATGAAACTCTTTGGCACCAGAGACTCAGTCATATGAGTCATAAGGACATATAGATTATAAAGGACAGGTTTCCTAGATTAAAGGATTTAGATTTAGACATTTGTGAGGACTGTGTTTATGGGAAACAGAAGCGGGTGAGATTCCTCAAGGTTAGACCTATCAGGAAGGAGTGTAAGCTAGATTTAATACATATAGATGTATGGGGGTTGGCTAAGGTAAAATCTATTGGTGGTTCATGTTATTATGTCACTTTCATTGATGATGCAACTAGAAAAGTTTGGATATATTGCATTAGAAAGAAATCTAATGTGTTTGAAACTTTCAAAAGATGGAAAGCCTTGGTTGAGAATGAAACGGGTCTCAAGCTGAAATGTATTAGGTTAGATAATGGAGGGGAATATTACAGTAATGAATTTCTTTATTATTGTTTGGTAAATGGGATCCACAGGAAAAGAACGGTTCCAAATACTCCATAGGAAAATGGAGTGTCAGAGAGAATGAATAGGACAATTGTAGAGCGTGATAGGTGTATGAGGCTACATACGGTGCTGCCACTCATGTTTTAGGCAGAAGCAGTAAGCACAACTATTTATTTGATTAACAAAGGACCCTCTATGGTTTTAGATGGAGGTATATCTGAGGAGGCTTGGTCTGGTAAGAAAATTTATTACTCATTTCTTAGAGTATTTGGATGTGAGGTATTTTTTCACATTGATAAAGATGATCGGACCAAGTTAGAGGATAATTATGAGAAATGCACCTTTGTTGGATATGGTGAAGATGATTTTGGTTTCTATGTTTGGAGTCTTAAAGAAAAGAAAACATTTTGGTCTAGAGATATTGTCTTTAATGAAAAATTCAGGTATAAAGATGATTTGTAGGAACAAAAAGAGGAATCAAAGAAAGAATACACAGTGTTAGAGGACATTGCCGACAACAAGGTGTCCAAAGGGCCGGTTCAGGTACAACATGTTCCGGCACAGCCAATTCAAGTACCTACTCATCAAGAACCCCAAATTCTTGAGGTGAGAAGGTATTCTAGGGTAAGAAGGGAACCTAAATGATTCAAACCATCTTTGAATTATTTATTTCTCACTAACTGTGGAGAGCTAGAGTGATTTGAGGAAGCAGTGCAGGTGGATGTCAGGAAGAAGTGGGAGTAGGCCATGGATGAAGAGTATAAATCTCTTATGGAAAACCAGACTTCGGATTTGGTGGAGCTACCCGAAGGTAAGAGAGCATTTCAGAACAAGTGGGTGTATAGAATCAAAGAGGAAGATGGAGGCAAGAAATGATACAAGGCCCGGTTGGTGGTCAAAGGATTTACACAGAAGAAAGGTATATACTTTGATGAAATTTTTTCTCCGATTGTTGAAATGACTTCTATTAGGATTGTTCTTGTTTTAGTTACAGTAGAAGACCTGCACTTAGAACGGTTGGGTGTGAAGACTACATTCCTTCATGGTGAGTTAGAGGAGGGATTGTACATGTGATAGCCACAGGGTTATGAGGTCAAAGGTAAGGAGAGGTTAGTGTGAAAATTGAAGAAGAGCTTGTATGGCATGAAACAAGCTCCACGAAAGTGGTATATGAAGTTTGATAGTTTTATGCAGGAGCAGGATTACTCTAGGTGTCACTTAGACCATTGCGTGTACATAAATAATTTTCTTGATGGTATTTATATTATTCTATGTTTGTATGCAGATTATATGCTTGTTGTAGGGAAGAACATGCAGGAAGTAAAGGTACTCAAGAAGCAGCTAGGTGACTCATTTGCTATGAAGGATTCGGGGGTAGAAAAATAAATCTTTGGTATGAGAATAACTCAGAAAAGGAAGGAGAGGAAGCTGGTATTATATCAATAAGAGTACATAAAGAAGTTCTTGGAGAGGTTTAGTATGCAGGATGCTAAACCGGTTGGTATTCCTTTGGGTCACTTTAAATTATCTAAGGAGTAGAGTCCCAAGACTGATAGGATAGAATCCAGATGTCTAGGGTACCATACTCATCAGCAGTTGGTAGCTTGATGTATGTTATGGTATGAAATAGGCCTAACATTTCCCATGTAGTGGGAGCAGTGAGAAGGTTTATGAGTGATCCAGGTAGAGAGCACTAACAGGCAGTAAAGTGGATCCTTTGGTATTTGAGAGGGACCATGGGAGAAACACTGTGTTTTAGTGGATCAAACACTATATTACATGGCTATGTAGATTCAAATATGGTAAGAGATTTGAACAATAGGAGGATCACAACAGGTTATGTATTTATAGTTGGTGATACATCGGTGAGTTAGATTTCACGGTTATAAAAGGTTGTGGCTTTGTCAACCACAGAGGCAAATAAGGAGATGATTTGGCTACAACAGTTTCTTGATGAGTTGGGTCATAAGCAGGAAGTTGGGAGACTACACAGTGATAGTCAGAGCACTTTTCATTTGGTAAAGAACTCCACTTTCAACTCGAGGATGAAGCACATTCAATTGAGATATCATTTCATCAGGGAAGCTTTGGAAGAAGATAAGTTGAAGCTGGAAAAGATTCATACCAGTCAGAATCCTATGGATATGATGACTAAGGTGGTCACAAGGGAGAATTTGAAGTTGTGTTCAACTTTTATTGCCCTTCATGGTTGATAATGAAGGGTTAAGAACTTTGCTCAGTGGAAATAGTCTCTAAGTGGGAGATTGTTGGGGTGTGGAGCCTATTTTTTGGTCTTCTTGAATCAGTGTTGAAGTGATGGAGCTTGAATGGTTAAGTTTGGAGACTTTAGGAGCATTCTACAGTCATCTTTTGTGATGTTACTGTGCAATCGCTGTGCCGTTGCTGTTAATATGCTGTTAACATGCTGTTAATTGGCTGTTAACATCGGGACTATTTTTCTAGCCGTGGGAAGTTGAAAGATCGTGACTTTCAAACTTCTAGGGTTGACTTTATGACTTCTTAAAAGGATTGTAATCTTATAAATAGAGGTGTTAGGGTATCTTGAAGATATCTTGAGTGTTCAAGAGGTCTTGAGTCTTAATGATCAAGAGGTGATCAAGAGTGATCAAGGTTAAGCAATTGGGTGTCAATTGTGGTTTAGATATGGTTTAGCATCTTTGGAATTTTGTTGTGAGTTCATAATTGAGAGAATACTGTGAGAGTTGTTTTACTCTTGTTGATAATAAAATCTAAGAAATTTCTTGGTGAATCTAGCCCACATTGGGTGAACCACGTTAAATGTTGTCTTGTCTTCTTTTGTGCATTATTTATTTATGTTGTTATATTTTTGCAAGTATATTTCTGCTATATAGTTTCCTACTGTTGTGGTTTAAGGAATTATTTCTGCATATTTGTTCTCTAATTCCTAACATTTTGTCACTATACTGAAACAACCCTTTGAATGTAGATGAATAAATTGAGTCTTCATAGGTTGGCACTCTTTATGTGGGGCTAAACATTAATTCACTATTCAAATGAAAAGCTAGATGACCCTTCACCTCTGATCTTTTGAAAAGGTCTTAAGAATTTAAATCTTATAGATAAGTCTCATAATCACTCATACGTGATACATGGCTTATCACCTTTTGTGACCTACTTTGAACCTGAAGTCCATTTATTACAAGATCCACATGGGAAGCCTGTGCATCCTTAATATTTATACCACCCTTTTGGTTTTTAGGAATGCACTGTTTTGACACTTGGCACTGTCCGTGAGCATACCGTTTCATTCCTTTAGGCGAGTAAAGGACCCCAGTGTATATAATGTCAAACCCCTTTTTGGGTGGGACCTTTGTAGTTAGATCCACAATGAAACCCTGTGGGCTTCTGAGACTTTATGCCCTCCTTTGAATTTTGAAGTTGTGACAGTTGGACACTTGGCATCGTCTGCGATCATGCTTTACTTTCTTTGTGTTTTAGCTAAGTCCCTTTTCCATTGGCAAAGATTCAACTCTTAACGGGCTTCAAAAATGCAAGAAAATTCCTGGATGTGGAATTTAGATAACAATACCTCAAGAAAAAACAACCCCCAAGGTCGATGAAGTCCTCAATAACATCCACAAATGATCAATCATTTGACATCAACCTTGAGTACTTTTGATCACCACTCGTAAAAGTTTCTTGTAATGAGACAAACTACTCATTTGAAGAAAAATGGTGACACCTTGTTCCACGAAATGGTGCCCAGAATCCTCACCCACCAGGTGCAATGGAGTGGATCATTACATTCCCTTCCCCTTATAAAATCATCATCTTTGATGTGGCACAAAAATAAGGCTACAAGAATATTAATGAAGTGAAATCAATAATGAAAAATCTTTCTTGGGAAAGGAACTATGTTGCTAAAACAAAATCACAAGGTATACCTCAAGAATTTATAATTAATTGATGTTATGTCAATATTGATAGTTCAATTTTACACTATTACTTAGTTAATCTCTTCCTTAAAAATATTTATTAATCTCAAGCTCCTAATATATCATTGTTTAGGATTTCAGCTGATTTATTTTTGTGTGTGCCCATTAGAAACTAACATTATGATGCCACACAAGGACCAAACACAATACTAATGGTCCATAAGGCATATTGCTACATACTTTCATGATTGTATCACATCACAGGACCTCAAAAGAACTATAGAAAGAACATATAGTCCACACATCATAGTACTCGACACCCACATGCCCTTAATGAAATAGTAATCATAACATAAGCATAATATAACAACATGGAATTCCTAATAGTACACATAGACATGTTTCATGCCTAAAAATAATAACTGTTAACTACACAACGTGAAGATGGAATCAACATAATATCATGAATCCTCAACATCAAAAAACATAACCAGACTCATATGAGTACTCATAAATCATAAATACCAACTTCATATACCTACCATCATCCATAAGCCTCCGAAAACAACTCCATAAACCTCCCAAAATATAAAAGAAAAATCATATCAAAACCAGGATGAGCCACTATATGGACATGATAATATAATGCCCTGCCACCTAAAAAAAAAGGTCTAGTGACATGCATCATCAGAAAATATAGTCCTACGGCCTTTGGTTATACCTTTCACTCCACACATAGACCTTATTGGGTCGATGGAAAACATATAAGCACATATAATGTGGTAGAACCATATCATGCAAACATTAAGGGGGTCTAAACTGGACAACTAATAGCCAAGTGACATCGAAATCATTAAGCCTGAGTTTTGCAAGAAATTAAAATAAAGGAAATCTTGATAATCAAGAAAAATAGCTAAGTAGCCGTAAGAAAATATAAAAAAAACATCACAAAATAGATATAGATTCTCAATGGTTAACATCAATAAATTAAAATTTTTGGTTCCAAGTAGAATCAAGTTTACAAATAAAACACATATGAAAGATGCACATCACCTACACTATAGCAGTCTCTAAATGAGACTGATCACAGGGGTTAATATATCACCAACTGCACATCTTAACATCAAGAAATCCATCTTGGAATATAATATAATAACTAATCAAATAATAGAATTGTCATAATATCTGTTTGAATAATCCCTCCATAAGTCCCACAAGGCTCAACATAGTAGTAACTACATATAGTCTATCTATATTATAACCACATAGGGAGAGAGAAAAGGTATAGGTTTCCATCTACTAATCCTAAGGTGCATTTTTAATCTATGTAAGACTTCACTTCCTTTCTCGTACTCGGCTCGAGTGACTTGTTAATGGCACACAATTCCTTTCATCACTCTACACATACACTTTTTTTCGATTGATTCCCTTAGGCTCGACGAGTGTAGGGTACACTACATATCACATAACTACATTACTAACACAATGATGATTTACACACAATAACCATAACATCTTATGCATGGTATATTTATGGGGTAAATAAATAATTAGTTCCACATCTTATAACACATCACGTTTCCACATTATGTACCCAAAAGTGAAATTATGGTAAAATAAGGGTCATAAGATCATGATATGCCCCTTGTTCATAACATGAATCCATCACATAACACATGAAACATATGTACAATGAACATAGTGACCAATATCACAACATATATATAATCACAATACACAGGCTACAACACAATACAAAAAAATCATCACTAAGCACTTTGTTCATATAACACATTAGTACAGGAATACAATATCACATGATAATGGGACAATGAAATACTCTTGTAGTCCAAAACAACATTTATTTCACATAACAAGGTGGTACATGACATGTTAAATTAACATCAAATTCATAAAAGAGAGAGTGAATACTATCATCATGAAACACAAAAACATCATAACAAATTCACACTAGGTGGTTTACACAACTTGTTCATTCATACAATCAAAAGTATAAAACTTGTCACATCACAACATAGTATTAGATTATGCTTCTAGATCCACCACCATTATGCATAATCACTACAACACCAACTATTCTATACATTTGAGAGCATTAACCTCCACTTTGATACCAAATGTAACACCCAAAAAATCAGGCACACAAATACAAAAGTAAAAATAACCAACTTTTTTTTTTGAATTTCATTACTTGTTACACGACACCACATGAGATCACTTAGGATAATTAAAAATCACACATGATATTTATAACAACATGGACCCACACATACCACAAGATGAGAAGTGATTGGATTCACAAGGAAAAAATACCCACATAACCAAGCCTACCTAAAAGGCTTATATATGGGAGAGTTCATCATTGTAGTTACCCTTTATCCCTCCAAGAAGGGATCCTAGCTAGTGTTTGGTTCCTCTAAAGTATACATACAACATAAAATTTTACTGGCCCCCTTGTCCCTCCATTATTAAATTCTCTTATCCCTCTACTTAGACTAGGCATGGATCCCCTTGTTTCCTCCAAAACAACACACATATTTCACTTATTCTTCCCTTCACTAGCTACACCTTATCTCTCCAATAAAAAGTGATGAAACCTCGCACCAATAACAAGATAACACAACCAGATGAAACAAATGATGTAAAACATGACTACATTTCTCAAAAGACAAATGAAACAAATGATCACATTTTTCAAATGAAAAGGAAAAAAACAATCCAAATACAATATAACTCATGGTTTGCCACTTCCCACAATAAAAAACTTCCATGGTTCATACTTATTGCAATCATATTTCATATATTTATTTTAATGATTTGGAGAACACTTAATACATGAACATACATTGTTTTTCCTTTTACTATATTTCATTTATATCATTTAACATTTAACTTAAAGTGTTTTTTATTTAATTTGGATGTTATATTTTTTTTACAATTACTTGTTTAATTCACTTGTTAATAGGGGAATTTATACACTCATGAGACTCCTAGGTATTGTTTCAAGGATTTGTTTCTAAAGGGCATGGTACTTAGTTTTTCTCCATGTATTCATTACGAAATATGAACTAGTGTAAGAGAAATATGGGAAAGCCTATCATTTAAAAGGGTTAATGTTCTTGAATATCTCTTTCATTATATTTTAATAATTATTTTGGTTCACATTGAGTTCAAAGGTCATGAATTCCTTCTGTCACAACATAAGGGGATTTGAACATGTTACAAGAAGATCACACTTTCAATTTTCTCCTATAACATAATCTTATGATTACATTATCAAAGACTAAGTATAAATTACAATTTATTATTTTCCACAATTAGCTATTAACATCATTTTTTAGTAAACCATACCAATAAATATAATAAGAATGGATTTCATCCATGACATAAATCCTCAAAATGCCTATCAAGAGTAGATCCTAACTTTGTCACAAATGACCCTTCATTTCATTCATATTCTGGCTCGAGAGGGTTTAAAACATATATAAAATTGGGTTCTCTTGAGGTGCTAACTTAATATATATTGTTCACCTTGTTCCACACATGAAAAACAAACCGAGGAGGAAGACCACATACTTAATAAAAAATTTAACCATTACCATTCTTATCAGATAGTTTACAACAATGTCTTTAAGTGTGCATGACATTATGGAAATTTGAATTTGGGTTGCTATTTCCCTTAAGCTATGAGATTCTACCTTATACAAAGAACTAGGCTCATCATATATTTTCAGTCTCCTACGTCATGCAAGTGGTCGTATAAAGAGGTACCTAAACACAATAATATTACTATGAGTTTTACCATTGATTTAGTTTGCCTTCCCATACTTTCAAGTAAATAGTATGATACATAAGAGATTAAATCATGAATTTCACACTAAATCACACTATATAAGATCATTCCATTTTCACTTAGTATACATGTATCCAAATTTTAAAATACAATATCCTGAATCAATTCAACACCCATGATTACATGCAAATTTTCCCAAACACCCTAAAGAAGTAACAACTCATAATCATTACAAAATTCAATAATAAACATTTTGATATCGAATAGTATTGTTTATATAACCTATATAATTACATTTCTTCAAATAAAAAGTTACTATGAAATCACTAGTACACTTCACTTTCTCCATGTCTCGGTACCTCTAACTACCACATGGTTAGAAAAACTACTGGCATGGCATCTACCTAAATGTAGCATAATTTACGTTTTATAGTTTTCTATTCACATAATCAAAATACTTCACACACAACCATAAAGGGTTATAGATATATAATCATTTAATTTCACTTCATTTTTTAACTAAGGTGGGGAGAGAGAACGATATAGGGAAGAGAGAGAAGAGAGAGAAGAGAGAAAACACTATTTTTCCAAAAGTAAAATTTCTCAAAAAATCCATAAAATAGAGTTTCATACATTTATTTATAAGTGTCAATAAGTTTTCTGAACAATTTGGTTTCTAGATGATGTTCCTATGACCTTCTTTTACATTTTCCTACTAGTTGTGAAAATGTATAATTTTAGCTTGAAAGCTAAGAAACTGTATTCAACATAGTTGATGGTCAAAGTGTCAATTGGGTTACATAAGACACAAGGTAAAATTTTTATATTTACACTACAACTTAGTCTTAAATAACAAAAAGTGATATAATGCAATAGCTTATATTTCTATTCTATTGAAAATGAAGAACCAGAAATATGAAAATTATGAAAGTCAAAGGTAAGTGTGACTATTCCTAGAAATACCAGCATGTGCTCAGTTGCAGAGTTTGGTGATACATGTGTCAGTTGTGTTTGATTTGTGGGATTCTCAATTCTTCAAAAATCCACTCTATGCACGTCTTACAACCAACACAATATATGAGATAACATCTCCTTGAGGCATCTAATTGAATGGTTTAAGCACCCTTCCCATGATTCTGAATGACCAGAAAGTAACCAAATCCTCTGGCATTTTTCCAAACCATTGGTGTGTTTTGTCTATGCATCCACATTTTTCAACATAACAATCAATGAAAATACCATCCCATGTCAATCTCAATCAAAATATAAATCTCATTGAATGCTACACATAATCGCTCTTCTACACATTTCAACTAGGATTTTGGAATCAACATAATTGTTGGAGCTCAAAATTACACCCTGCCTTGAGTTATATACAACTCGACATTTTGAAGCAACAAGATATTATCTCCAAGTTGTGGGACTTATTCTGTGAGAAAAACCTCTGAAGAAGGATGATTCTTATACATATACCTAATGTTAAAACTACTCATATGAATTGAAATACAACTATATAAATCTACTCTATCATTCCAAGGGACCAGGGTGAGAAGGAGATGCATAAAATAGAAATCCAAATCTAAAGAATTGATAACACTAAGAAAATGGCGATGAACATATGAAACACAATTAAAATGGAGCGTGAAAATGATATAAATATTCAAAACACATTACATCAATAAAAGAGAGGCAAGATGTAGATCAAAGATAAGTATAGGGTAGAAGAGAGAAAAAAACACAAGATTTTATTGCTTAAGAGTGTGTATAGTCCATTATAGCTAAAAAAAGGCAAGAATAAGTTTATAGAGGCCAAACTAAAGGTTCATGACTCATAGCTACTAGGGAGACCATTTTTACATGGTTCCTTCATAGTTTATAATGGTTATCCTTTGAAATAAGCATCATTTTAAAATATATAGAGAATGAGAGAGAGAAGAGAGAAGGAGAGAGGGAAAGAGATCGGATGTGATCTTGTCATTCATGAAAATATCTATTTTCCCTATAGCAAGGCTATTAAAATTTTAACCACCGTCAATCATGCATTAAATATTTGAAAAAAATCTTGGGTAACCTATTAAACCCATCCCCCAATGTCCTTTTTCTTGTAGAAGAAGGAAGAAGACAAACTAGATTAGATCTTGGTGGTTGAGTTGTCTAAATTTGTACATTAATGGAAAAAATTGGTTTAACCCTATTTCCCCACTAAAGGCCACTAAAATTTGATTTTGATGATGCTAAATTGAAGTGCTCAAGGATACCTTTCCAATGATATATATTTTTTCCAATTTGAAGCTCTAGATTGAAAGATATTGCCATTTGATTTTTTTGCATGTCGGGGAGCACAAGAATGTGACAAGTGGCAACATTTGATTTGATTGGAGATTTATTCTTCCTACGTATACATTAATTTGTCCTTTTCCATGTGTCATTATCTAGTTGGGTCATGGTTCCTTTGTCTCCTTTTTTCCTTTGTGGGTAGGTCTGTTCCTTAATGAAAAGTGAGCCAATACGATAATTCCATTTTCCTCGCAAATGTCATACTATATTTTACATTTGTGAAGAACCCACCAATAATAAATCTCCATGCATGCTCATAATGTTAGTAATTCTTTTATCTCTTCTGACAGTGTGAAGTTTAATCTTAGGAGACAATTCCAAGTTCTTCGCATGTGTCAGGCTATGTTAGATCCTTTAATAACCTTGACTTACCATTATGAAGCATGAGCCAATAGGCAAGCTCCATGATACTTCACATGTTAGTTTTTTTGATATCCCCTTTTGATTGTTGCAAAACACGAGATAATAGAAAATATATATGTATGGAATGTGTTTGGATTTCATTAATGTGCCTTCACATTGCAATTTCAATCTTGGGAAGACTTAGAATTTTTGGCTTCATATAAGTGTTTCTAGTGTCCCTGTTGACCTTTCTGACTTTTGAATTTTCCACAGACCCAAAATTATTTGAAACACGGTTAATTTCATGGAATTGACGTCCATGAAACCAAAAACCTTTGAGATGAGATGGAATCCTTCCATGTGGCCCTTCACATCATAAGCATTTGAACTGCTTTGGTGGTGTAGACTTTGATAGGTACTTGAATGTCTATCAGATTTTAAAATAACCCACTAATGCTTAAAACTTACTCCACATAGGTTTTCAAATGCTAATGAAAAATGATTTTGGAAAGGGGAAAATGATGGCCATTTAAACATCTGAGGCTTATTTAAATAGCTAAGTCCATTTTTAATGAGGTATGCAAATTAACCTGGGGGTAAATTTGGGATAACAGTTTGGTGACATCCAGGGGTAATTTGCCTACTAAATTTGACAAGTAGCCTTTAAGCATCCATTGGGCATGGAGTTAATATTAAATAAATAAATAAATGATCAAAAACATTGAAATTATTACCACAAGCCTATATGGACATATTATTGAAGTGCAACTACCTGAAGTTCTTATGTGGAGCTTTGAATGAAGATTTAAAAATACTCCAACAATCTGTTATATCATTAAAATCTTCTACGCCTTCCAAAATGGGCTGATTAATCTCATGATATTTGGATAAAACTTGGAATTTTACACTTATCTAGTTTGTCTCTGAAATGAATTATGCACAACAAAAAAACTTGCAAAAACTATATACAAACATGAAAAATCATACATGCTTCAAGTAAAACATGTAGAGTGTGCACAATGCACTTGTTTTACAAAAAATAAAACCTACCCTATCTTACTCTAACCAAAGAAATGAGATAATAAATGAATCCTGAAACATGCAGGGAAAAAATAACTTCCCTTTCTTACAAATTTAGACCATGTGTTTGATTTGGAAATGGAAATAATCTTCAATAAGAATGATAAATTTTTTTAAAAATGGTTTTCCATCCTATTATTCAAGATATCAACAAAAAAAGAGAATACCTCCTTTAGCTACCCTACATTTGTTTGGAGGTATTGAAGCTATTCCTTGGCACATTGAATTTCTTCCTCATACTATGGCGTTAGCATGACAGGTTGTAACTCCTTGTGTGGCTCTAAACTAGCCATATATTTGATTTGGAATGAATTTATCCGTTTGGTTTTTCTATCTTCTTTACAATTAGCTCCAAGAATGGAGATGGCATAGAATGTTTCCTCTTCATGGTGGATGTCTCCAAGGTTTTTTGGAATTGATATTACTTCTTCTGTAAACAAATTTGTTTCCAACCTTGCATTCTCATGCTATGATTCCTCAAAAATGAAGCTAGCGATATCAAACTCATCTTCTTTTAAATCTTGAGGCCTTTCCTAGATATTTTCAGTGACTAATTTTGTTCTTGGGGTATCATTGCAACCTCCCAAAAGTGCAACAATTTCTAAACATATAGAAAAATGAGGATCATTGCATTTCATTAACAAATCTTGCTAAATTTGTAAAAATTCTTCCTCAAGGCCTTGGGTGGCACGAGTGTTTGAAAAAACTTCCTCCTCCCCTCCACTTCCAATATGATTTTCCTTCACATCTACTTTATTTCATTTTAAATTCAGCTCCTCCTTTTGCACAATTTGGATTCTCTCATTCTCCGAATTTGAATCAGACCAATCTTCAACAGATATGAAGTTATCCTCTTTGGTAGAATTTGTTAGAGAAGAGGTATAAAAAAGGGGCTTCTGATTTGTTTCATGCATGGACATAAATGTTTGGTTCTCAAAATATCTTATTTGATAAACTGGTGGAGTTGAATGATCATCCAAAACATACTTCATACTTTGCTTATTTGCTTCCTACAAAACAAATGCATGATTTTTCTTGAAGCTTTGTTTTTGGGAGTGTACCATGGGCTGCTCATTTTCTTTGAAAGCATAGAAAACATCCATTTTTACAAAAATTGTAGGATAACTTGGTTTAGTGAGTGTTGGGTAGAAGTTAGGAAAAACATGTGAAATACCATAACTTCTGAAAACATTAGTGCGTGGTTTATGAAAGTTGGGTAATGTCTTGGGTGGAGATGGGAGGGAATTTTAAAAAGTATGGGGAATGCGTTGGGCATGATAAAATTGTGGAGCATTAAATGGAGTACAAGGAACCAAATAATTTTCCTTCCTTTGGAAAGGAGCAATGGATTTTTCATTCTTAGCACAAGGGGAGGGAAGAATTTGAGATGGTTGAGAAATAATTACAGCAATAGAGATAGATTTTCTTTTTCCATCCTAAATGAGCATCTTCTCAGCTTGTGATGAAATGGAAAAATATTGAGGAATAATGGTGCCTCCTATGGATTGAATTAACACAGCTAAATCAACATCAAATGACCTTAGATAATACAAGAATCCCATACCTTGTGAGGGTCTGAATTCTTGATGAATTCTATGCCAAGTACTTATAAATCTGATGTTGAAATAAAAGATAAAATCCATTGGAGCCCACTGTATTTTTCTGAGATATTCCATGAGGAAAATAACATCTTTATCCTCCTTGAACCAGTTGTTTTATTTCTCTCCAAGTTTATTCCATGTAGAAATGGATTGTGATGCCAAAATATTATACCATTATCTTGCTTTACGTTTGGATGATAAAACAAGAAGTCTAAGGAAAATGTTCTCTTCTATGATATTGTAAATGGAACAATGGTTTGCTATAACTTGAATGTGATCAATAGGAGATTGATCTTCATTCTTATAGAAAAAATTTAGGTTTTTCAAGGATGGTTCGGGAATATCATACCACTGCTGCAAATGGAGGGGACTCAAACTAAAATGAGAGAATGAAGGAAATCTTTGGAGAGCCATGATAGAAATGGAAACATGAAAATTAGTGGAAAGATGGAAGGGAAGGAAGAAAATGATGGAATGAATGAAGGGAAAGGTATGAAAATGAGATAATGGGTTGGTTAAATTAGTGGAGGCACCAGATGTGTTGAGAAATGCCTCTAAAGCCTAAATACCATCAAGAATACATCAACCTTGCTATTATGAATTTGTAAAGTTCTTCAAACTGGTCCCATCGGGTGTACCAAACTTTTTGGATCTCAAAATTACACCCTACATAGATTCATGGACAACCCAAGTTTTTTAGGAAATATGTCATTGTATCCAAGTTGTGGGACTCACACTGTGAGACAGACCTATAAAGAAGACCGGTTCCTCTACCTATTCCTAATGTTAAGACTACTCCTAGGAATTAAAATAAAACTATCTAACTCTACTCTATCATTCCAAGGGAATAGGTTGAGAAGGAGATACATAAAACAAAAACACTCATCTAAATAGGTGATATCACTAAGAGGAAGGTGAACATATGGAACACAATCAAAATGGAGCTTGTAAATGAGAGAAATATGCACAATGCATTACAACATTAAAAGAGAGGTAAGATGCACATAAAACATAAGTACATGGTAGAAGAGATCCAAAAAAAAAATATTTTATTGCTTAAAAGTGTTTACAGTCCATTACAATGTAAACAAAAGGAAATAATACACATACAAAGGTAAAAAATGAAGGTTCGTGACTCATAACTAATTGGGAGACCATTTTGTTATGGTGTCCTAGTAAGTATTTTCATCAATGAAAAACCACATTAATGACAAAGTTAATGTTTTAGGATGATTTCATGATGATGTATGTGGTGCTAACATGATGGTTCATATGTATATCAATTGATATAGTTGGAATTAGTGATGCATGCTTTCTCTAGAAGACCTAAACAGGTTTCTAGGAGGTGTTGCTTAGTAGTGTTCCTTTATTGGATTCTAGATAAGCATGTTAGAATGATGGATATAATGACTTGAGGGTGCTCGAGCACTCATAGTAGTGGTATGGTACAGGTACAGCTGGTTCACTTCGTTATAAACGCTCATTGGGAGAAGGTATGTTAGCTTGGAGATGTGAACAAGTGAATTTGAGCCATTTGAGCTCATTGGTACATGATATCAGGTATATAATGACATATGTGGTATGTTTGGATCATTTTAAGATGTTAAAAGTTCAGTTCTTGCTATAATTTAGTTGGCCCTAGTTGCAACTATGAGGATCTAGAATGCAGACATAAGTATGTCTCTGTGATTGGAAAAATTGAGCTATGACATTGATATTATGATGATTGGAGATGTTAGAGGGATGAGTCATAGTGATATAAAAAAATTTAGGTTCCCATGAGGTTTATTTTTGTAGATATGATATTTTATGTGAGATAAGATCTAAAACAAGGAAAGATCAAGCTCAAAGTG
This sequence comes from Taxus chinensis, assembly GCA_019776745.2. NCBI lineage: Eukaryota > Viridiplantae > Streptophyta > Pinopsida > Cupressales > Taxaceae > Taxus > Taxus chinensis. The sequence goes on along the minus strand of CM034146.1, from coordinate 79,168,125 downwards.
CAACTTCAGATGTTTGTTGTGAACAGTGTGATTTTCATGGGACCATGTGGATTTAAAGGATTTTTCTATGGTGATTATATAAGGTTTAAAAAAATAATTAGGTCATTTCATCATCATGTTTTTATGAATGAATGTTAAGAAGATAAAGTGGTCTAAAATCCTAGCTAAAGCCTAACTAGGACCATCTTGCAAAAGATGAAGTATAGTAATAAATTTTTGATTGATAGATAAAAATTGATGATTTTATGTTGTATAGGACTCCTAATGATTTCAAAAAATGTATGGTTGAGGTCATGGTGATGAGTGGGCCCCACCTAAAAATAACATTTTCTGGGAAAGAAAGATATAGAGAAAGATGTAGCATGAAAAACTCATGTTCCATGATTATTGGAAGGTTTTATTCATGTAAATCAATTTTTAGGACATGATTATGTAGGGTCATGATGTATTGAGGTCCAAACAGGTTGATTGGTCAAAGGGCAATTTTGGGGTCTCAAATAGCAGGGTCCAGTGATTTGATCATAATTCGAACTACATGTAGATTGTTGAGGTGGTTAAAGTTGTGTTGGAAAGAATATTAAAATATATTTCTATTGATATATGTATTTACTCATGATGAGTTCATTTGATAGGATTTTTAGGTCATTCTTTGAGCAGGATTATTTTTGGTAGTTCAAGATAACATTTATTTTAGTGAAAGTTTGATGTTATTTGAAGCATGAGATGGATTGTGTGATGATTCATGTCCCATGGAATGTGAATAGGGATGAATTTTTAATCCAATGAATCCTTTTGAGGTTTTTAATGTATGTATAAATTATTTTATGTGTTAACCTTTGGAAACAAAGTTTTTGGCAAGTTGATTTGGTGAAGGCAAATGTTGTTGTGGTTTGAAGTTAAGGATGTCACATAACATATTACATGCTTAGAAGTGTTATAAATGTCATGTAATTTATTTTAAGTGGTCACATGGGATGTTTTTTTTTAGTATAAGTGATTTTATGATCAGATGAAGTTTCCAGGGTGTTGAAGGGTGTAGGAAACAATTGTTTTGAGAAATTCAAAGAACTTTGGGCCTAGTAAACAAAATAATTTGATTGGATGATATAAATTACAATGATATATGATTTTTAAATGTTATTTTAAACATGTGTGATGATTTTTATAGATTGAATAAAAATAGTTTTGGGATTAAGAGATTTTTGTCATCCCAATGCAAGGGTTTTTAAGATTTTTGGTGCATGGATGAAGGGTTTAAGCTAGGAAGATCTAATTGGGTAAAAAATGACTATTGGGATGGATGTTATTGAATTTCCTAAGCATGCATTGCTTAAAAATATAATTAGGGACCAACCTCATTTGATTTCTAATTAAGGAAAGACTATAAAAAGGAGTTTTTGGGTACAATTGTAGAAGCTTTTGAAAACCCCTTTTATCTTCTTTTAAGAACCCTTTTTTCTAAAAAGACAAATCTTTTGGGCCTAGCCCAAAACACCTAGAATATCATTCTAGGAAAACTTCTGGTTGAGTTTTCATTAGGATAATTTAAGCAAGTGCAAAGTTGCTATTGTTTCTTTGAGAAAAAGTTAGAGGAGGGAAAATTTGGGTTCTTGTGTTTGAATGCTATCTTCATAGAATGATTATGTACTTTTCAGGTTTCTAAGTAGTATTCAGATATGATATTGAGAGTTAATCACTTTTGGAAGAAGTATATCTTTACGGATATTTGAGTGACTACATTGTTCATATTGATTCATCTTTATTGCATCTTGTTGATCTTTGTTGAGGGATTTCTCTTGTGATCTGATTTGAATATTTATATTAGTGTGTGGATCTGATTTCAATATCAATATAAGTGGATTTATATGTTTATCATTGTGGTTCTTGCATTGTCTATATTTTATTGAGAAGGCTATATGATTTGATGAGATCAATTTGAGATTGTGTGGTTAGGGTTTAAAGCACAAGTGTTAAGTTTTATTGGGGACTGATTCACCCCCCCTCTCAGTACTTTTCACCTCCAACAATTGGTATCATATCAGGCCCTTGGAATTATCCTAAAAATATAGAGGGAGATATTTGGTTACAAGATGGAACCTGTAGATTTGGAGACAATTCAGATTAATACCTTCTTGATAAGGAAATGGTTAGGTGAGAGTACAGACAAGATGAAAAATTTAGTTGCAACTCATGAAGAAGTAGTTAATGTTTTAAAATATGAACTATAAAAATATATCAAAATTGAGGCTGAAAAATAAGAAATATCAAGGTTCTAACAAATCAACTTGAGGAGGCACAAACTGAGGTTTTGAAGAAAAATTTAGGTACCATGACATGTAAAGTATTATACTTTCAAGGGAGTTTATCAAATATAAGTAAGATGTTGGGAAATAAAAATGCATATGGTGATAGGATGGGACTATGCTTCAATGAGGATTCATCCAAAAAGAATGAAAAAGAATCAAGTGAAAGTAAGCAACCAAGAAAGGAAGAGAGGTAAAAGTTTCCACCTCTTAGAAGATCACCTCTTAGGTAGCCAGGTGCATATAGGTATGTTTCCTTTCATGGTAATTGTTACAAATGTGGTGATTATGGACATAGGACTATTTTTTGTAGTCCTAAGGTTGAAAATAATGATAATGGAAAAGTGTTGACAAGAGACTTCATCAAATTTTGATAAGTTGTGAAGTTAAGAAGAAAACTATGGAAAGATATAGGTAACCACGAAGGGAAAAGAAGAGACACGAGACATAGAGAAACTGCGCATAACTAAGGAAAGCCACATAAAGATAGATGATGTCATGGAAGAGTAAGACACCATGGAATAAGTGAAAATGCTATGATAAATTACTAGAAGCTGTAGAAGCTGATTAGAATCCGCATAACATTAAAAAGATCCATAGAAGTCGATATCAAACCACCGAATAAAGACAAATTATAGCAGTACGAGATAGAATCAGATAGAGGCATGAGTCAAAAGAAGTTTCTTTTTAAACATATTATCTTTTGTATATTTATTGTAACTAATGTATTACATAGGTGTTCCTCACGAAAGACTTATGTGAGTGTGCCATTTTGAGATTTTGTAAGAGAGATAAGAGAGATAGAATGAGAAGAACATATATGTATTGGAATGATGTAATATACTTTGATGAATAAATGAATATTGGATTTTTGGGATGAAATATCTTACATGTGATTATTTACATTCATGTTCTTAGAGTAGTGGTGGTGTATTTACCGTGTACATCCTTGTAGTCATTTTTATGCCCTCTAAAATAACAAGTGAATCCCATGTGCGTCGGCCTATCACCTAGTGGACGCTGGTCACTCACCTGAGGCATGTGTGGGCACCGAGCCCCTCCTTTATGTGAGTTGTGTGAGAATGAATTAGTTATGATAGAAACTTAAGTGAAGAGACTAGAAACTAACCATACATTCATCTTAGAGCTTAGAACGGGCCTCTAGACCAATGTATTCATTCAGATAAGCAAATAATTAAAGAACATAGACATGAGTTATAGCAGAAAGGAAATACACAGGGGTTTATACCCACTCATATATATATATATATATATATATATATATATATATATAACATCGATTCATACAGATGTAAGTAAAAATTGAACCACACATATATTCATATTAAGTATGTTGACAACCACATTACATTAACTGAGGTAATCACCTATCCATATAATAGTGCACACCAATGTCATGCATTGGAGCAGGACTCAAACCCTTCATAGTACCAAGAAAAATATTCAGACCCATCCCCTAGATATAACATACCCCTACAGATCCTCTAAACCCAACCCATAGAGCTCTCAAAGTCTTACTACATGGCTTTGCCTCTCTTCAATGCTCGATATCTCCATGTGTATCTTTCTCTTCTACCAAGTGCTCATATATATAGCCTTATCAAGCACCACCATGTCTTTCTAAAGTTGTAGATTGATTTCCATGTGTCCAAGTGGTCCTCCATGGGACATGCTCCTTTAGATGCAAGGTCTCCATAATTTTCCATGATGACCTTTAGGAATCTTCTATTGCAAGGTATATTCCTTTTATGGGCACCAAGTTACCTGGTTGGCACCTTATCAACTCAACATGTGTAGTTGGGTCATGCTTTCCTCATGTTCTACCCGATATGCCAAATATAGATAAGTCCTAAAACCTTTGCTCTTCCTTGCGTTCGCACCACTAGTTCTACTAAACCCTCCCAAAACCCTGCCCTGCGTATTTTTTCCTTGCATACCCTTCTTGAAATAGTCCTTGTGCACCTATGTGTCTTCATATACTTAGCCAATATTTTAGGGGCCCAAGATCACCCCACACTATGCCTATTCTCTACCCTTGGGAAAACTTTCTTAATGAATAAAGAATGAATGTTATTGAATAGTTTGGAGAAAGAATAAAGGAATGAAGAATTAGGGGAAGAATGAAAGAATGGGGAAGCTATGATTAATTCTGTAAGAGGAGGGGGAAATATTTTGTCTAGTATACCTCTAACTTATTCCAGGTATCGACCTCACTTTGTTCTTATTGATAGAGGTCATTGACCAGGGTGCTCACCTCTTCAAAGCTTAGCCCTTCTCCTTGGGTATTCATTGTTTCCATGATCCCCTCCAATTGTTTACCCAAATCCTTGAGTGCATCCATCCTTCAAGTGATCTAAGGATAAAAATCCTTTAGCTAGTTTTTGATTGAGCCTCACAAGGTCTCAATAGCCTCTGATTTCTTCTCCACCTCAGCTAGAATTCTGTCACATTTTGATCTATTTCCCTTGTTATTTTCTTGGAACTCCTTGAGCTCTGCTTCATGATTGGCGACCAAAATTCTCACCACTCTGTCTCTATTGATTCAGTTGTCATAGGTGGCTTTAATAACTTGGGTGGTGACTTTCACATCTACGAGGAATTTCTTATATTGGGAAAAAATTTCCATGACCTTCACCTTCTCCTCCTCTTTGCATGCCGATGCCTCCTCTATAGATTCCAAGGCTAGTGGTGACCATGCCATTGTGAGGATGTGGGTCAAGACCTCTAGGCACTTCATGGTGGATGCATACTTCTGCACTGGTGGTGCTAGATACGGATGCTTCAAGAGAATGGCATCTGTGATCATCTCTACTTTCTTATAAACCTTACGCACCCTTTCCTTCTCTTCTTTTAACTCATGCCTTAACTGTGAATTGATTAGCTCCTCCCAATTCAAGTCCTAGGTTATTTCCTCAAGATCTTCTTCTTTTTTCTCTAGTTATGCCTCTAGGAAATTCACCATGTAGTTACTCCTGAAGAGTCTAGATTTTACTTCAACTGAAACCTTATTCAACGCATTGTAGATTTTCTCATCTGATAACTACTGAGTGTTTACCAAGAGGTTATATCCCTTTTACTCTGGTACCTTAATTATTTCCCCTTTGCTTACTTTAAATTTTGGACCGTCAATGTGGGACTCAAATGCCCTAGAAAGTATTTTCCTCATCTGAGGGTATGCACCTTCCTCATCAAATGATGCCATACCCAAGAGTTGTTATGTTATCATGGTGCTTTGAAATAGCATGTGCAACACCTTGTTTGGATCATCAATATAGCCCATCCTATGAACTTGTGATGATTCTACACTTTTTCTCCCCATGCACATGGCTTTAGGAAATCTTACAGCCAAACTGGGATCCCCTCCCATGCTGTCATATTCCTTTTCTATGCTTTCCTTCTCTGCTTCCTTCATCACCATTTTTGCGCTGCATTCCATCTCTTGCTCTACCAAGTCCTTGATGATTTTTTCTACCTCTCTCTCCATGGCCTCGTCTACTTGTTCCTTTGTGAGGCTTGGGGTCCTTTGTTCTTTTGTAATTTCTTTTCTTACCCCTTTTTCTTGAGTATCCTCCTCTTCCTTTTCATTCTTCCTCTTGACAAAGATGTACTCATTTTATCCTTCCTCTCCTTCCTCTCCTTCCTTATTTGAGTCATGTACTTAAAATACGGGATGGCCTTGATCTTCCTCAAGTTCATCCTCATCGTTATCATCTATTTCACCTCAATAGGCCTCCAAGATCTTTGTACCCTCTAAGTTATCCTCCTTTTTCATCTTATTCTTATTCCTAAAAGGATATTATGCTTCCTTTTCCTCCTCATCTAGTGACTTCTCTTGAGTGATGGGTTCTTTGTGCTTTGATGCTTCTTCCTCTAGATTCTTTTCTTTCACTGGGGAATTCTTTCTTTGTGCATAAGTACTAGGATTAGTGCTTGTTGGGCCCCTAGAATATTGACAAAGTATAATGGTGCTTAGGCATGTGGGATCCTAGTTATAGAATGGCGCGTAAGGCAAAAGCATGCAAAAGAAAGGCTTAAGGAAGAAAATAACATGCGCGATGTGTGAAAGGAGGTTTGGGACTTAGCCAATTTGAGAACACAAGGTAGAACATGTGAAAAGAGTGATCGGTTACACGTAGATAAAATGCCAGCCTAACAATAGGTTGGCCCAGGAAAGAGCATGTCCCGAATGGAATCTTCTAGAAGATCATCATGAGATGGAGTGGAGAGCTTAGGCCTGAAGGAACATGCTCGCATGGATGACCACATTTGAAACTTGGTGACGGATCTGAGGGCATGGTAAGGTGAGTTGACAGCCCAAGAAAGTAATAAATATAAGTGCCTGTCGTGGAAAAGATATACAGAGATATATATATATATATATATATATATATCATTTGGATATACATAGGGAATAATAGGTTAGATAGTAAGCGAAGCTCTACAGAATTGCTGTGAGTGGATATTCTGGTTCAAGAAAGGATGTACTAAGCTTGGAGTTGTTATTTTTATTTTCTATTAGCTTAGCTACATACGTCCAGTGATGCGTATGATTGTGGTCTACTCTCTATTGCACTCTATAATGAACCAATGAATATATTGAGGTTACTTGTTATAAATAGATATGAATATCAATGGGTTTAATGTATATTTCATTCATATGAGTTCTCTTTCCTTTCATAGTATGAATGAATGGTTGTATCTATCTTTCAGTTATAGTATATGTTCTGGAATTTGTTAAAGTACTCAGTCTGAAGTGACTGCAAGGATATGGAGGCCGTTCTGAGCCCTATGGTTATTTTATGTCTCAACTTCTTTCCTAAATACTCTTACACTAATCATAGATAATTTTTCCTACTAAACTCACATAAAAGAGAGGCTTGGTAACCATGAGTGCCTCAGGTGAGTGCTCAACTTCTGCTGGATGATAGGCCAGCGTGTATGGGGTTATTCCTTTGTTGATAGGAGTAAAAATGACTACATCTTGGTTCTGTTGCCGAGACCTCTTTTCAAATTTGTAGTCTAATATAACATGCATCATGATATGTGTAAAGAGTAATGACAGATCAGTTAACATTGGAAAATGTTGAATCATGGTTCAAGACAACAGACGATGAATTTTCTCACAGATTTATTACTGTACCTGAGTTTAATACACATAGATGGGTAGAAGAGAACCTTTACCATGAGCTATACGAGACCTTATTTTGCTACTTCCCAGTAGAGTTATATGAATGGATTTCAACCTATACGTCTAGATCAAGTTGGCATTATAGATCACATGTATGGGCTGAAGAATACTACCAAAGGTTGGAAGATGTAGATCTGACGTGGAACCGTGCTATCGATCCTTGGTGGAGAGGAGTAATAACTAGCTACATATTTGGAATATGCCATCTCTACATATTCTTGTCCAAAGGTTTCTGAGTTTGAATTTATGTGAGAACCTAGAGGAACATGTTATCCAAAATGTACCCCCCTGCTCATTTTGTGGCTAACTCCTCTCATTCTTCCCTCTCTTGTGCCTCAGTCAAAAAATTTTGCTTTTCAGGCACTCAAAACCTTCTGGAAATGGTACCATTGGATAGAGCTCTTTCTCATCTTTCCAGAAAGGTAAAGTTTTCCTCCTAACTCCATGTATTTTTCAAGTTATGGCTCGGTGGAGTTTTTGTGGGAAATTTTCCCCTAGAAGGCCCGCAGCCAATCAGGACGTGCCACATGTCCAAAGACTTGGCCCTGTTTTGCCCACCGACCCGATTTGGCCCTATTTTTCCCTAAAACTTCAAATCGCCATATATTTCGATCCAAAGCTCAGTTTTTTGCGTTCTTTATATCAATGGAAAGCTGGAGAAATTCTCTACAAAATTCCAGGGTCAATTTTGCATTTTAGTGGAGTTTGGAGAGAGAAAATCAGAAAACACTTCTGGCACGTGGTCATGAACAGAAATGACATTTCAACCACCGATTTTAATGAAGAATGGCTCGCATTTTCTCCCATAATGGTTAAAAATGTCAAGGAATGGGTTTGACAGGTTGCCTATGCTGTTTTGATGGCATTTTGGTCAATGGTTGCACCCCTTACATGTTTTCCCATGTTTCTCTCTCCTAGGGTCGTGGTTTTCACTGTAAAATCCAGAATGAGTTCATTTTGCAAAGAGAGACACTTTTTTAGCTCTGCAACTTCCTTTTCTTCCTCCTTGGTAGAATTTGTGAAGAAATTTTACCTTTCTATGTAATACAACACCTTTTCTTGCCACTAGATCACTGTAATGTACTGTATTGGATCTGAGATGTTGATATATGTTCTGTGATTAAAATCCTTCAATCCTTTCATATATTTATCATTGCTTTCTTGATATTTCATTACATTTTGAGCATTTGTGCATGTTTTGTGCTGTGTTTCCTTGTGGATTGTGTATTTCATGCAGCATCAGGTGTTTACAACTCCTTTGGTGCATCACCTATTAGCATTAGTTCTTTCTTTTTTGCATTTTATATCCTTGTCCCTTTAGAATTTAGAGTAGATTTAGGAGTTTAAACCTCGACAATTGTGTAAATGAAATAGCTGATCATAGGAGTTGAGGAACCAGCCTCTAATCTAGAGATTCCTCTTCCATTTTGCAAGTCCCACACTTGGGAAGAGGATTCAATGTTGTGTAATCACACTGGATGCTAGTATGATCAAACTAGAAATCTGATAAACATCCAGGGGGTGCTGCTGATTTGCAACAACAATTTTGGCATGCCCGGTCAGACCTTAGAGGTCTTCCACTTTATCTTTGACAGGTTGGTGTGTTCCTGTTAAAGATTCAGCCTTTTGGAGGCACTTTCAAAAGCACATCTAGCGACTCCATCTGGTAAACAACTCATTCTCTAAGTTGCAGACTCATTTTCCATTCATTTCCACCCATTCTTCTTTCCATCATTTTCATTCTTTTCCATTCCATAAAGTTGTGCAATCATGACTACATTTCCATCATGGAATTCACATTTACAACAGTAGTATATCACACCTCCAACATGTTTTACAAATCCTCCAAATCAGCATTTTGATCAAATTCAAAATCAGCATATCTACCCATATGAGCAGCAGTGCCAAAGTCAGTTTGGTTGTGAAGCACATCAAGAACAAGGGTATGCATGCAATGAAGAAAATCAAATGGAAGATGCAGATTTTGTGTAAAAAATCCAAAAGATGGACACAAAGATGGTGTAATCAAGAGTAGCAGCTCAAATGAAGGCTTTCAGAATTAGTTGCAGGACTCCTTGTCCATGGGGAGGCCCTTTTCCAAGACACTTCAGCCCTCAGGAGAAGCTGGACTTTATGATGAAGATGTTGCCCCAACTTGCACAATGGACAACAGAAATAGAGGCCTATACACTTGGTGTTGAACAACCTTGTCAATGGGTAAGTTCTACACCATCATCCGGTTTTTCTCTTCCCATTACTCAAGCAGTATCATCTCATTTGGAATTTCAAATTCTAAATCCAGTCAATGCTTCCCTAGGAGTTAATTCCATTTCGCCATCCCCTAGTCTTCCACCCCATCTCAATTCTTCTTTCCCCTTTCCTTCCAAATAGTCATCCCCTCCACAAGAGCTAATAGAAATACCCTCTCCTCCAAATAAACAAGAGTTTCTACCTCCTCCACCACCACAAAAAATTGCCAAATCAATTGAATTACAATCCACTTCTCCTCTTGCATTCCCAAATCCATGTTAGGAGGATAAAAATCAGAATGCCAGTCAAGGAAAACAATAGCAAAAAGAGAAGCCAAACAAAGATGAAGAAATTCAAAGTCTGAAGAGTTGGGCTCTTAAATTTGGGATGAAAAAGATCCCCTTGATGGTTAAGCCTTCAGAATAGGTTGGAGTTGGAGAACAAGTAGTGGTTAGGACTGATTTTGTGACAGCAGAAGAAGAGAAAAAAGAAGAAGCAAACCAGCAGTTAGTTTTCTCAGAAAGTAGTGTCCATGTTGGCACTCTATTTGAAGGGAATGCCGATTCAATTCAAGTTGCACAATCAGCCATGGAAGAAGAAAGCTCAGAAGAAGATCTTGAAGTCCCAACTTGTCCTCTAGAGCAGCAGATTGAAGAGTTTGACTTGACAAACTTCATGCTAGAAGAAGAGTTCTATCAAGAGAAAGATTTCCTTCAAGTAGTAGAGGAGGGAGAAGCCGTTCCAAATGCGAAAGAAGAGGAGCACATTCTAGCTGTGAAGAAGAAAAGTGCAGATCCAAGGGCTTTGAACACAAGGCATGCTATAGGAGAACCTTCAGTTCTTCTTTCTACTTCATCCCTCTCATGTTCTAGTGCTGAAGAAGAGTTTGATCTCTCAAACTCAATGTTGGAGGATGAAATAAACCATGATGATCAAGTTACAGATCAAGAGGACACTATGGAGGAAGTTGAGCATTTGCATCAGGACAACAATGAGGTAGTGTATCTGTCAGATCTGGAGGACTGTTTTGATGAAGAAGAACCAGTTGAGTTTCCACCATTATCTCTTTCATCTTCCACATCCCAAATAATTGAGCCTGCTGTCATGAAGGAGAGCATTCATTTGCAGCAGCCTGCATCTTATAGCAGCTCTTTGGAACTAAGATTGGAATATTTTAATCTTTCATGTTCTTCATTGGAAGAAGAGAAAGGGCAGAAAGGTTCTACCATTGCTTCCACATCACCCACCCAAGAAGGTCTACAAGAAGACTCCATTTTTGGAGTTGAAAATCAGAGCTATGGGCATATTAAACAGATCATACCTTTCCCAATCAGGTATTTGGCTTTATTGGAGCCAAAGGAGAAGTCACAACCAGTCATGCTTGCTTCTAAGCATGAGGATGAGCTACAAAGAACCAAGGATCAGCTGTCATACCTCTCCAATCCAAATGCAGAACAACTAAAAGAGGTATTGAATTTTCCTTCAGCTGATACCTTGATGATTTGGGTGGAAGACCAGCTTCTTGTTGATTTTCCATTCATCCAATCAGCCATGTTCAATGCCAAATTAGTTGCATGGTTGCCAATTTTGAAGAAAGGAAGCTATTTTGCACAACCAGTTGTAGGGTTTGTTTAGCTCACCTTTGTTTCCATTAGGGTAGAGTAGGTAGGTTTTCTTTCAGTAAAAGAAGTGCTTGTGCACACTCTGCATGTTCCATTTGGAGCATGTATGATTTTCAGTTTTGTACATATTTTTTGTGGTGCTAGTTTTGCTCTTGCACAGTCCATTTCAGTGGGTTTCCATGTGGCTCAGAGAGGAGGTTTTCAAAGTTCAGATCAGTTTGCAGGCTACAACTCATGACTCCATGCCCAATGGATGCTTCAGGAAACTGGTAACTTCATCTAGTAGGAAGATTACCCCTCTGAGTCACCAAAATTGTTATCTAAAATGTGCCCCCCTGCTCATTTTGTGGCTAACTCCTCTCATTCTTCCCTCTCTTGTGCCTCAGTCACAAAATTTTTCTTTTCAGGCTCTCAAAACCTTATGGAAATGGCACCATTGGATAGAGCTCTTTCTCAGCTTTCCAGAAAGGTAAAGTTTTCCTCTTAACTCCATGTATTTTTAAAGTTATGGCTCGATGGAGTTTTTGTGGGAAATTTTCCCCTAGAAGGCCCGTAGCCAATCAGGATGTGCCACGTGTCCAAAGACTTGGCCCTGTTTTGCCCACCAACCCGATTTGGCCCTATTTTGCCCTAAAACTTCAAATCACCATATCTTTCGATCCAGAGCTCAATTTTTTGTGTTCTTTATATCAATGGAAAGATGGTGAAATTCTCTACAATATTCTAGGGTCAATTTTGCATTTTGGTGGATTTTGGAGAGAAAAAATAAAAAAATGCTTCTGGCACGTGGTCATGAACAGAAATGATGTTTCAACCACCGATTTTAATGAAGAATGGCTCGCATTTTCTCCCAACATGGTTAAAAATGTCAAGGAATGGGTCTAACAAGTCACCCATGTTGTTTTGATGGAATTTTGGTCAATGGTTGAACCCCTTTCATGTTTTCCCATGTTTCTCTCTCCTGGGGTCTTGGTTGGCACTGTAAAATCCAGAATGAGTTCATTTTGCAAAGAGAGACACTTTTTCAGCTCTGAAACTTCCTTTTCTTCCTCCTTGGTAGAATTTGTGAAGAAATTTTACCTTTCCATGTAATGCAGCACCTTTTCTTGCCTCTGGATCACTGTAATGTACTGTATTGGATCTGAGATGTTGATATATGTTCTGTGATTAAAATCCTTCAATCCTTTCATATATTTATCATTGCTTTCTTGATCTTTTATTAAATTTTGAGCATTTGTGCATGTTTTGTGCTGTGTTTCCTTGTGGATTGTGTATTTCATGTAGCATTAGGTGTCTACAAATCCTTTTGTGCATCACCTATTAGCATTAGTTCTTTCTTTTTAGCATTTTCTATCCTTGTCCCTTTTTAATTTAGAGTAGATTTAGGAGTTTAAACCTCTGCAATTATGCAAGTGAAATAGCTGATCAGAGGAGTTGAGGAACCAACCTCTAGTCTAGAGATTCCTCTTCCATTTTGCAAGTCCCATACTTGGGAAGAGGATTCAATGTTGTGCAATCACACTGGATGCTAGTATGATCAAACTAGAAATATGATCAACATCTAAGGGGTGCTGCTGATTTGCAACAATAGAACGTTTCTACATGTTATTCCTCTAGCTATGAAGATATTGACGGTTACCATGAGTTTATAGGTGTTCCCAATGGTCAGCTAAAACGTTCTGAGCACCGGGTAAGGAAACTATGGTGGAGGAAGATGGAAGATATCACAACAGAGAAGGAGAGAGAAGAAATATGGCTCAAGTATAGTAAAGCATGAGAAAGGGAGATTGCTATATGATGAGAGGCTGCTAGTGTGATGGATCTATGGAGATAGATGTTGTAGGAAGGAGTTGAGGTTCACACGGAGGACGTGGAACCTGAGTAATTTATGCTACCCAAATCTTGGCAAGCATGTGATGGAGACCCCTTTTTCTTCTGGTGAGAGTTCTTCACATGGAGAGAGGAGAGTCATTGGTGCATATCCAAACCCACCCAGTGACCGAGCCCTGGTACTTAGTTTTGCCGATCTAGGAAGAAGTGTTATTGACCTAGTTGATATAAGTGGAAGAGACAGATCCGCACCTAGGAGGTATAAATTTTTAGTTCCTTCTTCTATGGCTGCACATATTCTAGTATTCGGAGTGGTTTTTGGATAAGGGGAAAGTGTACAAGCTTTCAGGCTTGCATCAGGGAGTGTCGTGGGATATAGTTGTGGTACTGGGGTGCTATCATAGACTATCGGTGCACAGTTCAGTGGGACCATGGGGGCACTCGACATAGCTCCTATAGGCCCTATTGGACCCAGTGGTTCTAGTGGATCTAGTGGCTCTGGAGGTATAGGACCCGATGGACCTTGTGGATCAGGTGGTGGAGGAAACATCGAGGGGAACCAAGGCTCTAGTTCAGGACAAGGACCCTAACCACCACCTCAAGTATTCTTTGAAATTTCTCTACATTTGCCAGATTACAGGGGCATTGAAGATGCCACAGAACATGTTCAAAAGTGTGAACTACTATGGCATGAGAAGGGTATCACAACACCAAAACCAAAGGCTAGTAAATTTGCAACCACACTCTAAGGGTGTACACATAGCTGGTATAGAAAGTATGACCCTCATCAAATGGTGGTAGACTACACTACTTTAAAAAATGCATTCCTGACAGAGTTCCACATTCCTAAGTTTGAACAGAAGAGCATTAGCGCTTTGAAGGAGATTCAATAAGGAATGGCAGAGAGTGTGTGTGAGTATGATGCACATTTTTAAACTCTCTTGTCTAAATTATCATATGATATTCATCCTTCATAGAATGCACAATGGTTTGTTGGAGGATTGATCACCCCTTTTAGAAGGGCCTTGTCTCATAAAACTTTTACAGATCTGCGTGAAGCCTTGGAAGCTACCTTGTGTGTCGAGACAGTTAGTAGTATTGATACTAGTGTTAGCCCGTTCTTGGAGGCTCAGATTGCTGCTATGGCCAAACAGTTGGAAAAATTGTCTGTGAACTCAGTCCATGAGACTCACAGTGTTTTGTGGTGTACATATTGTGAAATAGAGGGGTACGTTAAGGATAATTTCCCCAGGAGGATGATACGTGTTGTGATAGTAGATTGTGATATTTATCATGGGGACCACGATGCAAATAGATGTCCCTTGCTGGAGTATGCTATCAGGAAGAATGTATCTTGTTATTGCAATATTTGCACCTCCACAACCCATGATACTAAATAATGTAGGCTCATTGACCAGATCCATGAGGCCATTGATCATGGGGTACACCAAACCAACATTTCTAGTGGTTCTAAAAATGATGATCACCATTACGAGGAGCGTGCAGATGGAGGCATGTGTGGAAGAGGATTTTAAGTAGGATTCCATGGTCAGAGTAACCATGAGGGAAGGAGTGATTTTCCTCGTGGTACGTTTTTCAACTGTGGATCTACAATACATTACAAGCATGAGTGCTAGGAATTGTTATAGTGCTTATGGTGCGGAAAGAAGCATAAGTATGAGGAGTGCCCGAAATTATTTGAGCATATGAATCAGCAGCACGGGAAGGACAAGGGAGCTGCAATGGTCAGCATCAAGAAGGTAGACATATAGTGGATGCCTTAGGTAACATGGGATGAAGGTTTGGAGCCTGTCTTGGTAACAACAAGGGTAGAAGCCATGCACACAAGAGAGGTACCAAGAAATAAAACCTTGGTTATGAGGGAGGAGGTCTTTCATGTAAAATATCCAGACCTAACACATCAGAAGGAGATATATCAGGACACCATGGGTGTTATTCTAAGATTACAAGGGGAGATCCAATATCTAAAGGAGAAATCTAGAAAGGAGGAATAAGGAAGGAGAGTTGAGGAAAAAAAGGATGACCTCGATGAGGTTAAGGAGGTGTGTAAAATGCTAAGGTAGGAGAATATCATTCCTTTGCTAGGATCCTGGTTGAGAGAGAAGGTACCACATGCTGGAGAAGAGCACAAGAGATGGTTCTTACATGTGAACATTACCCCTCACAGCCTCAACTATGACAAGGAGATTACATTAAATGCATTTGTAGATGGATGGCTCCTCGACAATATACTCATTGACATGGGTATGGAGGTTATTATTTTGACTTTGGATGCATGACATCAGATGGGGAGACCTGTATTGTATTCATCTTTGAATGTGTTGTATATGGAAAACAAAACTAAGGTAATTCCCATTGGTGTCTTGAAGGATGTAGCTATTACTATCCAGGGAGCCAAGTTTAATGGGGACTTCAAACTCTTGGTGTTCGTCGAGGGGGAAAATTTTCCAGCACTACTTGGATGTCCTTGGTGTTCTAAAAATAATGTGGACCTTCAGTTTAACAAAGGGTACATAAGCTTTGAGAACAAAGATAAATGGGTCACTATACCCCTAGTTGATGGGAAGTCGATGCCCTATATTGAACCGTTAGGAGAAGAAGTTCTGGATAAGATTTATGTGCGCTCAATTAGAGACCCTGAGATGGTACACCCTACTAATGGAGTTATCTATTTTGAATATGCTCAGTCAGTAAGTGATACCACTAGTATGGCTTATGAAAATTGGGTGCATGGAACTTACGAAATAATGGGATGACAGTTGAGAGGGTTGGTGACCAAGGTAACAAAGGCATGTAGTGTTAGGTGCCTTAGAGGAAAATAACTACCCAAGTATTCAGGAGGAGCCTTCCCTGAGATCTTTTTGTAGGAGGTAGAAGCTCAGTGGAAGAATGAGAAGGAACAGAGGGAGATGTTAAGTTATGTCTTGTTTGGCACAACAACTCGTTGGTGGGCCACACATCAGAAGAGACTTTTGGAGTGGTGCAAGGTAAGAATTACTCTCTCTATCAGATTTTATAGGAGTAATGTACCCACCATCATTAAGGACTACCAGGGGAAGGATCCTGCCTCTTTCCATGTCCAGGAATGTGAATGGCTCTAGAGAGAAGGCATAGAAGCTTTGCCACCATCCCTTTAGGTGCACAAGTTATATTCTACACTACAGAGTTGTATGTGCACATGGTACATTAATTTGGAGACATGCTGCCAAATGAGGAATTGGCAGGAGCTCGCGGCTAACCTTATTCAAACCTTTGAGTATCAGAGTACCAAGCCATCAATTGATAAGGCCTTGTAGGGTATCAAGTCCCTTACCATGGGGTATATTTCCAGAATGGAAGATATGCTGTTAGAATTATTAGGTGAATTAGGTATAGGGGAATGCTTTGAAGAAATTGAGGAAATATAAGAGTTACAGTTTGAGCATGCGTGTTTGGAAAAGGAGAAGGGAAAGTTAGTATATGTGATTGATGGAGAGGAATCTAAAATCTTAGATGTTAGCCATTCTGTAGGGATGCACGAGGTAGTGGAAAGTGCAGATGCTCATGCGCGTGCCTACCATGAGCCTTTAAAGATGAAGAAAGTTAACATCAGTTCAGAAGAAGAACCTAAGGAAGCTATTATTAGGGATTTCTAGATAGAGATGGAAGTATCAAAGATCATTGATCTACTATGTGAATTTGAGGATTTATTCCCACGCGGGTACCATGAGCTCAAAGGTGTTCACCATTCCTTAGGGGAGATGAAGATAAAACTAAAGGACGGTGCGCGCCCGGTTAGAAAAAGGCCCTACCGGATGAATCCCAATTTGCACATGAAAGTTAAGGAGGAGTAGACAAAATGATAGCTTCTGGGATCATTGAGGTAGTAGAAGAGTCAGAGTGGATAATTATGATGGTAATCAACATCAAGAAGGATTGGTGGATTAGGATTTGTGTGGACTATAGGGAATTGAATGCAGTTTGTGTCATTGATCCATTTCCAACCCCCTTCACTAAAGAAATTTTGGAAGGAGTTACTGGGTACAAAATCTACTCCTTTACAGATGGATTTTTAGGGTACCACCAAGTCTGGATTGTAAAGGAAGACCAAAAGAAGATAAATTTCACCACCAAATGGGGAAGTTTTGTATATACGGTCATGCCTTTTGGGTTGAAGAATACACCTACTATTTTTTTGCGCATAGTGGTGCAAGCATTCCAGGTCTTCATCCATAAATTTCTTTAGGTCTATTTGGATGATTGGACAGTATATGGTCTGGTTAAGAACCTTTGTGACAACTTGAGATTAATGTTTTAGAGGTGTAGGTAATTGAGGATATCACTCAACATTAAGAAGTGTGTGTTTACTACACCCTTTGGGACCTTATTAGGGCATATCATATGTATAGAGGGCTTACTGGTATATCCTGCCAAGGTTGTAGTTATTGTGGGGTTAAGGGAGCTTAGTAGCTAGAGCACAATGCACGGATTCCTTGGGCATATAGGGTATTACAAAAATTCATTAAGGGATATGCCAAGATCATTATGCCTTTAGAGGATCTGCTTAGACACAAAATTTCCTTCCATTGGGGAGAGGTGCAGTAGGGGGCATTTGATACATTAAAAGATAGGCTTATTACCACACCTATTTTACGTTTTCCCTCTTGGAACAAGCCCTTCCATGTCCATGTAGATGCCTCAGGGACTGCCATTTGAGTAGTACTTGCACAACCAGGTGAAGGGGTTGTTGATCATCCTCTCATTTTTGCAAGAAGGAAGCTGACACCAACAGAGCAGAACTATACCACAATCGAGCACGAGGAATTGTCATTGATATACACATTCTTCAAGTTTAGAAAGTATCTGCTAGTAACACACTTTGTATTCTACATTGACCACATGGCATTAAATTATTTAGTAAACAAGCCAATTCTTCAAGGGTGCATATGTTGATGGGTGTTGTTATTTCAAGAGTTTGAATTCACCATCATAGTGAAGCTTGGAAAAAGCAACTATGGGGCTGATCATTTGCCAAGGATTGATTCAGGAGAGGATGCACAAATTATTTAGGAAGCTATGCCAGACACCCAACTGTTTAGATTGTGGTGCACGTGCTCAGATTTCGAGGAGATTGCAGTATTCTTAAAAGAAGATGTGGCACTAGATGGAATGAAGGCATTGGAGAAGAAGTTGTTGGCCATACACGTTGTTCCCTACATGTTGATTAGTGGAGACTTATACAAGTTGGGATGAGATGAAGTTTTACGTAGGTGTGTATTAGAGCATGAGCACCTGACCATCATGGAGGAAGCACACGGAGGAAGTGCGGGTGGGCATTATGCAGGTGATGCCACCTCGCGCAAGATATTAATGGCAGGATTATGGTGGGAAACCTTGTACAGGGATTGTAGAGATTATTGTAAAGCATGTGACCACTGTCAACGCATTGGCAAACCAAGAAGGAGAGATGAAATGCCTTTGCGCCTTATCCTTAGCGTGGACCCTTTTGAAAAATGGGTGACAGATTTTGTAGGACCTATTACACCAGCAGCGCATAGAACTGGGTCATGTTATGTCATCATTTGTATGGATTATCTCACAAGGTGGGTAGAGGAAGCCCCAACTAAAAACTGCACAACAACAACTACGACAAGAATCTTATGGGAGAACATTATCATGAGGTATGTATGTTCGTTGAGTTTGAATAGTGATAGGGGTACACATTTTTTGAATGAGACCATGAGGATCCTGTTACCATAGTTCATGGTGGCTCATCACAAGACTACATCCTATCACTCATAACCAAATGGAACCGCGGAAGCATTCAAAAAAATACTGAGTCATACCTTGACCAAAATATGTGATGTTGGAAGACAAGATTGGGATGACAAAGTATTGGCAGTGTTATGGGCTTACAAAACAATGTATAAAAGACTAAATAAAGCCACACCTTTTCAATTGGTGTTTGGCGTGGAAGCTATTTTACCGGTTGAATTTATGTTACCTTCTCTGTGAATAGCACGTGCAGGAGGATTAGCCGATGAAAAAGTGCTGAAAGAAAGGATTGATGAGCTAATGAAACTGGATGAGAGACGATCACTTGCCTGATGGAGCCAGATAGTGGAAAAGGTAAAGCAAAAGGCTTAGCATGATTGCCACATTAGAAACAAGAAGTTTGACATTGGGTAGATGGTGTTACTATATGATTCCAAGTTTTTGTGCCATCATGGAAAGTTGAAAGTCCATTGGTTGGGTCCCTACACAATTTTGTACATCCTTGATTATGGCACGTGCCAGTTACAAGCACTGGATGGGATGAAGTTGCGTGGACACTTCAATGGTAGTAGGCTAAAGCCCTACTATAAATAAGTCTTCTTGGTGTTTGTAAATAAGGCAGTTTTGTCAGTTAGCTTAGAAGTTTCCTTTATGCATTTTCCCTTTCTGTTGTTTCCCTTTTGCGTTGTTGTTTTGGTTTTTTGCCTTAGGTTTCGGTAACCTTATAGATTTTTTTGTAGAATATGTGAGTGTTTAGAGGACTGCACATCATTTAAGTGTGGGGTGGAGAAAAATGAAGAAGCACGTGATTAAAATTACCAGGGAAGTTATGTTGAAGAGCCTTGTTGTGTAGCCCGGTTGAAAGATGTAGATGAAGAGAAAAGATAGAATGGTTGGTGCCAGGAAAAAGCTACTAGTAGATCCCACGTACAAAGGAAAATGAAGTGTAGTTAAAGAAACATGAGGTAGGTGAAAGCAAGAATCTGGACAGAAGAAGTGCCTTCCACGCAAGTTAAGCCCGCGCAAGAGTCTTCTGTCAGGTTAGTTGGGTTGTGCACCAGAATATTGTTGGAGTTTTCATGGAGGAAGGGTGCGTGAGTGAAGGCACTGAAGATGGAATTTGTTTGAAAAATCCACATTAAATGAACAAAGTATGGGGGTAGGTAAAGTAGCATTTAATGATCAGAAAAAGGAAAAACTATAATTAAAGGGTCAGGGCACTCTCATTTTTACTTTGTGAAAATGAAGAGTTGGAGATATAAGTGAGTGTTATAAAGTAGGTTTTTCAGATTCAATTGAGTGGAAGATCTATGTGATTAAAACGTGAAGAGCCAGTTTGAGATTATAGACTAGAAGGAATTACATAGGCATGGAAGGAGTTGAAAATGCACTATCTTGTGAAGAGTTTATTGAAGTTAGGGTTCGAAAAACTAGGGCACATGTTTAGAAGAGTTATATCATGGATCTGAGATCAAAGGCTGGGAGAAGAAAGATAGAGTAACAAAGAGAGGGTAGGAGTGATAAAAATACCTCAACCATGACACCCAAAAAAGGAAAGGGCAAAGCCAAGGCTAAACAAAAAGAACCTGAAGTAGACACAAATGAAGAATGGTATACAGAGATGCAATACCCAGATGGGGTGATGATGGGAAAGGAATGCGAATCCCACATGAGTAGCATACCTATTAGTGACTATAATCACCATGCAAACACCATAGAGAAAGAAATGGTGTTGGAATTGGTATGCCCCACCAACAAGTGAACACCTGAAGGTTTTCCCATATATGACGATGACATTAAGGTTAAATTGGAAAAGGCAGGGCTGTTGCAACTCTATGAGTTGCCTTATTTTTGGAAACCATATCACTTGTACCATTGGTTTATGTCTCGAGTGCATGAAGACTATTTCCACTTTGCTGGGCACAAGATGTGCATGACTCCCCAGTTGATTTGACAATTTACAGGCCTCATATGTGAGGGAGATAGCCTAGAAGATGACCTTGGTGAAAAGGATGCTATTCAAGAGACTGTCACTGAGTATGCCTGCAAGAAAGGGTCGTGGTAATATAATATTTCAGACATCAAGGACCCCATTATGAATATGGCCGTACATCTAGTGACTAATTTGAATGGCCAAGAATGATGGACACAGTTCAACAAACCTTGGCTACATGTCTTCAGGAAGATTGTAGAGGGGATGCTATATAACTTATCCATGTACATTGCGGAGGAGATTGTTAAGTGCGTGAAGGAAGGGGATATGATACTCTTTTGAAATGTCTTGCTCACCATAGTGTTTACAGAAATTGGAGTGTTGGATGCATCAGACAAGTTCATGTGGGAGGACCTAGCTAAAGACCCTTCGCCCACAAAGAGGTTCGAGAAGTATGCTTATGATATAATGATGGCTCCCCATGAAGCATGGCTGGAAAAGTGGTATACGTGCTTGAGGAATGCATTCGAGGTAGAGTGGAGGATCCTTGAACAACTCCTAGCAGCCACTGAGGGAGAAGCTGAGTTCACGGTGTACTAAAACTAGTGCTTGGGCAGATTCAATCTTATTGATGAATCATGAAGCCCTTGGTGCAAGCTTCCTTTCTCGTTCACTGCCTAATACTTCCAAGTGGGAGTAAATAGATTTAAAGAATCCAAGAAGCTAAGGCTAGAACTAGGAAGTTTGGACCAAGAACAAAGGGAGATGAGGAAGAAGCTGAATTACCCCGATGGTAAGCATGCGTACATGGAGAAGTAAATGTCACATTAGATCCAAATGACTAGGCCGATGATGCTTCCCATCACTGGAGGATCCATGGTGCGCGTGTAGATCTGCATAAGGCTGAAGTTTGAAAAGGGCACGTATTTGGAGGATGAAATCTCCATACCTGAAGATCCCTTGGGGAAGAAGAATCTAGCATCTAAGAAGAGAGGTAGAGGAGAGGAAGAAGCATCAAGTGTGCCGACTTCTCAGACAGTGAGCATGCCATCTAGAACTGCCAAACCAAACACATACATACAGAGGAAGAGTCTCTAGTGAAGGAGAAGATCCCAAAAGTAGAGGTTCCTGAGCAGCCCACCACCATGGAAGAATCACTAAAGGAAGAAGAGAAGGTGAAATATCATAATCAGAAGCCACCTCTCAGGAAGAAGAAGAGAGTGGATGAAGAAGCTGACTCAGAGGTAACCGAAATCTTAGAGAAATACTTGGGAGAAGGAGAAGAAGAGAATGAAGGAGATGACGACAAGGAAGAAGAGCCTGAGAAAGACAAGGAACCACATGTGTTTTTAGTGTCTATGACTGGGAGGAAGAGAGTGGAGAGGAGAAGTAAGAGTTTTTATTCGCACGGCACAAGGGCGCACAAGATGAGGAAGGCACCAAAGACACGAAGGTAGATGAGAAGGATGCCAAGGAGAAGCAGGGAGCCATAAGTTTTAAAAAAGAACAGATTACTAAGGTAGCAGAGAGAGAAGCAAAGAAGATTCTCAAAGCCCTTATAAACCAAGAGTTAGAGTGTAGTGTGGACATAGTGCTTAAGGAAGGGAAGGAGGAGAGCATTGAAAAGGAACATAATAGCCTAGGAGGCCCCACTGTGACAGTTAGCTTCCCCAAAGGCACGCACTCAGGCAAAAGAACTCTGGATATAGAAAAGAGATAGGTAATGGGCTATATGGATGACACGAAGAAGGTGTTATGCACATGGTTCCAAAGCATCATACCCACAAAAAGGCTCCTAGCCATGGGGTATTTTGAAAAGGATGGCGTGTACCCTAGGACTAAGAAGATGCTCTCTTGGGTGTTCGAGTCACACATTGATGAGCTAGACTTTGAAGTCTTCCAGAAATTTCTCATCACGTTGTCAGAGTCTAATGGAAACAAACACTTAGTAAATGCTCAGGAAATTTCAGATGAGAAAGTATGCAATGATCTAAACAAAGTCATGGTTGAAACCGAGGCTAGGCTATTCACGTGAAATGACAGATTCAGAGCATTGAAGGTGAAGTTGGAGGAGGAAGAACTAGTGGAGAAGGCCAAGAGTTTAAAACAGGAGGAATTAATCAGCCCGCAGTTAAGGCGTGAGTTAAAGGAAGAAAAAGTAAAGGTGCAGGAGGTATACAAGAAGGTGAAGTCGATCAAGAGCGTGATCAAATTAAAGAACCTAGACCTAACGCCAATCCCTCAGAGGTACGCATCAACTTTGGAATGCTTAGAAGATGTAACACTCATCCTCACTATAGAGAGGTGACCCTTGGCAATATAATCTATAGAAGAAGTGTTTGTGCGCTTGAAAGAGGAATACTAGTTGAATTTAGTAGCACTTCTTACCGAGTATAACCAAGTACTCATGGAGATTAAGGTCACTACCCAGTTTGTAGAAGATACATATGACACATGCGTGGATAGAGATAAGGTGGCGAGCTCCTTGGTCGCCACTCTTGAAGCAGAGCTGAAAGAGTTCCAAGAAAAGAAGAAAGGAAATAGGGCAGAGAGGCACAAGGTTCTGGCTAAGGTAGAAAAGAAATCAGAGGTAATTGAGGCTTTAAGGAGCTCAATTAAGGCCCGTTTGAAGAAACTATACCCCCAAATTACCAGAAGCATGGATAAACTAATAGACCTTGGTAAGGAAATGGAGTAGATTGTGGACATTTTGGATGCCCAGGGAATTGGCCTAAGCTTTGATGAAGTGAACACCCTGGTGGATGACCTATGCCAAAAGGCGAAGGGTGATGTAAAAGTGTGGAACAAGCTAGAGGCAGATCTGCAAAAGGAATTTCCCACCCTATTGAATTGATGTCCCCCCCATTATTCATTCTTTCCCGTATTCTTTCATTCCTTATGCATTTTGTAAATTATAAGTCTACATCTCGGTTCCATAAAACAACTTGCATCTTGGTCAAGTAAAATGTTTCTAAGGATGGAGAATAGGCGTAGTGTGGGGTGATGATGGGCCCCTGGAATATTGACCAAGTATGAAGGTGCTTAGGTGCACTGGATCCTAGTTATAGAATGGTGCACAAGGAAAAAACACGTAAGAGAAAGGCTTAAGGAAGAAAATAGTGTGCGTGACACTTGAAAGGAGGTTTGAAACATAGCCAATTTGAGTACCCAAGGTAGAACACATGAAAAGTGTAATCAATTATGCACAGATAAGATGTCATCCTGGCAACAAGTTGGCCCAAGAAAGAGCATGCCCCAGATGGAATCTTTTAGAAGATCATCATGAGATGGAGTGGAGAGCTTAGGCCCAAAGGAACATGGTCACATGGAGGACCACATTCGACACTTGGCGATGGATCTGAGGGCATGGCAAGGCAAGTTGGCAGCCCAAGAAAGTGATAAATACAAGTACCTACTGTGGAAAATATATACACATAGAGAGAGAGATATATATCATATGGATATACATAGGGAATAATGAGTTAGAGAGTAAGTGAATCTCTACAGAATTGCCTCGAGTGGATATTCTGGTTCAAGAAATGATGTACTAAGCATGGAGTTGTTATTTTTCTTTTCTGTTAGCTTAGCTACATACATCTAGTGATATGCATGACTGCGGTCTGCTCTCTGTGACACTCTATAATGAACCGATGAATATAATGAGGTTACCTAATATATATATATATATAGATATAAATATCAATGGGTCTAATGTATATTCAGTTCATATGAGTTATCTTTCCTATCATGCTACAAATGAATGGTTGTATGTTTCCTTCTGTTATAGTATATATTCTGGAATCTATTAAAGCACTCAGTCTGAAGTAACTGCAAGGATTTGGAGGCCGTTCTGAGCCCTATGGTTCTTTAATGTATCAACTTATTTCCTAAATACTATTACACTAATCATGGATAATGCTTCGTACTAAAATCACATAAAAGAGAGACTCGGTACCCATGCGTGCCTCGAGTGAGTGCTCAGCTTCTGCTAGGAGATAGGACAGTGTGCATGGGTTTATTCCTTTAATGATAGGATTAAAAATGACTATAGTTCTCATCTCTGATGTGATTACCGCTTGTGTAGTCTAAAACCTTGGTGGCTTCTGCACCTCTTCTCTTTCCCTCTTCTTTGGCATGGGATTATTTCTTCCTGTGGGGTATTTCAGGATGGATACATCATTTTCCAAGTATGTGCCCTTTTCAAAAATTTTCCTTATGCATAGGTATATCCTTACTGCAGCCCTTCCAGTGATTGGCAATGTTACTGGCTTCATCATCTGTATCTTGTGGGAGACATATCTCTCCACGTATGTGCACTTCTTGGGGTAAACTAACTTCCTATGAAATTCTCTGTGGTCTTGATCTACCTCACTAAGGTCATACCTTAGTCTCTTGGCCTCTTTGAACTATTCACCCCTACTTGGAAGTATTACTCAGTGAAGAAGAAGGGAAGCTTGCAGCACGGGCTCATTGTTTCATCTATCAACCTAAATCTACCAATGCATAAGCGGTTATATACCAAAAAATTTTCTTCTCCTTTCACAAGCACAGGCAACTACTATGGAATCATCCATTCTACCTGAATGCATCCCTTATGTGCTTGTACGAATTTTCTAAACACACCTTGTGAGTGGTTTTCATGATATCACAAGTATATTTTATGAACCTCTTTTCAGGTGAGGGATCCTCTTATGGGTACTCCCAAACAAACCTTTCCATCCCATCGGGCACTCTGATCTCTATGAAAAAAATTGTGAGGAGGACATTAACAAATGGTATCTTTTCTTCTTCTTACGCACTACTAATTATTTCATCCATGATGAAAGCAGACAAGTTGTAGATGGTCCCCATAGATATTTTCTGGCATACATTTAGCCATGCCTTGTTCACTTGATTCCATCTCTCTTGATCATTGAGCCTGGTTACTAAGTGTGCGACCATCCTCATCACAGGGTCTAGGATCTCTATGATTTGAAAGTATCAGGATCCTTTCTTGTAGTTGTATGCGACTATTATTTCCTTGATGGCCTCCTTGTCATTTAGGTCATCATCAATGATATCTCTCTCACAGATAAGGCGGAGTTATGTGCATCTTGCGCCCCAAAAAATAAAAATGGTCTTCATGAACGCATGTCATTAGCCATTGATAGAGGCAATGAGGTTTGATAAAGTAGGGTAATTCATAAAGTTTCAGTAACACTACCTTTTCTAATTTAACCTTTACTTCATTGCTGTATATGGACATGCCCTCTAGTGTCCTCTTATTTGTTGCGTGAACCAACTCCAAAGCCATTTCTTTTTTTGTCATGCTGGTGTGATGATTATAGTCACTTATAGTCATTTTCCACAAATGAGAGTCCCATTATTTTCCTATCCCATTTGGGTATTACATCTCCACGTACCACTCTGCATTTGTGTTTGCGATGGCAGGCGTTTGCTTCCCCTTACCCTTTCCCTTGTAATTTTTAGGTGAGATGGTTACTTTCTTTAGTGCTATTCTTTTGGTTTAGTTATACTTCAAATGCCTTCTCCTTGCTCTGCTCTACCACTTTATCGAACCCCAATGCTTAATCTTGTGAAGAAACCCTCCTAACACCATGCCCTAGCCACCAAACCCTAACTCAAATAATTCTTCCACAAGATGATGCTTCTTAACCACTTCCTTCTCAACAACTTCCTCCACACCCATGTAATCCTTTCCTACTGGTTTTCAGATCTACTCTAGTCATGTCCTCTCATATTTCTTAAAAAAATTATTTGCAAAGATCACTTTTGGGTGCCCTAGTTTGTGAGAAATACTTTTCACTTTGTAAACGCAAGGTAAATAATGAAGTGCCTGACTTCTTATTTATATATTTTCCTTTTTACCAGCATTCAATGCTATTTTACCTACCATCGTACTTAAAAATTAATGTGGCCTTTTTCACCAAGCCAACTTTACACGTCATCACTTACATGCCCAATCTTATGCGAAACATTCTTCAACCTTCTGGTGCATAAACAATCCATCTTGACAGAATATTCTTACACACATGTCAACAGTGCTAAAGGCACTTCTTCTTTCCTTCACCTAATTTTTCCTTTGGCCTACCTTGTGTTGTTCCCTCACTTCCTCCTCCTCTGTACATGGTTTTTCTGAAGTCTTCTCCTAACACTAAATTTTTTTTCCATCTCTTCTTCCATGTGCTTCCTTCATTCTTGCGCACTTTGTATCCATCAACGAGGCCATTCACTATAACTTTGATTTCTAGTTCAACTTGTATTACGGGCCTATACTTTGCATCACTCCACCCCACACTAAAACATGTGTGCGGTCCTCTGTGCATGTACAACCTTCAAAAGGTAATGTGGTTACCGGCACCTAAGGTGGAAAATAAATAACAAAACCAATGATGAGAAAGGGAAACACAAGAAAGGAAATAGCGTAAAGGGAAATTCTAAACTAACTGGCAATAATACCTTATTACATACACCAAGAAGAATTATTTATAGTAGGGTTTCAGCTTGATTCTATTGAAATGGCCTTGAAATATCATCCTATCCAGCACTCTCAACTGGCATACACCTGAATCAAGGATGTTCGAGATGATATAGGCCCCCAACTAATGGAATTTCAACTTTCCAGGATGGCGTAGAAATTTGGAATAATATAACAATACCATTTGCCCAACCTCAAATTGTTTGTTTCTAATGTGGTGATCATGCCATGATTTTTTTTTAGCCTTTTCAGCCTTCTGACTCCACCTGGCCAATGATCATCTCTTGTCCAATTTCATCAATTTGTCAATGCTTTCCTCCAACACTTGTTCGTCAACCAATCCTCCTACGCACACTATACACAAATAAGGTAACATGAATTTAACAAGTAGGGCAGCCTCTATGCCAAAAACCAATTGGAATGGTGTGGATTTATTCAACCTCTGGTAAGTTGTCCTATACACCCATAAAAATGTTGATACTTTGTCATCCCAATCTTGTCTACCAATGTCACAAATTTTGGTCAGGGTATGACTCATTATTATATTATATGCCTTGGTAGTTCCATTCACTTGTGGATGGTAAGGGGTAGTCTTATGATGAGCCACCATGAACTCTGCTAACATAATCTTGAAAATCACATTTAGGAAAAGTGTACCTCTATCACTAGTTAAGCTAAATGGGCATCCATACCTTGTAATAATATTTTCCCATAGAAACGTAGTTGTTGTAGCTATTGTATAATCATTAGTAGGAGCTGCTTCTACCCATCTTGTCAAATAATCCATGCAAGTGATTACATAGCGTGATCCCATCCTATGTGTGGTTGGTGAAACGAGGCCTAAAAAATCTATATCCCACTTTTCAAATGGATTTGTACTTGGAATAGGGTGCAAAGGAATTTCATCCCTCTTCCCTGGTTTACCAAGGCATTGAAAATGATCACATGCCTTGCAATATTGATATAGGGTTCCCCACCATAACCCAACTTGTAATATCTTATGTGTAGTGGCCTCCCCTACATAATGTCCACTTGCACTTCCTTCATGTGCCTCCTCCATAATAGCCAGACGCTCATGTTCTAACACAAACTGGTACAACACTTCATTACATTCTAGCTTGTACAAATAAAAAATAACTAACATATAGGGTGTGGCGCGTATGGCTAACTGCTTCCATTCTAATTCTCTCATCCCTTATGGCACCACACCCATTTTGAGAAACATCACAATATCCTCTAAGTCCATGTGCATGCTACAACCTAAATAGTTACACATCTGGCATGGTATTTTTAATACTTTGCGTGTCCTCTCCTGAGTCAATCCTAGACAAGTGATTAGGTCCATAATTACTCTTTCCTGGCTTGACAACCACCATGAAATCAAATTCTGTGAATAGCAGGACCCATCAACATATGCACCCTTTGTAGAATAGGTTTATTTACCAAGTATTTTAATGCCATGTGGTTCTTGTAGAATACAAATGGTGTCAATAGTAGATATTCCCTAAACTTATGCAGTGCATAGATCATGGATAGTGCTTCGCACTTAGTAGTGGTGTAAATTTGTTCTGCTGATGTTAGCTTTCTACTTGCAACAAAAAAGGGATGGTAAACAATCCCTTTAATAGGTTGTGCCAGTACTACTCTGATGGTTGTTCAAGAGGCATCCACTTGAACATGGAAAGGCTTATCCCAAACTGGGAAATGGAGTATGGATATTGTGACATGCCTATCCTTCATAGTGTAATATTCCCTCTACTACGCCTCTCCCCAATGAAAGGCACTCTTGTGTCTAAGTAATTCCTCAAAGGGTGTGAAGATATCGGCATATCTCTTGATGAACTTCCTATAGTAACCCATCTGCCCAAGGAATCCGCACACGACACTTTGTCTAGTAGGCTTGCCTAAACCCACAATGACTACAACCTTGGTGGGATCTACTAGTAATCCTTCCTTGCATATGATATGATATCATAAACTGTCGACGTCTTTCCAAAATTATTCTTAAGTTATCACAATGGTCTTTGATTAGACCATACATAGTCCAATAATCCAAATACACTTGAAGAAATTTATGGATGAAGTCAAGAAAGGCTTGTATTATAATGCACGATAATACAACAAGTGCATTCTTCAATCCAAAAGGCATGACCATATAGGAAAAACTTCCCCGCTCAGTTGAAAAAGTTGTCCTTATCTGGTCTTCCTTTGCAATCCTCACCTGGTGGTACTCTGAGAACCCATCTATGAAGGAGTAGACTTTATACCTGATGACTCCATCTAATATTTCTTTAGTAAACAGGGTTAGGAAGGGATCAATGACACATACTACATTCAAGTCCCTGTAGTCAACACAAATCCTTATCCTTTCATCTTTCTTGATATTGATGACCATTGGGCTATTCCATTCTAACTCTTCAACAGCCTCAATGATATTTGATGCTACCATTTTGTTTATCTCCTCCTTGACCCATACATGTAGATTTAGGTTCATCTGATATGGCCTCTTTCGAATCGGGTGCTCACCTTCCTTAAGTTTTATCCTCATCTCCCCTAAGGAATGGTGGGCACCTTTAAGTTCATGATACCCATGTGGGAATAAATATTGGAGCTCACATAAAAGATAAATTATCTTTGAGACCTCCTTCTTTGACCAATAGTCTCCAATGATAGCTTCCTCGGGTTCTACTTCTGACCCAAAGTTAACCTTCTTAATTTTTAGGGGCTCATGGTAAGTGTGCATCCTTTCATAAATGTTATCTATATCATCGTGCATACCTACAAAGTGGTTAACATATAGAATTTCCATCTCCTCACTATCTATGACATAAACCATCTTCCCCCTTTCCTTTTCCATGCACGCACACTCAAATTGTATCTCCTTAGATTCATCCCTATTGAAGCGTGCCTCTAAACTAAGCTCACCCAACAAATACAGTAGCTTATCTTCTACCATGTCACTATTCCCCATTATAAGGTGCTTGATCACTAACAATTCCTTATCTATAGATGGCTTTGTGCTCTGATATTCAAAAAACTGGATCTGGTGGTGTGTTTCTAAGTAGATATACCACATATGTGCATAACCTTATAGTGTGGAATATAGCTTATGCACCCACAATGATGGTGGAAAGACCTCTTTGTCTCTTACCTAGGCCTTCTCACAAGCTTGGATGTAGAGTGAGGCAGGATCGTTGCCTTGATATGCTTGATGACAGAGGGTGCATTGCTTCTAGAGAATCTGAAAGAGAAGGAAATCCTCACTTCGTGCCATTCTAAAATACTCTCATGGTGTGTAGCCCACCACCATGTTGTATCCCTAAGCAGGATATAGTTCAACATCCCTCTTCTTTCATCCTCACTCCTCTACTGAGATTCTATATCCTGTAAGAAAATTTTAGGGTATGCTCCCCTAGAGTAACTTGGCAACTTCTTTCCTCCTAGGCATTTGAGTGAGCATGCCTTGGTTAATCTTTTTATAGAATCCCTTAATTGTCACCCAATTAAATCATAGGTCCCATGCATTCAATTGTCACATGCCATGCTTGTTGTATCACTCATAGACTGAGCATCCTCAAATTGGATAATTCCTTTTGTAGGGTGAATTATATCATAGTCTTTAATAGAGCGCACATAAATTATATCAAGGACCTCTTTTCCAAAAGGCTCAGTATAAGGCACCGACTTCCCATCTATCAAAGGGATGATGACCCGTTCTTCCTTGTTCTCAAAACTAATGTATCCTTTATTGAACCTTAGGTCAAAATTGTTCTTATAGCACCATGGGTGCTCAAGAAATGCAAAAAAATTGTCTACCTCGGCAAGTGCCAAGAAATCAAAGTCTCTAGTAGACTTGCCCCCCTGAATGGTGATCACTGCATCCTTAAATACTCTAATGGGCATTGCCTCTGTTTTGTTTTATCATATATAACACATTCAAAGATGGCTATAATGTGGGCCTTCCCATTTGATGCCAGACATCCAATGTAATAACATTGACTTCTACTCCGGTGTCAATCAATATGTTTCTTAGTAGCCATCCATCCACAATTACATTTAGTGTGATCTCCTGGTCATAGTCAAGGCTATGGGGAGGGAGGGTTGTATGCAATACTTATCTTTTGTGCTATGTTTCGCCATGTGGAATCTTCTCCCGTATCCATTCTCCTAGTAAGGGAATAATATTCTCTTGCCTTAACATTTTTCATAGTTCCTTGACCTCATCTAGGTCCTTCTGCGGAGACTCAACATTCCTCCTTTGCTGCTATTTCTTGGAATGCTCCTTTAGACACTGGATTTCTCCTTGTGAACTCCAAATGACATCCATTGTCTCTTGATACACTTCCTTTTGGTGGGAAAGGTCTGGATACTTCCCATGCACCAATTCTTATTTTGAGACTAAATTCCTTTTCCTCGGTACTTCCTTGGCACACTCAACCTCTTCTCATGTTATCACCAAAATAGGTTCTAACCCTGACTCATGTGTCACTATACGCATCCACCGTGTGTCAGTGTTCTTTATACTCACCATCCCAGTGCCCTTTTCCTTCCAATGTTGTTGGCTCATGTGTTCAAACAAATCAAGGCACTCCTCATACTTATGCTTCTTCCCACATCATGAGCACTACAATAAATCGGGACACTTGCACCTGTAATGTTTTGTGTATCTGCAGTTATAGCAGGTTCCTTGTGGTAACTCACTTATTCTTCCTTCGTGGTTACTACAACCACAAAATCATCCATGAAAACATCTTCCACATGCCCCTCCATCCATGCATCCTTCATAACGGCGCTCACCTTCCTTGGAACTACTGGAAAGGCTAGTTTGGTGCACACCATGATCAATAGCCTCATGGATTTGGTAAATAATCCTACAATCCTTAGTATCATGGGTCATAGAGGTGCAGATCTTGTAGTAGTAAGACACATTCTCCTAGATTGTGCACTATAACAAGGGACATCTACTCACATCATGGTCTCCGTGAAAAATTTCACACGTTACTACTATGGCGCGTACTGACTTCCAGGGGAAACTATCCTTGGCATGCCCCTCTACTTCACAATCCATGTACCAAAGAGCACTATGAGTCTCATGTGTAGAGTTTTTAGACAAATTCTCTAACTTCTTGGCCATGGTAATGATTTGAGCCTCCAAAAAAGGGGTGACACTAATATCAACACACCCGACTGCTTCAATGTGTAAGGAAGCCTCTAGAGCCTCATGTGGGTCAGTAAAACTTTTATGTGACAATGCCCTCCTAAATGGAGTGATCAAACCTCCAACAAACCATTGAGCATGTTGTGAAGGGTGAATGTCATATGACAGTTTTGACAAGAGAGTTTTAAACCATGCATCATACTCCCACACACTCTCTGCCATTCCTTGCTTGATCTCTTTCAAAGTGTTGATGCTCTTTTGTTGGAACTCTACTATATGGAACTCTGCTAGGAAGGAATTATTTAGTGTAATGTAGTCTACCACCATCTGATAGGGGTTTTACTTCCTATACCAGCTACGCGCATGTCCTTTCAATGTTTTTGTAAACTGACTTACCTTCCAATTCAGAGTAGTGAACCCCTTCGCATGCCATAGTAATTAAAACTTATGCACATGTTCCGAAACATCCTCTATACCTTGGTAATTTGAAAATTGTAAAGACATTTAAAAGGACACCTGAGGAGGTGGATGAGGCCCCTTTCTTCCTAATCCAAATCCTTGGTTCCCTCCGGTGTTTCCTCTGGTGTTCCCTCTACCAGATCTATTGGATCCACCAGGTCCTGTGCCTCTAGATCAACTAGTTCCACCTACATATCCTCCTGTAACGAGAAATGGGATCGAAGTGGTTATACCTAGTATCCCCAATGTCCCACTGAACTGTGGACTAATGGTCTATGAGATTGATCCACTGTCAGATGTTTATCTTGCATGACTTTTAGGCACGTTGCCAAAACCTTGCGTACTTGCACCTTTCCAAAAA
The DNA here is from genome assembly GCA_019776745.2 of Taxus chinensis. Taxonomy (NCBI): domain Eukaryota; kingdom Viridiplantae; phylum Streptophyta; class Pinopsida; order Cupressales; family Taxaceae; genus Taxus; species Taxus chinensis. The sequence continues at coordinate 79,134,747 of CM034146.1, read as the reverse complement.
AAATCTCCAAACATCAGGATGGTATGTGTGGCCATGGACATTCCAAATGAAAAAATATATCTCTTGGGAACTGATTGGTCACTTCTATTGATACCAACTAAGTTATCAATACTTCTCCCTTGATTTGGAAAACTAAATGCCTGGGGTTGGTCGTCAGGTGGGTTCAGATGTGCACCGACAGATCTTCTTTCTCCATGCAACGAAATATCATAAGAACCTAAAGGGGCCTCTCTCCCACACTTTCCAAGATGGGGTAGCTCAAACTTCTTAGGATCTAAGTCTTTTGTGTGAACTTCAACACCCTCTCGCAACGTCTTCCTGCATAGATCCATCACACTTGTAACCTTGTGTTTTCTAGTCATATCCCTTTCACGAGATTAATTATACTTGATTCATCTCTCCTCCCTTTCCTTTTCAGATGTAATGTCCACCATCTTCCTCCACCCTAGCTTCCTTTTCCAGTGCTCAGAGTGGCTTAGCAAGCCATGGGGAATTCTTTTAAACTCAAATTAACGACCAAGATATTCATAGCCAAAGGAATGGAACTCAGAAATGATCCTCTAGGATCCCTTAGAAACTCAAACTCAACAACTTCTGGGAAAGAATACGTCAAAATGGAATATTCTAAAGTGTAACTAGCTAACACTCCCTTCCACCAGTGATCAATAGCACATGTCTAGGTCAGATCTACATCCTGGAGCCTGTGATAGTCATCTTGGGTCCACACGCGTGATCTATAGAACCATCCTGATCTATATGTGTATGCTGAAAGTGATTCATATAGCTCTATTGGGAAGCAATAAAATAATGTCTCATATAGCTCATGGTATAGGTTCTATTCTATGCATCCATGTACATTAAACCCAGGTCTAGTGCTGAATCTTTGAGCAAACTCATCCTCCATGCTCTTGAACTATGTGTCAACAATTTCTAAAGTTAGGTGCTCTGTAATTACACATCACAAAGACAAGGTTGCATTCCATTTCTCACAACAAATTTGAAAATAGGTGCCAACAATGGAACCAATATGTATTCATTTTATGCCCTCTCAAAGAATAAGGAAATCCCATGTGTGCTGCCCTATCACCCAGTGGGTGCTGGCCACACACCCAAGGTACGCGCAGGCACCGAACCCCTCCTTTATGTGAGTTATGTGAGAATGCATTACTTATGACAGAAAATTAAGTGAAGAGACTGGAAATAAACCATACATTCATCTTAGAACTCAGAACGGGCCTCTAGACCAATGCATTCATTCATATAACAAAAACATTACAGAACATAGACCTGAATTATAGTAGAAAGGAAATGCACAAGGGTTTACACCCATTCATGTGAAATATATATATATATATATATATATAACATGGATTCATATAGATGTAAGTAAAATTGGAACCACATATATTCATATTAAGTATGTTGATAACCACATTACATTAACTGAGGCAATCACAAATCTATATAATAGTGCAGACCAATGCCATGCATCAAAACTGGACTTAAACCCTTTATAGTGAAAAGAAACATATTCACACCCATCCCCTAGATACAACATACCCATACAAATCCTCTAAACCCAACCCATAGAGCTCTCACAATCTTCCTACATGGCTTCTCCTCTCTTCAATTCTCGGTCTCTCCATGTGTGTCTTTTTCTTCTACTGGGCACTCATATATATATATATATATATATATATATATATATATATATATATATATATCCTTATCAAGCACCACCATGCCTTTCTGAAGTTGTAGATCAACTATATTTTTCCAAGTGGTCCTCCATGGGAACATGCTCCTTCAGATGTGAGATCTCCATCGTTCACCATGATGACCTTTTTTAATCTTCTATTGCAAGGTATATTCCTTTTGTGGGCACAAAGTTTCCAGGCTAGCACCTTATCCACTTCGCATGTAGAGTTAGGTCATGCTTTCCTCATGTTTTTCCCGATATGCCAAATATGGCTAATTCCCAAAATCTTTTCTCTACCTTGCGCGCACCACTGGTTCTACTAAACCCTCCTAAAACACTATCCTGCGTACTTTCACCTTGTGTGCCCTTCTTCAAATAGCCCTTGCTTGCCTACGCTCCTTCATATACTCAACCAATATTTTAGGGGCTCAAAATCTTGTCTTTTGTATAATTATCGTAACTAATTTATTACATAGGTGTGCCACGTAAGACTTATGTGAGTGTGCCATTTTGAGGTTTTGTAAGAGAGCTAAGAGAGATATAATGAGAAGAACAAATATGTACTAGAATGATGTAATATAATTTGATGAATAAATGAATATTGAAGTTTTGGGATTAAATATCTTACATGTGATTATTTACATTTATGTTCATAGAGTAGTGGTGGTGTATTTCCCATGTACATCCTTAACAAAGATTGATTTTACCTAAGCCTCACATTGTTGTTGGAGTTTTAAGTCAAAAAAAGGAAAGGCACACTGTGAAGAAAAGAAGAATGTCAAAATAATACGGAAGAAAAGTTAGTTCAAAGATATGGAGCTGAATTTTATCATTTCGAAGAAAACAAACATCTTGCAAAGTATTACAAAAATGAGCCATCAAACACATGTAGGTATGAAATAACATTCAAGTGGTATTGCTATGATGGTAATGGATATGGACATATGGCTTATTAATTCAAAGGAAGGAAAATGGAATGTTTTAGGTGCCACAAGATAGGGCACATTTCAAGGTTTTGTAATGTAGGATAATTGAATAAAGAGCCTCAAATACCTAAGCCACAAAATCAAGCATACAAAAAGGATGAGGCTAATCAAAGTGCTAAAAAGGACACTAAGGATGTGATTGAAATAAAGCAGGGATCTGCTATAAAAAATGAGAAATCAGATAAAGAGGAGACATTCAAGTTCCAAGAAGAGGGTTTGAAACCTACTTAGGTATCTCATCAAGCTCCTCCATGATGATATATTCCTCTACCAGGATTCATAGAGGTGTATAGATTCAAATTAATTTTTGGAGTGAGGGGGATCTATATTTGTTAAGAGTGTGTCTCCATCATGATATAAGGTACGTCATTTAAAATGTTTGAGGTTTAAGTAGTTAGTCTTGATGAGTATGTAAAGTCTCTTGTCTTATTTATCTTTGAAGCATACAAGTTAGTAAGGTGTAAATCACGTGAGTTCTTGATTCTAAGTTGTATCTTTTCAAAACTCACTTTTCTCTGTCCTAATGCATCAAGTGGTGTAAAAAATCTAGTTATCTCATTGTCATAAGATAATTCTAACTCTAAAATGGATTAGTATGTTCAAAATTCATATATTTAGAAGTCGAAGTGATAGTCGGAGCGAGTGTTTTTGAAATCGGCATTGAGTGGGAAAAATATGAGGGAGACTAATGTAGTGGATAATGAGGAGAATATATAAGATTGTAGGAAGGATGCATAGTTCAAAATGGAGAGGGACAAGGTAGAGCTTGAAATGGGAACACCTATCACATGGGCAAGGGGAGTGGGTGAAAAAGCAGTCAAACATGTATCATCCATCAATCTTAGTCTTGTTCGCAATGAAAATGGCATTTTCTTGGAAATACTGGAACAACTAGATAACAGGGTAAGGTCTCCAATGTGCAATACCATTTTAGCCAATATACCTCGAAGTAGTCCTAACATTGAGGAGTTTAGAAAATGGGAAAATAGAAAGTGTATGCTTAAAGGTTCGATGGAAATAACAACGTATGCTTATGCCTATTTTTTGATAAATCTATCCATGGAGGAATTTTTAAAAAAAATACTTGCTAAAGGACCATAGTTCATGGGAAGAGCAGTGGTTCTAGTCCAAAAATGGAAACCAGGTTTCAACCCTTTATAAACAATCATTAAAAAATACCCTATTTGGATCCATTTTTCGGGATTACCTCTGGAGTACTAGGATTTGGATATCTTACAGGGGACTGCAAAATCCATTGGGGATTTGGTTATTATTAATATAGTTACCTGTGAAAAAACTCGAATTATTTTTTCTCAGTTATGTGTCAACATAGCCCCTGAGACCTCTTTAACTAGAAGCATTGAGATTAGGACATCATGGGGGGGTCATACCTAGAAGATCGACTATGAGTTTGAACCATTTATGTGCTTCTTATGCTTTAAGGGACGACACAATATTAAATTATTCCCAAAAGATAAAGACGAGGATTCCTAAAAATATCTACTGAATAAAAACAAAGGAATCAATAAGGACGATTTGAAAGGAAAGGGAATCATGCAACCAAATGGGAGTGGACCATCGAAAGTTAACCCTTCACGGAGACTGATAAATAAGTCGCTAGAAATAAAGGACCAGATCCCAGAGGACCTAGAACAAAATATAGAAGAGGATGTTGTAGTAGGTCAGGTGGAGGTCATCAAGATGTAAGAAACTCAAGATCCTAAAAAGGATGAGGATACATTGTTTTTTGAAGATTTTCAAGAGGATAGTATTGTTGGATCTATAGTTTAGGACACTATGGAAGCACGTTTTGTTTCCTAGAGACCAGTTGAATTGCTTCTAGTAAGAAATATGTTCAAGATCTTAGATGTCAATCTAGAAGACATTACTAAAGTGGAGAAGGATCTCAAATGTGCTCATGAGGAATTTGTGAATGTTTTAGAAGAAACTCCTGTTAAGGACAATATGGTTATAGAAATGGTAAAATAAAGTCCCATTAACGTATGTATAAATGTCCAGGTATCACTGATAGTTAGTATACCATCTCCAAAATAGAATCCAACTCCAAGAAATAGATCAAAGGTGGATGTTGGAGAAAATAAAACATCTCCAGGAAGACTGTCTGATAAGGTGAAAAGGGAGCGGGAAAAAAAGGACAATATGAAAGGACACCAAAAATCATTGATGGTAGTTCAAAAATGCTCCCATCCCAAATGATTTGTTTATCATGGAATATAAGGGGCCTAAACTAGCCCTGTAAGCATAGGATTTTGTTTGATTTCAAAATGAAGGAGAAACTTGACGTTATAATTTTACAAGAGATTAAGATGATTGGGGATAAGATGAAATATTTTCTAAATTTATTTTGGAAAGAAGTTGGTTTCCACTATCAACCCTCAACAGGGGCTTCTGGAGGTCTTTTTTGTATATGTAATAACAATAACTTGGAAGGTCATCAATAGTCAACATCAATTAGCCATATGTTACTGAAATTAGCTCTAGAAAATATTTTATTCTCTCAAGTATTCATGCACCTAATACTACTACTGGTAAAAGGTTTCTTTGGGAAGAATTTACCACTTTTAAGAGAATGTTTAGTGATTTAAAATGGATCATAAGAGGTGATTTTAACACTCCTCTTCTTCCTTCAGAAAAAAGGAGGTCTTAATGTGTTTACTGAGAGTATGGAGGATCTGGGAAATTTATTGGGGTGAATGGATTGATGGATTTGAATATGAGTGGCTCAAAATTTGGGTGGTCCAACAGACGTGAAGGGGATAATATGATCCAAATCAGACTAGAACGCTTTCTTGTTAATCTCCAATGGATTTAGGAACAACAATAAACTTTATCCTCTCTTGCATGTGTCAGTTCTGACCACAATCCCTTGATTTTTAAATTCAACATCAGAGAACAACCTATTGGTTGACCCTATAGGTTCAAATAAATGTGGAATAATCATCTGAAGATGGGAAAAAATATAGAATAATGGTGGAATTTAGAATTCAAAGGAAATAGTATGTTCAAAGTGTCTTCCAAACTTAACATATTAAATTCAACCTCAAAATTTGGAATAAAGAGGTCTTTAGAAACATTTTTCTTAAAAAAATAAAAATAATTGTGGATCTAAGGGCCATGGAAGAAGTTATGGAATAGGGAGGTTGGATCATGGAGGAAAAAATAAAAGAGAAGGATCTACTTGTTGAATACCATAATATTTTGTGAAGAGAAGAGATATATTGGAAACTGAAATCGATATTTTCTTGGCTTAAAGATGGAGATAGGAATACCAAATTTTTCCATATCTCTTCTATGATAAGGGCTAATAAAGGAATAATTTAGAAAATAAAGAAAGATAATTGTGAAATGGCTATGGAGGATGAGGAAATCTCTACTGCCATTGTTTTTTTCTTTAGGAACATGTTTGCTGAAGATCTTCACGTGGATGAAATATCTAGAGAGGAGATCATTAATCATTTTGAACTTGCTATTAGTCAAGATGAAAATAGGGAGCTCAGAGGAGGTTAAATCTCTCCTTGATTCCATGGAAGAGGAAAAAAGCCTGGGGTTGGATGGTTTCCTAGCTTTCTTTCTTTAAATGTATTGGGATATTGTTAAAGATGAAGTGATTTTAGCTGTCCAATATTTTTTCCAGTCTGGTTATTTTCTCAAACAAATCAATCACACTTTTATTTCTCTCATCCCCCAAAAGCTAGGAGCTACTGATTTGGGGGAATTCAAACCTATTAGTCTATGTAATACCATATATAAGATTATCTTTAAAATTTTGGATTTCAGATTAAGGGAGACTCTTTGTAATTTCATATCCCCTAATCAAGGGCCTTTGTACTTGGTAGGAAAATTCTAGATAACATAATTAGTATCCATGAAACTATTTACTCAGTGGATATTTCAGGAAGGGAGACTATGTTTGTGAAGTTGGACATGCAAAAGGAATATAACAGAATATCTTGGGGTTTCTTGTACTCTCTCCTAATGAGATTGGGCTACCATCCTCGCTTCATGAAAATGACCCAAGCTTGTACTAAATAATCGAGTCTCTATTTCATAATCAATGGTAAACCCAATGGTTTCTTAAAATATGAAAGGGGGTTGAGACAAGGGGATCCACTGCAACCTTTCCTATATACCATAGTTGCTAAAACTTTGAGTAGGTTATACTCCAGAGATCAGAAGGTTGGTACTATGGAAGGTATTAAAGTGGAAAATTGTGTTGAAAACCAATTCCTGCAATAATTTGTAGATGACCTGGTTATTTTGGGCCAAGCTATTATTCAGGAAGCCAAGGCTATCAAAGGAATTACCAAACAATATGAAAAGGTAATAGGGAAGAGAATAAACTTTAGAAAGAGCTCATGCTTCTTCAATAATGTTGGGGAGGAAAAACAAAATAGATTAACTAACATTATGGAGTGTACCATCAAGAACCTCCTTGATACTTACCTGGGAATTCCCCTTTGTGGGAAAAATCTTGAGGAAGGAGGATGGAATAAACTTATAGAAATATTTCATAAAACAATAGCCTCTTGGAAAGGATCCTTGATCTCACAGGATAGGAAAACTCAGATCCTTAAAACCAATTTACAGGGCATTATGGTTTACATTATGTCTATCTTTACCCTACCAGTTAGAGTTAAAAAATTAATTTAAAGAATACAGAAACAATTACTATGGACCAAATCTAAGAAAAAGAATAGAATAACGTTAGTGGTATGGGAAAAAGTCACTCATCCAAAGGACAGGGGTGGTCTGGGATTAAAAAACATACAACTCATGAACCAAGAACTCATTGCCAAGGTGTTTTGGAGAATGCATAAAGAAGAAGGTACCTGGGTTAAAATCCTAAAAGAAAAATATTTACAGTCCTTTGGTGGAACTCTAGCCCTCTTCTATGATATGGAGCTTCCTAGAGGATGTATCTTCAGGAATAACCTCTGTCAAACTAGAAATATTTTGATTAAAGGGAGTAAATAGAATATTTGAGATGGATCTAAGATTAAATTTTGGGAGGATCCTTGGATTATTGACAGATCCCTAAACTATATTGAACCATGGAATGAGATTTGTCTTTTTTACATTCAGGAACATGGAGATTTGGTCTGTAACTACTGGAATGAAGAGAGGAAGTGGACCCCCTCCTCCTGTCCCCTCACTTTCTTTGAGCTACTCAACCTTTTCATGATCTAAGTAAGAGACTGAAGGATTATCATTTCCCTCATGATAAGGCACATGATGAGCTGATCTAGATGCCTATGAACAATGGGGAATATAGGGTCAAATCTAGATATCTGTTAGATTTTGAACACATTGAACCTAATAAGCTATGGTAGAAGGTATGGAATAAGAATCTTATACCCAAAATTAATATCTTCTTTTGGGAAGTTCTTAAAGGTAAGATTTTAATTGTGGACATGCATAGAAAAAGAGGAATGATTACCATTAATAGATGTGACCCAAGAAAAGGTAACAAAGAGTCTATTCAACATTTATTCCTCGAATTCCCCTTTTCATTTAAAGTCTTTTATGAGATTCTTGGTATTTTTAATATGCATATGGTCCTTCCTAGGGAAGTTGACCTTCTGCCCTTCCAATGGAGATTCAATTTTCAGAATGCTCTGGTTAAAGAAATGTGGAAAATTTCTCTTCCTAATGTGTTGTGGGGAATTTTGCTAGAGGGAAATAATAAGATCTTTAGGAACATGATTTCTAGTGTGGAGAAGGTGATCAAAAATTCGAGACAGTCCCTAAAGAAAAATACTTGGATTTTCAATATTAAATAGGTCAGAGAGTATTTGTATTGGGAAAAATGCATCCTTGGGAGCATAAAATCATTCCTATCAGCCCTGAGAAGAAGAGAGCTAACCAAAATGTCAAATGGGCTAAGCCCTCTGAAGGCAGATTCATGCTTAATTTTTATGGCTCAGCTAAGCTAAAGGACAACATCACTGGTGATTCTCCAATATGAGGTTCCTGCTCAGTAGTTCTGAAAGTGATTCTAAGATTGAAGAGAGCTCTAACTTAGAAGCAAAGAATACCTAGTCCACGGAAAAGGAGGAAGATAGCATAAAGGAACTCGTGCATACTTAGATTGAGGAGGTTGAGGAACAAATACCTAAGTGGGTGATCATAAAAGCTACTTGTAGGAAAGATGGCAAGATGAGTAATAGAGCTCGTAACAAAGCCATGGAGAAATAATTGCAGGCCTTTAAATACCCTTCTTTTCTATTTCCTGTTGGTGTTTCTTTTTTGGTATTTTTGTCAAAAATGTACTGGTTAATATGAAAAATCTTCTATAGTCTAGCTTTTTTTGCGGTGGTTCGTCATCAAGTATTTTTGACTCTACCTCTATGGCTCTATGTTGGTTTTTGTTTTAAAGATGGATTTTTTTGTGTGGGGTTTTTTTGGTCCCCTATAAAAGACCAAACTCTTTTAATGTTATCTAAAAAAAGATGATTAACTAAAATTAACTAAAATAGGAGAAATATGATGATAGTTAATCTAATCTAGGAGGACATAAATGCTATAAATAAATAATCTAAAGTTGACTAAATAATTAAACTAATAGAAATGAAACCCTAATGTGCAAGAGTAAAGCAAGGAAGGAACTCATCTGATTACAGATTACTATCGTAGAGTGTTATAGGTATGACATGAAATTTGAGAAGTAGAGATGGCTATACAGAGGTCTCAAAAAGAGTGGATCTAGAAAAACTGAGAAGACTAGAGCACCCTGGTATGAAAAAGCATGCACCCTGGTCTCTGAAAAAGCTCAAAACTTGATTCTTCTATGGTTAGAAGATGACTTGTAACCCTCGCTGCTTGTTTCACTAGATTTTTTGAACTACGCCGAATGTACCAAATGAAGCAAGATGATGATGAAGACATGCAAAATAATAAATAAGTATGAAATCCCTAAAAATAAAATATGCAAATGAATGGGTCAGACTGACCTCAGCTGCCATAGCAATGGGATTACTAAACTAAGTGTTGCACTACATTTCAGACCCAAATGTAGTTCTGGTGTGTGTGTGTGTGTGTTGTTCCCTATGTGCTCTTGTGCCAATCACACTATGTGAAGTAGCAAGCAATAAATAAATGTAGAAAATGTAATAGCATGTGTGCATGGAATAAAATAGAATCCCTCCCCCTATGAATAATTTGTTGATGTAGATATCCTAGCCTTGATGCATAGAACTATGTGGATGTAAATGATGTAATTGATACAAATCTAGATGTAGTGATAGTACTAAGTGATGCTAGGACCCTCATTATGGTCTCATAACTTTATATATAAATGAGTCTCTTGATCTAATTTCATAATTAACCCCAACATGGCTGACTAAGAGAAAGATAAGGATAAAAAATGACTAGAAAGAGTGCAAAAAGATGCGGGAAAGTAGAAAAAGGATCGGGGCACCCCAGGTGGGACCGGGGCACTTTGGGGCACCCCAATATAGGCATGGGCACCCCAGTTATGGATAAAATAATGGGAAATTTATGAAACAGAATAGGAATTTATATAAAAATGTGTGGGAATGATGAAATAAAAAGTAAAATAAGATAACCAAAATTTTGGATTAATTAGTAGTTTCTTCACTTAAGAACCTTATACATAGTAGTATGAGACTGGGATAAATAATGCTTAAAGTGCATGATTTTGTGACTACATTTTTCCCCCACTTTATGGTAGTGAGATGAAAGCTTGGTGACATAAAGTAGATAGAAGTGCATACTTGATATCCATGGAGAGTGTAGTAGAAATGCGTCGAAGGACTAGAATCAAGTGTGAAATGACAAAAAGAAGATGGAGGAGCATGGAATCTAAAGATGAAAAATGTGTAAAAGAAAAAAAGATGAGAGTGAACCTAGGGCGGAATGCGTGTATAGGTGCTGCGGTGTGTAGTGTACCTACATGGTTAGTAAAATCATATGGTGTCATGGAATGTTGTTGTTGTTTCCCTGAATTTGACTTCTTGTTTCTCATATGGCTAGAACTGGAAGGAGAAAATGAACAATTATTCAAAATGTATGTATGTAAAAATGCTATGTAAAATACACATGTGCATAGGAATGTGTAAAATACACAAATATAAAATATGTTTAATGAAAATTGAAATGGAACATGTAAACCTAATCCATGTCGAGAGAAAGAGTGTAGAAGGATATCCTATAATACTGCAAGTTTTTTGGGAGATCTCATGCCACCCTAGATGAAGAAGTGTAGGGAAGAAATTCTCTTTTCCCTCCAAGATCTAACTGCTTTTGTTGAAATGTGTGAAGATATCTCTATAGAATCCTGATTTTTTGGGAGATCTGATGCCACTAGCCAAAGTTGTGGAGAGAGGCACACCCACTATGACCCCTAATCCTGATATTGCTTCCTCAAAATGCTTAGGACACCATGCCCTATAAAATATCATTGTGTATGTGGTTTGTATACGGGTTTCAACCCATTCGTTGTATGTAAAACCACAATGCCAAGGGTGGAAAGAGCACTGGACTAAACCAGTATAGCTGCATTGTGTTAGTATGTTAACCCCCCAAATGATGCCCCCCTTTGGGGGAACATGCAATGTCACTGATAGTAAAATGCAAACCAAAAAGAGGAGTAACCACACTCTAAATTATGTACCTCAGAAAGTTCTTTGTAGAAATCAAGGCACACACAAACAAGAAGGCTAGCCAAAGGCAAGTGTAAAGAAAACAATGCATGTATATAGAAAACATGTGTAGGCTATGTAGACAATGTAGTAAATGTAAACAAACAAGAAAAAAAGTAAGCCACACAAATAGGGTTACAAACATAGGAAATCACTCATGATGTTACAAGACACACAAGGTGTCATAGACACAAACAAAAAACAAGTGTGCACAAAAACATAGGGAAAAACACACATACAATGGAAAATAATAAGAAGAAAAGTAAAAAAAATAAACAAGTAGTCATGGAAATATGTATATATTCAAAAAAAGTGTTGTATATGGAACACCCATTAACATGTTAGAGCAATAACCAATATGTCAAGTGTGTATGATCAAGTAATGCAAGATGATAAGTACAAAATGACACAATAACACTTGTATGAGATGAATGTGGATGCCCAAAGTGACGAATATAGGAAGGGTAGAAGGCAAGCATCCATGTCCCGTGTAGGATTCTTATATTTTTGATCACAATAAACTAAGGTGTGAACACACATGTGTGGATGACATAGATAATGAAATATAAGAAATCAATCTAGCATGTGTAGTAAAATAAACATGCAAAACACTAGTAAACAAGAGTAAATGCACCAAGACAATGTAATATACCGTGGATGGATGGAATGGAATGAAAAATGGAGTGATGGGAGAAGATTTCCCCCACAAGTGGATGAAAATGTATGCAATGAGGTTTATTTAGTTTTCCCCCTCATCAGTCAAGAATGAACTGTAAATAAGAGTGCGTCATCAGGAAATGGCCAAGTATTGTGTTGTGTCTAACGTGCTGTGATGAATGTGTATGTGTATGTGACATATGATTGGATAAACATATGAGTGATGATTTATCCTTAGCATATATAACTATAAGTTGAATGGATGAGTGATAATTTAGTGCTAAGCATATATTACTGTATGAGGAATAAATGAGTGATGATTTAGCCCTAAGTGTATATCACTAAAAGATGAAAATATGAGTGATGATTTATCACTAAGCGTATATCACTATATGAGGAATTTAATGAGTGATAATTTAGACCTAATTGTATATCACTAGATGATGAATGGATAAGTGGTGATGTAACCTAAGGTGTATAAAACCAAAGGATGATATAACGTGGTTATTTAGCTTAAAGCGTATACCACTACTATAGGAAATGATGGAGATGGGTGATGATTTAGCCTAAAATGAAAGTCACTACTAGAGGAAATTATGGTGGAGGGTTATGATTTAGCCTAAAGCATATGCCATGATCATAGGAATGTTGGATGATGAGTGTAAGGTCTTGTTGGAGCAAAAATTTGCACCCATGTCAAGATCATAGACAATTCAAGATTTGAGACAACATGGGACTGTCTCCAAGTCATGGGATTCAAACTGAGACAAACCTCCAAAGAAGGCCACCTTCCTCTTCTTACTACTAATGTTAAACTACCCCTAAGAAATAAAATGAAATTATCTATCTCTACTCTAACTGTTATCTAATTTCCTCCACCACCCACTAAAATTAGATAACAAGTAGATTCCTACTGGATTGACCAAGTGAGTTCTGAGACTGCTGTAGATTCGAGTTCCACTAGGGTTCAAGCCTTGAGAGATATGGGAAAAAAACCTTAGCCAAATAAATAATGAAAAACTAATCTAGGACAAGACAACTCGAGAATGAGTAGCGGGCTCGCGGATGGTGCCAAGTGTCAGCCCAACACAATTCCATAAATTAAAGGAGGGAATGAAGCCTCAAAATCTCGTGGGGCTTACACATGGAGTCAACTATAAGGATCCTGCATAAAAATGGTCTTCACAATAATATGTGGAAATTCCATTACTTACCTAAAGAGAGATTAGAGGGCTCGCAGAAGATGCCATGTGTCAGCTCAGCGCACTTCTGAAAGCTACAAAGAAAAGAAGAGACCCTAGAGATGCACTTGGCTTCCATGTGGATCTCACAACAAATGGACTACAAGTTTGAAGAAGGTTGCGAAAGGTTGGAAACATTCCAAATACCATGTATGGGAAATTATGAAACCCATTTAGAAGTTTTATATGCTCATATCTTTTCAAAAGGTAAAAGGTGAAAAGTCATTTGGCTTGTCTTTTCAGCAATAGAGTTAATGCACAATTCAATGTAAAGAGGGCGAACCTATGAATAATTAATTTTTTTACCTACAATCGAAGGGTAATTTTAATAGAACAACATAAAAAAAGGTGCCTCCGGAATCATGAGCCTAGAACTTGATGCATAACGATTGAGAAGTTCAATAATGTAATAAAGATTTGAAATGATGTTCCTTAAAAAGTGATTCCACTTCAAGGGAGTCGGTTGTAAAATATTTAAATATGTATTAAATGGATATGGCTATTGCTCCTTAAATAACAGATCATGGGGAAGTGTGAGATAGATCTCACAAATCTATTTTTGTCACTTCACACCATTTACCATAACTTACAAGTAGTTAGAAGATGGTTCCGAAATTATCTCTTATCTTATTCTCATCCTATATATTGTAATCAGAGGCTTCATAACACATATTGGGATTTAGTCAATTATTCTTTCCAATCTTAGTTCCTCTTCTATAAAAGGTAGGCATATGGAACTCTAGCCTTATCTTTGAGATTTGTAATAACAATCTTCTTTCCTCTTATATGTTATTGTGCTGTGCATATTTTTGGAGTACTATAATATGCCATGTGGTGAATTTTTTCCATCATTTTCATATCTATATTGTCTTTGATAGCCTTTATTTCAATTATGGTATGTTTTTCATGCTTATAATGTTAGTATTGGTTTTGGAAGCTATTTTTAGTAGTTAAAAGTGGTGTTCTATGTGAATATTTTTTGGACCATGGTGCATTTTGCCTGCCCTTTTCATTACTCATCTTTTCCCCATTTCAGGAAGTCAAGTTCTTGATTAAGGAACCTTCTTCTAGCACATCACCTTAGTTAGTTTTAAATTTCTTTTAATCTTTCTCCTAACCCTATCCCACACTAGAGAAGATCCAACTTATTTAAAATATGGAGGTTACTTTAGGGTGCACGTCCCACTAACCTAAGGTATCCAACAACTTTGATGATTCATCAAAAAGGATAATTGTCAACAATTTTCCTGGCATGCTCGGTGGGACAATTCAAAGTATCCTATGATTTCAAGTCATCCTTTCTTTCATCCATATCCATTCATATTTCTTTCCAAGTCTTTCATTTTCCTTCGCCTTATGAATTTGTGTAATTATGACTTCATTCCCACAATGGAATTTACATTTTCAGTAGTATCATTAGTATCTAATGAGATTCAAACCTTCTCCAAACTAGAAAAATGACTATTTTCAAAGTCAATAGGACAACCTAGATGAGAAAATCCAAGACCAGTTTGGCTATGAAACCAATTAAAGACATGGGTACACATTTAGTGACTATGATCAATTGGAGGATGTTTGTCTACTAGAGAAGATAACACAAATAGATACATGCATAGTTCAATCTCGGGATATAACATAAATGGAGGCATTTAGAATAGGATGCAGGGCACCTTGTCTATGGGTAGGCCCTGTTCCTAGGTACTATAGCTTACAGGATAATCTTGGCTTCTTAGAAGAAAAACTACCTCCACTTATGCAGTGGATTGAAGGTATTGAAACATATGGGCAAAGCATGAGACAACCTTGTCGATGGGTAGGTCAATCACCAACTCTTTGTTCATCTCCCATCCCACCCCAATTTTTACCATATCATACCGCTCCAAATGCTGATTTCCCTTCTCCATCTCTAAGACATCCATCCCACCCCTCCTTTTTTTCAAGCATATATACCCCCCATACAAACAAGGAACAACTCCAAATCCAAAATAAAAGGAGCATATGGTGAGAAGTGAATCGAATTCAGTGGGTTTTAATCATGAGCCAGGTGCTTAAAAGAATGCATATCCCTCCCTGGTTCATCCTCTCCACAAATCAGAGTTTCTGGAAGAGTTTGGGCCCATGGGATTCATGTTTGAAGATGGATCTATACATGCTAGAGAATTTGCAGACTCAAAAACCATCATACAAGAGGGGGAGACCTTGGTATAATAGGATGATGATTAAATTGATTGCTTGTCATATTTTTGGGGATGTCTCGATGAATAAGAGGCCATGGAAATTACAACCTTTGCTGCTTCATCTACCCCACAACCAAAGAAACATGTTACTCATGAAATTTCCTCTGAATCAAATTCAAAGGCTCAAGAAAGCATGAGGATAGTATTCAAAGTCTCAGGGGTCAAATATAAAACTTCTAACTAAATGATAAATAAAGAAAGAAGGTATTCATTTTGTTTGTTGATACTATCGGTAAAAGAGTGGAAGGTAAGTTTTCACTCTTATCATGGGTCATATCTATTGCTAAATAATTTCATGGCTGCACTTTATAATAAAGAGAACCTATTTCTCCCTACCTGTTCCAGGTTTTATTTATCTTTTCCCAAGCATGGTTGGCATAAGAGTAGGGGTAGATTGCTTTCAACAGAAAAAGTTCTTGCACACACTCTACATGTCTCACTTGAGGAATGTATGATATATCTTTGTATAATCCTGTGTCTGTATTACTCCAGTTAAAATGCACCAAACCCTCTAATGTTCACAGCAGGGGAATTCATAGTTGTCTGTAGTGATTGTAAACTTCACTTTAAACAAATGTAGAGCAACTAAAATTAGTCAAGGAGGTGATTTTCAATTTTATACTCTCACAAAACAAGTTTCATAGTTTCCTTATGAGATTATTAGGGTGCAAGGATCAACTAGTGGCTACAGAAGCTCAGTGACACTTCAAATAATTTGAACCAAGGATTAGATCAACTCATAATAAAATTTCTAGGCCCAATAAATAGTAGGAGATTTTGGGTTCATTCCATTTTAGTAGGCTGATGGTCCCCGTGAGTTGCCAAACTATTATCTAATTTCCTCCACCATCCACTAAAATTATATAACAAGTAAATTCCTTTTAGATTGACCAAGTGAGTTTTGAGACTCCTGCATATTCGAGTCCCACCAGGGGTCAAGACTTTGGTGATATGGGGAAAAATACTTAGAGGAATCAATGATGAAAAACTAAGCTAGGAAAAGCCAACTCGAGAATGGGTAGTGGGCTCATGGATGGTGCCAAGTGTCAACCCAATGTAATTCCATAAGTCAAAGGGGGGATTGAAGCCTCAATATCCCACGGGGCTTACACATGGAGTCAACTATAAGGGTCCCACCTAAAAACTAGTATTCACATTAATATGTGCCAAATCCATTACTTACCCAAAGAGATATTAGAGGGCTCGCAGAAGGTTCCATGTGTCAGCTCAATGCACTTCCAAAAGCTATGAAGAAAAGTAGAGACCCTAGAGATGCACTTGGCTTCCACATGGACCTCGTGACAAATGGACTTCAAGTTTGAAGTAGGTTGGAAAATATTGGAGACATGCCAAATACCACATTTGGCCAATTATGAAACCCATCTAGAAGTTTTAAACACTCATATATTTTCAAAAGGTAAAAGGCAAAAATTCATTTGGCTTGTCTTTTTAGCAACAAAATTAATGCACAGTTCTATGTAAAGAGAGAAAACGTATGAATAATTAATTTTTTCACCTCCACTTGAAGGGTCATTTTAATAGAACATAAAAATAGGTGCCTCCGGAATCATGAGCCTAGAACATGATGCATAACAATTGAGAAGTTCAAATATGTAATAAAGATTTGAAAGGATGTTCCTTAAAAAGTGAGTCCACTTCAAGGGAGTCAGTTGTAAAATAGTTAAAGATGTATTAAATGGGCATGGCTTTCACTCCTTAAATGATAGATCATGGGTAAGTTTGAGATAGATTTCACAAATCTATTTTTGTCACTTCACACCATTTACCATAACTTACAAGTAGTTGGAAGATGGTTCCAGAATTATCTTCTTATCTTCTTCTCATCCTATATATTGTAATCAGAGGCTTCATAACACATATCAGGAGTTAGTCAATTATTATTTCCTGTCTCAGTTCCTCTTCTATAAAAGGTAGAGGTCTTGAACTCTAGCCTTCTCTTTGAGCTTTGTAATAGGACTCTTCTTGCCTCTTATATTTTGTTGTAATATGAATATTTTTGGAGTAATATAATATGTCGTGTGGTACATTTTTCCATTCTTTGCATATATGTATTGTCTCTTATAGTCTTTATTTCAATGTTGGTATATTGTGCATACTTATAATGTTATTGTTGGTTTTGGAAACTATGCTTAGTATTTCAAAGTGGTATTCTGTGTGAATATTTTGTTGACTGTGGTGCATTTTTCCTGCCCTTTTCACTACCCACCTTTTCCCCATTTTAGGAAGTTAGGCTCTTGATTAAGACACATTATTCTGGTGCATTTCCTTAGTTTTACATTTATTTTAAGATTTCTCCTAACCCTATCCCACACCAAAGAAAAGCCAAATTCTTTAAAATTTTGAGGTTACGTTAGGGCGCATATCCCACTAACCTAAGGTATCCAATGACTCTGATGGTTCATCCACAAAGATAATCGTCAACACTAACTTTCCAAGGGACTAGGGTGAGAAAAATATGTATAAAATATAAACCTAAACTAGATAAGCTGATGTCACTAAAAACAAGGGGATGAATACTTTAGAAAGAGAGAAAATGGAATAAAATGATGATGAAGAGGGCCAAAACGAAGGCCGTAGATCAAAATTTCTTTTAGGGTTCCACTTCCATGATGCACAATGAACACAAGCTTTGAAAAAATTCATACAACACACCTGAGAATGAATGAGAGGAAAGAGACTATAATAAAAAAAAATAGCTAAGGTAGAAATGAGCCACAAAACTAGATATTTTATTGGTTAATGATCATGTAAAGATCATCACAATACGGGAGGAAGATGCAAATAATTTATAGAATGTGAGTCCAAGGCATGCAACCCTTAGAATACTTTTGCAGCATAAATTGATGCCCTTGAATTCCCAAAGTATCCAACATTAAAACTAGGCATCAATTTACAGTATATAGAAAATTAGAAGAAAGCTAGGAGATAAAAAAGAGGGAAATTCAAATTCTCCTTTTCCTAGCCAACCACCATCATTTAATTTTCTCAGAAGATCTGATTGTTTTGCAAATTCACTTCCCCATTCTATTTTCCTTATTAAAGAAGGGCCGATTCCCATACTACATTTGATTTTGGTTGTTAGGCTGCCTGGAATAGACCTTTTGTGTATTGTAGACACCATTATTTCCTTCACCCACCTACCTCCCTTTAATTCATGAGATATGATTTCATCACGTGAAGAAGTTTTGGATTTCTTTAAATAGTATCATATTTGCAAAAATCTAATCATTTGATTGAAATCCATGCTCATTTTATCTCATCGCGAGAAAAAAGCTATTTTCCTTTGATACATAGCTTTTATGTTTTATTTCTGCACATATTTTTACCTCTTTGGATTTTGACCTCTATAGATTTGTCTCCTCCATTCCACGGTTTTTATTGTAGCGCAGATTTATGTCAACATCTATAAACTTCCTTTCCTTGTTCTGTGGGTTTTTCTCCTACTTTGTTTTGTGGCTTTTGAATTCGATGGAATTTTTCCCTTAGCTGTGGCTTTTACTCCTCTTTTCCATGGCATTCTTAGAATACTCCACAACCTTCACTCTACATCTCACAGCTTCTCAAGTTGTTTAATTTTACAAAGGTGCAAAAATGGACAACATTTTTTTGTGACTCATAGGGGCATCTACCTACTAGAAGAACTTATCAGTATCCTTACCATCGATTGGGTATGAAGTTAGTATGATATTAAGGAATTTGATCTTTTAGTTTCCCTACATTTGATTTTGTGAGAAAATATGCAACTAATCCTTGATATCTTGATTTTTCTTCAAAAGTATCTTTGAGGACATGATGAAACTATGCACAAGGAAATCTTCAAGAAACAAAACTATGTAACGCACTTAGGGAAAGAAACCTAAACTACCAACAATATAATGTGCTAAAAGCACTTGGAGGAATTGAAATTCTAAACTACTATATACAAGATGCATGAAATATCTTAATGATAGAGTTTGAGATGAATCCTATTGAATAAGATTTGAAAAAAATTCCCATTGAGATGAGATAACTCAAATTATTTGGCCGCCTTGCAAGTGGTGATGATATATGGTCAACTCTAAATAACATAAAATTTGGAGTGTCTCCCTAGTTTATCTCGATCCTTGTCCCATTTTAAAACTATATCTCCAAAATTGAATGTATGATCTCTAGATTTTATATCAAACCATTATTTGGTTAACACTTTATGTTGTTCCATCCTGACTATGGTGGCATGCCTCAACTCTTCAAGCTCTACTAATTATGCCACTCTGATTTCCCTTTGATCCATGCCTTCAAATTCAAGTTGTTGAGTTAACTCAAGTGAAGGTAACTCTAGTAACAATGGCAATCTTGCTTCTTTACAATATACCCGTTTGCAAGGAGAAGTGCCAATTACTTTCTTCATTGTTATCCTATCCATCTAGAGAGAATTTATCACCTTTTTGTGCTACTGTCTTTGATTGATGTCCATTATCCTCTTCATGATTCTGGTCAAATTCTTGTTAGTAGAATCTATTAAGCCATTACCTTGGGGGTAATAATTGGAATAAGTTTTTAGATAAATCCCAAGTTACAGAGCCCAATTAGAAATCTTTGATCCTAAGAAATCCTTTACATTATCATAAAGAATAGTCCGAGGGATGCCAAACCTTGTAACAATTTCTTCAAGAAATTCTAAGATGACTGATTTATTAGATTCCTTCAGTGGCATAAATTCATTCCACCTAGTGAAATAGTCTATTGCTGTGAGAACTTATTTATGACCCACACTAGATGGTGTATTGATCCTACCCATGAATTCAAGAACCCATTGTGAAAATGGCTGATCCACTTGGATTGGATGAAGAGGCAGGTTGTCAATATTTTCTTTCTAGTGAAGAGTACACATTCTTTACATTTACTAACCCACCTATGAGCATCTATGAGCAATGCAGGCCAGAAATATCCTTCTTTTATGATCTTCATGGCTATAGCTTTAGTAAATAAATGTCCACTTGAGAAACAATCATGAAACTCAGTAAGGATCTTATTACATTTCTCTTCTTCAATGCATCTGAGTAACACTCCATCAATGTTACTTCTAAACAATACGTCACCAATCAATGCATATGGAATAGATCGCAACCTTTGATGTCTTCTTTTTTTTTTTTAAACCAAGAGGATATGCACTAGTAGACAAAAACTTTGACATATCAATAATCTAAATGAAATCATTGAATACATTTATTTCATCCTACTACAACTCAACATCATGCAATAACTCATCATTTGCATGCACTTCATTAATGAAGGTGGTTTATTGAGATTGCACAACATCTAGAGCTAATTATTAATAATTTGGTTTTCCCCTTATTAATTTTGTGGCCTTAATGGTCACATGATACTCCTTGATTTTAGTTACCCATCCAGCTTATTTTTCACTAATTTTTACTCTCGTGATGAAATCTCTAACGGTGGAATGTGATACTAAAACCTTTACATGGCTAGAAAAAATCATAATTTTGAATTTATTCAAGGCTCTCATGATGGAAAACACCTATTTTTCAATGTGACTATATTGGAGCTCAAATTCCTTCAATGTTTGACTAAGAAGGCCACATGCTACTCTAGTCCTTCATTATTCTGATGAGTTAAAACCGTAGCAATACTAGATTCGGCCCCATAGACATATAAAATGAAATACTTGGTATAATCTAGATTAATCAATGTGGGGGCCTAAGAAATTTCCATATTTATCTTTTCAAAGATTTCCTTCCCCTCCATGGTCCATTTGAATGCTAAATATTTCTTGAGCATGAGAGTAATAGGTCTTACTAAACCTGCAAAATTGGGGATGAAGCACCTAAAAAAGCTTATCTTTCCAATGAATGACTGTAGAGCCTTCTTCTAAGTTGGAAAGGAAAGAGTTTTGATAGCTGCAATTATTTTTGGATGAATGGAAATTCCTTGTTTTGAGACAATATACCCCAAGATCTTACATCAAGGGAATGAAAATTTTCATTTCTTAGGATTAAGGGACACACCAAATTTATTGCATCTTTTAAATACTTTCTCCAGGTGCTTCATATGATCTAGGATCTGCTTGGAGAAAATAGTGATGTCATCTAGGTAAACCAAGATGAACTGATTGATATGCTCCTTAAAAGCAATATCCATTGCTCTTTAGAATGTAGCGCCTACATTTGATAGGCCAAAGGGAATTTTTTGATATGCATACGTTATCAATTGGGTGGTGAACATGGTTTTATATTGATCCTCCTCTTTCACCTTGCTCTAGTTAAAACTAGAATAGCCATCAAGCATTGAAAATATCTCATCTCTTACTACTATCTGCAAAATCTACTCCATGGAGGGAAAAGGATAGTGATCCTTGAGAGAGGCTTTGTTAAAATCCATGAAATATACGTAGATCCCAATTTCACCATTCTTCTTTATTACTGGAACCATATTTTCCACCCAAGTGGAGTACTTAATAGGAAAAATTATCTTGGTCTCAATAATTTTTTATAGTTCATTTCTCATGAGGGGCTCAATTTTGGGTTTAACTGGCCTCTACTTTTACCTTATTGGTTTGATCTGGGATCTAGGTCAATAGAGTGCTGGAATATATATGGATTTATTTCCTTTAAATCTTCATAGTCCCATGAAAATATATCATTAAACTTCTGGCACAAGGAAAAAAATCTTTCCTTTCACTTTCATCACATAACTTTATGAGTAGAAGTTATTTTCCTGGAGTGATTGAAACTACCTTAAAATATCCTTGCTTTACTGACATGTTAGTTTGCACTACTTTGAACTCATTATCTAGATTGAAGATATGATCCAAAGTGACTAATCCCTTCGATAAATTATTTTTTTAGTTCAGTAATATGGTCTCCATAGACCTCTTATAAATCAGATTGCATCCTTAAGGAGAAATCTGCTTCATTTTGAATGAACTGCATAATTTTTTCAATGCTATCAAATTCCTACCAACAGGCCTGATTGTCTGGGATGGAAGGCTTGACAACTTTTTTCACATGTTGTACATTTCCCTTGATCAAATCCTTAGTAAGTGAGAATTGAGATCCAAGGACCGCCATTTGGTATGCATCTTTGTTCAAATTTTTTGGCACAATCTGTAGGTTAATGGCATCAAAGATTTCTAAAAAATCTCAAAATCTATGTTTGTAATCTTTAAACAACTTGTTATTTTTTACACATCTATCACATACTTGGTGAATGACTGATTTAGTGTCTCTAAAGACCTGTAAATCTTTAATTTATTTTTTTTCTCCAATTAACAAACCATGCACTAATGCTTTGTACTCCGCCGCATTATTAGAACATGAAAATTACAATCTATGAGCGAAGAAGAAATTCTTATTGCATGGATAAATTAGAAAAAAACCCACACTGCCTCCATTTCTACTTCTTGAACCATAAATAAACATCCACCATAGTCAGGATTCACTTTCCTTTTCTTGTTTGAATGTTGCGGGTACCACATATTCTTCCTAGAGAATGAAATAAGTGCCTAGAGAAGTCTCAAAAAAATTGAGCTCTTCATCATAAGGATAAAACTTATGATCTCTCATAGCCCATTCATCTAGCAACAAATCAGGCATGGAAGGAGGAATAACCTGCTCCTCTGGATCAAAGTCTTTCTCATGTCCTTCTTGTATTATGTAATTTGATTGGGTGGGAGAGGGGTCATACGAATTAATATGGTAAAAAAATATGGGCTTAGCTTGTATTGTGAATCTTGTACCATATCTAGTTCTTAGAAGCATGTGAGCCCAATCTGAAGATAAGTAATCACCTACCTTAGCAGTGAAGTCTCTAGACAAGAAAATGATAAAAATGGGAGGATGTTCGATTATTTATATGTCATGGGTTATGGTGAGGCTTGGGAAAGCATGAAGGGTTAACTCAACATTTTTTCTACGTCCAATACAACCACGATCAATCCATCAAGTTAGAAAACTCCTTTAGACATAGGAATGTATTTGACACCTAGAATATCAACAATTTTCTTGGGCATTATAGAGGAACTAGCCCTAGAATCAATCATACAGTTATGGACCAAGTGTTTTCCCATAATTAATGACATTTAGAAGGGAGGGGTTTTAACAGTTTTACCTACTTGGTCTTCTTTTTCATGATAGACATTAACCGCAACATGATTTTTTTGCATTAGTGGATCCGCTGAGGGAAGTTACTTAAGGGCTTCACACAAAATATATCACTGTTATGGAATAGCTAGTGCATCCCACATTGAGACATTGACATTGGTTTTCTTCATTTTCTCAACAATGTTTAATGGAAGATCCACATACTTTTACATTTGTGGCATGTTAGTGTCATTCCTCATCTATTGTGGCATTTTATTTGATGGTTTTGATTGAACACCAACCTCTTTATCTGTGGATTTAATAGGTACCTCATGCGGTTTGTTTTTGTTTATCATGGATTCTCTTCCTTCAACCACGACATTACTTTGACCCGCAGAAGGTGTCGAATGTAACTCTAACGTCCTTTTCTTGTTCCGCGTATTATCAATCACGCTGGTTTGAGATTTTTTAGAACTTCCTACTACTTGGTTAACTACATAGAAATCCTCAACTCCAAAGAAAATGAAGTTGGTATCATTATTAATTTCTTGAGTTTCTTCTGCGGCTGGTATTGGTGCCTCTAAAAGTGGATCTTTTTGATTGGAAGAGCCTTGAACCATTTATGCTTGAAGGTTCATTTCCCTTTCATAGCCAAGTTTATTATGTAACAAATTAAATTGAAAACACCATTTTATTTCTTGTTCGATGTTATTTTGTACTGGAACCAAAGCCTAACTTGAACTAGGAGTAGTAAGTAATTATGGAGGAGGAATTATTGCTAATAGAAGAGGAGCACTTTGATCTTTCCATCTATTATTCTAGATATTATGTGCATATATTTGATTAGAAATTTGGTTTCTATATGGTTGATATTCCTGATTTGATGATTTCCCTTGATTTTGATAATTTTAATAGGATAGGGCTTGTTTTTTTCTAAGGATATAACTTTGTTTGTCAATTTTTTTATCAAATCCTTCATTTCTTAATCTTCCTTTTGTTGGATAGGGTTCTGTGATGTATAAGCAATAGGTTACGGATTTAGCTCAGGAATAGGAGCAATAGAAGGTTGAGCAACTCAAGGAAATATAGGATAAAAAAGCATAGGTGGCCTAGGGGATAATTTCCTAGCATGTATTAAACTATTCTCTAATTGTAATTACATAGGCTACTGGTAGAGTTTTCCCTCCCATAGATTGTATCATGATAGATATATCAGAGTTGAGATATTTTAAGAAGTAAATAAATGCACCTTCTGTTGAAAGTCTCACGGGAGCTAGAATTATGTGCCAAGTTCTCTAAAATCTGAAGTTAAAATCTACCGTTTATTCATTAGGTGCTCTTTTGATTATATTAAACTTCTTCAAAAGAGAAAAATTATCTTCTCTCTCTCCAAATTGATTGCACAAGGCTGTACATAACTCATTCACATTCCTGACTGAGCCTACTGTTAAGATTCTAAACCATTATAGAAATTTTCTTTTAAATGATGAAGCTATAAGTTTTACCGCCACATCCATCTCAAAAATTTCATGGATAACACAAACATTTGTGATGTCCTGAATGTGATCAACTAGAGTAGTATGATTTTCTTCAGTGAAGTATGGGATAGTAATCAAAGATTATACTAGAATAGGATTTTGAGAATTCAAAGAAAGTAGACTACTAATTTCGAGGTTTACAAATGCTTTTATAAGTTTATGATCCATTGTGATAGGTTTGAGAACTCTTTTCGATTGTAAAAAGTTCCTACCAGGAGGAGGTGTTGAAATAGTTCTATTCGGTGGAGATGGAGACCTATAAATCTATCTTCCTCTACATGGAGATAACTATAAATAGTCAAATATGCCTTATTCTATTGTTCTAGACCATATTTGTATCCTTCTCATGAATCAGGGATAATTTGGACTACTGAAACTAGTTGATTTTATGAATGGAGTCACCAGATGTGTTACTATAGAGCCTCCAAAAGTAAAGTTTCTCCAAGATATACAATTTTTTTTTATAAAACTAGGAATATAAATTTCATAGTCCCACAAAGCATGCTAAAAATGTTGGAGCTAAAATTTTTACCCACACCTTAATCATAGACAATTCAGGATTTGAGACAGTATGAGACTGTGTCCAAGTTGTGGGACTCGAACTGAGACAGACCTCTAGGGAAGCTTATCTTCCTCTACTTACTCCTAATGCTAAACTACTCGTAAGAATTGAAATGTAACTATCTTGATCTTCTCTAAATTTCTAAGGGACCATGTTGAGAAGGAGATGCATAGAACGTAAACCTAAAATAGAGAAGGTGATATCACCAAAAATAAGGGGATGAATACTTTAGCAAGAGAGAAAATGGAAGTAAATGATGATGAAGATGTCCAAAACGAAGGAAAAATATCAAAGTTGTGTTTAGGGTTCAACTTCCACAATGCATACAACACACCTATGAATTAATGAGAGGCAATAAAATGTAATAAAACAATACCTAAGGTAGAAATGAGCCACAAAAATAGAGATTTTATTGCTTAAATATCATGCACAAATCACCTCGATACAAGAGGAAGATGCAAAACATTTACAGAACCTAGGTCTAAGGCATGTGACCCTAAGAATACTTGTCCAACATAAAATGATGCCCTTGCATTCCCAAAGTATCCAACATTAAAACTACATATCACTTTACAATATATAGAAAATTAGAAGAAGGAAAGGAGAGAAAACAAAGGGAAATTCAATTTCTCCTTTTCCCAGCCAATCACCTTTATTTAATTTTCTTAGAATATTTGATTTTTCTGTAAATTCTCTTCCCGATGCCATTTTCCTTGTTGAAGAAGGGATGTCACCCATACTTCTTTAAATTATGGTGGTTGGGTTGTCTGGAATAGACCTTTGGCGTGTTGTAGATGAATTTATTTCCTTCACCCACCTACCTTCCTTTAATTCATGAAATCTAATTTAATTGTATGGAGAAGTTTAGGATTTCTTCAAATAGTATTAGATTTGAAAAAGTATAATCATTTGATCAAAATTCATGCTCATTTTAGCTCATCATAGGAAACTTTTGTTTTCTTTTGATATGTGGCTTTTCTGTTTTATTTCTCTATGGATTTTGACCTCCGTGGATTTTTTCCTTCATTCCATGGTTTTCAATGTAGTGTAACTTTATGTCAACATCCACAGACTTATTTTCCTCATTTCATGAATTTTTCTCATACTTTGTTCTACGGATTTTTTCTTTTGTGGCATTTTCCCCTTAGTCACGACTTTTACTCCTAGTTCTGTGGCATGCTTAGAGTATTCTATGGCCTTCATTCCACATCCCATAGCTTCTCAAGTTGTTTAATTTTGTAAATGTTCAAAAATGGACAATAGGTCCATTTGATTTGTAAACCCTCAGTAGTCGAGTATGGACTGAGGAACTAAAGTGGGTCATAGGGTAGTGAATGCATCACATAGAAAACAATGTAGCATATATGATGAAACTTAACAACCATGTGATGAAAAGGATTTGTAAATGCACGGTATGGGAAATGCAATGTAGGATGTATACTATGTAATGCGTAAAATGCATTGATAGGTGTAGATAGAAATGGAATATTTAATGATAAAATTTAAAGCTATACTCATACGTAATGTAACCTAGCGTAGTAGAATATATATGCAGAAATGCGCAGTGTATGATGTGACTAAGTGTGTAGATACCCTAATAGATGTAAAGCGTAGATGAGGACTAGTATAATGTAGGATACATGTAGAATGAATGGTGTATGATATGTAATGTATGATGAAATGTAATGTGTAATGACTAAGGTGTGGTGTGCGGGGTCCAGTGTAATGGTAATCCCTGAACAGTCAATTTTGAACTGAAGCAAAAGAGTGTTTCATCAGGTAATAAGGATGCTAAAATGCGTGATGAAAATGTAGATAGAAAAATGTGAGATAACAGAGGTATAATGGCTATGATGAATGAGGGGGGAATGTGTTAGGTGTTATGTCCCCTTGTTAGTGTGCCAAGAGACTATGTGAACTTGTCAAGGAGATCATCATCCTCTGGATCAAAATCAAATGGATATGCATTAGTAACTTGGTAAGATATAGTATTAGGTTGATCATGTAATGAGCCTTTGAGGCATAAGTGATACATACCAATGGCATAATCCTCATAGGTGAATGGAGGGAGTGGAAAACCATGTGCGTACTAATAAATGAGATTATTTGTATACCATAAGAAAGAACTATTGTAGATCATAATACATCTAAAATTCATAGGAAATGATATATCTGTATGATCCAAATCTTGGGTGCCCCTAATATAATCAAGCTAGGATTGTCCTAATGTGAGTGGGTAAATATTAGGAGTTCGTGCAATAAAAACATTAAGATGAAATACACAAAGCCCATATGCAGTTGTAACATGGATAAACCCATGATATAAGTGAGAGTGATATGGTGGTGGGATAATATCAAAAATAGAAACACCTAAGTGAGCTAAAACATTGTGCATACATATAGTTTAAGGTGAAGTAGGATTTAACAAAATGTGTTCTCAGTATGAATCATGTATTAAAAGTGTGCAAGTGAATGGTGGGTGAATGGACAACGAGGATGTAGATGGTAGAGTGATGTCCAAGGATGGGATAGGCATTTGATATGGGATAATATCAACATTAGTAAGCGGTGGAGAAGGGATGACATCTATAATACAAATAATACCATCAAGGTGTGGTAAATGTGGCGGTTCATCTATAGGTTGGGGTTCATTTGTAGTATTAATGCATGGAATAGGAAAATCTAGTGTTTGGATCCTGGTCACAATACTGAAATGGATCACGGTCATGAAAAATGGTATACTCCATGCACTCATGTAATAACTTAACATAGTTATAAAAAATAGATACGAAAACTTGCATATCATTAATCCATGGTCGACCATGTAGATGGTTATAAGCAACTGGGAAATCAACAATGAAAAATACCATGTGGACACTCTTAGGACAAACAGTGATGGGAAATGTGACGTAATTGAAACATGGATGAGTGGAACCATCATAAGCATGTAGTGAAATACTGGAGGGACTAATGTCACGAGTAGCGAGACCTAAAACTTCAAGAAATGGCATAGTACACAAATTAAGCTCAGATTCGTTGTTAATTAAAGTTCATTTCACAATGACATTATGAATGCGAGAGATAATATGTAAGGGCGTATCATTTTCAAAAGTAACACAATCATCATGAGGACTAGATGGGAAAGTAATATTTTGAAATAATGCATCCACAAAAGTATTAAAAACTATGTCTGGATAAGTGTTTTTAGGAATATGAGTAGTGAGTAAAATATTTATAATTTTAGCTCGTAATTGAGGTAAAGAAGTAACAAGTCATGAATGGAGATAGCCATGATGAAGGAATCCTAAGGAGAATTGGGATTGGAAGAGTGTGTAGGTCATGTCAAGTTCACCAAAATGATTAACTAAAATGAACTAAACTAGGAGAAATATGATGATAGTTAATCTAATCTAAGAGGACATAAATGTTATAAATAAATACTCTAAAGCAATATAAATAGACTAAATAATTAAACTAATAGAAATGAAACACTAATGTGAAAAACAAAGCAAGGAAGGAACTCAGATGATTGCAAATGACTAACAGAGAGTTTCATAGGTATGACAATAAATTCTAGAAGTAGGGATGACTATATAGAGGTCCCAAAAAGAGTGGATCTGGAAGATCTGAGTAGACTGGAGCACCCAGGAGGGTACTGGGGCACCCTGGTATGGTAGAAAAGGTGCCCTAGTCTCTAAATAATCTTGGAACTTGATTCTTCTAGGATCATAAGATGAATTGTAACCCTTGTTGGTTGTTGCACTGGATTCGTTGAACTACACCGAATGTACCAAATGAAGCAAGATGATGTTGAAGACCTGAAAAAGACAAAAGAAGTATCAAATCCCTAAAATAAAATATGCAAATGAATGGGTTGGACTGACCTTAGTTGCCACAATAGTGGGCTTACTAAACTGAATGCTACACTAAATTTTAGACCCAAATGTAGTTATGGTGTGTGTGTGCATGGCATGCCCTAAGTGCTCTTATGCTACTTGCACTATGTGAATTAGCGAGCAATAACTCAATGTAGAAAATATAATAACATGTGTGGATGGAATAAAATAGAATCCTCCCCCCTTATGAAGTGTGTTTTGATGTAGATCTCCTAGCCTTGATGCATGGAACTATTTTGATGCAAATGGTGCAATAGACGTGGCTCTAGATGGAGTGATAGTAGTAAGTGACACTAGGACCCTCATTTTGGTCTCATAAATCTATATTTAAAGGGTCCTCTTGATCTAATTTTGTAATTAACCCCGACATGGCCAACTAGGTAAAAGATAAGGATGAAAAACGACTAGAAAGATCCTAAAGAGTGGCGGGAAAGTAGAAAAAGGATCGTGGCACTTTGGTTTAGGATAAAATGTTGGGAAAGTGCTGAACAGAATGGGCATGTATATAAAAATGTGCGGGAATAATGAAATAAAAGGTAAAAAAATATGGCCACAAGATGGGATTAATTAGTACTTTCTTCACTCAAGAACCTTCTAAATAGTAGTATGAGACTAGGCCAAATAATTCTTAAAGTGCATGATTTTGTGAGTACATCATTTTAATGTCTCTCATGGGGTCTATAGTGTCAAAATTCATGAAAAATGCATTTATCAAGAGTGTTTGTGTATATAGAACTTTTATCAAGAGTCTATAGTCTATGAATTTATTCTTAGAAAAAGTATATGTGGTGCTTGTCATGGGATTCAAGTACATGTGTCATATATGTGTGCAAGTGTCTATGATGTGGAATCTATAGTGAATCATGTTATATATTTTAAGTCTAAGTCATAATTGTTCATATCTCTTGTCAGATAATGATGTATCTTGGTCATTATAAGTGGTCTAGGATATCTAAATGTTATACTTTCATGAGTCCTTTATTTTGTCAGTTCAGAAAGTGGACTGTGTTTACTAGTCAATGGTTGCATTACTATGGTATATCATCAATATGAGATCACTTATTGTGTAATTAATTCATGAATTTATGTCTATGGTAATTATTAGGTATCATGAGTTATATATAAGAGTTATTGATGTGGTTGAATCTGGTAGAGGTGTCTCAAAGTTGCCAAGAATCTCCATGAATGCATATAAGGCTTTGTCATCTATTTTAGTCTATTCTGGCTCTCAATAGTCTGTAAAGGTCTGTATTGTCTTATCTAAGGTCTTAAGAAGTTATATGGAATTTTAATGGGCTATAAATGGTCCTAAAATATGTGTCTTAACATATTTCAATTTTTTGATGTCTCAAGTCTTGTCATTGCATAGAAAAACATGTCTATCATTTGTATCAGGAATGTTGTCTTTCCTGTCATCATGTGTGCATAGCCTATGTCATGTTCTTAGGCATGTTGGGTCTATATATTGAGTCATTAGAGTGGTGTATAATAATCTAAGTTATCTTAAAATATGATCTATGGTGATCAATTTTCAACTTGATCAATGTTCTCCCAAGAAGGTTGACTATCACAATGACTAAAGTTTCTCTAAATAAGGCTTTTACAAGAAAGATGGAGTGCTACAAGTACAGGACATGGATTTTCATGATTGATAATAAGTTGAGAAGGTGTTATTTATTCTTTAATATGTTATTTGAATGAAATATTTCTATTGTGAAGTTTTAATGGGATAAATACAAAAAAAATTCTACTTTACTACCCTTTGACTATGTTTGTAGAACCCATTTAAGGGGTATGGATGGAAACTTATTTTTAAATGGTAAAATGATTGAATTTTTTTATAAAATTTTGGGGAAATCATCTAGAATCATTGGGATATAGGAGGTAAAAATTTTAAGCTTCAAATAATTATGCAGTTCTAGATATTCTTAACAGAGTTGGAAGGATAGTTCATAGTGTATAATGATGAGGGTTTGGCTTTAAAAACCATATCTCTAGGTTCCTTCACTTATATAACAATTATTAGAGATGTAGTAAGTGTATAAGAAGTTATTAAGTGTTGTATGATGCATCCCTTATGCTCTTGTATGTTTATAAAGAAGATTGATTGGTGGTTTATAATGCTTCATGCAAAAATGGTGATTCCACTGTATAGTGGCAGAGTTGTTGTTCTTTGAGGTAAGTGAAATGTTTCTCCTTCATTTATTGAGGTGTTATTAACTCTTATATTACCTTTTAAGTGTTTCAAGACAGGTTAGAGTGAATTTATTGGTGGTCTCAGCTAAATGTATACTTGTATAGGTCAAAATGTTTCTCATGGTGGAAGAACAAACACCTACAGGTGTAGGAGGAAGAGTGCATGATTTTAGAGGTACGATAGTGTTCCTCAAATCTCAAAACTATTTTTAAAGGTATTTCTCAGTCACATATTAATTATTATCAATGTAAAGGTGTATGGAGATAGTCTTAGGAGACTATAAGGATGAAATATGTGTTTTAGCCCAAATTTTGCTTTCTACAGGCTTGCAGATACTTGTTTCTCACATGAAGTCAATGGAAATGAAGTCATTATAATGCTTCTACGTTTTTTGCATGGGTTTTTCATGATGGTGGTATATGAAGAAGTTAATTCAAGAGTGAATTTACCAATTCCTAAGCCTATACATGGTTCTTTAGCTCTTAATGATGAAGAGACAGAGCTACAGTAACCCTGAGACAATGATTTGAATGGTACAGTGGTGTATGTTTGATATCAAGGATAGGGGGTATATGAATTTTCCCTCAATATAGGTGATTGTAATATTTTAAGAGTCTCAAAGAATTTTATTGTCCTCTAAATGAATGTTATGGTATTGAAATGTTGTGGTTTCCTTATAACAATGTCAAACTGAGAGTTATTGTGGCAAGAAAATGTTTTACTCCAAGTTTATGATGGCCAAGTAAATGTACATGAATGATAAAAAAGGGGGAGTGTTTATGAAATCCTCGAAGAAGATGAAACAATGATCCTTAATGCATAAGAGGTATGTACCATGCTAGTTAAAGTATTAAGGGTTAAAAATGTATTTCCTCGGCTCAATATGACTTAAAAAAATTGAATACGGTGTTTAGAGATTGTCAAAAGTTGTAATGTTGATTTCTTATCTTGGTAAGAAGGTGAGTCCCAAAAAAAGTTCTTAGGAGATATGAATAGAGGTATTAAGGGCATGGGAAAAAATTGTTGTATAAGTTAAAGCTTGGTTGACCTATAGGTGGATGTCAAAATTGGCCTAATTTTCTCTAAAAGGATTGTTATGGTCTCATGGTATTGTCCTTAAGTGAGAAAGTATGAAGAAGACTTGATGTGCATGTTTTGGCATAGAAATGGTGGATCCTAATCTAGAATGATAGAGTAATTGTGAAGCATGGTTATCTTTGACATTGTTGGCATGTGCATGACAAAGTTGACTTAGACTATAGGCTGTTATAGTAGTTCCAAGAAGGAAAAGAAAAAGGTCAAGGAGAAATTTGATGTTTTTGCATGCCTAAAGGATGGAAAATGAAGTTTTTTGTCCATTACAAGGTGATATATTGATTATTTCATGCTTTAATAATGATTTTCAGTTGATGGAAGTTCTCTTTCCAGGGGGAGCTTGGCATTTGCATGCCTGAATGAAGGAAAAAAATAGATTTTTAGGAAAAATCAAGTGATAGAGTAAATTTGAGACCTTTGGTTGATGTTTCCAACCAAAGCATGGAGGTTTGAAGATGATCATGGTGATTAAGGTGAGATACATGTATGCCTTTTTTATTAATGTAAAAAGGGGAAGAAGTTCATGATGTTTTTCCATCAATGAAAAAGGGGGAGATTGTTGGCATCTAGGTCTAATAGGTTTTTTTTATTGATACAAACCCACATTAATGAAAAAGTGAATGTTTTATGATGATGCTAACATACTGTTTCATATGTTTATCAGCTACTACAGTGGAATTTAATGAGGTAAGCTTACCTTGCAAGCCCATACAGGTGCCTAGGAGGTGTAGATTGATAGTGAGAGCTTCTTGGTTGCTTGGGATGCATGTTGACATGATGACTAACATGATTTGAGGGTGCTTGAGAACTCACAATAGTGGAATAGTGAAGGTAAATGTGATATTCCATGTTATAGGTGTTCATTGAGAGCATGCACGCTTGCTTAGAGGTGTTACATAGTGTATTAGAGCCATTTGATATCATGGATGCATGCTATAAGGTGTATCATGACATATGAGGTATGTTTGGTTCATTTTCATTGTTTCATGTTGAGTTATTGCATTATTTCAATTGACACTAGTTGTTACCATGCAAATCTAACATGAAAACATAAGAAATTCTTAATGGATGGAGATATTGAGCCATGGAATTGACATTATGATGATTGGATATGTTATAGGGATGAGTAGTGATGATTGAAAAAAAAAATAAGTTGCCCATGTTGTGTATTTTTCTAGATATGTCTGATTTTGTAAGACAGGGTCAAGAACAAGTAAAAATCAACCTTGAATTTGAACTTCTAATGCTCATTGTGAATAGTTTAATTTGCATTGGACCTTGTGCCTTTTAGGGATGATTCTAAGGTTATTTTATAAGGTTTCACAAAAGGAATGAGATCAGTTGATCATCACATTTTTATGAACGAATGTTAAGACGGTAAAGAGGTCTAAAACCTTAGTTAAACCATAACTAGGAGAAGTTGACATAAAGTGAAGTGTTGTGACAATTTTTTGATTTATTAATAAAAATTTATGATTGGATGTTGTATAGGAATCCTCAAGATTTCTAAAAATGTCTAGTTGAGGTTATGGTGATATGTGGGCGCTACCTAAAAAAAGAATTTTATGGAGAAGAAGGTTTTAGGACAAGATGATCCAAAGGAGTAGCATAAAAAAATTGATCGTGAATGATTATTGATATTTTTTCTTGATGTACATGGAGGTTTCAGGAAATTTTCATGCATTTTCATGATGTTTTGATGTCCAAATAGGTTGACTGGTCAAAGGGTAGTTTTGGGATCTCAAATAGCAGGGTCCAATAATATGGTCATAAGTTGAGCTAAAGGTGGAGTTTTGAGGTGATTAAATATGTGTTGGAAAGTATAATCAGATATAGTTCTAGTGATATATATATTTCCTTATGATGAGGTCATTTGACATGGTTTCCAGGGCATTTTTTAGTATGAAATAGTTTTTGGCAGTTCTGGACATGATTTTTGTGTGTGTAAGTTTTAGGTTTTTTGAAGCATGAGATGGATTGGTGCTGCTTCCTATCATATGGAAAGTTAAGAGGGATGAAATTTTCATCCAATTAATCAATTTTTTAGGTCTTTAATGTATGCATAAATTATTTTATAAGATAACGCTTGGAAACAACCTTTTGGGAGGTTGATCTGGTGAAGGCAAATGTTGTTGTGGTTTGAAGTGAAGGGTGTTTCATGACTTATAACTTGCTTATAAGTGTTCTACAAGTTATACTATTTATTTTTATTTTTCACATGGAATGTTTTGGGTTACTATAAGTGATTTGGTGATAAGATGAAGTTTCGAGGGTGCTGAAGAGTGCAGGAAACAATTATTATGAGAACTACAAAGAGCTCTACACCTAGTAAATGAAATAATTTGATTGGATGAGATCAATTTCGACCATATATGGGTGTTTAAATTTTATTTTAAACTTTTGTGATCATTTTTAGAGCTTGAAAAATAATAGTTTTTGGCTTAGGATATTTTTGTCATCCCAATGCAATAGATTTTGAGATTTTTGGTGCATGGATGAAGGGTTTTATCTAGGCTGACCTACTTATGTCAAATGTGATGGTTGGGATGGATGTTATTTAATTTTATAAGCATGCATAGGTTGAAAATATCATGATGGATCTACCTCCGTTGAGTTATAATCAATGAAAGGATATAAAAAGGAGTTTATGGGTACAATTTTTTGAAAACCCCTTTTATCTTCTTTTTAAATCTCTTTTTTTATGAAAAGAAAAAACTTTGGGCATAGCCCAAAACACCTAGAATTTCATTCCAGGGCAGCTTCTGGTTGATTTTTCATGAGGAGAATTTGAGAAAGTGTAAAGTTGATATTGGTTCTTTGAGAGCGATTTGGAAAAGGAGGGCAGATTTGAGTGTTTGTGTTTAAATGCTATATTTATAGCATACTGGTGTAATTTGTAGTTTTATAATTAGTATTCATATATGATATTAAGTTGTAATAACCTTTTACCTGAGCTGGAATTCCACCACATGTCCCTTTGCATCACGAGCATTTTAACTCCTTTGGCAGTGTAGACTTTGACGGGAACTTGAACATCTGTTGGATTTTAAAAGAAACCCAACAATGCTTAAAATGTATTCCCTATGGGTTTTCAAATGCCAATGGTTAATGATTTTGGAAAGGTAAAATTGGTGATTTTTAAATGTCTCAGGTTTGTTTAAATGACTAAGTCCATTTTTAAACTGTTATCCCAAATTTACCTAGGTTAATTTGGATAACTATAAATTTTGAAGGTTTGAAAAGTTTGACATCATTTCTATGAATCCATTCTAGTTTGGTAGATGTTTTAAATCTCTCCACATATCCATGTATGATGCTAAAGTTCTATTTTAACACAGGATGGGGAAAATAGTGCCAAAGTGCCAATAAACACATACCATTGCATTATTTATGCATCTATCCCATTTTATATACATTTATTCTAAGGTATGGCCAACTACTATAACTGAAAATCCCATTTTCTGTCATGTTTTGATGTGTACATACTCTTCTTAATGCTCTCCTTTAACATAAACTAGGAATGCTAGTACAAATTTATGATCTCTTCTTTGTACATGCCATTTTCATTTACTTGAAGTTTCTAACATTTTTTTAAACCCAAAATGTGTAGCCTATCAATGATTACATTCCATGTGACCTTGTCTCATTCTTCCATGTCATCAATAAATTTACAAGCAACCACCAAAGTACCAAACCTAAAATACATGTTGATAAGCTTATATTGTAACTAGTATGCATGGATAACTTAAAACATGTGGTATTGTGATTTATGTAGAGGTGGATTGTTTACCCTCAGAAAGTGTATTCTAGGCTATGTAGGTATACAACAATTGAATATATTCACAAATCTCCACTTGATGGTTGTGTGGAGAAGAAAAATGTGCAACACCTCTAGTAATCAACCCTCTCTATAATGTTGTGGAAATTTTTTACAAACAAAGGGTTTCACATAGAGGAAGAGTGAAAGAGATAAATATTGTATAGACATGAGTGGGATAACATGAAAGGGTACTTTCAATTTCTTAATCAATATAAAAACTACTCAATATAAAAGATAAAGAGAATGAAACATGTAGTGATAGCCATTTTTTAACCAGAGAATGGTGATTCAAAGGTTATTGTGGATGTAACAAAGTGCTAAGAAGTAGAAGAAGAAAAATCAATACAAATAGACATTACATCCTAAATAAGTTCCTCCTAATCATCAAAATTCTTATTTTTTTTCTGCATATAACAAACACAATAATGATAGGAAGTAGTTTCCTTTCCTCTCATAGAAAATTGAACCTTATTCAGATACAGATATAGATCTAGATAAATCAATTTGGACACCTGTGAGAAGCATTTTGTGAAAGTTTCTTAAGTCCTTTTCAATGCCTCCAGTTTGTATAATTAGTAAAAATGCATTCCCTCAAAAGTGGATCCTAATCATGTCAGACACATTTACTTGAAAGCTTCCAAAGCATTTTCAACATATATATTTTTACAGGTCCTTAACCACACACCACTTCCTACATACTCACCCTCTTAAATTCTTCCACCCCCACTAATGCATTTAACAACTCTTCTTCTATATATATATATAGTATATATATATAGTATATATATATATATATATATATATATATAGATAAATTATATTTTTTATTTTTATGTTAATAGTAAATATTATTTTATTTTATTCATTTATTTATATATATATATATATATATATGATTTAACAAATATATAAATTTGTAAAACCCTAATTACAGAGTCACAACGTAATAATATAGCAATGAAATACAGATTTGACCTAAGAAATAAGTAAGATATAAATGAAATCCTAGTTTTAAGAGAAGGAATAACGTACTTAGATAATTTCACAATTAATCCTAAGTTGTTCCAAGATGGAAGAATGATAAACTAGAAGGAATATTTTCGTAACCAAACCCAAAAAATTTCAGAACTTTTGGAAATGCTAGGACTAGGGCGCCTAGATAGGGTCAGGGGTGCTTAGGTAATGTAGACTGGTTTTGAGCTCCTGCAACTATGAAACACTCATAAGCTAATTTTTACAGTGTCGCAAGATGTTATCTAATGTTCATTGTTGATATCCTATATGTTATTCTATGATCAATGTGTTGGTACCCAAATTTGTTCTCCTCTTCATTCTGAGTAGCATTAGAGATATGGCATGAAGCTTGAAGTCAAATAGATCTTGATGTGTGTCATTTTGTAGCTGGGAATGTGATCTAACTGACACTCAGATTTGTGGAGAGATGGATAGCACCTTGAAAGGATCTGATATGACCCTCAATATTTTAGGTTGTTCCTTTCAACCAAGGTAAGAGAACCTATATTGTAACCCCGAAATGGTGAAGGAGATGAAGATATCCCTCAATTTATGTAAGTAGTATGAAAAGGCCTTCGGAAAATATGATCAACACTCCAAATCTGAATTTCACAAGTTGTCACTCCCAAATTATGGAGATATTTTCAATGCAAGGCAAGGGTTACTGAAGACATTAGATAGTATGGGTAGATGGGTTAGATCCTTTTGTTGAAAAAAAATGCAATGCAAAGATAGTATGGGTAGGATTAGTTTGTTCGAATGAATTTTTTGGTGGGGTGTTGACAAGACAAACTGGGATATATCAGATCTTTGACAACCTCTACAATACTTGAACAACTATAAAATAAAATGCTTCAAATAATTAGGATATTTTTTCAACCAGAAGATGCATAAATGGAAGCCCAGGTTGCACTCTTCACAAAATCTTTGAGAACTCACCAAAAAATCTTGAAGTAAAGAACTCAATTAAACATAGAATGCTTGATCAAACCACGCCTAAGGTACCCCCAAAGGCTTATAAGCATTATCTGCAGTCAGGGAAGGTAAAGTGATTTTAAATTTGTTTATCTCTTTATCAAATGAAGGCTCTTCTGAACATGAGATTAAAAATGCCACTAAACTATCAACAAGAAATGGAGATTATTTGTGATTCCTAAAGACTTTCAATGCAAGATTGCATCAAGAACAATGAAAAATA
Organism: Taxus chinensis; assembly: GCA_019776745.2. Classification (NCBI taxonomy): domain Eukaryota; kingdom Viridiplantae; phylum Streptophyta; class Pinopsida; order Cupressales; family Taxaceae; genus Taxus; species Taxus chinensis. The sequence continues at coordinate 79,095,827 of CM034146.1, read as the reverse complement.
TTTGCAGGCATTTAAAAAATGATAATAGACATCATATTGCCCAGAAAAAAATAGATTAACTCAAAAGCTTGTTAGCTTCATCAGCAGAGGAGAGTTTCATGAACAATATCAGATCTGTGTGATTTCTATACACTTGTAACCAACTCACATACATGAAGATTCAACATAGAAGAAATTAACCTAGTTATTTGGTGGGTTTCTCAGAAAAAATGAGTTTTCTCTCAAAAATTTCTCATGATTTTCAACTTCTCGACCCTTTTGCATTTCTCCAAAATGCATTGTATATCTCTTGCCACATTTGATCCTTCTTTTCTAAGCAAATAATATGCCAAGGGATCAATTCTGTTACAACAATTTCTCATGATTCACTGAAAATGACATTTAATAAATTTGCAACGAGAGTTTCCTGGTGTTTCTAAAATGTCGAATCATTGCAAATATTCAGATCATTATCCATCCTGGAGGCACGTTTTTCATCATAAAGGTATGCAGATGCCTTTCCACTCATCATTTCACCTTTTCACCCTTTAAAATTACCTCTACAATTTTAAATTTGGCAATTCATGTTTTGCTCAGGCTGAGTAAAAATTTATTACAAAAACACCATAAATCTACAAATTTAGTCATGAAACCAATTCCAATGTTCCTAGAAGGCCAAAATGACATGGAATTTCCAAAAATTTGATGAAATTTGATGCAAAATTCACGATTCCAAGTCTCCTAGAGAAAAAATGGTGGCCAAAAATGAAAGTGCACATTTTCCCTTGATCTACTTTTTATCCTTCAATCTGGTCCGTCCATTTGTCAAAGTATGATCAGAAATCAATTCAGGCTTACTTTTTGTCTTTTTGACATTTTTTAAAAAATGAAAAAAATTGACTTTTTTCTTCACCCCTCCGCCTTTGAATTTTGGAGCTGACACGTGGCATATGGTGGGTCCCATTGAAATTTTGCTTCAATTCTACACATTTTGACCCCTTTTGCAAATTGGGAAATTTTTCACTTTTTACCCCGTGGGCCCGCTCCTCTGATTTCCCCCTTGCCACATGTCACTTTCTTTATCGCTAAAATTTGTGGGCTCAATTCTCATTTTAACTCCCCTTTTTAGCCAAGGGAAAATTTTCCCCTTTTCTTTTGTCGGGCCATCGACCTGCTCCACTTTCGCCACATGTCTCCCTGTAGCTCATTTACGGGCCTGCGGCTTAATTTTTAACCTTAACTCTTTTTGCCAAAAAGGGAAAAATTCCCCATTTCCTTCCATGGCCCACACTTCCCTATGATCTTTTTATGGACACGTGTCCACCTAATATTGGCCACGGGCCATCCTTTGAAATTTCACCTTAGGCCTTTTTGACCAAAAAGGGAAAAAGTTCCCTTTTCCTTCCATGGCCCACACTTCCCCGCTCTGCCACTGCACCACCACGTGTCCACCTTCTGGTCTATTTTGGACCCAGGGGTTTTTCCTCACCCTTTTTCCCCTTCACCAAAAAGGCAAAATTTTCCCAAGTTCCCCACCGGCTTCCCACTCTTCCTTCGCATAAGAAAATGACACGCGCCCCCTCGCGGAGTTGCGGGGGGGATTTTGAATTTTTTCCCAAAGCCAATAAATGGCTAAGTTTTTCAAATAAATCTACCAATCCTTGTCCAACCAGATGTGGCCATGTAGGAGACATCATTTGAGCTTAATTTTGATGGTCAAATGACACCCGTACGACCATTGAAAAACACAGAGTTTTCCAGTGACCTCTAAACTTGATTTTTTCTTTGTAGGTGAAGGATTTTTTGATCAAAGGGAAAATGGGAGTTTTTAATCATTTTACGACCATGGGGAGGGGTTTTTAGATGGAAGATAGGTATAAATCGATCATTTTTAAGATTTCACAATTGGGAAAATGGAAAAACAAGGCATAGCTTGCAGATTTGGAAAAATTAGGGTACAAACAAGGCATGCATGGGTGTTTCTTCACAAATGAGGCATGGAAAATGATTATCAAATGGACTAAGGCATGGAAATAGAAAAAACATCTTCATCCCATTTGTTCAAACTATAGAAAACATTTCAGGGAATGCAGAGTGAAAGGAAAATTAGGGAAAAATAATAGAGGATCAAAATGGACACCAACATTGGCTCCTACTCAGGGATGAGCACTCCCAGTGAGTGCCACAAGAATAATAAGTAGACCAAGTTCCAAAAAATCCATTGGGAAAAGGATTCAAGAGCCAAAATCACCAAAAACCAGCTGAGAACCTAACAAAAAATGGCTGCCACATAGCAAGGCAAACCACAAACCGACAAAACACCAAAAATAGAGTGAAAAACCATACACTATACACTGTATAAGCTGTGTATACCTCAAATTTGGGGATTAATCCAAGAAATGCTTCAGATGCCTACCATTAACAGGAATTTCAAGAAATTCCCCATCTAAATCTTTGAGAAAAAAAGTATTCTCACCAATTCTTATATCAATGGAGTAAGGGCCCATCCATAATGCATCAAATTTTCCATGTTTGCCCTTATCTTCATTTCTGTTGTCTCACAACCAAACCAGATATCCAATATTAAAGGCCCTAGGAGTGACCTTCTTATCAAATAATATTTTCAACTTCTCTCTAAATCTGACATGCCTTTGGTGAGATGCTCTCCTCTCTTCATCTAGCTCCATAATCTGATTAATCCTAGCTTCATATGGACTGACCTCTTGATCTTCAAGTTGTTGAACAAACTGAAATGAAGATAATTATAGATGTAAGGGTAGAAAATCCTGAGTTCCATACACTAACTCAAATGGGCTCTTACCAGTAGCTCTCTTGGCAGTGATTATATCAGCCCAAATTACAAGTTTCAGTTGTTCACCCCATTTTCTCTTGTTCAATTCCAATATCCTTCGAATAATCTTTAACAAATTCTTATTGCTGGACTCAACTTGTCCATTCCCTTAGGGGTTATAATTTGAAGAATAAGTTAGATTGGTTCCATATTCCTTGCAAATTTCCATCAAAGGTTTATCTCTAAAACACATGGCATTATCAGCCACAATCTTGACTGGTACACCAAATCTACATATGATATTATTCAGCAAGAAGTCCATAACAACTTGGCATGTTTCTTTCCTAGTGGAGATTTCCTCTACCCACTTTGTAAAATAATCAGTGGCTATAAGAATCCACTTATGGCTAGCACTAGAACGATCTGAAATCTCACCAATGAAGTCCATTCCCCATTGTTTGAAATGAGCTTCAATTGATATAGGTTGCAAAGGAAGGGAGCCTGAAGATTTCATTCTTCTAGAGAAACGTTGGCAGCTTTCACATTTTCTAATTACCATGGTTACATCTTTGAAAAGAGTAGGTCACCAATAACCAGCTCTCAAAAGCTTGTGTGTTGTAACCCTTCCAGAAAAGTGCCCCCCAAAAAATCCCCCATGGAAATCAACAATTACTTTGGGAGCTTCATCTTCAGTTACACACTTTAAGAGGACACCTTCAAGGTTCTTCCAAGCTAGCCCAAAGTCAGTGATGATGTATTTTTGAGAAGCCAGCTTGAGGGCTCTTTTCTAAATTTTATTTAAATGATCAGGACAACATAGGTGTCTAAGGTAAAATATTATATCCTTGTACCACTCAGAATTTACCAATTTACCAAGAACATCTTCCCGTTCTTCTTCTACTTCATTCACTTCCACAGTCTGCAAGTTGCTCTTAGCCATGAGCTTAGCAAGACCCAAACATATTACTAAATTTTTGGTTTGGATGTCCATTTTATACTCCAGTATTTTTTTCACCCATCTACATATTTTACTTGAGATCTCCATCTCTGATAAGATGTATTTTACCATGGTGTGGGAAACATAAGAAAAAACTTTTGAACTTAAAATATAAGGCCTAAAAACCTTTGTTTTTTTCACCAAGGCAAATGCTTGTTTTTCCATGATATTATACTTTAATTCAGCAGCCTGTAAAGCCTTTCTAAAGAAGGAAATAGGCCTCTCAGCCCCATCTTCATCCTTTTGGAGCAAAATAGATGTAATAGTATTCTCAGAAGCAAAGGAGAAGATTTGGAAAGGCTTCTTGTAATTCGGAGCTGCCAAAACAGGTGCATGTTTGAGTGCCTCTTTGATTCCTTAAAATTCCTGAATTGTAGCCTACTCCCATTTGATAACCTGAAATTTCTTTAACATGCATGTGATAGGAAGAGTCAACTCAGAAAAATTGGACACAAACCTTCTAATGAAATTGATTTTCCCAAAGAAATATTGGATGCCCTTCTTCGTTCTTGGAATTGACACCTTGTTGATTTCTTCTATTCTCTCAGGGCCAATCATGACACTAGAATTTGAAACAATATGATAGAGCAACTTGGCCTTTTGCACCCCAAAGTGAAACTTATTTGGATTGAGAGAGATCCTAAAATATCTGCATCTGATCAACATAATTTCCAAATGCCGCAAGTGATCTTTTCTGCTCTTTGAAAACACATTCACATCGTCCTGATAAACTACAATGAAGTCATTTATATAACCAGCAAAAGAAACATCCATTGCTCTTTATAAGGTAGCCCTAACATTCATGAGACCAAAAGGCATTCTAACATAAACATATGTTACTCAAGGAGTGGTAAAGGCAGTTTTAAATCTTTCTGACTCCTAGACAACAACCTTATTGTAGCCAGAGAAACCATCCAAGGTGGACAGCAATTTGGATCTAGTTACTTACTGCAGCATGTTCTCCATGTTTGGAAAAGGATAATTTTCTTTCAATAAATCTCTATTCATATTTCTGAAGTCTACACAAATTCTGATATCTCCATTCTTCTTTCTGACTGGCACAAGGTTTGCAACCCAAGATGAATACCTTGTGGGCTGAATGATCCCTCCCTCCTTTAGTTTCTTCAATTCATCTTGCATTTTCATGAAGAGGAGTGGATTGATTGGCATTTGATTTTTTATGAGTGGCTTGGCTTTTGTTTCAAGAGGGATCTCATGCTGAAACAAGTCTTCTCTATATGATGTCAACTCTAAATATGACCAAGCAAGGCAATCTTGATATTGTTACAACAATTGAAGATAGGACTATTTTTCTTCCTTACTTAAATTGTTGCCCAACCAAACTTTTCTTGGTTTTTCCTTTGTTCCCAAGTCATGATCTTCCACATCTCTTGAGGTAGACATGTTTCTATTGATGATGTAATCAACATTGTTAAAATTAGACTCAACAGAAACAAGGACTCTAGGAATGGTGTTAGTTTTCAATTGGATAATGTCTTTTCCAAATAAAGTCTCTCTTCGTTCAGTCACACACACCATTGGTTCCCAATCAATATGTTGATCTACAAACTCACCTTGATTTCGTAAGAACCTTTTCACTCGAGAATCATCATCAAACACTTGCCAATGCTTGATGTTGTCAGGGACGGATGGCCTAGTTAACACTTCAACATTGTACTCACAATAAGGTGAAATGATGCAAACTACAAATATCAAACCAAAACTTCCAACTTGTTAGCAGTAGCATTCAAAATTCTGTTATGGTGCATAATAGTGAAGGAATCAAACATCTCAATCAGATCCCAAACTGCATGCTTATACTACTTCATCCGCTGATTTTTTGTAGCATACAGTTTTCTTATTTGTTTTACAACTAGCTTTGAATCTCCCTTTGTAATGATGTCCTTGACACCATACTTCCATCCAATTCTCAGACCCAACAACAAGGCTTCATACTCAACAATGTTGTTAGTACATTCAAAATTAATCTTAAAGGAAAAAACAAATTCATCCAAGCTAGGAGAAATAAGAATTACACTAGCACCATTTTCAAATTTGGAGCAGACTCCATCAAATAGAAAGGTCCAAGGAGAACATACCTATTCAAGGAAATTTTAATGATCCATTTTGTGTTCTTTTCCATTAGCAACATAAATAAAATTATCGGCATCAACATCATCAAATAATACTTCATAAGTAGCATTGTTTAGGTCCTCAATTAGATGCACCATTTTCTTTTCTCTATAGAGCTTAACTAGGCTTCCCTCAATGGGAATGGTGGAAAAATACATATCCATTTGGACACTCCCTCCAACACTTGCAGCCCACTTTCTTGAAAAAATCATACCCCATTTGGCAGGGCAATCAAAAATCACAACATCCAATTTTAAATTCCTCCTAGGATAAGATGCAAGCTGCATAACCAAACCTTTTACACAACCAACTACCGGCACTTCTCTTGAGTCCATGGAATTACACTTTCCATAGGCTGCTATCACTTTGGTGTCCAACTCATTCATGACTTCTAGAGGCATGAAATTACATGATGCACTCAAATCAAACATACAATTGTTAAGTAGCTTATCCTTTATGATAAAAGTTGTGAAGAATGGATCAACATTCAATTGGGAATCAACCAAAGATGACCCCAAATATACCTTAGATGTCTCTCCAAGTTCTTCTACTGCTAGTGGTGTTTTAAGGTCAGCAATGATTTGAGGTGGATTTTCAACAACATTTACATTTTTTCTTGGAGTAACCTTCTATTCTTTCAATCCCAAGTACTCAAATGCTCTCTTCTTATGCTCAAGAATTCTATATAACTCAATGATTGGAACACTCACTTTAATTTGTCTTAATACTTGGGCTTTGTCATAGGGTAAACTCTTTGGCAAAACAACATTGGAAGGGAGACAAGAAGATTCATTCGATGGCAATGGATTCTTGGCAGCTTGGGCATGAGGAGGACTGTAATTTTTGTTTGGGATAGTAAAGATTTTATCAAGTGTTTCTTTCCTAGGAGCTTATTTCAGAATGCTTGTGAGCAAGGGTGTTTTAGGTTTGGTTTGAGGACCACTTCCTTTAACAACTTTGCTTCTAGTGTTATAATCTTCCTCTTGAGCTACAACAACATTCATCAACAATTATCTATCTTCCTCCGAAGGGATACCACCATCATAATTCTTAATCATCAAAGCTCTTAAGTATTCAAAGTCATTGTTAGGAATTTTAAAAGCTTGCACTACATCAACTTCAAGAGCATGAGGGGGAAGAAAGACTTGTACCTGTTTGATGCAATCCCAAAAAGTTGCAGCTGTCCTAGCACTTATTACTTCAGTAGATGTTGCTCCTCCTTGTGAGCTTGAAGAATAACCCATCATGCAAATATCATCATTAGTACCATCATCATTATAAATTCACCTTCTTGCTGGTTTTATTCACATGGAGGATGGGGCAGAAAACACCAATCACACTAATAAATATCAGCAAATTCTTCAACAACAACAACCCTAGCAGTTAAGGGATCAGGCAACACTCTTCCTTCATGTTCCTGAGGATGTCTATTTATAGATCCAATAGACCCTTTACCATTTTCATCAAACCTCTACTCATTCCTATGGTGATTACCAAATCTATCTTGTGCTTGCTACCTAGGCTGACCTTGTGAAGTCTTCCCAATTCCCTTCTCAGCTCTTGCCAACTTGTATGAGATTTCTTTGACATCCCCTACCAAAGTTTTCACAACCTCTTCTAAATCAGCACCCTAGCTAGCTTGAAGTTTTTAGGGTTTATCAATGTTACACCATCTCTCTTGAGAGGTTTTCCAACAACCTTGATAATGTTTTCAATTTGAACTTCCATGGTGAAATCTTGTTTTAGATTGGTAGGGTTCTTGTCTCTTAGGTAATAGGTTGCCTTTTAATCAAATGCATCTACATATTTGATTAAACAAGATTCATCACAAGGCCTCAAACCAATAGGTGGCCTTCTCAAATCTTTGTTAAACCTTGTTTTGAAGTCATGGAATGATTCATTAGGGTTCTTCTTGATATTCTCAAACTTAGAGAAAAGAAATCTAGGATCACTCTTGTCACCATATTGCAACCTAAATGCATTTTTCATTTGAGTCCATGAATCAATAGAATTATCAGGTAGAGCCTTGTACCAATCCCTAGCATCCTCTTCTAGTGTATGAATGAACAAATTAATATACACATCTTCAAACTCTATCTCAAAATATTCCATCATATTAACAAAGAGTTTGAGATGTTGATCACCAGTTATTACATTGTTGCCTTGAAATTTTGGAAATCTATTTCTGACATCATGTGGAACAGCATTCAGGTAACCATCCATTCCTCTAAAATCTATGGGACCAAAGGTGTTAACAACAAATGGAGGTCTAGGATGAGCCATATTTTTTGGTGGAGGTGATCTTATAGGTGAAACAAGATGATGAGGAGTGCAAGATCTTTGGGGCTTAAGAATGTGATTCACAAGACTGATATTCTCTAAGTGCTTATTTTCTTGGAAAGTTTCATTCAAATTAAAACAAAAAGATATAGATTAGAGAAGGAACTTACCAAGTACAGCAGAAGGACCTTCACTAGCTAAGGAAAACAAGTTTATGAGAGGATTGCTTGAATCAAAATCACTTGAAGAAGAGTGATAATCCTCTACCAAAGGCTGATCTCTCTCACCAATGGATATATCTTTGCCTAATGTCTAACCTTTACGACTTTCCAAAATATTCTCTCTTATAACTCTGAGTTTCTTGAATCTGAGAACAATTTCTTAGCAGAGTCTCTAAGGTAGAGAGATCTTCTTCCTTCTAATTTTGTAGAGATCAGCTGCACAAAAATAAATGATAGAAAGACAAGGCACTGGTATTTATCAAGATTTCAAATCAGCATGGAGTCGCCACAAAGGACTTTCACCCTAGTTGTGCAAATGCACTAAAATACTCTGTCAAATATTCACCAGCATTGAAAATATTACCAAAATTTACAAATTAGACCTTCCTTCTTCTTGAATTTATCAATCACAAATGAAAATGAAGTGCAACAACTACTGGAAATTGGTAAAATTGCAGGCATAAATTATATCTTTACTCAATCCTTACAAATATGATTATAAAATGATGCTTTAACAACATATTTACATGCAGAATTTTCCAATGACTTTACTAGGGTTTGATATGCATTCAAATATCTCAAATATGCATGCACATGGATCAAATTGAACTAAGAGAATATCAAACTCAAATCTCTATTTTTTATTCCAATCCTATAAATCTGATCAGAATATGATACTCAGATTCGTAATTACACATAAATCACACAAGAAGTATTATCAAGGATCTGAAATACTGAAATACTAAAGAATCTTCCTGGAAACGGCACCAGAAAGTGTTGGTGCAGTTGACAGGATAAACAAATATGGACTGGTAATGAATTAGCAAATCACTCTCAGCAGTGCAAATTAGTTCCCAAGAATTAAAAACAAGTCCCTAGCAATGGTGCCAAAAAGTGTTGGTACCTGAATTTGTTCTCCTCTTCAGTCTGAGTGGCATCATAGATATGGCATGAAGCTTGAAGTCAAATAGATCTTGATGTGTGTCATTTTGTAGCCGGGGATGTGATCTAACTGACACTTAGATTTGTGGAGAGATGGATAGCACCTTGAAAGGATCTGATCTGACCCTCACTATTTTAGGTTGTGCCTTTCAACCAAGGTAAGAGAACCTATATTGTAACCCTCAAATGGTGAAGGAGATGAGGATATCCCTCAATTTATGCAAGTAGTATGAAAATGCCTTAGGAAAATATGATCAACACTCCAAATATTACTTTCACAAATTGTCACTCCCAGATTATGGAGATATTTTCAATGCAAGGCAAGGGTTACTAAAGACATTATATAATACTGATTTGCCTTGTGCATTTTTGTAGATGGGTTAGATCCTTTTGTTAACACACAATGCAGTGCATGGGTAGTATGGGTAGGATTAGTTTGTTTGAATTAATTTTTTGGTGGGGTGTTGACAAGACAAATTGGGATATATCAGATCTTTGACAACCTCTATAATACTTTAACAAATATTAGATAAAATTCTTCAAATAATCAGGATATTCTTTCAACCAGAAGAGGCATAAATGGAAGCCCAGGTTGCACTCTTCACACATTATTTGAGAACTCACCACAAAAGCTTAAAGTAAATAACTCAATTGAACACAAAAATCCTTGATCAAACCACGCCTAAGGTACCCCCAAAGGCTTATAAGAAATCTCTGTAATCAAGGAATGTAAAATGATTTTAATTTTTTTTTATCTCTTTATCAGATGAAGGCTCTTATAAACCTAAGATTGCAAATGCCACTAAACTATCAACAAGAAATGGAGATTCTATGTGATTCCTAAAGACTTTCACTGCAATATTGCAACAAGAACAACAAAAAATATTTGCAGGCATTTAAAAAATGATAACAGACATCATATTGCCCAGAAAAACATAGGTTAACTCAAAAGCTTGTTAGATTCATCAGTAGGGGAGAGTTTCATGAACAATCTCAGAGCTGTGTGATTGTTATACACTTGTAACCAAATCACATACATGAATATCTAACACAGAATAAATTAACCTAGTTCTTTGGTGGGTTTCTCAGAAAAAATGAGCTTTCTCTCAAAATTTTCTTGTGAGTTTCAACTTCCTGACCCTTTTGCATTTCTCCAAAAAGCATTATATATCTCTTGCCACATTTGATCGTCCTTTTCCAAAAAAATAATATGCCAAGGGATCAATTCTATTACAACAATTTCTGATGATTCACTGAAAATGAAATTTAACAAATTTGTACTGAGAGTTGTCAAGTGTTTCTAAAATGCCGAATCATTGTAAATATTTAGATCATTATCCATCTTGGAGGCATGTTTTTCATCATCAAGGTATAAAAATGAATTTCCACTCATCATTTCACCTTTTCACCCTTTAAAACTACTTCTGCAACTTTAAATTTGCCATTTCACATTTTTCTTGGGCCGAGTAAAAATTTATTACAAAAACACCTTAAATCTACAAATTGAGTCATGAAACCAATTCCAATGTTTCTAGAAGGCCAAAAAGACATGAAATCACCAAAAAAATGATGAAATTTGATGCAAAATTCACGATTCCAAGCCTCCTGGAGAAAAAATGGTGGCCAAAAATGAAAGTGCATAGTTGCCCTTGATCTGCTCTTAGTCCTTCAATATGGGCCCTCCAGGTGTCAAAGTATGATCGGAAATCAATTCGGGCTTACTTTTTGTCTTTTTGACATTTTTACAAAAATGGAAACAATTGACTTTTTTCTCTGCCCCTCCGCCTTTGAATTTTGGAGTTGACACATGGCATATGGTGGGTCCCATTGAAATCATGCTTCAATTCTACACATTTTGACCCCTTTTGGAAATTGGGAAAATTTTCACTTTTCCCCCCGTGGGCCTGCTCCTTCGATTTCCCCCTTACACATGTCACTTTCTCTATTGCTGAAATCCGTGGTCTCAATTCTCATTTTAACTCACCTTTTTAGCCAAGGGAAAATTTTCCCCTTTTCTTCCACTGAGCCACCAACCTAATTTTCCTTCACCACGTGTCTCCCTGTGGCTCATTCACGGGCACGTGGCTTAATTTTTTGCCTTAGCTCTTTTTGCCACAAAGGGAAAAATTCCCCATTTCCTTCTGTGGCCCACACTTCCCTCTAATATTTTTATGGACACTTGTCCACATAAGATTGGCCATGGGGCTGCGCTTCGAAATTTCACCTTATGTCTTTTTGACCAAAAAGGCAAAAGTTTTGTTTTCCTTCTGCGGCCCACACTTCCCTGCTCTGCCACCGCACCGCCACGTGTCCACCTTCTGCTCTATTTCAAACCCACGGGTTTTTCCTCACCCTTTTTCCCCTTCACCAAAAAGGTAAAATTTTCCAAGTTCCCCATTGGCTTCCCACTCCGCCTTCGCATAATAACATGACACACGTCCCCTTGCAGAGTTGGGGGGGGGGAATTTTGAATTTTTTCCCAAAGCCAAAAAATGGCTAAGTTTTTCAAAGAAATCCATCGATCCTTGTCTAACTAGATGTGGCCAACTAGGAGATGTCATTTGAGCTTAATTTTGATGGTCAAATGACACCCGTACAACTGTCGAAAAACACAGAGTTTGCCAGTGACCTCTAAAATTGATTTTTTCTGTGGGTGAAGGATTTTTTTATCAAAGGGAAAATGAAAGGAGTTTTTAAACATTTTACTACCATGGGGAGGGGTTTTTTGAGGGAAGATAGGTATAAATCGATAATTTTTAATCTTTGATGATTGGAAAAATGGAAAAACATGGCATAACCTGCAGATTTGGAAAAATTAGGGCACAAACAAGGCATGCATGGGTGTTTCTTCACAAATGAGGCATGGAAATAGAAAAAACATCTTCATCCCATCCATTCAAACTATAGAAAATGTTTCACGGAATGCAGAGTGAAAGGAAAATTAGGGTAAAATAATAGAGGATCAAAATGGGCACCAACACAATGAGTTCTCCTGTAACCTGCAAAAAAAATACGTTCTAAAAAACCACAAAACACATCAAATCCTAAAAATAAAAAGATGCAAATGGGGAGTTAGACTGACCCCAAAAGTTACCCGATTGAGTGAACTTACGATCTTGGCACTACTTTACATTTTAGAATCTATGTAGTTCTTGTGTGTGTGTGTGTGTGCGTGCAAAAATCATTCACTAGGAGACTATTGTGAAAGATGTACTTGATAGAGAGCAATAACTTAATGTAATAATGTAAGTGGATGGAAAAATGAACTTCCCCTCCTATGATTGTATGCAAAAAATGCAATCCCTTATCCTTTGAATGAATCTAGATGAATGCTTTGATGCTCTTGAAATTCCTTTGCATACAACCTTAGGTGATAGTAACATATGCTTAGAGCTTGGTCCTTTTTCATTATCACATATCATTGTATTGATATGATTCCATTGTTTTAATTTATTAATTAACCACTAAAATGCCAAACCATAAGAAATCAAGATGCCCAAAAGAGGTGAGTGAGATACAAAGATGTCAGGGGATCCTAGGAGAATGAGGGCACCTAAGAATTAGTCTCCAGACTTAGAGAAAATTATGTGAGAAAGTTCAGATTGGGTAGTGGGGTGTGTAATACAAATATGGAAACTATAAAAAAATCAAAGAGGCCAAAATAGTGGTCAATTAGTAATTTTCTCACTAAGGAATCATATGAATGAAAGTATGTGATTATGACCTAGAAATGAACCCAAGTGCATGATTTAGTGTGTACATTTTCCCAAAATTTATTTTTTTAAGATAATACTTTATAACATAAAGTAGATAAGAGATACGTACCTAATAACCATGTATATTGTTGGAGAAATCATGCCAAGGAGACAAGAAAAAGAATGGAGTGATAAAATTAAGCATGTAAGATAAATAATAGGAAGTGACTCTAAGGGTGAAAGCATATGTGCTACATCAAATTTTACCTATTGTTAATGTCTCTTGATGTGTTCAATGATGTGACTGTTTCTTCCCATTAGGACAAAACTACAAAGAGAAGAGAAAAAAATCAGTCAAATATTTGTATATGTAAAATTTGATCAAATATTTAAAAAGTGTGTTAAAAATGTGAAAAAGGAACATGTGCACCTGATCCATGATGATTGAAGAAAAGATAGAAAGTGTCTTAAATATGTTGTATAAGGGTGATTTTATTGGGTGATCCCACACCATGAAAGAAAAAATGTTGGGGAGAAAGGTATATTATTATTATCCATCCCAAAATGCTTCCTGAAATTTATGCACCATTACAGATGGTGCGATCCTAGTTTGTTATAGTTTGATCTAGTTCAATCCAATGCAAATAGAAAAAAAGAGATAGCATGAATGTTGCTTGCTGGAGGATTGTTCATGTTCTATAAAAACCGTTATGTAAAATGCTAAAATATGTGCCAATATAAGAAAACAAATGTAACTGCCCCTTAGTCAAAGGTGCCCAGGAAAGGTCATAAGATGCCCAGGTGATCATGTCTGTATCTAGGAATTGGCATCTGTGCTATGTTGATGACCCAAGTCATATTTTAGGCCATTTATGTAACTAAATATCTCTTTATTATTTTACTGTGCAAGCCTAAACTATGGCTATATACCACTTTATGGGGTGACTAATTCACCCAATGTATGCCCCCCTCATCTAGGGTGCACGCGACATCACTAGGAGGATGCAGTCCAAAGGAGAGGACCAGATGTTGATCTCAAATTGGATGATATAGGGGGGAGGTAATGTGCTTGGTGAAAACAAGGGAACATGTAAGCAAAGTGGCTGGAAACATGTGTTAGTGTAAACAATAAAAATATGCATATAGAAGACAATGTGTAATATAACAAGTAAGAATACAATGTAGCTCGTGAAAAGTGGGTTGAAAACATGGGACATTGGTCACAATGTTTCAAGACAATTAGGAATGAAGTGGCCAAAATCATACAAGCAATGGACAAGCAAGAAATATGGCAGAGCCTGCAAATAATGGCATACAATTACAAATAATGGAAAACAGTGACAAGTAGAGAATCAGAAAACTATGGTAGAAAATAGTTACTCCAAAGAAAATGTTGTACATAAATCACCCATTAGCATGTTAGAAAGATAAAATTTATGTCAAATGCATGTAAGATCTGATATATTAGTTTGCTAGTAAGAAGATGAAGTTATATAAAATGATAAAATAACACCTGTAGTGTGTACGAAAGTAGATGCCCCCAAGAGCCATTGTGGTACTGGTAAAAAGTACAGTGCCAAGCATCCATGTTGCATGTAAAGATCTATGTAAATTATGCATTCACAACTAGAGAACAAGTGAGCACACATGTATATATAGAAAAGATAATGACATATAAAATATCTTATTAACATAGTAGGTAAAGTGGAAATGTTAGTATAAGTAAGCGAGAAAAATGTGTAACCAAGATATGCAATATGCTATAAGTGAGAATTGAATGGAATTCAAAGTGAATATGATAGGAGAAACAAGAACCCTAAGTGGATGTGTACAAATGTATATGAGATGAGATTCATTTATAAATTCCTCCTCAATAGTCAAGAATGAACCATAGAATAAGAGTGTTCCATTGGGAAATGATTTGAACATGTGTGCTAAAATATAGATCAATGAAGCATAGAGTGTAACATGTGTGAATGGGGTGAGGTTCATTTTAGATTCAAACCCTTAGCAGTCAAGTATGAACTGTGGAACTAGAGTGCATCATAGGGAAGTGTGTTAATGAATGTCCACTAGATAGATGTGTTGTGTGTGAGGTTCATGTATGTAGTATGCCCTCAATAGTCAAGTGTGAACCAATACATAAGAGTGTCTCATAGGGTAATGATGATACAATTCTATCAAGATTTGTAATATGTGTTCGAAAGACTAGATGAGAAGTGTGAAGTGAAATAGTGAAAATGTAAGAGACTTGATAATGCTAAAAGGGGGGGATAGTAAGCATGATTCCCCCCAAGTGTATGCTGGTGAATATGATATCCAGAAAAAGTGAAGTGTAAGGGTCCTTCACTCGATGTTTGTGGAGATAAAGGCATGTGACCATGCTCTAAGATTGGTGATGTATGAGAGATATGATGTATCAGTGAATAAGACCTATGTGCATGAGACATAGGAGGTGATGGACACCTATGTGAAAGAGAACATGAAGGTGATGAACACCTATGTGAGGTAAAACAAGAAGGTGATGAATGCCTATGTGAGGGAGATCAAGGATGTGATGAACACCTATGTGAAGGAAAATGAGGAGGTGATGTATACCTATGTGAAGGATCCACTTGAGTGGTGGACCTATATGGATATGATTGACTAAAATACCGATTAGGTCACATGTAAACAGGTGACATATTAGCAGATTGTGATTTAGATTTGAGATTTTTCAGGTACCTAGATGTTCTAGTGAGTGTAGAGATAACCTTAAGAGGAGGCTACGGCCAAAATGTGCATGGCAGAACACTGTTGATAGTAATGAATTACTTGTGAATGAATTTTAGACACAAGTGATTCATAAAAATGATATCTTACGTAACATGGATCTAGGGAATACCTAATAGCATGTCAAAGCCTTTTACTAAATGTGCCACAAGAAATGGAACATGCATGGTAAGATTCCTAATGGTGACTAGAAGCTTGACATAACCATATGATTTAGGAACTAGATATGAAATATGCGATAGTGGATAGTTGATAGAAACAAGAAGTTCAATAGAGCACACACACATGAATCAACAGATCAATAAATCTATTATTGATAGTATGAGTCCCAATAGAAGCATTGATATGTAATGTGTTAGAGGAGAATATAACATGATAGTCATGACTAGATAATTAATGTTTGGTGGAGATGCATGAGTGTGAGCAACTAGAAAATAAAGAGCCCCCGATGAAGCAGAAGGAATTGCATGATATGTATGAGTGGCCAAAGAGTCAGTCGCTTGCTTGTCATTTTTAGGGAGAGTATTTTTGAATATATTGAGCTTGTGATTTTCATTGACTGACATATATGTTATAGGCTCAAGAATCTCAATTTCATTATTATCGATAAGATCTTGAATAAGATGTTGAAGTTTGGAACATCAATATGTAGAATTCCCAATGCATTGACACTAGTCACATTTGAAATTTTCATTGTAATTGCGACCTTTAAGATGATATGGGTTCAAATTTAGTGGAGGAGGAAGCATAAAAATATTTCTCTCAACAATTTATGGAAATAGAATATGTAGAGCACAAGGTAATTTAGTAAATGTACGCTTAGGTAGTTGTCATTGAATCTTCTCAAGAGTAGACACAAAATTAACAGTAAATTTAGCTTCTGTAGGTTTAGTAGATGTATTAAAAGTGGTTTTACTTTGAAAGAGAGTGGAAGATGAAGCACGTTCATGATACTTAAGCTTTCCCATAGATAAGAGTTTAATTTTTTGTAGCTTAAGAGTATGACATAATTGATGAGATGATGGAGATGTATCAAAGATGAGATTATCTTATACTGGTGGTAGTATAATTTGGACATATAGATCTTGTGATTCAGAGTCCATGAGCACATTATAAATCTTAGCTAAGTTGTTCTTATATCGCAAGACATAATCTCCTAGATTCTCATTAGACCCTTGTTTAATTTGAACTAGTTCAACATAGGATACATTAGAACTAATATTGATAGAGAAATGGGAAATAAAATCATCATCTAAATGCATAAATGAAATTACCAAATGGACAGGTAGATCATAGAACTAACGCATTGTGTAATCTTGAAGACTTATAGGAAATAGCTTTACTAATACAACATGATCATCCATAAAGTCTAGACATGCTACATGAAATGCTCAAAGATGCTCTTGAGGATCACCATGGATATTAAATGTGGGTAGCTTGGGAGTAACCAAGTTTGGAGGAAGTGCATAAGTGGAGATGGTGGGTGAAAAAGGATTATGAAGGAGAAAAGTGGAAATAAGAGATGGAGATTCAAGAGAAGTATGTTTTTGTAGTTGAAAAATTGTGCTTGAAGATCCTGATAAATAGAGGCTAAGTCTTGAGTGACTGTAGAAGAGACCTGCCATGTGTGAGAAATAAGAGGTGGAGTAAAGTGGTTAGTGGGAGTAGGAAAAGATATAAGAACATTAGAAGTAGTTGGAAGAGTGGAATTAGGAGGCTGAGTAGCAATAGGCATGGAAGCGGGTATGGATGTAGGAACACTAAGCTGTGTAATATTGGTGGCCTCCTCACAAGCAATGAATAAAATTTGATCTTGTTCTTGAGGATGTTTAACAAGATGATCATTAAGATCTTGGAGATGGGTGTTAGTGAATTGTCCATAAGATTGAGCCATGATAAAAATATCATAAATACCTATAATAAAGGTCGTTTCAAGTGATGGGTTCAAAAAATGATTTAAAAAATATTGAATTTTGTAAAATCCTAATTGCAGAGTCATAACAAAATAATATAGAAATGAATTATAGTTATGAACTAGGTGAAAGAGAAGGAACGTAGACTGTTGTAACTGAACGTGGAAAATTGCAAGAATTTAAAATATACTGGGACTAGGGCACATGGGTAGGGTTAGGGGTCCCTAGGAGTTGTAGAATGATTCTAGGAGCCCATGAATGTGAAACACCTCAGAAAATGATGTTTGCAGTGTCGCACGATGTTTGCTAATGTTTTTTGTTGATCGCATGTATGTTATTATATGATCATTGAGTTCACCTGTAACCTAAAAAAAATAATACATCCTCCAAAAACCCATAACACATCGAATCCCAAAAATAAAATCATACAAATGGGGAGTCGGAGTGACCCCGATAATCACCTAACTGAGTGAAATTATGATCCAAGTGCTACACTACATTTTGACTCCGTGTAGTTCTCATAGTGTGCAAGAATTGTGCCCTAGGATGCTCTTGTGCAAGATGCACTTGATAGTGATAAATAGATAGATGTAACAATATAAGTAGATGTGTTGATGTAAAAATAAACTTCCCCTCCTATGCATGTATGCAGAAAATGTAACTGTTTGTTCCTTGAATGAAGCTAGATGGATGCTTTGATGATCTTGAAATTCCTTTGGATGCAACCTTAGGTGATAGTAATATATGCTTAGAGCTTGGTCCTTTATTATGATCACATAAAATTGTATTTATATGATTACTTTGTTTGAATTTGTAATCAACCACTAAAATGCCAACCCATAAGAAATAAAGATGCCCACCAGCTAAAAGAGGCTAAAAAGAGGTGAGTAAGATAAAAATACATTAGGGGCACCCAAGAGGAAGAGGGAACCTAGGAGTTGGAATATTGGCTAGGTACTGGTGTGTGGACTCGTAGAAATTGAAGTGAAAAAGTTCAGACTGGGTAGTGGGGTGTGTAAGACCAAGAAGCAAACCAAAAGGAAAGTAAAGAGGCAAAAAAAGTGGTCAATTAGTACTTTTCTCACTTAGGAATCACATGAATGCAAGTATGTGATTAGGACCTATAAATGTACCCAAGTGCGTGATTTAGTGTATACAATATATCTCATATTTTAGTTAATTTTTAATTATAAATTTATTTTCTTATTTTTTACTTGGTTCATTTTTTTATTTTTATTTTTTTGGAAAAATTAAATGATATTTTACCGTACAAAAAAATATAATTTATAAAATTACACACACACACATACACACACATGCACGCATAATGGAAGTAAATACTAATAACCATATTTATTTCATGTCTCTCCAAAGCAATACTAGTGAACAAAACTCAAGGTTGTAATCCCATATGATCAATTCTGTTTCCGTCAAGAACAAAAAACCCTAATCTTGATGAAGTACTCAATCACATCCACAAACAAGCAAGCATTCTAAATCAACCTTGATTACTTATTATCGTCACTTGTATTTTTTTCCCGTAATGAAACAAAATACTCTTTTTATGTAAAAAGGTGACACCTTGTTCTAGGAAATGGCGCCAAGAATCCTCACCCACCATTTGCAATGTAGTGGGGCATTATAATGGAGATCACTACCTTACTCCTTTTGGTCTCAAAATTCACCTATATGAATTTTTTTTCTTTCTGAATGGAATAATACTCACGATGCTAGGAAAAATTCTTTCTCATGTGTTCCTAATTAAAATAGGCATTCTCCTCCAAATAAAAGGATTACTCCTAGAATGAAATTATTTTCTTCTGATATCTTACTCAAATCAAATTTTTTGGTTATAATCTCCTTCATCTATGAGATATGTGAGCATATTTTTATTCACTTGGGAGGCTAAATTCTTGTTTGTAGAGGTTGAAATATTCCATCAAGATTTTGGTCAAGAACTTCCAATGTATTTAGTCTAGAGCCTACATAAACTTGGTCCAAAGATTCTATATACTTGATATGGAGCTTACCATATAATTTTTATGGAGATCTAATAAATAAAAATGGGGAATAGTGATTTTGATACAAGTGATTTGATCTTGATTGTAAAACTATCTATTTTTAGCATGTATTGACTAGGATGGCCATTTTTAGTAAGTTTTCCTAATTTTCACTTTCTGATAGTTTTTCCCTATTTGGAGTAACACGGATGCTGATATTTTACCATTTTTGGAAATTTACTATATTTTGACACATGAAGCCTTACACACTTACTATTTTTCGAAGGAGGTCTTCTGGGTGTCAGATTAAAATGAATCTGGTTTGAAGATAATAGGTTTTTCTTCATAACTTTCTGCTCCACTTTTTACAGATTTTCTTTCACAACAACTCCATACATGTGAAAAATGAAACATCTGAGAATGACACTTCCAAATATCTATTTTAAATTATACATAAATACAATCACAATGCCCTTATAATCAGCTTGAAGGTGTTTTTGGAAGGAGTGCACAGATAAAATTTAGTGAGAATCAGGTGCATAGTTTTGGAGATATGAGAAATTTTTAATTTTTTGTGTATGGATGTCTAGAAAAAATGTTTATAAAAAATGGAGGTTTTAGGAGGGAAACACAACTTGGATTTTGAAAATGATTAAGTGTTTTTGATCTTGGAGTTATGGAGTTACATTCAAAAATGGTTTCCAGGATCTTAAAAATGATTTTTCACATGACCAAGAGCTAAGAGGAATAATGGGTATCACATTTTTGTGTCCCCTTGTAACCTTTATACCTCGTGCAATCCAAGGGGATAGATCAAGTGAGAAAATTCACCATGGGGGGTCTGTTCATGAAGAAAGGACATAGAGATAAGTTGTTTGTAAGATGCCTATTTTTCCTAGGTGTAAAAGTGGTAATTAGAGAGTTGGGATAAATTAAGACACATGGGGATAAATATTTTCTTTTCCAAAAGTTACTTTATACATTTTTGCAATATAAGGGGAAATCGTGGATGATAAATTGCAACACGGGTCCAAATACATAAGAAGGAAAAAAGTTAGATGCAAGTTTGTGAGGAGCCAAGGTGAAAAATAGGTGAGCTTCAAGTTGTGAAAACTTTTCCAACATGGGGGAATGCAATTTGATGTCCCCCTTATCCCTATTTCACCTCAAGTAAAATTTATTATGAAAATACATGTTAATAAATGCGCTAAGGGGTTAGCTTATCATGAAAAGGGGACTTGACAACTTAACTCCTTATACTCTGCCTAACACCTTAGGTCATGTTTTAAGAGAAGAAACTTATTGAATAGGTGGGGGAACACATTGGTTTCACCCCTATACCATATAAATTGTAAGAAAAAATGAAGGGGACATGAAGGGTGAAAAATTCCACCTAATCCTTTTTTATATGTTGATGTCACATGCAAAGTGCATTCTAGGACATCCGGAGTGTTTTTTCATCCCTGGGAGCATGAAATGGTGTATGGGGCAAAAAATTATATGATTTTGACTCCAAATCACTTACTAAGATCATCCTAGCAATTTTCAAGAACCAATTATTATTGTAATTAAAATTTTGGATCCATTCATCCTTTTAACAAGAAGGAGCAACATCAATGACATGAGCTATCACATAAATTATTTAAGTCTTGGAACAAAAGTGATGTTCTAATCATGTAGAGGATTCAAATATAGTTTAAATGACTACTTGTTTTCTTCCCAAAAAATCCCAGAGGTCAGATAATCACATGTAAAATTCATTTTTCACCTTTGGAGTATAGCATTCCCTGCACCTAAAACAACCATATCTTTCTTAAGTTTTTCTTGAAATCAATTTATTCCACAAATTCTCCCTAAAATACCTTATAAATATTCATTTATCTCCTATACAACTCTCGAATGGATTAAATCTTCCTTGTTAGCTTCCATATGGTATTAACTAGTTATAAAATTTCTAGAAGTGGTGTTTTCTAGGTCTTTGAGGATAGTTTTTTCATTTTATATATTAGTGACTTCTTCAATCACCTTATTCCCTACACATGAAATACAATTAAAATCTCTGTTAACAATTTCCTGTTAGTTAGAATGAGTGTGGTAAAAACCCAAAGGGTTTCATGAGTTGATAGGTTGGTCAGAGGAATGGTTCATAGTGAACGGGAAAAGGTTTTAAAAGGGTGGGATTATTTGTCATAGCCAAAACTTTTCATTTTTTAATGCTACAAATTTTGAGTGATAATATTTGGTTATAGCTTAGGGAAATTAAAATGTAAGGGGTAATGAAGAACCTTAGGTATCTTGTGGAGTAACATACCGGTGCCTTATCCATTAGTCCATAAAATCACCATATTGAACAACTAACAAAGCTACAAACACAACTACGAAACGAATGAGAAAAAATGAAGTCTTTTATTTTCACTTAGACCATCATGCGTGATGACATTTCAGTATTCCTAGGATAGTATATTATGTACTGACTTCTTACCTAAAGTACATGTAGATACTAGGTCCCTCCTTTTCCTTGTTTTTCAAGATGTTAGTATGCATACTCATCATAATAATTAATTAAGTGTTCATTCATTCATAGTTAATCATTGCATTCAAATCACTTGGAAGCACATATAATAAGGAAACATATCATCTTTAAAAATAACCAAGATAAATTGCACTATAACACCATATTCATACATGTCAAAAATCAAGATCCAACCACAATTATCCATTAATAAACATTGTTCATTACATAATGTAAACTGAATATAAATCTAGTCAATATACCAATGCACTAGACATTGCACACAACTATAACATGTTTTTGTAAGAACATAACAAGTCTCGAGAGATAGCTATTGAAATACTGACCTACAATAGACACACACACACACACACACACACACACACACACATAAGGGTGGGGACTTTCCATTCACTACCCATGCACTCTCCTAATAATAGGCATGCCCAAAAATAGCCATTCTTACCATACATGCATGATTTGCATAACAACTAATAATATACTATCCTAGGAATATTATCCTTTAATTCTATTAGTAGATGAATCATGCATGTGATTTAATCCTTGATGTACATGTGCTTTTCTATAAATAGAATTTTTTTGTCCATAAAGTTAGCTTGATTTTATCTTTTTCTTGGTCGGCACTCCATCTCTGATTTTCCTATTTTTAGCTCAACGTAAAAAATTGGCTAAGTGCTACATTAACCCTTGTTCATGTGCATTCTCGTGCACTATCATATCTCCCATCTGTATGTGCCTTCCTGCACATAATCTTGACTCTTCCATGCAATTGCCCTTTTATGCATAGCTTCTACACTCCTATACTTTGTCAATTTTCCAAACCAACATTACCCCACACTAGGTATGTTGTCCCTCCTTAGCAACACTAGTCAAATAATATTTTACAATGAATCAAATAATATCTGTTATGAATGAAAGAATAAAGAATGTGGCTTGCACCAAATAATTAAGGATTCTACATCTGTTCCTTTCCAGGAAAGATTTATGGGACTTCTCTATCCATTTTTTTCTCTAAATCCCTCCATCCCTTCAATTTTTTTTTTACACTAACTAGTGCAACATCCATAATATAAAATAATTATTCAGGTGTCAATTCATTAATTTTTTCGTTAAGTTATGACATCAAATTTTTTAATTGTGAGATCACATCATCTAGCGCATCCATTTTCCACGTCACTTGAGGAAGATTTCCTTCTGTCTTTCCTTGAATGTGGATTTCATGAGGGAAATCACATCCCTCTTCTTTTCTACCTCTACCAAAATTATTTCTTGATTGGATTTATTGTCCTTCATTTTGGCCTCCATATCTTTCATCTCAGCTTCATTTTTGATCACCAATGTGCTCACCACTTGATTAAAATCCTGAAAACTATAAAATACAAATTCTAACCTTTGTACAACTTATTTTTCCTCAAAAACCATTTCCTAATAGTATGCAAGGTGTTCCTCTATCTTTTATCTGTCATCTTTCTTCTATCAGGCCATTTCTTCTTCTATGGGTCCTGTTATGCTCTTTTTCTCATGTGTGAGCATATGTGCCAAGTCCTCTAAAAAATGTATCACTTTTCATATGTGGCTTGGGATTGATCAACAAGATCCGTTCACATGAGGGTGATATCATATACAATGTATTCCTCTTTGGTGTATGTTACTTTCATCCATCCATTCTCTTCCATCACTTCTTATTTCAGTTACACAATGATTTTATATTTCTCATCTATTTCATCGAGAAATATCTTTATTTTAGAATTTTTATCTAGTGTCCTAAGTCCTACTTTGATGCTATATTTTTAATGCATTTCTCTCCTGATCATTAATTAGGATGTGTGCCTCAAGCATCGGGAAACTATTTCTTGGCACAAACTTAATTCAAGTCTCACACAATGACCATGCACTTACCCCAAACTATGGCTTCTCCATATGTGATTGGTATTCCTATGATAACATCTTTCTGGTATGTAGGACGGAATCATTTTTACTAAAAAATGGACATAATTATAAGTACTCGATGGTCATTGTACTATGATATCTTGTGTGCAAGACTTTATTAGGGTCATCAATATATTGTAGCAGGGGGACTAGGGAATATATATTTTTCTTCCTTTGCCTCTAGGCCCCTTAGTTATTTCCTATGTTACAATGTGTAGCACACCACTTGTTTCACCTGAGTGCTTTATGTGTTCCTCTTCATGATATTCTTCACACTCTCCAATATTTTCTAAGTCATGGCATATTTTCCCATCTAGGTCTTTCTCCAGACTCTCCACTTTGTACTCATGATGTGCTTCCTCCTCTCTCTTAGGGGTATCTTCTATTATGTAGGGAACCTCCTTCTCATCATCCCTCTTATGCATATCTACTTCTTCATTCCTCTCCAAAATTTATTCATGGCATGCAAAGATATCATCTTCCTCTGAATCCACTAAAGAATGGAATAATGGTGATAATTGAGGCATCTCTTCTCTAGATATCTTTGCCTCCTTAATATCCTCACTTAAAACCACCTTGGGTTTTTTCTTCACTGAAATATTATTCTTAGCGATTATATTTTTTGGTGCCTTAGGGTCACAAAATATGTACTTACGCTATTCCAAGTTTCCTTGTGGTGCTACTCTTCTTCACTATCTCCTTCTTCTTCTCTGAGGGGAGGAGTCTCTTGACTGGCCCTCTTGGTTGCCACCATTTTTCTCCCTTCAAGTGTGTCAGGGATATTCAAATCATACTTCTCATGAACCATCCTTGGCTTCAGATAGATATAGACCTTCACATCCTCCTAATTCCCAACTGCCAAAGTAAAGGAGTTAATGTTGATATCATCCGATATCATGGTCTCCACATATGCACCCTTTCCAGGTGTAGACACGTAAATTTGAATACACAATTTTAATACTAAAATTTTACCATGTATCATCTTTCCCATAAATTCCATTATAATTATTGATTTCCCACTAATAAGCTAAAACTCCCCTTCATCTCGATCAATTAACGACACTTCGTTAATTAACTAGCATTTCCCTTCATTTTGGATTCCAGTTAATGACACATTGTTAGTTATAATCCTCTCATAATTAACTATCATTATTTAATTAATCCTTTATTTAATCAATAAACCCTCTTATTGGTTAAATCCCTCTTACAAATCCTTAAAATTGTATCAAATTCATCCTAAATCACCTCTAAATAGCTTTCTAAACTTATTTTGGCCTATTATATAATTATAGTTCATTAATAAAATCATATACAACTCCCACGAGTTGCTAATTTTAATTAATTATTTCTAATCATGCTTATCCCTTCTAATTAATCTTTATCTTTTATCCCACATCCACTAGGATTCTAGATTCTCCCAAATTGGAAAGCTATATATAGAACCTAGTATCCCCCTCTCGAAATTACACTGTAATTTTGATAGGGATATTATATGCACATGATAAGAGAATTCTCCATCATTGAAGAAGCTTATTGATCTTGTACCCATTTATCCTCTCTTTGTAAAGAGTAGTAAAGGAAGATCCATACATGGAAATTAAGCCATATTGGTGAGATCCTTTCCTCTTCTTGGATATAGCCATCCTGTGATCTCATTATAATTATAGGTGCAACTATAATGTAGAAAGCATATCTGAATAAAAAAGGAATGGATTAATGTTATCAAGTTTAATTTGGATACATTAATTATCTTTTATCCATGCATAGATTTATCATGGTATTTTTGGTATATTAACCAAGTTAGGATTCTACTAGGTGTTAGTTTCCTTTCATTAACATAGTTTATATGCACACCACAAGAACAAAACACACTAATTGAATTCTTATATAATGATGAAGCAATTGGCCAATTTATGGGTCTGCGAGATGATATTTCTATTGGTAATCACAAAAATTATTCCCTATTGATCTTGATGCATACACATACTTTAGGCAAGAGGCCGAGTTCTATGGTCAGTAAAATAAGAAAGAGAATGAGGTAAAATAAATTTCAAAAATCCTTATGAAAATAAAAAATTCAAGTCTCATAGTGCGCACCTCTTTCAATCACTATTAGACGTGAAAATCAAAAAATCAAAAATGGATACAAAAATTGACCACTCTAAGGGTGAAAATATCATCAAGATTCCCTTATAACAATATCTCAACGTCCCCCCTGATCCTACGCATATAGAAGATGGATCTAAATTTCTAGTGGAGGAGACTATTTTTTGTAAATATTGCCACCCAAAATGAGTTGAAATTGGTTAAGTTTGGAGATTCGCTCTTAGAACAAGAACACAATAATTTTGTCACGATCCTTTGTGAATTCTCATATATATTTATGTGTTCATATGATGACATGATTGAATTGGATCCCTTACTAGTAGTGCATATCTTGGTTGTGCACGAATATGGTAAACCAATCAAGTAGAATTTAAGGAAAATGCATCCTCGTGTGGCACTTTTGGTCAAGGAGAATCTAGAAAAATTGTTACCAATAGGCTTCATTACGCCTTTTGACTATTTAGAATGGATTCATGATATAGTTACTGTACAAAAAAAGTGAATTAGTATAAAAATATACACAGATTTCAGGGACACCAATAAGGAATTTCAAAAGGATGATTTTCCTCTTCCCAATATCAACATGATTTTCAATTCAACAAGAAGAGATGAAATGTTATCCCTAATGGGTGGTTTTTTAGGAGATAACCAAATCAAAATTGTAGACGAGGAATACCATAAAACTTCCTTCACTACTCCTTGGGGTACATTCTGTTACCAAGTCATGGCTTTTGGCCTCAAGAATACATGCACAACTTATCAAAGGGTCATTAGTGTCATCTTCCATGACATGCTTAATGAAATTATGGAATACTATGTTGATGACCTACTGGGTTAGTCCAAGACCAGAGTATAGCATTTGAAAATCCTACGACATATATTTCAACCTCTCATAGATTACAAGGCTAGGATAAATCCAAAGAAGTGTGTCTTTTGTGTCTTTTTGGGGAATATTTTAGGATTCATTTTTTCAAGGAGAGGAATTTAAGTGGACCAAATAAAGGTCACACCTATCACAAATATGCATCCTACCAAGAACCTCAAGTTGATGCACAACTTACAAGGTAAGATCCAAACTATTTGAAGATTTATATCCCAACTTGTTGATAAATGTAATTCCTTCACACATATTCTCAAGAGAGATGTTTATTTCCATTGGGGTCCTAAACAAAAACAAGCATTCACCTTACTTAAGGATTATTTGGCCAAACCGCTTGTTTTTATGCCACCTACCCTAGGAGAAATCTTACTACTATATATTTCAGCCACTCAATTTTCAATTGGTGAAATTTTGGCTCAATATGATTTGAATAAAAAAGAAACAAACATATGTTATGTTAGTCACACGTTGATTGATTATGATCTCAACTATCCAAAAATTGAAAATTATTTCGTAGATTTCTTTCCAAAAACTTCGTCATTACCTTCTAAACAATAAAACTAAGATAATATATAGATTAAACCCACTAAAGTATCTTCTATCCAAGCCAATGATTACTGGGAGGATGGCCAATTGGATCATCTTACTAAGTGAGTTTGATATAGAGTATGTTAGCTAGAAATCAGTTAAGGGAAAAGTACTTGTAGATCAACTAGCTGAAGTTCCTTTTCCTTGAACTGAACCATTGATTTTGGATCTACTGGATGCTTCTATGATGTATAGGAATATTTCTTATGACATATGTATATTTTATGGGTCTTTCACTTTTAATTGATTCAGATAAGGTGTTATTCTTATAACCCATACGGGTGATTTGATCCCTCAGGATTTCAAACTTGGATTCCCATGTACTAATAATATAACCGAGTATGAAGCCCTTATTGCAGGAGACAAATCAATTTCATAGGTGACTCAGAATTTATTATCAAGAAAGTCACAAATGAATATAAGGTTAAGGATGAGAAGCTCATCGCATACAAATGAATGGTTGAAAATATAAAAGAATAATTTATGCATATTATATTTCAAGAGGTACCCAAAGCACTGAATCGTTCAGTGGATGTCATGGAAACTATTGGATATTTTATATAAATTCCATTAGGTAACAATAACATGCTTTTCTTTGTGGAACGTGTAACAATAAATGCATAAGATATACCAGAAATGTGTCTGGTATGTGAAGTTGTTGGTCCCTTTTTGCACTTAGTATCTTGAAATTTTTAACTACCTCCAAGATGGAACCTTCCCTCCTGATATTACCCATTTTGAAAAATGGAATCTCATCCAACGCATTTCCCGTTATACCTTACTTGGGGGATACCCTCTATCGAACAGGCTACGATGGGAATCTATTATGTTGTTTCAAACTCTGAAGATTTTTTCCTCATAATCAAAGAGGTGCACGAAGGCATCTACGTGGGGCACATACAAGCAAAATGGATCTTGCTAAGAATATTTTTGAGACTAGGTTATTATTTTCCTACCATGGAGACTGGTTGGTGTTCAGTTTATACAAAAAATGTCTGTCTTTGTCAAAAACATGGCAATGTAATTCATGCTACAACATAATCTTTGTAAACCAATTACTGACACTATGGCCATTCTCTAAATGGAGACTTGGATCTCATATGAGAATCTCACTCTAACTTCCTCATATGGCAATAACCACATCATAACTGCCACCGAGTATTATACCAAATGGGTAGAGGTTTGTTCCTCTTACTTATGTCACATGTGCATAAATTTCCAAGTTTATAATGAAGCACATCATCTTCTCACTATGACATCCCTCCTGCCATTATATCTGATTAATGGTAGATCTTTCAAGAACAAGCAAGTGAAGGCACTATGTGTCAATGCTTCCAAATCCTGATAGAAATGGTTAACTCCCTATTACCCATCAAGGTAATGGATAGAGCATAATCCTCAAACAAGACTCTTATTCATATCGTATGGAGAAAAATGGTCAAAAAAACTAACCTGTAATTGGCATCTTCATATCCATCACACCCATCTGGGATTACATGACATCTATCCACTACACCAACAGGTATGACACCATATTATCTTTGTCTTTGGCATTGAAGCTATTTTACTCATGGAGATTGATCTTCCTTCCTTATAGATATCCTTGAGAGATTATCTAGATAAAGATATTAAGACTATAGAGTGGCTAGGCTATCTCGAGCTAGAGTTACTCGATGAAAGACGCCTTCATGCATTAAATCACCTTAAAGTGTATCAGAATTGATTGTATCATTGGAGCTACAAAAAATGTATCATACCTCGCCAATTTCGAGGTAGAAGATCTATTTCTTCAAGGGAGAATCAGTTCAACACCAAAAAGGAATGAAAGAAGAAAAGAAATTTTGAACCTAACTGGTAAGTGCCATATGTTGTGGTCATTAGATTTGGTTCAAGTGCATATAAACTTGCCTATCCTGATGGTGATGAAATTCAGGAACCCATGAATTTCATGCATCTCAAGAATTTCTATGCCTAAGCATGGGGACCTTTCAAAAATTAAAAAAAAAAAGAATAAAAATCATAAAAATAAACAGAAAAATAAAGAGAAATCAAATTCGTCCAGGAGTGAAAACCATGCAATGGTGGCACGTTGGACAAAGTCCTTTGGCAAAAAAATGAGTTTTGGCACTACCATACGAAGGATTCATTGTTCACAATAATCTCACACTTGGGGGCATGATCACTTCTTTCCTAAGCTAGTGTTTTCACCTATGTCTGAGATCCTTTTGAGCCTATCCTTTCTGGCATTGATCTGACTGATCCTATTCTTATACATATATGTGGAGTTTTCCTTTATACATTCCCAAATATTGACTGGGGGGCATCCATACATCTTAATTTTCATGTCCATAACTTTGGAAATTGTTTAGAAAACATCAAAAAATTCAAATAGGAATAAATAAAAAAACACAAAAACAATATAACATTGTCTCACAAAAATACAAAAAAAGCGCAAAATGTCTTGAAAATGTTCCACAAAAACAAAGTAGTGTTTCCTTGTTTGTTTGTTTGTTTCTACATATAGTGGGTTGTATTGTGTGCTTTCTATATTAGTCTATTCTTTACTTGATTAGATGATTTTTTGGTGTATGTATACTTGTTTTGTTTACTGTTCTTTGTATTTGTGTTCTTTACTTGTACATTATGTGTTTTCATCTCATCATTCACATTCTATAACATCGCCACTTATCAATAAAATTCTAAGTCTGCATAATCATAAAATCAAAATCAAACATGTATGCTAAATCTAACATCATATAGTATCATCAATGAGGGAAATATGAGATTATTTGTATCCCCCCTCATCATAAACCATAATAAAAACATGGGCTAAACATGTTATCTTATAGCATAAAATGTGATACAGATATCAAAAATTCCATCATCATATATCCATGTCAAAATGATCAATTGTCCATATATAAATTGTGCCTCGATATACAATTAGATACAATAGTATGCCACTCATGGTCATGGATCAAAAATATGCACCTTCTTCTTGAGACATATATCAAAAAACATACATATACATCATGTTGAAATTGTGTGCCTTAATCATGACGCATGTACCAAAAATAAATCCATGTGTACAATAGAAGATTCAACCCTGAATCTTGCCTAATCTCCAGGACTTCTTGACCTATGTGCCCAGGTGGAGGCAATCTACATGGATCTAGGATGATCAATGAATGCTTATGAGACCTCATTGATATGATGCATGTAATATGACTATATGGGAGATGCCATTTGTGCCTCCAGTACAACGTAACATGGTATCAAGGATCTATAATATCCAACCTCTTCTGAATGGCTACTATGAAACTTATATACCAAATCCCCAGGGCCGACCCAGTTGACTTAGCATTATAATGATAGCGCATCACACTCTGTTGTAATACTGGGCTACATCAACCCACAGTCTGTGTCCTATCGGTCATACTACCTAGGTCCTCATGCTACAATAGCCTGGTCTCACTCTATGATAGGCCTATTGTAACTGTTGTACCTAAGGTCAACATACTCTGTAGACCCCTGTGCTCAACTTGTCATTATGAAAGATCTGTAACTGTAATGAAGGCCACATCACCCCACATCATATGCCATACCCCTCTATAACTGCAAAGTGTCAACTAATGATGGCACACCTCCTCCTTAGAATCACTCTATATCTTGGGAATTTTATTTGTTTATGTAGCGGCCCTTGTGTGACCCCCACTCCATCACCATCTCTATCACCCCTACCTATTGCAATATGCAAACTAGTTACTTTGGGAGGTGATGATGGAACCATTAAACCTACCTATACATGAACTTGTTGAATAACACACACCTGCTATAACACTCATATTTTAATTTTCGGGCTACCTGTGGACCCTTGTGTACCTATGGTTGTTCCATTCCTTGTTTATATGGACCCTAAGCTACATGTATTTCAACCTCAGCCTCTGGATTGCGTAATTGGTCCCTGTCTTGTAAATTTCATCCCTTAAGTCTTGTTAATACTCCAGTGATACTAACTACTATCACCATTATTAGAATGATTATATGTTGAGGCATGACTGTCAAATACTAATATTCATTACATCTAGTGGTCCCAGGGTCCACTATCTGCATCCATCCATCCCATACTCTATGCAGGACCCCATAAAGAATTTGTAGTGTTGTCTCACACATACCATCTCTCATCCTCAAGAATACCCTAGATAAATCCAAGTTGACACTAAAATCTATCAACTCAGTACCACTTTAGGATATGTCTATGACTACCTATCAATAAATTCTTGACCTCTACGATAATCAACTAAAATACATCTCGGCACCACTGATATAACATGTATGGGTGCTAGGTCACCAAAGGTAGCTGTAGATCATCAAAACCTTTCATATAAAACATAGTATCTCCCATGTTAGATATGATATTAGCTCGTACTAGCTCCTAGATAATGTAGGATGGCTCATCAAGGAATATAACTAACACAACTCTAAATGGGTGTCTAATACTAATATGATCCAATTCCCAAACTTGTAACAAAGTCACATGAATTATTCTCCTCATCTCTCTGTAAGTTATCAAATACATATCTCTATACAAATGATCCAGTATGCACTAAGATCAATAAAAGATCTCACCCTCCATTATTTGGGAAACCATGCCTATCAAACAGAGTTGGATGTGAGTATGAGTCTTCTCAGGTAATATGTAACTGCTGATAAGATCCATAAATTATATTGGAATCCATGCAATCCTTCTATGCTCAAAACATTTGTATAAATACACAACCATACCCCATCGAGGTATATATTGTCATAGGAACATATCCCATATGTGTCCTAGAATCCACTTGTTTCCCTAGATTATTAACAGATTAATGAAACATATAAGGGTATGTTTCCTTGCAAATGTGTAAAGAGGAAAATTGTAAGTTTTCATGCAATAAAACTTTCTCCTATCTCAAAGTTTCCATGTTTTGATCATACTTGTTAACCAAAATAAGCTTCCTCTTATTTTGGGTTAGCTAGCTTCATTTTGTGCCTCAATCAAATTTTTACACATTTTAATCACTCAAAATTTTTTGGGTATTGCTTCATCAGAAATAGAATTCTTTCCCCTTTCCAGAAAGGTAAGGAAATCCTCCTAACTCCTTGTATTTTGCAAGTTATTGCTTAACGGAGTTTAGAGGGGAAATTTTCCCTGAGTGGGCCCGTAGAGGTAAGGAGGAAATTGGTGGGTTGGTGGAGGCATAGAGAGAAATTTGACACTAAGCCTTTTGGCTAAAAAAATCAAAGGTAAAAATTTCACCCACAAGCCCGCAAAGGAGAATGGAGGAAAATTGATTAAGTCCTCACGTTTAATCACAAGGCGCCACATGTCCATTCATTGACAGGGATCGAGGCGTCAGAAGGATTTTTGATTTTTTTCCAAAACCATAAAAATGCAAAGGTGAAATTTTCGGCTGCATCTCTGCATCGAATTAGAAGGTGCCACATGTCCACATCAGCAGTGGAGGTTGGGCCGGTGGAGGACTTTGGGAAAATTTTCCCTTGCGGGCAAAAATGAGGAAATGTTATTCTGAAGCCTACGGATGAACCAGAAAGCACCACGTGTCATCAGGTTGGTGGGGGTACAGAGATTTTGCGGAAAAATTTTACAATTTGAAAAAAGAGGGAAAAAGGTCAAATTTTAGCCCACAGACCCGAATTTTGCCCTAATTTTGCCAGTTTTTCCCTAAATCTTCAAGAGGCCATATCTTTAGATCTAGAGCTGGGATTTTCACGTTTTTGGCATCAATGGAAAGCTGCTGAAATTATCCACATGATGGAAACTTCCATTTTATATTTTAATGGAGTTTTGTGGGAGAAAATTGAGAAAACATCTGTGGCATGTAAAAAATGCAAAAATGCTTCCCTCGACTCCGCTCCAATGTTCTCCTACCACGTGGATGGCCCGATTTCAAAGCAATTAGGGAAAAGGATCATAGGTTCATATGTAAACTGGAAAATTGAAATATAAAAACACATTTTTTCATGTAGAAGTTCTTTTTGGTTTCGTCAAAAGCGTTTTCTTTACGGCAGAGGAATATGGAAGAGGGGAAATGATCAAATTTGTTTGTAATGACTTTGGGTTGAATGATTTAATGGTTTTTCTAAGTCTTTGTGAAGGGGAAATCAAATTTGGAAACTGGAAGCATTTTTTTGTGAACAAAGGAAAAAAAATGATTGTTAGTCTTCTTCTATTCTCCTCCTCTACATTATTTCTTCTATTCCCACTCGTGGTACAAGTTTCAACTTTGAGATCAATAAAAAAGGAAGGAATTTTTTCCCCTAAATGGAAAAATCAATTGGTGCTTTGTGACCAGTTTGTTTTATTCTGTCTTGTTCTTAGAAATTGAAAATTTGTCTTTCTTCTATTAATTAATTCATGTAATGAAACTTCTAGTTGATCTGTGTGGGCATCTGACACTCTACCCACAACATTAATTTCCCCCTCCTTCATTCTCACTCCCTCCCCTTTATCAGATTGATTTCTCCTATAGCGAGGAGTTGTTATTATTGCCATAGGGAAACTGGAGTGTTCTTGTGGATCTCTGGTTGAAAAACCACCATAAATCCTCTTTGGTTTTACATGTTAAAAAATGGTAGCTGCACCATTCAAATGTAGAGGGACTTAGATTCCCATAGCGTTGGCCTGAAATCCAAAAATTTGTCCACAGGAAAAATTTTCTTGCCAATATATTTTGGCACCCACCGTGGGGCAAATTTTCCGCATCTGCACCCAAAAATGACCACAAGGTTTTTAAATTATCATTAAGTTTACCTTTGAAGTTTGAAATTCCTTGTGATCCAAAAATACAAAAAGATTCAAATAGAAGAGTTATGTAGATTGAGAAGCCATATGAACTGCATGGATGTAACTCAAATTTCTTGTAAATCCTTCTAGAAAAATTTCTTTTCTCTTTCATATCTAAAGGAAGTCATTTCAGACCTGAAAGAGGTTAATTGGCATATTTGGCATAGCGTAAATCATCTCACCATTGCTACAAAATGTTTGGCTGTGAAAGAGAAGACAATAAAATTTCAAGTTGGATGATAGAAGGTATACTCACCAGCTGAGGCAAGGAGGAGTGATTGACCCTACTTTTTCAGAGTTCGAGAGAGAAGAAGCAAAGGTTATAGCTCGGTTTAATAGAGAGGAAGAGATTAAAAGCTCAACTTGAAGAAATTGCAAGACTCCAAGTTGCAGCAAAGGAGAGAGAGGCAGCCTTAGCTGACTAAGAAACCAAAAATAGAAACATAATGGGTGCGTGAACATGAAGCACGTAGGCCTATTGTGCCATGGGGAGGAAACATAGGTGTAGACACCTATAATTACGCCCAAGCAATTTAAATACTTAAATTGTGCTAATTATCCCCTTCTCTCAAATCGATGATATATCATCAAAAATGCTCATATTCCCTCTTATTTTCGTTAATTAATTACAATACGCTAATTGATTAAGTTTCCTATCCAACTAACAACCAAATTAACGACCTTCTGTTAATTATTTACCCCGTCTATCCAAACTAATTAATTATTATTAATTAATTAGCCTTCCACTTCATTTAACTAATAAATCAATATTTAATTGATTTAATCCCCTCATAATAGCCTAAATCGTACTAATATTCCTATAATTGGCTTCTATAAGCTTACACCTACCTATTAGTTAATCACCTTTGATTAATTAAACCTCCTCAACTCCCATGACTTGCTAAGCATAAATTAAACCCTTCTAAAGTAAGGTTACCTTTAATAAAGCAACCTTATCCATTCCTAATCATGTTTTACCTTTATCCCGCATGCAAAGGGATGAAGTGTTTCCTTTATCCATTGGGCTATATAAGGAGCCCTCCTTCTATCTTTATGCTCACACCTAATTCCCTTGAGAAGGAAAAAGAAAGCACATAGTCTTGCACTAAAATCCTTTTGCCGTTCTCAAGCCCTCCAGCATCCATCTTGAAGAGCTAGGCCTCACACCCAAGCATCCTTGAAGGATCAAAGCAAGAAATATTATTGATTTCCATTGGACTACATAGGTCCATTTGATTTAATTAGGCAATTTAGAAGAATAGAGTTCTTAATTTTCATTATGTTTGATTTCACTATTTCAAAGTTGTAATGCTAGTGTAGGCCTTGTTCATTTCTTCATCTTGATGGTACTCTTTTCTTGTTTCTAGCTAGGTTAGGGAACTATTTTAGGTGGTAGTTCTTGCTTTAAATCTAACTTTGGAAAAAGAATATTTGTACACAACAGGCCCGCTTTCCCTCCAACAACCTCTTCATAATCTGCTAAGAGGCTCTAGAATTTTTTTTCCCAAATTCAGGGGAGATAGTTCTCAACTCCCTGAAGAACATGTAGCAACATTCATCACTGCTTGTGGTGTATTAAGAGTTGAGAATGAAGATTTTTCAGTTAGACTATTTTTGGAATCACTTTAGGAAAAGGCTGCTAAATGGTTTTACATGCTTTCTGCAAGATCTATTACTAGTTGGGAATATATTAGAAGAGCATTTGAAAACAGATTCAAGAGCACTGAAGATGGTCAAGATCTTCTGGTGCAATTAGTTCAAATAAATAAAGAAATATCTGAATCCATGATGGAATTTGTAGCATGGTTTGATAGTTTGACAAGAAGAATCCTTGAAGATGTGCTACCTCCTAAAAACAACCTAAGAAGATTCTTCATCAGTGCCTTGCCATTAGAATTTGATTTCTTCCGCAAAAGAGACCATCCAAACACACTGAGGGATGCTTAAGACTTTGCCATTAAAACTGATGATGACTTAATCCTCTCTGGAAAGGTGAAAGGCCCAAATTAGAAGTAGAAGGGTCATAGTTCGACTTTAGTAACTATAGATCCTATGTTCCAGAAAATGGAAAATGATCTGATTGCCTTGAAGAAACAGCTGTCCTAAATGACAACGTGAAATGCTACAAGGAGGCAAAATTTACCTGATAGAAAAAGAATTAAACCAGCTCCTCACCAACTTTCCCTTGAAGCACCTCCTATCAATGCTATTTGTGACACTAGAGAATCAAGAGAGGATGCTGAAATTGATGAAATTGAAGGAGAAATAGAAGAGGATTACGAAGCCTACCTCAGAATCGAAGAAGATGATATGCACAATGCTTTGTTCAATTTTTTTGATGATGAGGAAGAAGAAGAGGAAGCCCCAAGCTTCTCATGTGTTGTCTTCACTCGAGCTCAATCCAAGAAAGATGCTCTACCCTCCGTGGCTCAAGAGGAAAATAAAACTAAAGAAGATCCCACTCCAGTAGGCACACAAAATAAGATCATCAGCAGAGGCTCGCCATTACAACCCTCAACGGATTTAGCCAAAATGAAACTAGGCCAAATGGCTGCTAGAGATCAGGTTGTTATATTTAGTAAGTCACTTTTTCCTTCTTCTAGCTCACAAGTTATTAAAAACACTCCTCCCTCCAATGAAGTCTATTCTAAGTAAGATAAAATTCAGACCAAAGCTTCACCTTCACCTCCTTCTAAGTTGATGGCCTCACCCTCAGAAGACAATCCAATTTCCAAGTCAGCCAAAGTTCCTCAAAGACCCTTACCATGTAAACCTTCCCTCACTCAAGGAAATTCTTGCTCATCCAACATTGTCCCATTTTATTTTGTGGAACATGCAAGTAAGACCAAAGTGCATCTCTAAGAGATTGAATACTTGCAAACACACCCTACTCATTTTGATAGACTAATCAATTCTTTTTGGGGCAGCAGTTCTATACCCTCAAGTTTAAATTCTAAAGGTCTGATCCCAACACCATCTACACCACCTACTTAAAATAATCTAGCCCGAAGTGCTTCCAAAACAAATAAGGTGGAACCCTTCTACTTTTCTCTTCTCATGAATGGTTTTGAGATCAACAATTACATCACTGACTTCGGAGCTTCTGATAACGTAATTCCACTCAAAGTTGCCAATGCTCTTGGTCTAACACTAACTAGAGTTAATGGAGCTTGTTATTTAATGGAATCTAAGCAAGTACCACTAGTAGGAAGGTTAAAATATGCACAAGTGGCTCTGGCTGAATACCCTGATAAGAAAGTACTTCTAACCGTCTTAGTGGTAGACATTCCAACATCTTTTGGCATTCTCTTGAGTAGAAGTTTTTGTAGAGACATCGGTGGAGAGATAAAGATGGATTGGACATATACAACTATTCTAGTAAAGGGTGATATGAAGAAGCTGCTCCTGGTAAGATAAATGAAGTTTATAGTAAGGAGTTCCAGTGACCCAAGAGCTAATATCCTCTTTCAAGATTTTGGATTAGGAAACGATTTCCTTCATGACGAGAAGAAGACTTGCCACTTTCCTCCGAATTAGAAAAAGATCAGTTCTAGACTATCATATACTGATTACAGAGCCTAGTGTTTCATTGTTTTCTTTACCTTTTTGAATGAAGAAACAGATAAGGGTAAGGGAGAAGGAGGAATACCTGTTAAATGTTGGTCAATTGATGGTTATTGCGCGTGTTTTGACTTATTTATCCATAGCTAAATGTGAGAGCTTCCTTTTAGCTGGGAGGAACTACCTGTAATAGAAAAAAAGACCATAAAAGGATAGTTAAATGATATATGATAGTGGAATGCCTAGCGTATGCTAGTTCTGCGAAGTGTGATACTACCTAGATGGCTATCAATTCAATGTATACAAAAAATTAATGTGAGAAACAAGTAAAATCCTACTCTAGTTGATATGATTTAGGTATCTCATTCAATTACAATAAGAAAATCCAATCACAATAGGCTAGGCTATAGTTGGATCTGAAAGATGAGGTATCTGTCAACGTACTAGGAATGGTTAGGGTTTGATTCTGGGTTATTTAGGTCAACTGGTGGGATGATTATTGGGTCTATTATTGGTCTACGTATAAAACATAGATATAAACATTGGTTGTGGATAATTGGCATCAGTTTAGGTATAACTAACGATGGTTGTGGATAATCAGCGTCAGTATGGTCGAGGTAAAAGAAACTAGAATAGATCAAATGGCAGGGGCTGATCTGATGTCAAATGAGGTTGGGAGAGTGGATGAGAAGGTCTGTGGAGATATCAAGTATACTTAGAAATAAATATTAGGTCAAAATGGTGATTTGGTGGTGTGGGTAAGGGAAATGTTTGAATTATTAGCTAATAAGCAATTGGGGAATGAACATGCAAAGTATAAACTAATGACAAGAATGACAAAAGTTAACTGTGCTGAAATAGACAATACTAGTAGAGATGTACATACTGTGATGTAGATTTTGATGGCTGAATGGAGGTGACTATTGATCAGAAGAATAGTGTTGAATACCATAGTAGTGGTTCCCAAAATGATTCCATGAGTGCAATGTTTCAATATCTATCCTAGTGATGACTCTGGATGTCTAGATACATGAAAAAGATGTTGGTTTCTCTTGCATGAAGCTCTGATCTCATTCCCTTTCTCTCAGATTGTACAAACCAAAAAACAAGGTTGTTTAGGTGAATAAATGGTAACCGACGATGGTTCCAAATTGACTGGTTTCAGTTTAGGGGTGACTGGCATTGGTTAAGGTGGGATTCCCTAGGTTTGCTAAAATTGGTAGATCTTTCTGATTTCTTTTGGCCCAATTCATTTATTCTCATGGATTAGAACGAAAAATTCCATTCTAATGAGAGGGAATGTGGTTATAGAGATTTTAGGGTTTGATTTTATGGTTAGACCAAATCTTAGCTCATTAAGGCAAGTAAGACTTAGTTATTATTGGTTATGAAAACATGCCACGAATAGGTCTAGGGTGAGGTGGTTGGATGAGGTGTCTAGGTGAGGTGGTGGGGTATAAATTAGGTATTATTTATGGGATCTAGACCAATATCATGGGGAAGCAAGAAACAAAACTTCATTTCTCACTCTTCCACAGAAGCTGAGTATCTTTCTGTAGGAGAAGTTGTCTGTGAAGTGATATGGCTACATTTTATTCACAGGACAAACCAAACACCATGTATGTTGACAATGAAAGTGTTCTCAAACTTGTTCGCAATCCAGTGTTTCATGAAAGAACAAAGAAGATTGAGGTACAAGTTCATTTCATACGTGAGCATGTGTTGAAGCACAACATCTAGCTTTAATGTTGTCCAACAGCTGAACAAAGAGCAAATATCTTCACGAAGTCACTTGCACGTGACAAGTTCAATTTGTTCAGATAGTTCCTCTCCTTATCCCTTGAGACAATGCAAAATTAAGGGGGGGAATGTTAGGATAATTAATTATGCATTGTATAATTAATTATTTAACTATTGTTATTCTTTAATTATTGTTTTTATATGGTTCTATTAAACCATATTTTCCTTATTATATTCACGGATATAATTGTATGTTGTTGTAAAAATTATATCATTATTCATTTGTGATTCCTGTATGATATTTTGAAAGCTTATGTATTTAGGCATATTGTTGCACCTGTGCAACATATTTATTTGTTTATATATTTCTATCCAATATGTATAAATATTACAGCACTCCATTGTAATGGTATGTTAATTTCACATTAATAAAATATACAGGCTTCCATCCCTATTTTTGAAATTATATACACACTTTGAACACAAACCCTAGCTTAGAATTTCAAACCCTAGTTCTCATATAATGACTCAAGTTAGACCTCCTAGGTTATTTAATACCTTATTACACCTATACCATGATTTTACAATGACTTATACTCCTTATACAAGCCAATAACCACTAAAATGCCCATTTAGGAATTCAAATTACATTTTGGAGGGAAACCTCCTAATTCAAAATTTTTTATGACTTTGACCAACCTAAACACTCTAAAGGGATTATTAGGACCCCTCCTCCAAACCTAAAATTAACTTATCCAACCCAAAATTGCATAATTTTTATCAAAAACTCAAAATTTACTTGTTGGTGAGAAGATGCTCATGCATCATACTCCCAACCTATAGAAAAAAGCTTCATAATTTTTTTCTTTTTCTTATTCCAATTTATCTTTAATTTCTTGTATATATTCTTATTTTTCTTCTTTGGTTGAGTAATCTCTTTAATCTTCAATTTATTCATCCTCTGTTCTTGTTCATGTTCATTCTTCTTCTTGTCTTGTTTATTCTTTTTCTTGCTTTCTTAGTTCAAATCAAAATAAAAAACAACTTTCTTATCTTTTATACCTAGACATTCGACAAAAATATTAGAAAAATCACATATTTTTCTTCTTTCCTTTGTATGTTTCCCTCTTTGATTTATTCTTGGATAATTCATCACCAAATTGTTGATTTTCTTCATATTCATCCTTCAAACATTCATTTTGCTTGTTTTTCTTCACTCGTGGATACCAAATGTCCTCTACCTTATCATTTTTAAGACTAAAAACTTGTGTTCCTTTTCCTCTCAAACTTGAAATGTTTATTTCATTCAATGAATAACATTGAAAATTAGAAACTTTTTGTTTTTCTTGAAATGCCTCTAGTGTAGGAAACTTTTCCTCTTCCATTTTTCCTCCTTGTACCTCTTCTTCATCTGTTTTCTTTTACTGAATTTGAATTATTCCTTTATTGGATTTCTCTCTCACATCTTCTTTACCTTCCTCACCTTCTATGAGGTCATCAAGGGCTATTTTCCATTCCCTCTCTTCCTTTTCTATATTCTTTTCATTCCTCTCATACCTACAACTTAATCTTATTCCTCATTTTTAATAACTCCTTTTCTCTCTAATCTTCTCATTTTTCATAAAATTTACATTTAATACTTCTTTAGTACATTTTTTTGCTTCTTGGTTCGTCATATAGGACTCAAACTGCTATACCTTCTCTATACTACTACATTTTTCTTCTTTACCTTTAATTTCTTCATGAAAAAGTCTTATGAACTCAATCTCTACTTTCTTATATTCTTTTTCATATTCAAAATAATTTTTTACCTATCATCTATGCATGATTTCTTACCACAATATGTTTTCTTCAGATGTAAATTCATCTTCTTCTTCAACTTTTTGTTCGTATTTCTTCCCTTAGTCTTTTAGGTCCTCTTTTAAGACATTTTCCAAGAAATTTGTCTTTAATTTCTTCACTACATTCACACAATAAAATGCAATATTATAATGAAAATATTTAGGCCATATAGCATCTATAGAAACTCCTTGGATGATCTCCTCTTCATTCTCCTCAAGAGATGTCAAGAATCTCTCTATGAATTCTTCCTCTTCACTTTTCTTATCCTCTTCTAGGATTACTTTCTTAAATTCTCCTTCTATGCTCATGATTTTGATCATTTTCTCTTCTTATTTTAACTCTTGTCTCAGCTGTAATATATTATATCACTTTCTAAGTGACCTAAGAGGCCACTTTACCACCTTCTTCAACACTATTTCATTCTCTATTTGCATTTCTTGCCTTTATATCTCCCTTATTTTCCTTTCTAGTTATTCCAACTACTCCATGATTTTCATTAACTATCTGATTTCCCTTAACTATCTGATTTCTTCCTCTTCCCAAAAATTTATTTTCCTCTCCACTTCTCTTATTTTTTATTCTCTCTTTCATCCTTTTGTTTCTCTCTTTGACTAATGAAAAATAGCAACTCCTTTACTATATTTTCATTACCTTCTTCCTCATTTTCTTTCAACCTTTCTTCTTTTTTTGTTCCTATAGCCATGTTTCCTTAACTTTTCTTGGTAATCAACTTAAGGCACCACATACCCATATTATTTAGCCATTTCACAAATATTTTTTTGGATTTTCATGTTCTTAACTTTATCCCTACTCATACCAATTTGATATTTTTC
This sequence comes from Taxus chinensis, assembly GCA_019776745.2. Classification (NCBI taxonomy): domain Eukaryota; kingdom Viridiplantae; phylum Streptophyta; class Pinopsida; order Cupressales; family Taxaceae; genus Taxus; species Taxus chinensis. The sequence goes on along the minus strand of CM034146.1, from coordinate 79,053,245 downwards.
CTAGTTCCTCAACTCCTTTTCTTGGAGTGCAACTTTGAATTTTGAGAATTTTTAATGTCTTTATTACCTTCCCATGTTCTTAATTTCTTAAACAAGTGTTAGACCAAACATTAGTTTGATTTCAAAAAGGATCTATTTACCATATTTTCCCTTACTTGCCTTTGGAATGTCTTATGAAGCTTCTCAAGACCAAATTAGTTCTCCATTACTACCCAAGAGGATATAGATCTGCCCATAAAGTATTAACATCTATAAAAATTTTACTTACATTCCCCCATCATGCTTGTAAATTTTCAAGATTAAAATATTTTTAGAACTCCTTGTGTCTCCTATTTTATATTTACATTCTAAACCCTTAGTTAGGTCTTGTACAATCCTTTGCTAGCTATATATCCTGGTGTAGGAGGTTTAAATTTTTTTTGAAGGTTTTTATTAGCACCCAAAACTTCCTCTAAACTTTTAGGCCCTTTCTATAGGTTTAAGAGGCACTTCCTTTAATGATCCATCCTTATAATGAGTTTTTTCTAACTGTGCATACATGCCCTCTTCAAACTGGTAAGAATATCTTGATCTTTCACCAATGAAAGTTCTTATTTACTTTTGAAATACCTATAATACACCCCTAAAATCATTTCTTCCAAGTTTTAGAGAAAAAATTGAAGTGTAAGGGTTCTTATCATTCAATTTCTAAAGAAACCCTGAATGTGTATCACACAAGCACGAGAGTACAATTATTGCAATAACTTTTATCATGTATCAAATCAAACCAAATTGAAATTATTCAAAGGATAGTTTTACCAACAGCTGTTGAAGAAATATGGAACAACCAATTCTCCTATAATTCTCCAATTCTTGTACTTTAGATGACCTCTTTCACAGTTAAGGAATGAATTACACATTCAATGATGTTTCTAGAACCTTTTCTATACATTATAAGCACTCTCAATCATTTATATATTGTTCCTTCAATTTTAATTTATCTCACACACTCTAAATACCACATAATGTAAGCCCCTCTAGCTCATTTCATGCATTCACCTTGTTATTATCATTTAATAATAATTGTTGTTGCAAATCAGCAGCACCCCTGGATGCAAATCAGGTTTCTAAGTTGATGTTTCAGGCATCCAGTGTGATTGCACAACATTGAAACCTCTCTCCAAGTGTGGGACTTGTAAAATGAGAGAGGAATCTCTAGATTAGAGGCTGGTTCCTCAAACTCCTTTGATCAGATATGTTATTTGCATAATTGCAGAGGTTTGAATCCTAATCCTACTCTAAATTCCAAGGAGACAGAGATAGAAAGTGTAAAAATTGAAACTAAACTAATAGGTGATACACCAAAGGAGTGGTGAACACTTCTTGTTCATGAAAATTGACACAATTTCATGAAATGCAACATGAAACATCATACACAGGCTAATAAGATGCAATTAGAGGTCTGAAATGAAGCAAGACAATACAAACAAAGGACTGAAAATTGATCACAGAGTCTGCACTGTCATTTTCACTGTCAAAATCCTTGCATTTGCAACATCAAAGAGGCAGAAACCTATTACAATCATGAATAAGGTCTGATACTTGCAAAAATCACTTGTTGAAGGTGAAAGAAGAAGCTTGCTATCCAAAAAAATGTTTAACCCTCAGAAAATGAGCCAAATCTGGCTTTTACAATGCATGGGTCGAGCCCAAGAGAGAGAAAATGTGTAAAAAACATGGAAGCCATTCCCCATTGAATGAAGATGCATTAAAATAGCATGGGCATCCTTACAGACCCATGCCCTGACATTTTTGGCCATGCTGAAGAAGAATGCGACCCATTTTGCATTAAAACTGGTTGTTGAAACGTCATTTCTAGCCATTACCTCGTGCCAAAGAAATTTCTTGATTTTCTCTCTCCAAACTGAACCAAAATAAAAAATTGACCCAAGAATCATGTAGAGAGTTTTACCAGATTTCCATTGATATAAAGAACATGAAAATCTGAGCTCTGGATCGAAAGTTATGGCGATTTGAAAATTTAGGGCAAAAACAGGCCAAAATCGGATCGGCGGGCAAAAAATTTGAATTTTTTACCTTTTTGGTCACTTGGAAAATTTTCAAAAAATTTCCCGCACCCCACCAGTTCTGGTGCCATGTGGCACATTTTAATTGGTCGCAGGCCCTTCCTGTTCCATTTTACTTCATTTTTGCCTTTGGAAAAATTTTCAAAATTTCCCCGCTGGGCCGATGAGGTGAAGACACGTGGCGAGATGTGATTGGCTTGGGCCTGTCTCTCCTAAATTTTCTGTGGGTCGCTCTGAATTTTTTTCCCTACCTGGACACATGGAAAGATTCCATTGGCTCGTAATAAGGGGGTGGGCTTTCCCTTCTAAAATTTCCTCACGGGCTTGCTCTGAATTTTTCCCTCCTTGGGAAAATTTCCCAAATATTCCCTCACTCTACCTGGCCGGGACACGTGGCGAGATTCCATTCATTGGCAGGGGCAGCGGGCCAAAACTCACCCTTTGGACTTTCAGCAAAACATTTTTCCCAAAATTCTAATTCTTCCCCCCACTCCACTAGTGTGGACCTCCTTGGACACATGTCGCATTGTGATTAGGCGGCGAGAAAATGGGCGAAAATTTCCTTCTTTGAAATTTCAGCCAAAACTTAGCCAAATTTCCAATTTTATCCCCGCACTCCACTTTCCGATTCCTTATGACACTTTTCACATTTTGATTGGCTACGAGGCCATCTCTTCAAAATTTCCTTGCGCCAACACTTAGCCAATTTTCCTAAAATTTTCCCCGGGACACATGGCAGCTCCTGATTCGTCGACGGGCCCCGCAAGAAGAATTTTTATTTTGAAACCTTTGCCAAAACACTTGGAAAAAAACCAAGTTCTCCTCCGACCCCCACCATTTCCTGGACATGTGGCAGTATATCATTGGCTGCGGGCCTTCTAGGGGAAAATTTCCCACAAAAACTCCGCCGAGCCATAACTTGAAAAATACGTGGAGTTAGGAGGAAAACTTTACCTTTCTAGAAAGATGAGAAAGAGCTCCATCTAATGCTGCCATTTCCAGAAGGTTTTGAGTACCTAAAAAGAAAAATTTTGTGTCTGAGGCACAAGAGAAGGAAATATGAAAGGAGTTAGCTAGAAAATGAGCAGGGGGCACATTTTGGGTAGCAATTTTGGTGACTCAGAGGGGTCATCTGCCTACTGGATGAAGATACCAGTTGCCTGAAGCAGCCCATTGGGCATGGAGTCATCAAAGTTTCTGTTTGGAACCCCAACTGACTTAGAATGTTGCAAGGAGGAAGATGGAATATCACCTGATGGAAGCAAGGACTGCAAAACATCTCCAGGGACAACAAGTCTGTGCCAAAGCACTTAGGGAAAGAAAAATAACCTACAGCAAAACAATGTGCACAAGCACTTGGAGGAATGAAAACCTAAGCTAATATTTACATGGTGGAGAATTTCCCTTTAGTAGAAATGCTTTAGATAGATTCCATTGACTAGAATCTACAGTTCTTCACCATCCAATGAAGACAATTGGAAGGCATTACTGTCCTTACACTTTGTGACCATGTATGGGCCACTCCAAATGGCATCAAATTTTGAATGCCTTCCCATTTTTGCTCTATCTACATCCCATTTTAACACTAGATCTCCAACTTGGAAAGATCTACTCTTGGCCTTCCTATCAAAGGTCTTCTTAATCAAAGCTTGATCCTTCTCCATTGCTTGGGATGCTTGATCTCTGATCTCTTGGAGCTCCATCAACTCTGCATATCTCACCTCCATGGGCCCAAACTCTAGCAACTCTAACTGCTTCATGAGTTCCAATGTTGGCAACTCAAGTGACATGGGCAAGATTGCCTCTCTTCCATAAACAAGCCTGAATGGAGAGTTACCTTGGGATCTCTTGGGAGTTATCCTATCAGCCCATAAGGTTGATTTTAGTTTGGTATGCCAAGACCTCTGATTCTCATCAAGAGTCCTCTTAATGATCCTCAACAAGTTCTTGTTTGTAGATTCAGCCTGGCCATTACCCTGAGGGTAGTAGTTTGATGAAGTACTTAGGTAGATCTTGTTCTTGACAGCCCATTCAGTCACCTTGGATCCAATGAATGCTAATGCATTATCTGATATTATTGTAGCTGGTATGCCAAATCTGGTTACTATCCCCTCATAGAAGTCTAAGATGTTAGACTCATTTACTTCCTTGAGTGCTACTACTTCAGTCCACTTGGTGAAGTAGTCTGTGGCTGTCAAAATCCACTTATGCCCTTGGCTTGAATTGGGATTAATGACTCCAATGAAATCCAAACCCCATTGCATGAATGGCTGGTCAACTGAAATTGGATGCAATGGAAGGGCAGCAAGCCTCTCTTTACCTGTGAAGAATGCAAAATTCTTGCACCTTTTGATCCACGCAAAGCAATCACTAAAAAGCTTGGGCCAATAATAACCAGCCTTTATGATTTTTAGACTGTCACTCTTGGTGCAAAATGACCACTAGCTGGTCCACCATGGAACTCTTCCAACACCCTATGAATCTGATTTGTGCTAATGCATCTCAACAGCACTCCATTCACATCTTTCTTGAACAAAACATCGTCTACTATGTCATATGGGATAGCCTGCAATCTGAAGTGTCTTCTTTGGGTTTTGTTCATCTCTGGAGGGCATAGGCCTGTGCTTAGGAAGTGCATTATACCTTGGGTCCAGCAAGGAGTGGGGAAAGCATTATCCTCTTCTTGAGTGCTACCTTGCACATGGATGTCTTGAACTCTCAAAACAACCTCTTCTTTATTGCATACTCCTTTTTGCTTTCCCAGAATCAACTGCTCACACAATCCTTTTCCTCTTACCAGCTTGGTGACCTTGATCTCAATGTCATACTCCATGACATGAGTGATCCAACCTGCCCTTTTCTCATTCAAATCCTTGTTGAGGAGGAAGTCCTTTACTCCCGCTTGAGAGACTAGCAACCGAACCTTGTTGTTTGAGACTAGATTCTTGAATTTCTTCAAGCTTCTGATTACTATAAGTACATGCTTCTTAATAAAAGAATATCTCACCTCATACTCATCTAGGCTTTGGCTGAAGAAAGCAATTGGATGCTCATCATGGTCCTTGTATAGTTGTACCAAAATGGCAGAAATAGTATCATTACCTCCAAATGCATAGAGGATGAAATCCTTGGAGAAATCCGGGTTGATGAGAGTTGGTGCTTGGGAGATGGCTTCTTTGATTGCTTCAAAAATCTCCTTGCCTTCTGCTGTCCACTTGAAATCCATGATTTTCTTTAACATTTTGGTGATAGGTTTGATAAGGGCTGCAAAATCTGGGACAAACCTCCGAACAAAGTTTATTCTCCCCAAGAAACTCTGAAGGGCCTTCTTATGGCTTGGCAATGGTAGTGCTCTTATGGCTTCAACCCTCTCTAGATCAATTGCTAATCCTTCTTTGGAGACAATATGGCTTTGGATATTTCCTTCATGTGCTAGGAAGATACACTTCTTAGGATTCAAAGACACTCCAAATCTCCTGCACCTTTGGAAGACTTGTCTCAAATGAGAGAGGTGGTCTGCTGCATTCTTTGAAAAAATAGTGATATCATCAAGGTATATCAGCACCATGTTGTTAATCAAACCTTTGAATGCCATGTCCATTGCTCTTTGGAAGGTAGCTCCAGCGTTGGACAACCCAAATGGCATTTTCTTGTATGCATAAGTTCCCCATTTGGTTGTGAAGGCTGTCTTGAATTGATCTTCTTCCTTCACTATAATCTGATTGTAGCCCGAGTAGCCATGAAGTAGTGAAAAGCTCTCAGAGCTAGCCACAACTTGCAAAATTTGCTCCATAGAAGGGAGTGGGTAATGATCCTTGAGAGATGCTCTATTCAAGTCTCTGAAGTCAACACATAATCTGATCTCTTCACTCTTCTTTCTGACTGGAACTAAGTTGGCAACCCAACTAGAATTCTTGATTGGGAATATGATTCTTGACTCAATCAACTTGTTCAATTCCTTCCTCATGAGAGGTTCCATGTGTGGATTGACTGGCCTTTGTTTCTGCCTGATGGGCTTAGTATTTGGATCCAAATCAATGGTGTGCTGAGCTAACTTAGGATTAAAACCTTTCAAATCTTCGTAGCTCCAAGCAAACACATCAGTGAACTCTTGACATAGTTGTATGAACTCATAAATTTCTTGTTCAGTTGTCATCTTTCCAATTTGCAATGGGTTGTTCTCTTCCACCAAGATGGATACTGAATCTTCTCTCTTGACCTGAATGTTTGCTTTCTCTTTCCTAAACTGGTCATGGGGATTGAAAATGAACTCCAAAGTGATAAGTCCCTTAGGAAGCTTGTTAGTTCTCAGCTATACCACTTGGTCACCATACTTTTGTTCTAACTTTTCTTGATTTTTAGCTGAGAACTCAGCCTCTTCTTGCAAGAAATGGATGATTTGCTGATCATTTTCAAACACTTTCCAACTCACATTGTTGTCTGGCACTAAAGGCCTTACAATCATGTGGATGTTTGGTTGTACCTTATCTTTTTGAATGCTCTCCACAAGTCAAAGGCTGCCCCAACTGCTGCAAGCCTGTCAGCAGCTTGGTTCTCTTTCCTAGGAATTGATTTGATGCCAAAACCCTCAAAATCTTTAATGAGGTCCCACACCCTGTTCTTGTAGCACTTGAGTAGATCAATCTTGACATCATGCTGCCCCTTGACCTGGTTTACAATCAATTCACTGTCACCAAAGACTTGCAAGTTCTTTATTCCTCTCTTTATTGCCCAATGCATCCCTTACGCTAAGGATTCATATTCAGCAGTGTCATTAGAGCATGTAAACTGAAATCTAAAAGCTGAATAATATTTAACTCCTTGAGGTGAAATAAGCATAGCTCCACCTCCCGCACCTTGTCTACTCCTTGATCCATCAAAAAACAACTGCCATACCTCATTGTCATCCTTGTGGTTTGGCTTGGTGATGCTAGGAATGGGCTAATCTTCTTGATGTTTGCAATAGACCCCTAGCTCAGATTCTTCTACTTCTTGATAAGGATCAAAAGCATGCACCTTGTTTTCCCATTCATCAAGAGTTAGATCCGAGATGCTTCCAACCTTGGTGTTAGCTTCATCAGTGCTTGGGTGATATTCTTGATTAAATGCCGAATAGTTGGCATTGATCTGACTTGGAGTGTAAGGCTCAATGTGAAAGTTTGCAATAGGTTCAGACCTGATTGTGGCTTTGGTTCCATATCTTGTTCTGAATAGCATGTGTGACCAATCAGTAGACAAGTAACCTCCAATATTAGCTGTGAAATCCCTTGACAAACATAGGGCAAAGAGTGGTGGAAGTTCTATTACTGAGACATCTTGCAAAACAATAACATTTGGACATGCATGCAAGGTAAGAATCAAGTTTCTAATCACCCCAACTTTTGTTACTATTGTCCCATCCAACTGCACTACCCCTTTGGATATGGTTTCATATTGAAGTCCTAGCTGATCAGCTATTTGCTTGGGCATCACTAAGCTACTTTCCCCGGAATCAATCATGCAATTGTGCACCAATTGGTTTCCAATGATTAATGAGACATAAAAAGGAGGGGGCTTCAACATTTTACCTTGCTGTCCTTCATGATTCCCTTCAGGCTAGGCAGCATTTGTAAGCACCTTCTCTTACATTTGGACTTACTGATTTGAAGTTGGCCAGTCCTTCATGGCAGCTTGTAGCAAATCTCTCTGGCCTGGGATAGATAGGGATTCCCACATTGATATATTTACATTTGTTTTCTTCATCTGATCAATGATACTAAATGGTGATGAAGGATATCTTTGATGTCCCTTGGTTTGCATATTCATCCCTTGCATGTGGGCAGCAACAACTAGTATTTGAGTTGGTCTAGGAGCTGTTCTTGGCTGCCCTTGTGCATTTACAATTGGATTTTGTTTGTCAACCATTTTTGGAGCCATAAAAGGTTGTGGATTGGTTGGAGCTAATGGTTGTTCTTCACCCAAATTCCTTCTTTTTGACCTTGTGTTGGCTGCAACACCTTGATAAACTGTTTGATTTATGCCATAAAAATTCTTTGCCTGCCAGTTCACAAGTGTGGTGTCATTTGGAACTGATTGCTGCTGGAATGTTTCTTATTGTTGGTTGTTTCCTTGACTGCCCTCACCCTCCACATGAGTAGTTGTCACCATTAATGCTTGTTTTAAGGCACCGTTGAAGAACATAGATTGGTTGTGAGGTTCATTGCATGGAAAAAACCCTAAGCAATGTTGTTTTTTGTTGGCACCAATGCCTTAGAGGCAGATATAGCATTTGGATTATAGGGTTGAAATGGTCTGTTGGTAGGAGGCCTTGCTTGATTTAGATTTGCAGCTGGATTGAGTGGTCTATGAGGTTGATATGGCTACCTGTTAGGCTGAGCTTGAGGCTGGAAGGAAGGTCTAAAAATTTGGGCTTGTTGCCTCTTGAGATTAACCAGCTCATTACCTAAATTTTACAATTGCTTCATGACTTCTTGAAGCTCATTTGGGGCACTTGGAGATGAAGTAGAAGCTTCATTTGAACTATGATTTCTAGGAGTGGGAGAAGGAGCCAAATTAGGTGCTTGATTAGTGTTTGGGCTCTCTAAACTTGGAAACAATGGCATGGGAGGTCTAGGAGCTAGTTTGCCAGCTTGGATCAAACAATTTTCAGCCCTAATGGCATTGATATAAGCCATAGGGATAGTTATGCCTCCCATGGACTGAATCAACATAGAAATATCATAATTTAGAGCTTTGAGATAGTAAAGAAAAGCACCTTCTGCTATTGGCCTGACTACCACTAGAATTCTCTCCCAAGTCCTTTGAAATCTGAAGTTGAAATCAGTCAACTGCTCATTGGGAGCTCTCTTGATGGTTGTCAGCTGCTCTAAAAGAGACAAGTTTTCTCCCTTCTCTCCAAATTGCTCATGAAGTGCTACACATAGCTGGTTCCAATTTTGAATAGTACCTGAGGCAAGGCTTCTAAACCATTACAAAGCCTTCCCCTTGAATGAAGATGCCAGCAATTTGATAGCAACTTGCATCTCATTGATTTCATGAATTGCACAAAGGTTGGCAATGTCTTTAACATGATCACCAGGAGTAGTCTGATTCTCTCCAGTGAAGTATGGAATGTTCTTCAAGGCTGAAATTGGAATTGGATTTTGTGCATTGAGAGCAAGTGGGCTGCTGCCAGTGAAATTGACATAGGGGTTGTTTTGTGCCATTCTAATTGGTCTTAGAACCCTTGTTGACTGAATGAAAGGCCTACCAAGTGGAGGAGTTGAGAGAGTTCTGTTTGGTGGAGATGGAGACCTTTGAATCCTTCTTCCTCTTTTCCTTCTTCTTGGAGATAACTGCAGGTATTCAAATAACACCTCTTCTTCTCCAACTCTTGACCTTGTAGTGATTCTTCTCACGAGTCACCAGCTGATTCTTCCCCTTGGAGTCACCAGATGTGAAATTTATAGCTCTTTTAAGCAAGAAAATTGCAGCAGATGCACATCAACTTTGCTGCAATGAAAATGAGACCTCTAAGGTCCCACCGGGTGTGCCAAAACTGTTGTTGCAAATCATCAGCACCCCTAGATGCAAATCAGGTTTCTAAGTTGATGTTTCAGGCATCCAGTGTGATTACACAACATTGAAACCTCTCTCTAAGTGTGGGACTTGTAAAATGAGAGAGGAATCTCTAGATTAGAGGCTGGTTCCTCAAACTCCTCTGATCAGATCTGTTATTTGCACAATTGCAGAGGTTTAAATCCTAATCCTACTCTAAATTCCAAGGAGACAGAGATAGAAAGTGCAAAAATTGAAACTAAACTAATAGGTGATACACCAAAGGAGTGGTGAACACTTCTTGTTCATGCAAATTGACACAATTTCATGAAATGCAACATGAAACATCATACACAGGCTAATAAGATGCAATTAGAGGTCTGAAATGAAACAAGACAACACAAACAAAGGACTGAAAATTGATCACAGAGTCTGCACTGTCATTTTCACTATCAAAATCCTTGCATTTGCAACATCAAAGAGGTAGAAACCTGTTACAATCATGAAGAATGTCTGATACTTGCAAAAATCACTTGTTGAAGGTGAAAGAAGAAGCTTACTATCCAAAAAAATGTTCAACCCTCAAAAAATGAGCCAAATCTGGCTTTTACAATGCATAGGTCGAGCCCAGGAGAGAGAAAACGTGTAAAAAATGTGGGAGCCATTACCCATTGAATGAAGATGCATTAAAACAACATGTGCGTCCTTACAGACCCACGCCCTAACATTTTTGGCCATGCTGAAGAAGAATGCGACCCATTTTGCATTAAAACTGGTTGTTGAAATGTCATTTCTGGCCATTACCTCGTGTTAGAGACATTTCTTGATTTTCTCTCTGAAAACTGAACCAAAATGCAAAATTGACCCCAGAATTATGTAGATAATTTCACTAACTTTCCATTGATATAAAGAATGCGAAAATCCAAGCTTTGGATTGAAAGATATGGCGATTTGAAAATTTAAGGCAAAAACAAGCCAAAATCGGATCGGCGGGCAAAAAATTTGATTTTTTTACCTTTTTGGTCACTTGGAAAATTTTCAAAAAATTCCCCACACCCCGCTAGTTTAGGTGCCACGTGGCATGTTTTAATTGGTCACGGGCCCTTCCTGCTCCATTTTTCTTCATTTTTTCCTTTGGAAAATTTTCAAAATTTCCCCGTCGGGCCGATGAGGTGAAGACACGTGGTGAGATGTGATTGGCTCAGGCCTGTCTCTCCTGAATTTTCCACGGGTCACTCTGAATGTTTTTCCCTACCTAGACATGTGGCGAGATTCCATTGGCTCGTAATAAGGGGGAGGGATTTCCCTTCTAAAATTTCCTCATGGGCTTGCTCTGAATTTTTTCCTCTTTGGGAAAATTTCCCAAATATTCCTCGCGCTCCACCTGGCCGGGACACATGGTGAGATTCCATTTGTTGGCAGCGGCAGTGGACCAAAACTCACCCTTTGGACTTTTGGCAAAACATTTTTCCAAAAATTCTAATTCTTCCCCCCGCTCTGCTAGTGTGGACCTCCTTGGACACGTGTCGCATTGTGATTAGGCGGCGGGAAAATGGGCAAAAATTTCCTTCTTTGAAATTTCAGCCAACACTTAGCCAAATTTCCAATTTTACCCCTGCGCTCCACTTTCTAATTCCTTATGACACGTGTCACGTTTTGATTTGCCGCAGGGCCATCTCTTCAAAATTTCCTTGCGCCAACACTTAGCCGATTTTCCCAAATTTTTTCCTTGGGACACGTGGCAGCTCCTGATTTGTCAGCGGGCCCCGCGAGAAGAATTTTTCTTTTGAAACCTTTGCCAAACACTTGGAAAAAAACCAAGTTCTCCTCCAACCCCCGTCACTTCCTGGACACGTGGCAGCATATCATTGGCTGCAGGCCTTTTAGGGGAAAATTTCCCACAAAAACTCCACCGAGCCATAACTTGAAAAATACGTGGAGTTAGGAGGAAAAATTTACCTTTCTGGAAAGCTGAGAAAGAGATCCATCCAGCGGTGCCATTTCCAGAAGGTTTTGAGTGCCTGAAAATTAAAATTTTATGTCTGAGGCACAAGATAAGGAAAGATGAAAGGAGCTAGCCAGAAAATGAGCAGGGGGCACATTTTGGGTAACAGTAACCACTTAGTCAATTATCTCTTTTGAAAATCATGTTTTAGTGATTTTTATTAGTCAAATGTACAATTTTTATCTTGAAAGGATATAAATCATTATGTAAACACCTTTCTCTATTCTCACATTGTTACACAAGATCATTAAACAATAAAATAGCCCCAAGACTTTGAAAATATTATCTTACCCTATTCCACCTTCATATTTCATCTTTAGGCTTCTTGGGGATTTGATTTAAAATAAATGGAATTTGACTTTTCTTGCATTAATTTACCTCTCCACTCTTTGTCACCCTATTCATACTTTCCACATAGAGTTAGAACTCACACTAAACCAATGTAAAACCTTCTCAACTCAACTTCTTGCTAATATTGACAAATGAATTCCTATTTCCTCAAGAAAAGGTTTTTTGAGTTAATCACGTAATTCTCTTTCTAGAGATGTTTTTTGTACTACTAACTCCATCTGGAGCTCTCAGAATCTTCTTGTGAAGCTTAGCAGTTGTTTTAGGTCTGTGTACTACATAGGCTTGTGAAACCTTCTTTTCATTCAGACTACTCCAAGTCTTTCAAAACTTCCCTAAACCTTCCAAAATCATTTCCATGATGTTCTAAGGACTTCAATTCACCTCCATGTTGAATTTTTCCCTTCTGTTCCACTACAGGGGGTTGATCCAATCCTGGAAAGGCCGACGATAGCCCTTCCCAATACTACTAGAAGATAACATCGTTTCATAACTTCCTAAAATCACCTGGGGGATTAAATTGACTTTCCTAAATAACCTAGGGGACTAATTTGACATGAAATAGTGGATGGCCAAACTAACGGATATGACTTGGGGTGTCTACGAATGATAAAACATGAAAATTTTAGCACAAGGGTATAGTTTTCATGCTCGGAAATTATCAATTTTCCTGTTACACATTTTGACGACAACATAGCCAAAAAAGTTGCATGGCACTAGATGTTGCACTTATAAAAATAGTATTTTTTAGCCCACAAGTAATCATACCTTTACTTTCTTTGCACTCCATGTCCAATAATATCCTTGATCTACAAAAGTGACTAAGTTCTATGTCCAATAATATACTTTCACGTTCTTTCATGTGCCCTGTGCCTGCACGCCTAAACTTTATGCACTTCCATTCTTGAGCTTTATTTCCTCATCTCAACAACCCCATGTTTTGATATTACAACATGTGGTAATCAACAACTGGTTTATATGTATACAACTAATTTTTCACACTTTATATTTTCATACCTATTACTAACAATTTCTCTTCTAGGTTAGAGGTCACTAATACATCTATTTCTAGGAATGGGTGCCTTAAGGGGTTTGTTTCAAGATAGGGGTCTTGTTATTCATGTAACCAATTGGCTAGGGATGATACATGGAGATAGAATAGCGTTTGGTCCTATTTATGCACCCCTTTTACTCTTATCTCCTTACCTTGTTCATCCACTTACTTGATCCATGACAACTCTTTTTCATCATCTTTGACATTTATGTTTTCCTGGTTAAAACCTTAGTCCACAACCAATAGTTTCAGTGTTACATTTTTCCCTTCCGAAACCTTTTTCTAGGGCCGATAGTGTTGGTGTTAAGTTTTTCTCTAACTGACACCTTCATCCATGGATGATTATGTCATATATATATGTCATTTTAGCATTTCATCACATCATCATCAAATCATATCAGATAGTAAAATATTACATAGGAAATCACCATTAGCTCTACTCTTTTATGCCAACTTACATATTCTCACCCAACTCTTGGATTTATTGCATCTTAAATCTTGGATTGGAGATTCTTCTTGATTGGATTAGATTAGTTCCCCTTCTCCATCTAAAATATATTCTCTCTTGGTGTATGGTCCTTTGGGAAAAAAACTCAAATTTTCATTTTGTATAGAGTAGTCTCCTATCTTTGTAAATAAATTTATGTTAGCTTAGTATTTTATGCACTTGTTAGGTTAGCATATTGTATTCAATTCTTTATCTTATGTTACATGTTTTTCTTCAGTTAGCATAGATATTGCATGTTTATTTTGTTTACTATTAGCCCCCAAAATGTCAATACCTCAATTGGGTTCCTTCCTCTTTCTATACATAGGTCTTAGGAAACCTTAGGTTGTATTAGTGTAAGGGTTACTTGCCTTTGAGTATGTGATCTTAGAAGTACTTGTACCCCCTTTGAATTCTATCCATTATATGTTGTTCTTAGTGTGTCCCTTACTCGTTACCTCGATACTGATTAGGGGATCATTTTTTAAAGTTCCCTAAACATCCCTAAATGGTGCTAGTGTAGAAGATCATCTCGAGAGCTTTCCAACAATTATAAGAATGTGACAAACGGACATCGGGAGCACTAGATATGTCTAGTCAAAGTTCAGTCAATGAGAAAGTCAACTCTGGTCAATTGGTCAATATTGGACCAATGGCACTGCGACACGTGGCGAAAAGGAAAAAGGGAGTTGTTTGTTGGTTTTTGATCACCGGTCTTCGACGAGCGTAAAAATGGTGCATGGGAACAAGAGGCTCAACTTTTATTACGGAGGGGAGCCCGGCCGCTGTGTGGACTATGGTATTATCGCCAATGTGGTGGGTCCACAAGCCACCACGTGTCAAATTCACTCAATTTTCCTATTGGGAGACGACAAGTGGACTACAGGATTACTGAGTTAATTATTTCTATGCCACATTGTATGGGTCGAAATTATATTATCATAGTAAGTCCACTTTCCAAATGGCATGCATATATGCCAAACCACATATATACATATTAATGTTTATACATTAGTATTATTAAACCGCCAAACATATGCTACTTCCATGTGGAGGAGGAGTGAAGTGGTGGTGGGGAGCATGTTGAATGGTATGCGTGGACATCCACGTGGTGAACTATGTGGTAAGCGTTGGTAGGGGGCGGTTATGCTCCAAAGTGGTCCTTTGACCACTATCCTTGCGCGGAGAAAGGCTTAATAAAGCCTAAGACTTTATCTCCTTCCACCATATGTGGGACTTTATACCCACTTAACCAATGCCGTGCCAAATTTGGGTTTTAATCCCATTAAATATACAACGCCACTATGGGTTTTTTAACCCTTACCAAATGCTATGCCGCTCAATGGGGATTTAATCCCATTTCATATGCAAAATGGCCAATATGGGTATTTGATCCCATTTATTTTGCTACGAGTAAGGCTTAGGTTTAAAATAGCCTAAGGATAATATGTAATTGCATTTTTCAAGGGCCTTAATTTTGTATTAATAGGGAACCCATTCATTGTAACACACACACACAACCCAAGCTTATTATTTGTTAAGCTTATTTGTGGAATGTGTTAACAGGTATTTTCTATTGGCCTATTATTTTAGGCAATAGTAGATGAAATATTTGTGATTGGGAGTAAATTATAAACTACCCAATAGGCCCATTGAGCCACACCAATTACTTGCAAATCCTGGATTGTCGATCGGAGTGCTAGCTTTGCATTGAAAGCGTCGGGAAGGCTGATCGAAGCCAAAGGAGATTGTGCATCAGGAAGGTGAAGAACAATTTGACTGATCATTGGAAGTTTTTTGAAGAACTGGTGTATTGATAGGCAAGTAAAATTCCATTAGATTTTCTTGTGAAAGTACTATTGTAACTTACAAGTTTTGACTAGTGGAATGGTTCGACCACGAACCCGGAGACGTAGGCAATTTCTGAACTCCGTAATAAATATGTGTGCAATTGTCATTATTGTCTTGCATTATTTTTAAATTGATTACTTAAAAGGAGTAAATCATCGGCAAATATTTAAAGCCTACAAGGGTCTGAGATCAGGTAGTAATAATCTAATTATTTTTGGATCAGATACCCTATTTAAGTGGATGATAAGAGTGTACTTTGTCTAGACACATTTTTTCCCAGCATAAAAATTACATGGGGAACTTACGGTGGCCATTGTAGTGGTCATGCCGCTACATGTAGGTTCCTACATATGGGTTACTACTAGCCTACATTATATTTTTTATAATCTTTCCTATACCAAAAAGTGTCATCTTTTCTAATTTCATGATGACTTTATTCATTCCCCTCTAGTTGTTCTGTAATCTATCACATCTCTCTAGCCCTTCAGCATATGGGGATTAGATTATATTAGTAAATTTCCTTGGTCTCAAGGTGGGCATACCTTCATCATCATAGCTAAAAAATAATTTAATAAGTGGGTTGAAGCCATGCCACTAACTAATATGTCCTACCTTACTACATCCAAATTATTTCTCAATCGATTAATTTACCACTTTGGAATTCCCCATACCATTATAATTGATAATGGTGGGAGATTTAAATGTAAATAAATGAAGCAAATTTGAGCTAAATTTAAAATCAAACATCTCTTCTCAACATCATATCATCGACAATGTAATGGAAATGCCAAGTATATAAATAAAATTCTCAATAAGATCTTACAAATCACGATCCATGAATCATACATAGATTGCAATACATATTTTTGACTTACTTGACCTACAATTTTGACCTATTTATCTCAATTATCCCTCAATACACCAAAACCTTAATGTTTATAAAAATATACCAACTTCCAATATAAATTAATTTAAGATTCAGATACCCTTTACCTTGTTGTATCTTTAAGAAAAATATCATGGCCTATCTCTTTTCCAATATCTCCAAACATCAATTTTCCTCCTTTTATAGGTTTTCTTAGGCATGTACCTAGGGTTTATTACTTTTAACTTATTTTGACCCTTATTTCACGTTCAATAACTCTTATTATAGTTGTTTAAGGTATTCTCATAGTCTTTCCACCTTGTATATTCTCTTTTGCTAGTTTTCTAAAGTTTGCTTCAATATTTCTGGACTTCTTTGGTTCTTATACTAACCCTACTATGTTTTGAAATTTTCAGCCTCTTAGGGCTCTACTTATTTCCTATAAATTTCACTCTATTATCATTCTTCTTCAATGACCCTAATCAAGTCTTATTTTTAGTTCCTCCCTTAACTCTTACCTTTCTAACCATCTCAACTTCCTTTTATTTTCGGTTTCTCCCTTTGTAACTATATATTTTCCCTATTCTAAACTGAGGATGAAAAATTTTAAAGTATAATTTTTGAACTCCATTTTCAACACACCTTGTTACAATTATTCTCACTCTGATGAAGGTTTCTATATTGAGAATCTCTTGTCTTTTCACTAGGTTTCCATCTTTTCTTCATTGTGCATACTGTGTGGTATAGTCTCCTAATACACTATTCTACTAATGACCTCACCATTTTAATTTATTAATTTCCTTCCTAGATACCTTATTCCTTCCAATTCCTTAAACATTGCAGGTTCAAAAGACCAACATTTCTTCCTAAGATTTAGTTAAAACTTACCTTCCAACCCGAGTTTCATGTTGAAGTCCTTGTATACGACTTTTCACTAACAATCATCCTTGATCTTTTATACTTCTCCAAGAACTTCTCCATATCACTAAGATTATACACAGTGACCTTAATAGATGTTTATCTATGTTTCTTATCAGCTAGTTATTCATGTTAATCATTTTAGATTACTCTACTCATTAGTCTCAATCTCAAACTCACCCTCCTTGTACATGCATGTTACAATATTTCATTCTTAAAACTATTTTAATTGACAATCATGAATTTTTCAATCTTCCTCTCAACTATTATACTCCCTCAGAGACTATAAAATGTGAATAAACCTTCACTAATATCTATTAACTTACTGAGTTCACTAAACTCTACACAGTCTACTTGTGTTTTTCAGATGCTTCGAATTTCAACCTTAATCTTAGTCTGCAGGGATTAAGTCTTAAAGATCCATGAAATAACTTTTAGCTCCATCTACCACTATGAAGTATTGATATTCTATTATCCATGTCTTATCATTTTTGTCTCAATCTTCTTATCTCAGAACAAGGGATCCATAAAAGTCTAGGTTTTGTTAAACTTGGCTTAATTGAATAACTCATTCAAGGATTATCTCTTCCCTTTAGCATCTTTAAGACTCTTAAATCCACTTCTACTCATGTAATAAAAATTCATGCACCATATTATACATTTTCTATCTCCTTCTTAAGGAATGATAATTAACTTCCACAGTCAAAAACTTACATAGTTTCACATGCACATAATGGTCCACTATTCCAAATTCTTATCTCATTATAGCCCACTTAAATAATTTTTAGACATTTTATAACAATCTCTAAACATCTTATGAACCTATGAGGCCTCTTGATACTTTATAAACAATAATTTAATAAATCATCGACTTATGAAAACAAAGTTCCCTTACCTATTATGACATTATCATAGTTTACTTCTTATCAACTGCTAATTAGTCATGCTAAACCTTCAAACACCTTGCTCCTTCCTTCAAGGTATGTGAATTAATTTTACACATGGGGAAACACTTTTACAACATTGTAAAAAATATTGGTTAGCTATTTCGTAATCACTTAATCCAAAACAACCCAAACATAGAGTCATACACAATATATTAAGTGTAAAGAAGCTTTACTAGATCATTAAATAAAATACAAGATTCAATAGCCTTGAAGGTTTCCAAACAAACAATCCTCCCCCACTCTCTCACTACTAACATCATTTTGTGAATGCCTCCATACAAGATATGTAGAAGATTAGTTAGTTAGGGTTGTAACTCTCCTCACTAACCCTTGAGAAGACTAACCATGTTGGCTTAAAGTCTAAGTAGGTTAAGTAGGTAAATTTTAGGGAAGAATAAGTCTAGTAAAACCTAATTACACCATTTATTAATCCTAAACTAACACTATACCTAATAACTACTAACTAAACATTTGAAAATTAAAATATGAAATTTTGGAGGGAAGCCTTTTATTACAAGCAAGAAGAGTCCAAATGGACTATTTATAACACATGGAACTTCACATGGCCTCTTGATACACCTAGAAGCTAGTACAAATCCAAAATTGTCTATCTACAATGATGCTCTTGCATCAAAATCCCCAAGAGGGGAGTTTTGAGCCCAATTTAACATTTTATTTCTTTGTCTTTTTCCAATTATTTTGTTTCTTTAATTTCTTTCTCTTCTGGTGCTCTTGAGCTCATCTTCATGTTTTGTGGTCGTTTTTTGTCTTCTCCTTTCTTTCTTGGTTCATGGATTTATTGCATTGTCATCATATTACTTCATTCTTTATCTTTCTTTATCTTTGTCTTCTTATTCTTCATGGTTTAGTTGTTTTTCTTCTTAATAATTTGCTTCTCTTCATCTTTCTCATTCACATCTTGGTCTATACCTGCATAAATAAAGCTAAAATCCACCTTAGGTTGTAAAAAAAATTGAAAACTAGTCCCTTTATTGTTTTCTATCTTCACCAACTAGTCTTCTTCATTCCTTTTCTGCTCTATCTCTGCTAAGAGAAATGTATCTTGCTGCAAATTATCAGATTCTTGACTTATTTATTCTTCTTGAATCTTAATTACACTTTCATCTTCATTGTATTCTTAATTTTTCAAGGTTTCTCTAGCATTTTTCTTAGCTTTGATCTCATGATATCTACTTAACAAACTTCACATGCTTATGAGATATCTCCATGATTCTTTCATCACACTAAATACTATATCATCACCTTTAATTGATCCAAAGTGAGCTTGCACTTACTCACAATCTTATTATTTATACTTTTCTTCACTTTTTTTCTCTTTCTCTTCATTCGAGGAACTATTTCTTTCCTTTTATTTTTTGTCTTGTGTACCTTCGTTCACACATTTAAATAAACTATCATATTTAAAACATGGAGGCCCATGAGCCTCTTTAGAACCTCCATCATTGAGTTATTTTCCTTCTTCACTATGCTTATCCTTTTCTTGACTTTCTTGTTCTTCCTTAAGACAATCTAAGACGATTGCAATCACCTGTTCTTTATTCAATCTATGAACTTCCTCATACACCACTTATTTAAAATATTATTTCTTGTTTTTTCTCATCCTCTTCTTTATCTTCTTCAACTCCTTATCTTCCTTCTTATCATATTTATTAGTTGCTCTTTTTGTCTCTTCTCTACAAGTAGTTTTATAGTCCACTTGACTCCTCTTTTCATCACAAAGCCAACTATATTGTTGTTTATCACCATGTTTGTAGCTTCTGTCAGTCTTCCTAGCTTCTCCACATCTTCTCTAAGCTCTTTGAGCTCTTGTTCAACCAAGAACTCTTGTTTTCTTTTTATCTCTCTCTTCTTTTATTCGTTTCTCTTGTTCTCTTTTTCCTCTCTCATATTCTTCACCAATTTCTATATTTCTTTCATTTTTTTCTACTTTGATACCAAATGAAGAAGAGGATAATTTCATTTAACAACCATCCAACAAGTTATAACAATTACTTGAAATCATTAGTCAAATCCATACCGATTTTTTCAGTTTTTCCCTATTGCCAAAATATGCATTTCATTACTACATACTATATACAACAACTTTAAAGATTTAAAACCCTTTGCATATACTTTATTACACCTATCAACAATGTTCGAAGATTAAACAAGTTTCAGCACTTATTTTTCACTCCAACTCACTCTAGACTACCATTCTTGCTATTAGCCCTAAAAAAATTCATATTTGAGCATAAAAGACAAAAAATCATGTTTCAGGATTCACTAATAATTTTTATAATACCCATTTAGGCCATACAAGAGACTACAAATTTTTATCTGCCAAATCTTCACCCATTTTCTCTTATTCCTTCTCTACCATTTTACCCTAATTCTCTCAATTAGCCGTCAATACACCAAAATCTTAATGTCTGGAAAAATCTACCAACTTCCAAGCTAAAATAATTTATGATTTAGATACACTTTACCTTGTTATAGATTTGTGTAAAATTCATGGCCTATCTCTTTTCCAATCTCTCCCAACTCCTTTTTTCCTCATTTTCTAGGTCTTCTTAGGCTTGTACCTAGGGTTTCTAGTTTAAACTTAAGGTCTTAGTTTTAACTCATTTTTACCCTTATTACACCTTAAATTACTCTTATTATACTTATTCAAGGACTTCTTAGAGTATTTCTACCTTGTATCTTCCTTTTTTCTAGTTTTCTCAAGTTTGCTTCAATGTTTCTTGACTTCATTGGTTCTTATACTAACCCTACTCTGTTTTTAAAATCACATCCTCTTAGGGATCTAGTTATTTCCTATAACTTTCAGTTTGTTATAATTCTTATTCAATGACCATGATCAAGTATTATTTTTGTTCCTCCCTTAACTCTTACCTTTCTAACCATCTCAACTTCATTGTCTTTTAGATTTCTCCCTTAACTCTTATATTTTCCCTATTCTAAACTAAGGATAATTTTTTTTAAATTATAATCTTGTAAATCCCTTTTCAAAACAAATTTTTAAAATTCTTCTTACTCCCCTAAAGGTTTCTAGCTTGATAATCTCTTATCTCTTCATTGGGTTTCCATATTTTCTTCATTATGCATATTGTGTGGTATAGTCTCCTGGAACACTGTTCTACCAATGACCTCGCTATTTCCATTTATTAAATGAATTCCTACATACATTATTACTTCAAATTCCTTAAACATCATGGGTTTTAAAGACTGACATTTATTGCTAAGAATTAGTTAAAACTAAGCTTCCAACTTGAGTTTCATTGTGAAGTCTTTTTATATGAATTGTGACTAGCAATCATCCTTCCTTGATCTTTTATACTTCTCCAAATAATTCTCCATATCACCAAGATTATATACAGTGATCTCAATACATGTTTCTCTATGTCTTATCAACTATTTTATCATGTTAATCATTTTACATTACTCTACTCAGTGGTCTCAGTCTCAAACTCACCCTTCCTATGCATGCATTTACAATATTAAATTCTTCGAACTCTTTTAATTGATAGTCATGCATTTTTAACATTTTCCTCTCAAATATTAAACTCCCTTAGAGACTATCAAATGTGAATAATCATTCACTAATATCTAGTTGCTTTAACTATGCACAATCTATTTGTATTTCTAAGTGGTTTCATCTTTAAAATGTAATCTTAGTCTACAGGGATTAAGTCTTCAAGACCTAATGAATCACTGTTATCTCCATCTTGGACTGTGAAGTTTTAAGATTTAATTATTCTTATCGTATCATTTTTTTCTCATTCTTCTTGTCTCAGAATAGGGGATCTCAAAAATTCTAGGTTTTCTTAAATTGGATATTCACAATAACTCCTTCAAGGCTTATCTCTTCCCTTTAGCATCTTTAAGAATCTTTACCCCAATTCTAATCCTGCAATAAAGATTCATGTATCATCTTATACATTTTCTATATCCTTCTTAAGGACTGATAATTAGCTTCCACAGTTAGAACCTTACATATTTTCACATGCACAGAATGGTCCACTATTCCAAACCCTTATCTCACCATAGATAATTTAAATACATTTCAGAAATTTTCTCACAATCTCTAAACCTCTTATGAATCTCTGAGGCCTATTGATACTTTATAAACATTCATTCAATAAATATTCAAATTATAAAGACAAAGTTCCCTTACGAACACATTTCTTATTCCTTCAAGGTCCATGACTTTTTTTTACACTTGGGGAAACACCTTTACAACATTCCAAAAAATATTGTTTATCTATTTCATAATCAGTTAATCCAAAATACCAAAAACTCAGAGTCATACATAGTTTATTAAGTGTAAATAATATTTATTAGATCATTCAAGAAACTAAAAGCTTTAAGATCCTTCAATACTTTCACATAGAGAATCCTTCCCTCTCTCTCACTCCTAACCTCCTTATTTGAATGCCTCCATACACAATATGTATAAGATGAGTTAGTTAGGGTTCTGACTCTCCTCACCAATCCTTGACAAGATTATCCATGTTGAGTTAAGGTCTAAATAGGTTAATTAGGTCAAATTTAGAAAATAATAAGTATGAAAAAACCTTATTACACCATTTATTAATCCTAAAGTAACACCTAGACTTAAGAACTACTAAATAAACATTTGAAAATTCAAAAATGAGGTTTTGTATGGAAATTATTACAAGAAAAAATACTTTAAATGGACCATTTACAACACATGGACGTTAATATGGACTCTTGATATACCTATAAGCTAGTACAAACCACAAACTTTGATCTTCAATGATGCTCCTGCATCACAAGTGCTCTAAATAATAAGATTTTTTTACCAAAAATAGAGTATGGTTAATTATGCACAAGACGTGTTTGTTTGAAAATCATAATTTTCTTCCTTTTTATTTTTGTTTACTTGGTATTAAGAATTTAAGATACCCTCATCATGTAAGCATGATTAGAAATGGAGGAGTCATTACAACTTAAAACTTAAGACTGCTTTCTTCTTTCAAGATCTTGCTTTGCAAAATCTATCTTGTTGATTATGATTTGGATTTGTAAAATCTAGAAATAATCATATTTATTGTTATTGTGTTATGATCTCCTAACTAATTTTAACAATAATAATTTGATTCTTTAGATCAAAATGAGATTAAAACAATATTTTAAATCTACAGATTTAATTTTTCTATGTCATTCTTTTAAAACATGGTTATATATAGAGATAATAAATATGTTGTTGCATTCTTCTTGTATACCTCTAACTCACTTCAAAGAAGTTATAATTATTGATATAAACTTACATGTGATAAAGTTATTTAAATATCACCATTATCTTATGTACTAGGACTTGTTTTTAAATATTCATGGAGGATACTTGTGCGAATCGTTGGAAATGGAAAAAAGGATTTTGAGGTATAATCACTTATGTTTGCATTATTTTGTTAATACAAAATTATCTTTTTTTATGGTATTGTAGGTAGAAAATATACTTCTGGATGTTCTTGTTTCAAGATGAATGTAGGTGCAATAACTTAGAATAATAAGGAGAGAGAAACATGAAGTATTATGGAAGTAAAAAAGGAAGATATGTGGCTAAAAAGACTATTTATGGGATTCATATGGGTGTCAAAGGAAGAATTATTCTTCTGAGTGATAACCAATTTTGAATTTCTCTTAATTTGGATCAACATTAAAGAATGTATCATATCAAGTTGGTGTGTAATTCAAATATTGAATATTTTCTCCACTTTTAAATCTAATGATCATGTGGAATGCCTAGATCTCCACCTCTAAATCTAATGATAATGTGGTATAATTTACCTCAAATGATCATGTGGATGACATTAATATTTACCTAAATAAGTTGAGCTTATGTTGTTTGACTCACATGATCATGTGGATGAATTTGATATGCACCTATACATCAGATGTTCATATATTGTTTGAGGTTTTGCCTTTCAAATTTTCCCTTGAGGGGGAAATAAAGAGTAATGAACATGTATTACATTGTTTTTTTCAATTTCACCCCTTTTCCAATGTCAATCCTTATCATCTTGATTGTATCAATTGAAATCTCCCTATACTATTTCCGTTTTGTTTGAGATTTTTTTCATTTTATGTGATTTTACTCGTAATACCTAGTGAATCATTAGATATGAGATTTTTGTAACTCTATAATATTATGTAAGATGTCATAATTAATCACTTTATCTTGAGAATTATTATTTATTCTAGTGTACTGTAGTTTTCATAAAACTCCTGGAAAACTTTATTTTTACTCCAATGTTTTGAAGTTGCTAGAACACTAATAAGTGTACCATGACTTTTATAAAACTTTTGGAACACTTTCTTTGTATTACATCTTTTATAAAATATGTGTAACACTAAGCAACATACTGCTGATTTTCTAACAACCAAAAAAACAACTACACATGGTTCACAAATTATTTAAATTCACGGGGTACTACAACAGTGAACCGTGACATTGAAGTAGTATGACACGAAGTTGAAAAAACCGCAGGAAAAATGTTTAATTGGATGCTAGCCTAAATTAATTATATGGTTTATGGATTATAATTCCTTTTATACAAAAGGTAACTTGGTATGTGTTATTTGGAAGAAACATTATATTTTTACATGTTATCCTAAATCTTCATGATTTATGGATTATACGTCCTTTTGCATAAAAAAGAAAATTTCCATGTTTCCTTACTTAACATTAAGGGGGATTTTTTGGGTTTGTAATATTAAGTGGGAAAAAGGCTTAATAGGAAACCCCAAGGAATAAACAGTCATGACGTTTAAAAGATAACTTATATTTAAAATACAAATGTGTGGAGGATTCCTATAGGGGTTGACATATGTTTTGAAGTTAAAATTTAAGAGTGACCTAAAATAGGGTCATCCGCCTTGATCTAAATCAAGGTGATCTCTTTGAGATTAGTTACTAATGAAAATAAGTGACAAGAAAATTCATGTGAGTTGTATAGAGAACGATTTTTGATATGATATTAGGTGATTGGTTGAAGATCCATTAACAAGTATACATAAAATTTTATAATTCCTCCATGAAGCTATAACTTTTGTGCATGCATGGCAATAATGGGAGTGTTGGGTGAAACATGTATTTTTCTCAATAAAAAGAAGTTATTTTTAATGGGTTTTTTACCTTATAGTTTTCCCACTTATATTTTGTTTCTTGTGCTCAATTTATTTCATGTTAATGTACTTAGTCTAATCTTTAATGCATTATGTAATGTGATCTATCATTTATTACTATTAAAACATAAAATATAATCCTAAACTGTTTATTTTTTATGGATTTATAAATATATTTTATTATATATCCCTTGTTTTTCTTGAATAGAACAACTTCATCATATTTCATGTTTCCTATTACTATAACTAAGATTACATAATTTTGTAATAAGACACAATTACTCCCTAAAAAATCCATGCTTGTAAATTTCTATTTCCACTATAGATTCTCATATGGATAAAGTATTCATGGTGAATAAATATGTTTTTCCTTCACCCTATGACATTTTAGGCATCAATTAAAACAATTTGTAGCATCCTTATTGTCACATTGTAAAAATACAAAGGCATCATGTTTGATAGAAGCTTAATCACCCCTAGGTAAGCTAAATAGGGAACACTATCAAAAATTTTAGGTAATAAGGTGTGTAAATTAAATTTTCTATGAACATAAATGTTTTAATCGGACCTTAATAATCTATCTTTCTCAAATTTATATGCATTATACGGATGATATTGGGTTTTGGAAAATAATCGTCCTTATCTTGAATGTATAATTTTTCTTGTGAATATTTTTGTTCAAAATATTCCTTGAAGATCAAACTAATGATGGTTATATTTTCTATGTTCCTTATTCAACTTAAACAATGGTAAATACTATTTTATTTACCCCAAATATATATGATTTTGAAATCTTACTCATATAATATTTATGGGCAACATATTTTCCTTACGTTTAAGTTAGGTTGAGTGAAAATATATGCGATTCTTAGGTGATATGTGTTTAAATAATATGGGTTTCATTAAAAAAATTACTAATGTACCCCAAGGAGATATACTTTGATGAAGAAATCCCTTGTATATAAATTCAGACAATTGTTCCTTTAGTGTTACTAATTCTATTGTGTTCATTCTATATGGATCATTGGATATTGGATCAAATATGAAATATTTATCAATAATCAAACATGATCCAATCCACTTACCATTAATATGATAGTAAAAAAATTCCTAACCCAATGGAAGTATATAATTTATTATTACATATGATAATATGAGAGGGATATCATAAGAGTGGTTCTACCCAAAATAATAGTTACACTCACCATGTAATACAAATATAAAATGAGGTGAGGGGTATAAATAGTTTGTGCAAAACTAATATATTCCTTATTCATTGGCTCCACTAAATTTGGATTCCATAAAATGTCACTTCCATAAAGGGTGAGAGAAAATATGAGGTGAATAGGCATAAATTCGTACTTCACAAGACATGTACACATACTAAATATAATTATTGGAATAGGAAATTTTTGATGTAACCTTAACCTTATTGCATAGAAATAATGCACCAATAACCCCTCTTAAGTGTAACTTAGGGAGCTAGATACAAATAAATAATGTTAAATATCCTCTAAAAATTGGTCCCAAAAACTAATTTTGTTGAGGTACCCTTGTATGATAAATACTATCCCTTATAAATTAGAGAAAAAAGAGAAAATACATAGGAAAATATCCTCCATTAAAAGATATAAATACCAATGGAACTAGAAAGAATGAGTCACCACAAGGTTCCTACAAATAAATAGGTCAACAAGGTGTCCAACTAGATGATGTAGATTTCAATCGAGGGATCTTTGGAGGTAGAACCAAATGATGTAGATTTTCTTGTAGACATGGATATTGAAGATGGAAGAGGTTTTTGGATGAAAATTTTGATGAAATTAGATGTATTCACAAATTTCATGGCTCTTGGGGGTGTTTGTGTAGGAGTGATTGGACTTACTGATGACAAGGATGGGACAGTATCATCATTTTTGGTTATATTAAGTGAGGATTTTTGCATAGTAGATGATTTATGGGATGACATGGATATGGACATGGATTCATATGTTGATGTAGGTATGGTCATATTTCTTGAAGGTGTGGATGAGGTGAGAGTGCCACTTGTTATTATATCAAAAGGGGATGTTTTCTTGGTAGATTTGGATGATGATTTAAGAATGGTTACAATTGTGGACGTGTTCTTGGGTAAGGGTATAGAAGTGCGTATAGATGTAGAAATGTGTGATGAGGATGTTAAGATATATGGAAAGAGAGAGCTAGATATAATATGTTAGGATGTGTGTATATATAGATGGGGAAGTAGATGTGATGGTGTGGGTGCAATCGTAATGGTTATAATGGATGTACTGATAGGTATAGGCGTAGATGAAACTGTAGATGAGGGGATAGAGATTGAATTACACATGGGTTTAGTGGATGAAGGGATGATGGGTGTAGGTGGTGATGTTGATTCATGGATTTTAGTGTTGATTGTATGGGCATTGGGTGTCTGAGATTTGGGGGGGGGGGTAAGTTTGATTAATTAGTTTATGGTTAGAAAATGGTTGTTCGAATATATGTAGGGGTTGATTTGGAGGTGCATTAAGATTATCCAAATAAAGGTCCCCATGGTCTATGAGTCATTGTATAAGGTATTTAAATGTGTGACACTTCTCAATATTGTGACTATGGACTTTGTGAAATTTACAATAGTGATCCTTGCGATACCATGCGGGTTTGGGGCGGAATTCTTCAATGGTTTGAATAGGGGAATTTGGATGAGATGCACACCCATAAATTTTTCAAACATAGAGTAGTATGATTCTACAAGGGGAGTGTAATTGGGGGTTGGTCTTTGAGGTCTTTGTGCAGGCTCGACATGGTATGTAGATAAAAATGAATAATTGGCTACAATGGTGTTGGTTGCATTCTTAGATTGGTCATCATGGGTAGATGACTTGGTGAATTTAGGTTTTGATTTTTTGGGTCAAATTTTGAGATGCCTTTTCACAAGGGTGTAAATTTGAAGTGAAAAATCCATGGTGAATGCTTCTTCAAAGGTTTGGAATGATTGTATTTTGAGATTAGAGGAAATATATTTTACAAAATAATGTGTAAAGATTTCAATTAGCTTGGTATGAGGAAGGGAGAAGGATAATTGATTAATTATGCCACATTATTGAGCAATGAAATATGTGATAGATTCATCATCAAATTATTAATGATGTATAAGTTTTTAGTGGCTATTTTACACGTAATGTTGACAAAAAAGTTCTAGAGGAATAATTACGTGATTTTTGTAAATGATAATAAGGAATATTGGGGATTTTCATTATACCAGTCCAAAATGGGTCCAATCAACAACATAGGAAAATTACGGAGCTTAAGGTCTTATTCATGAGCAATAAAGTAACATGCATGTATAAAGGAATGAAGATATTGTTGTGGGTCCTCCTTACTGTTAAACTTGGAGAATTTTTGGAGTTCCCAATATGGAGGATAAATATTGACAAGAAGTGATGGGTTGATAGGATTTTTTCAAGTCTATTCATAAGACAAGGTAGTTTAAGACCCCAAAGTACCAGCTACGAGATTGGCCATTCTACTTAGTATTTCTTTCATAGGGTCATTGGATGTATCAAAGATTGAGGTATGGGGTAATGGGATATAAGAATTGGATGCGTTAGGTTGTAGATGAGATTGATATGATTGAGGATGAGTAGGTTTTTGTGGAGGTCATAGATACGCAAAGATAGTTTAATGGTTGAGATATATATTTTTGTTGGGAGATAGGGAAGTAATAAGATGGATGAGATTATGTTGGTTGTTGAGATATGGGGATGTCAGATTGGTTTTTATGGTATGATTTGAGATGTAGGTATGGGGTGGTTGAGATGTTTGACCAGATTGATTGGGGAAAATGTGACGAAGGACACTTCAAAGAGGAAGTTGATTAGTTTTAGTTGATTTAGAAGGATGGGGTTGTGAGGAGATGACATTTGTGTGGATATGGGATGTAGATATTTGGATTGAATTTTTATCATGTTGTTCACATGGAGGAAGAATTAAATGAGACCCTTGTGAAGTTTAAATAGGATAACTAATAATAAATGTGGACAAGGAGGTGACAGGGATAGAAGATGTGGGGATAATGTTGATACAAGGAAATTTGAGAAGAATAGACACCACTAATTGAGTGGTTTTATGGACTTGGGATACCATAATGGAATATTAGTGGGAGCCATGTTATTTTTAAGCCATTGATAACTTTCTCATGACTCTTGGAAAGAAAACAAAAAGCTATGAGGTAAGAATATTTGTAGACTCGGAATGAGGAGGATAGGGATAAATTTGTTAGAAAGGAGGGCCATCGATGGGGAGATGGGTGGAATTCCTAAATAGGTAATCCTAGAAATCTACAGGGTTAACATCAAGGAGATCTTTGAGCTCCATGCACATGTGAGGGATGGTAGGAGGCACAAATGTTCCCATAGAAGTGGTGGATGAGGGTGTAACAGGTCTAGATGTAATAGAGTAATGATAAAGAAAGGGATTGGTTTCAGTATGGGTGTTTGTTGGCATAGCTTGAGAATAATGAAGAGGAGAAATGAACACAATAGGTTAGGTAATAATAGAGGAAATAATTAAGGACTCAAAGAGATAATGGAAAGGGATGAAGTTTTTTGAGAGGAAATTTTGGAAGTATGAATGTTGGATGATATGGTTCTTTCCATTTTTATTGCTTGAGAATGTGTAATAAAAGGCATGAAACATACAATAAAACAAGAAAAAATGTTGATTTTTTATATATCAAACAAGTCACGCAAAATTTTTTTTAATTATCTTGCTTATTTGAAGAAAGTGAAAGAAAATAAAATGGTCTCAAAGGGAGCCTCGGAAATGGCCAAACTATGGATGGTTTTGGGTTGTTTCGGATGGCATCCTTGATATACCCAAAGGTATGTGAGGCTAAAATATTTGATGATTACCGGTATGGGGCTTGATATTGGGGCCTACCCCACACCTGACACACTGTAGTAGTAAGGGTTTTGGGTAGTCAAATAATTTATAATGCATCTAGAACATCGTGGAGACTTTCCTATTGGGTGATGAAATCCCAATAGTTCCACATGGAATAATATGTTTAAGATGTGTAAATTGATGTGTGTGTTTTGGATGTGTGTGGAAGAAGTGAATGCAAATAATTAATCCTCCTAATTATAATATATTATCAAATAAGTATGAAGAGGTTATGTTTAATTCCAAAACAAATTGTTGTATTTGATGAAGACACTCAGACAAAGATGCTAAAAGAGAACATAGGGAAAATTTAAGAATACCTACATAACGCTATTTTTCCTTTTATTCTTATTTTTATTTTAGCAAGTACATTGTTGATCCAAGAAATAAATCCACCAGACACGCAAGAAAGCAAGGCTCCTACCTTTGAGGTTTTTAAGAAAGGAATAGAAAATGGAAATGAAAAAAAATGAGAAGAATCATGAAAGAAGGGTCCAAGTCCCACCAAGTGTGATATAATGTCGATATAATTTTCTCACTCTTGTTTCAGATTAGTGAAATGGTAATAAAGAAAACAAACTACTGCAATAATGAGAGGTTTTAAGGCTACCTCTAGATAATATGAAGATGGATATGGTGCAAAATAAAGATCCTACTCACATAAGGGTTGGTAATATGCACAACAAAGAGAAACTCAACAAACAAAATCAAATGCAGTGGAAATTTAGGCCTTCCATCAAAGTCGCAATATATTTCTTGCCATCTAGCCATTTTGTAATGTATTGTATCAATCTGTAGAGCAATAAAACACATTTGTGATCAATTCTAGATCCTTCCTGTCTCTTTTTCTCAAATATGGTCTTTCATTATAAATATGGTTATCTGTGTTTGATTATTACATGTATTTGTTGGTTTGTATCTATTGGTAAAATAAATGTTCATCATTCCTTTGGTGCATCACTTGGTAGTTTAGTTATTTCTTATTTCTTATACTCTTTTATCCATGTCTCCTTGCCAAGTTTTAGATTAGGTATAGAAATAGATTCTCTGTAAGTTCTCACGTATGCACCTGAACAGAGGAATAAGGAACCAACCTTTATTCTGGATATCTTTCACATTTTACAAGGTCCCACACCTTGGGGAAAGTTCAATGTTATGCAATCACACCAGATGATTCTACCTTAGAAAAGAAGATCTGACGACTCATTTGGGGGTGTTGTGATTTTGTACTGACAAGGGTATTACCTCCTCTTTGAATCCCAAATACTCAAATGCCCTTTTTATATGCTTAGTGATCCTAATAAATTCAACAATAGGCACAGTGAATTTGATCTAACTCAATATCTAGGCTATATCACAGGGGATGTATTTGGGTAAGACTGTATTAGGAGGGAGAGTTACTTCCCCTTCTTTTGGTGTGAGACTCTTTACAGCTTGGGCATGAGATGGGGTACATGTTTTATTTGGAGTGACTGGGCCCTTGCTAGGTGTATCCTTTTTAGGGGGTCCTTTGGGATATTAGTGAGAAATGGAGTTTTTCAATTGGTTTTTGGCCCTCCCCCTTTGACAAATCTAATTCTAAGATTGTATTCCTTTTCCTAAGCAACCACTAGATTCATGAAAAGTTTTTTGTCTTCCTCAGAAGGAATTCCCCCATCATACTTATTAATCATTAAATCTCTCAAATATTCAAATTCATGATTAGGTAAATCAAAAGCTTACACCATATAAAATTTAATATCATCATTAGGAGGAAGGGGAGATACCCAGTGAATGAAATCCCAAAAATTTCTACAGTCTTGACACTTATCAGCTCAGTTGAAGTGGCACCTTGTTATCGATTATCAGGGCACTCCATCATGCATACATCACCATAAGTTTCATCAGCACCTGCCTCTTCAATATCCTTATTTAGATCATAGGGGGGAGGTGGTAAGAGAAACTTGTCACACCAATCAATAACATGGTATTCTTCTACCATGGAAATTTTAGCAGTCAGAGGATCAGGTACCATCTTATTTTCTCTAGGTTATGGTTGTTTATTTCCTGACCCCATGGGCCCTTTTCCTCTTTCATCTGATCTGTGATCACCTCTAGGATGATTTCCAAATCTATTTTTCCCTTGAGGTTGGTATTGGCCTTAAGAACTCTATACTATTCCCTTTTTCTTCTCTAGAAATCTTATAATATATTTCATTCATTGCTCCAGCTAGAGTCTTCACAACTTCTTCTAGATCCACTGCCTTGCCTGACTGAGGTTTCTCAGGATTAATCAATTTGAAACGCTCCCGCTTAGGGGTTTTCCTACTGCCTTAATATTGTTTTCAATTTGAAATTCCATGGTATAAAGCCTCCCCTAAATTTATAGGGTTCTTATCCCTCAAATAATAAGCGACTTTCATGTCAAAAGCATCAGAATATTTAATTAGGTAGGAATCATCACTAGGCCTCAAAATTATGGGTAGTCTAGTAAAAGTCTTATTAAATATGGTATTGAAGTCTTGAACACACTCATTAAGGTTATTTTTTATATTCTCAAACTCAGATAAGAGGAACCTTGGGTTAGTCTTATCCCCATACTGTAATATGAAAGCATTCTTCATCTCAGTCCATGAATCTATTGAGTTGTCTAGTAAATATTTATATTTGTCACGTGCATATTCTTCAAGAGCATGAATGAATAGATTTAAATATACATCTTCATGTTATATTTAGAAATCCTCCACCATATTAACAAATATTTTTAAGCATTGATCACAAGTGATGACATTATTTACCTGAAATTTGGGTAACCTATTTCTTACATCTTGTGGTAAGGCATTAGGATGCCCAACCATGCCTCTAAATTCTTTTGGTCCAAACATATTGACAAAAAAGGGAGGTATAGATAGAGGATGAACCATGTTATTTTGAGGAGGTGATCCTATAGGAGTATTAAAATGATGTGGGACAAGATGTCTTTGGGACACAGGCATATGATCTTAAAAGTAAGTATCCTTCAATGAATCAGTCTCACAATAAACCCTATTAGTTCTAAGTGATAAAGGAGGGAGGTGATAGATACCTATTCAAGTTAAAAATGATGGCCCTTCACCAGTCAGAGTGTTTAGATTCACATGAGGAATGCCTGATTCTGAATTGTTTGAAGATGTAGAATAATCCTCTATTATAGATTGATAACCTTGCATAACTGACACTACCTTCTCACCTAAATTTTGATCCCCCAATGCTATCCAGATGTGTTTCTTATTTGGGTTTTTTCTTTCAAGATCTATAAACAATCTTCTAGTTGGAACCTCATTAAATAAGGACCTTCTTCCTTCCAGCTTTGCAAATGTCAACAAAAAATATAAATTCTCAAAGCTTAAGACACTAACATTTACCAAAAATTCCAAACAAAATATGGAGTCACCACTAAGGATTTGCACCTTAGATGTGTAAAACAATGTAAATAAATTTTCAAGTGCACATTAATACACAATTTCTATAGATCTTGACAAATCTGAGCATCCTTTGTCAATATTTACCACTAGCCAAGCAAATTTAGTGAAATGTTCACTTAAACTAGGAAATACCATGCAATTAATTTCTGATCTTGATCATTTTTTTACAAAGCTTAACAAAGGATGATGTTTAGACCACGTAGTTGCATCTAAAAATGTATGAAATGTTACCAGAGGTCATTTTTTTATATATTTGTATAAATCTCCCTAGAAATAACACTAGAGTGATGTTGGTACCCAAATTGGTCCTCCATTTATGGCCAAGCAGCTCAACAAAATGAGAAGGATTCCTAGAAGATGATAGATCTAGATTTGTGTCATTATGTAGATAGGAAAGGATCTCATCATCTCTTTATCACTCGATCTTGGGGGAGTTAGGTATCACTGTGTTGAGGGAATGACCTACCCTCCTACTTTAGGCTTTTCCTTTTTCCAGGGTGAGAGGACCTGTTCTGTAGTTGGTAATTGTGAGTGGGGTGGATGTATACATAATATTTGGCACTTTTTGTAGAATAATTGAAAAACATATCTTTGAAGACATGGTCAATTCAACAAAGGCTAACTCTCATGAGTTATCACTTCTAGATAGTGCAAATGTCTTCTAAAAAATCTCATACTACTAAAGACATTATGGAACTAGCTTGCTTTAGCATATTGTTGGCTTTAATAAGGCAAGCATGGGTAGTTCTAGTAGGATTAGTTAGTTTTGATTGTATTTGATTCGGGGAATTAAGTAGGATAAAGTTGATTATACTAGATTTCAAGGAGATTTTAATAAATGTTGGGAGATCTACCAAGTGCAAGACAAATATACCACAAATAGCTCACAATAAACCTTCAACAAAAGATGTACAATCAGGAAATCTCAATAGTGCACAATATCTCACAATATTTAAGGATTCAAACACAAATTTTAATGTTTAAGACTAAATAAAACATCAGAGATTCACAATTTATCATGCCTAAGATACACTCAAAGGATTACAAGAAACATTTAACAAAGTGGAGACATAGTGATTTTAAAATTTTTTATTACACAAATGAAATGAAAACTCTTCTCAACAGTGAAATTGAAATTTCGAGAATGCTACCTGAATGATAAAGTTCTGTGTGATTTAAAGTATCTCTAAAATAATATTACAATGCAAGCATGAATAACTATTTTATAGTATATCATCTTGCCAATAGATACAACAATGCTCATGATTAACACAATTAATTCAAGGCTCATTAAATTTATTAGCAAGGGAAAGTAGATCTATAGTCTTAATGCTTGTCAATGGTTGTACACTTATAACAATATTGACATGACTTGATTTGAAATCTCAAAGAAAGTAATAGGTTTCTCAGATGAGTTCCTAGGAAAATGGTTTTTCTCTCACTTTTCCTTTCTCTTCGAAAAAATATCAGAAAATTTTTACCCTCTTTTTGTGAGATTATTTCTTCATATTTATACCATTCTATTCACTCATTTGCTTTCCAATTTTCCACGCTCAAAAGTGTGAATCTTCAAGGAAATATTCCCCTTTACAACATATATTTTGATCCATGTTATTCTCATGAATATGCCTCATCAAATGTTGCTAGGTGTGAGATTTATGATCCCTCCATGTTTTCTCTCTATTTATGTATGACTAGGACATCATGTCATCTTTTTTACCAACTTATTTATCATTCTTTGCCCATGGTGACTTGACATCTGCTTTTGATGATTTTCAAGCACATCTAGGAAATTTGATTTAATAGATGCTCTTATTTTCTTGTCCAAAATATGTTTTAAATGTAGTATATTTATTTTCATGCCTTTTGGGTTAATTATCATGCATTATTCTTGTCAAATCAGATAAATTTATCATTGTTTTGCTCAATGATAATTCATTTCAACTTTTAATTTTCTCATGTAGATATCTTATTGAGATATCAGGAATAATTTCACCATGATTGCATTGAATTCAGCTCACCTGCCAAAACTTTCCTATAAAAATGCACCACTTACTTCACTATTTCACACTTTCTTCTTTGCGTATAATCACTTTGAGGAAATCCATTTGTATTATGGTTGGAAAACTAGTGG
Source organism: Taxus chinensis (assembly GCA_019776745.2). Lineage (NCBI taxonomy): Eukaryota > Viridiplantae > Streptophyta > Pinopsida > Cupressales > Taxaceae > Taxus > Taxus chinensis. Next base: position 79,017,498 of record CM034146.1, on the reverse strand, counting down.
AACCCATTTTGAAAGAAATATCTATTGAATATTTACATTCTATCTTCAATTTCTTGGGTCCAGATGAAATGTTTGTAAGGATGATATTTTATATTTGTTATCTTGATGATTACATCGTGCCTTTAATATCTCGAGTTGTCTGATTTGATCTCATGAGAAGACTTATCAGGATAATTACCATTTATTCTTATTTTCAAATGATGTATTTTCATTTTTTCAGGATTGAACATCAAAGGGTTCTTGAGGATTTGAGAGAATTATGGAATGTAAATAGGCCTAGTGTGTAGGATTCGACCAACTACAACTGATCCTACCTTTGTGATGAAGAATTTGTTACAAAAGATATTCCTCTGAAATGTTATGTGCTTGATGAAGAAATTTCATTGACTACAGTGCCCTCCCTTTATTGACAACTAAATGTACTGAAAAAACATGTTTCAATCTTGGAGGAAAAATAACTAATGGCTACACTCCCTTCATCTCCTGAACCATCACTTCCTTTTGTGAAAAAACATAAGGGTGAATCTAGCTCTGGGACTTCTGTTCTAGTTAAAAATTTCATACCTTCTTCTCTAGTCATTCCAAAATCATTTGTGGTTTCACTTCCAGCTCAATGTTCTCAACCAACTTCCTCTGCCAAAAACAGAGGGAAAAGGGCCTTTTTTAAAGGTAGTTTAGATATAGGTTAATGGGTCTCTTCTTACAAGAAGAGGTCAAAATTACATATCCTGTTAGATGGTCCCTTGTCTATCCTGGTGATATTAAATCAATGGGCATGTCTCACACACTGGAAGGAGACATTATTTTTGTTCTATGTTCAATGAAAAGTTGCAAAAGACATGGATTTGGGGTAAGAATCTCTAAAGAAACCCCAAAGGATTTTAACAATCTGATAAATGGACCATGTGATAAGAAATGAGAAAGGTTATCTTATTTTCATACATTAATTTGAAATAAACATGCAAACTAAGAAAATGAAGTTAATCTCTATTCTTTGAAAGCTTGAAATAATGAACCTAAGAGGATCTAAGCATTCAGTTTATGTGTTAAGAGAAATATATCTCCCTATTAATGGATTTATGGCCAATGGATCTTCCCTTTGAATCCATGTTAACGCTATGAAATACAAGATTAAATGCTTTTAGCTCAAATGGAAGAAGATGAAACAAAAAACTAAATCCTAAACAAATTGCTATAATTTATGCTAGGAAGAAGAGTGAATTCTTAGGAAATGAGGGAGGGGGTATAGACCTATTTATAGTTTTTGGTTTGGATGAAAATGGAGATTTGGGTTCATGTGGGACAAATGCTAAAATCCAAAAAGCACTTTTAGCAAGTCAAAGTGTGATTTGACTATGTTTAGGGTATTTAACCCAGGTTATACTAATTAATCTCTCTTAGAGAGTGACTAGGGTTCTGGAAGGGTTTTGTTGATCTTCTAGGGAGCTAATAGAAGCAAGATAGAAGAGAATAAGAAGCTAATGTAGTTAGAACAAGGCTATAACAGCCTGTTTAAGTGGTTTATAAGAGGAAGAATGACTAAAAAGGGTGTCATAAGGAGGGAGTTAGATAGGTTTAATTGGCGGCGTGCCATCAATTTGCAAAGGGAAGAAGTGTTAGTGCACCATTAGAAATAATAGTGTATTGATCAAACTACAGGTGTCTACATTTTCGCCTCTTTAAGGTGACGTAAGCTACATCACTTCAAATAAAGTAGACAAATGTAAACAAGTAGATTTTTTTTGAAGGGGTAGAAGAAAAATTAATAGGATGAAGGATGACGAATGCCCCCTTGAGTGTCGATGGGGTGATGAATAAACTCGATCGATGATCGAAAAAGGAACAAATAGAAAGAAAAATGTTCAGAGAAGATGTGAAACTAGAAGAAAAAGGGATATTGAGCTATGCGTAAATCAATTGCTAACACTTATTTAATCATCATAATGCCTAGGATCCTCCTCATTGGTCCTTATTAAAATGTGAGTATGCGACAGAATCGTAAAATGACATGAAAATCCAAGATACAAACAACCTTCCTGTGCTAAAAAATGACTAATTCCATGTAACATACACGAATGCAATGCAACACGAGAAATAAATAGAGTCACCTGACAGGGAAATAAGGACAATCACACACAATTAAACCAACAATATTCAAGATAGTTGCACAAGTATTTTGTTATCAAAATGAAGTCACAAATGTTTAGATAAATGACTAGGGTTGAAGAATGATGCCCCGAACAAGGTGTATTATGCAAGGGAAAATATGGAGGACACTTCCGTCCTATGAAAAAGCAATGTGCATGACGAAAATAGTACCAGGAAATAAATAGTGCCCCAGAGTACAAACGAAGTAAGCAATATAACTTTTCTATGTGATTGAAGATTTTGGTGATATGTGAGTCATTGTTTCCAAATGTTTTGAAAATTTCAGAAAGACCTAGGATGAGTGCCATGCTATAGACACAGATTTCAGCCGTAGGTGATCGGTTTGACCAATTTTGAGTCATTTTTGATATTTTTAATAATTTTTTTGTTTTTAAAATATTTTTGTGAATTTTTTTCTTTTTCAAGTTTTTGATTGGTCAAAAGAATTTCAAAAAACCAAAGATCTTCTAAAAATATGTGCGTAGGCGATAACGGGAAGGTGAGGCTGCCGAAGAGCCACAATATATGCCCACAGGAAGAAAGATGGGTCAAGAATAATTTATTTAAAATAAATTAGTAAATAATTATCACGACGGGGGAAATAGATGAAAAATAGAGGAAAAGGCAGGAAAAGATGCTTGAAAGTTTCATAAATTATCTCAATACAATGAAGAAGTGACCTTTGGATGGCACGAAGTGCCTCAACATGTGAAAATTAGTAAAAAAAAATATTTTAATACAAAAATAATTATCACAGTGGGTAGAAGAAGTTTAGAATGATCACGGCAGAGAAAACATGCCCTAGGGCATCCTGATAGGTTAATATACTCACCTGGGGTCGGTAAAAAAATCATGACCAATTCACTTCTACCAGAGCCTTCACAAATTTTTACCGTGAGCAAAAGCGAGAGCCCTGGAGTGAGATGACAAGGATACCGAGGAGGAAAAGGCACACAGATCACATCTGAGAGTACATGTAGGACCCAACAGATGGACCATTCATGAGTGGCCTAACCCCCTATTAATTATGCATTTAATGCCATTTTTAGGGTTTTCTAGGGTAGGTAGGAGAAATTTTGATGCATATGCATGGGCATATGCATCATATTGACAGGTACGTGCACGTGCATATGTCAAAATAGACATGGACACACACGTACATCTGTTCAAGGAAGATAGGACATGTACTCATACTTGTTTGGAAAAAGCAAGTACATGCACACGTATCCACTTGGAAAGGTGGGTACACACACGCGTATGCGTAGAAAAGCTAGTGGGGTGCATATGCATTGATTGATTAGGGTTTGAAAGGACATGTGCATGTGTGTGCATCAAAGAGGGTGCCTACGCATCATGCGGGGCATGTAAGCATCCTATATAGCCTTGCACCAAAAAAGAGAAAAAGGGGTTATGTGCGTATACGTCCTCAAGGATGCATACACGTTGCTTAGGGTACGCAAGTGCCAAAAGAGGCACATATGTGCTAGAAGTAAGGGAGAAAAGACATTTGGATAAAAAAAAAAATAGCCAAGTATAGAAGAATAAAGGTGAGATTATTTCAGAAGAAGAAGAATAAGTATTAAGTTAGATGCTTTAAAAGAATTATTTTTGCTTAGAAAAATATATAGAAATGTTAGATGCCTAACACTTGCGTTGATTTTGCAGTGTATGTTACCCATTTTTTAGATGCACAAGTGTTATGGTCGATTTGCAGTGATAGAAGCAAATTTTGGCGATGATGATAGAGTGACCTTAGCGAGTCTTTTATATGTGAAAGGATTGTCTCATGTGGCAGAGATGCCACATATTACTTTAGATAATGGCCTTTTGACAGCCATAGCATAGTGATGGCACAACGAGAGCCAGTGATTTCACCTCCCAACTGGGGAGATCACCCTTACCTTGGAGGATGTATGACAAATTATGTGGGTCTTGATTTAGGGAAAGCTTATCAAGAATACGAGATACTGGACTAACCTTTAGCATCATATGATACATTTTTTTGGTGTTCCTACTATACCACGACATGGAATGTCCATCAAACTATCCTAATTTATAGGTGATCCAAAGTTAGACCGAGTAGTCATCTATAATTTCCACTTGGACTCCTGGGAGTGATTCTTGGTTTGGTGGAGGGACATACCTACTGCTAGGGTTAGTGCATTCTAGCACACTTATACTAGGACCTCCACTTGATCACTTACTACTGTCAGAAGACAGTAGGACCTGCTCACTTGCTACATATTTGAGTGTGGGACCACATTTCCATTGGTCACCCATTAGGTTTTCTGAGAGTTCGGGCTCCCAATGAGCCTTCTACGATGGGTTGGGTCCCGAAAGGGGATGATGTGTGACCCTTCATTGGAGTTACATACCAATACAGGTATGAGTTGGATGAGCTACGGTATGCTTCCATTGTATGGAGGCCTTATAAATGTTTTCAGTGGCCAGAGGATGGTCTAGAACTCAACACTGCTACCATTGAGAATTTTATCTTGGGAAGCCACAACTATTTGTGGGAGTTATATAGAGTAGATCGGCGCTAAAGGAAGTTTGGCTTTACCCAGGATGTTCTTGGGCCAGATAGATGGTATGCTCGTAAATCTAGAGACCATTTTGATATGGGTCCACAGATTGCCCGTGAAAGAGTGCTGGCCATTTTTTGACGGGTGGCACCTGCTATTTGGGTGCCAATGAGACAGATTAGAGATCCAGGCACTACACTAGAATATGGGCCATGGTACCACGATGTGCTCCCATGTCGTTTCAGCATTCCTAGAGCAGCATACAACATCGGCATGAGACCTCCTCCAATGGGGCCTCCTAGCGGTGGTGAGGGTGGAGATGATAGTGATGATGATGATGATGAGGGTGGACCTGATGCACACCAGCATGTTAGAGGTAGAGGAGGGGGTCCCATAACATAGTAGCCACAGGGACAGAGCCCTAGGCCCAATGCGAGATAGGTATATAGGGTCGTGGATATAGAGTTTCCCCCACTGGGCATTCTAGCGGGGATTTATACCCCTCTTCAGAAGGTATTACCAGAGTCAGGGCCACCACCCGATATTCTAGAGAGTAGCCACGTTATCGAGTAGTGAGTTTCTTTTCAACAGAAGTTATAAGTAGCCATTACCGTACAATTACATGTGGTTGGTGAGAGAGACACGGTGAGGACCCAGGTACAGGCCCTCATAGCAGAGTGAGATCAGGCTCTCACCCAGGTGTAGATGTTGATCATAGAGAGGGATCAGGCTAGGGCATAGATTACCCAAGCCAGTGATAGTGCTACATGGTAGAGTCAGATACAATAGTTGGCTATGAAGGGTACTTAGATATTGAGCCTCCTACAATAGTCCCAGACTCAGGTACAGATGGTTGGTTCTCAGAGGGACCATGCACAGGCACAGTCATAGGGCTATCTTACACAGAGAGATCAAGTAAGAGCCTAGGTGCATGTTATTACTACAGAGAGAGATCGAGAGGGTGTTGCCTTGAAACAGGCCTAGACTGATGTTGGTAGTTTAACAGGCTAGCGAGATGCCACCCTACAGGAAGCTCTCACTTCTGGAGATACATACTTGATATGAGATTTAATGAGATCCAGTGATGAGGCTATGTACTATAGGACTACCTAATTCAGGGAAGTTCTGGCAGGTCAGCAAGTAGTCTCATTTCAGTAATCAGAGGCTAGCGTGACAGGCTCTAGGTCATGGAGATCAAGCCATTCAGTAAGATCAGTTAGGAAACCTATGCTAGATGATCCAACTAGACAGGGGCCATCTAAACAGTTTGGTGGTGCTCCCAGTGTAGGTCCATCATAGCAATCGTTATTCCATCGACTAGGTGATAGACTTAGGATCCTCGGTGAGGGAAAGATCTTTGGTTGAGCTCTACATTATTTTTTTTGTATAGATATTTTGTATACATGCCTATTATGAAGGCTGATTTTGATGTGTAGATATGTATACCTTCATTTTGATGATGCCTCGTAATGAAGGCTTGATTCTTTTGATGCATGCCCCTTTTTGATGGAATATCATATCAATGATGTATTATTTTGAGTACTGATCTAGACAATTATACATGTATATATGGACATTTTGATGTATCATTCGATGATGGATTTATTATGTATGATTTGTTCTTTCCTTTATGTAGGTGGCATACTTTAGATTCTGAAATGTGTATATTTCCTGCTTTCATTCTTGATGATGATGTATCTGTATATAACACCACATGTTTTGGATTCATGAGTTATTTCTAAGTTTTTATGCTAGAACTTGGGATGATACTAGATGATATTGGGGTGGGGGGATAGATTTGTGATTATGCGGAACCCCTCTTGCCCCCATTGATGATACAATATTTGATGATTAGCTTAGCATACATGCATGATGTAATACTTAGCATTTTTTGTATATATATGATGTAGTGAATGGTGTTAGAAATGTGATGAAATGATAGATGATAGATGTGATAACAAACAACTGTGCACAACACACAAGAAAAGTTAACAAAACTAAACAAATATACACATACAACAAACTACTACTAAACAAACATATGCAAAAAATTAACAAGATATGAAAATGAGATCTAATCTAAACAAGCAAGTAAAAATGAACATAACAAATAAATAAATCTACAACTATCTACAAGTACGATAGCTTTCGAATGTACATAATGCAATACATAATTTAAATCAAACAAGATTCAAAATTAGATAAGCAAACGATCCATCTAAATAACCAACAATTCAATGGATTAAGTACATCAAAACTATACAAACCAACAACTAAAAGTAATTAAAGCGCTACTTTGTTTTTGTGGGACAACATTGACATTTTTTCTAATGTTTTTGGATTTATCTAAAAAGATATTTTTTCATAGCTACGTTTATCAATGTTTGTCTAGGTTTCCTAAAGATAACATTGTGAGAGGAATGTAGCTTTATCCCTAAAAAGGGAAATTTTCCAAATGTTTAGATTTTTTCGTGTATAATTTTCCAAATGTTTTTATATTTTCCAAGGTCATGTTTTGAAAGCAATGTACAAGTAAAAAGAAGCGTGGATGTCCCTAGCATGATGTGGGAATATAAAAAGGGTAGAATGCTATGCATGTATGTGCAAGCAGATGACAATGGTAATTTCATACTCAGTGTTAGATGGGACTATAAAAAGGTGACGTCCTCCATGTAGATATAAGAGAAAACAAACCAAATCATGGCAAGGAAAAGGTGGTCCTAGAATTTGTATCTAAAAAGTGGTAACAATTACCCACCCTTCTGTAAGAGTAACTTGTGTCTAGTGAATCTTCCTTAAGCACCAAAAACTATTTTTCACTCAAGGACCTACCCACTGCGCCATAATTGCGTGGTTTTCACATGAGGATGACCTACTTTTTCTTTACTATTTTCTCATTTTTCCATTTTTTTCTTGTTTTTTCTTTATTTTCCAATTTTTAGTTCTTATTTGATATTCTCGTCATGCCTAAGCATAGAACCATTTTAAGTGCATGGCATTCATAGGTTCTAGAAGCTCTTCACCATCTGAATATGCAAGTTTGTAGGCTCCTGATCCATATTTTGCAATTACAACATAAGGACCTATCCAGTTAGCCTCAAAGTTTCCTTTCTTTTCTTTGTCTTTGACGGTGTTCTTCTCATATTCTTTAAGAACTAGGTCTCCTATATCAAATTCCAAGTGAATGATGAGTTTATTATATCCTATGGACACTCTGTTCTTATAGAATTGTAGGTGATTGAGCACTCTGATATGCCTTTCATCTAGTAGTTCTAACTCTGATGGCGAGCAACTCTTTAGTCTTCATCTTTATCAAGATAGTCTCTAAGAGATATTCTTAGAGAGGGAAGCTCCACTTCCAAAGGTATGATGGCTTCAGTTCCATAGACAAGTGAATAAGGGGTCACACCAGTAGGAGTGCAGATGGAAGTACGATAGGCCTAGAGGGTCGGATGTATCTGTAAATGCCAATTACAGCTTTTTTTACTGACCATTTTCTCCATAATCCATACAAGGGTCTTATTGGTGGCTTCTTTGTGTCCATTACCTTGAGGGTAATAAGGGGTAGACCAGTTAAGTTGGATATGGAAGCATTGAAAAAATGTTTTAACCATTTTATTTTTGAAGGATTTACCATTATCAATGACAATGGCTGAGGGGATCCCATAACGGCATATGAGATGGTTCATGATGAATTTTGAAAGCTATGCACTTGTGACATAGGTAAGAGGGAAAGCCTATACCCATTTGGTAAAGTATTTGGTGGCAGTGATGATGTGAGTATGACTGTTTGATGAAGAAGGATGGAGCTTCCCTATGAGATCCAAGTCCCGTTTAGAGAAAGGCCAGGGCATTGCAATAGACTGTAAGCCTTGTGCTAGCGCATGTGCCAAATTTCCATATTTCTGGCATAGCTCACACTTCTTGACAAAGTTGCAACAATCAAATTCCATGGTAGGCCAATAATAGCCTACTCTTAATAAATTTTTAGCTAAGACCATGCCACTAGTATGTTCTCCACAAATGCCACTATGTACTTCCTTAATTGCGTGGATAGAATCAACAACATCCAAAAAATGAAGTAGATTCCCATCGTAGCCACAATGATAAAGGGTTCCTCCTACCAGGGTAGAACGAGCTATGTGGTGAATAATGGATTTATTTTTAGAATGGGTGATGTCAAGGAGAAGAGTTCCATCTTGTAGGTATTGGAAGATAGGGTCATACTAAGGGGATAAAAGACCAACAACTTCACATGCCAAACATGACTCCAACATATCATATGCAGGTACCTATAAATGTTCCACGAAGAAAGGCATCTTGCTTTCTTTAGGTGCTATACGTAAGAGAGACCCAATAATAGCCATAGAATCCGTGGATCTATTATTCGACCTTGGTTTTTGTTCAAATATGACTTGTGTGAAATATTCCTTCAAATTTTCAACCATTTTCTTATATGGAATAAGCTTATAATCTTTAACTTTGTACTCATCATTAACCTATTTTATGATAAGTTGAGAGTCCCCAATTACTCGTAGTTGTCTGATGTTCCATGTAATAGCTAGCTTGAGGCCAGTGATGAGTGCTTCATACTCTGTAATGTTGTTCGTACACGGGAATCCCAACTGGAATGCTTGTGGTATGACATTACCTGTTGGAGTGATGAGCACCACTCCTGCTCCATATGCATGGAAGGTAAAATATCCATCAAAATAAACCTACCATTCCTCAGATTTCTCAATATACATCATAGATGCATCTAGTAAATCCAAGCATAAAGGTTTCATTCCTGGGAGAGGATCTTCTGCCAACTGATCAGCTAGTACTTATCCTTTTACAAACTTCTGATTCAAAAACTCTATATCAAACTCACTCAGAAGAATGATTCAATTAGCCATTCAGCCTGTGAGGGCAGGTTTGGATAACATGTACTTGAGAGGGTCAAATTTGGATATGAGCTTGGTTTTATTATTCAAGAGATAATGGTGAAGCTTTTGGAATGTGGAGAAAACCGCCAAGCAGGCCTTTTCTATTTGGGGATAATTCAGCTTGTATGTGATCAAGGTGAGGATAAGATAGTAAAATGCTCTCTCTCTTTATGGGCTGAGTCATATTGGGCAAGTAATGTACCAATGGTGAACTGAGTAGCAAAAATTTATAAGAGGAGAGGTTCACTGGGGGTAGGTGGCATTAGTACAAGCGGGCTGGACAAGTACTGTATGAGTAGCACAAAGGCTTTCTGATAGTCAGGTCCCCAGTTGAATGTGACATCTTTCTTGAGAAAATGAGTAAAGGGGTGGCACTTATCTGCAAGTTGTGAGATAAAGTGATAGATTTCCTAAATCTTTCCTTGTAGACTCCTTAGCTACTTGAGAGTGGTAGGTGGCGGCATTTCTGTGATAGCCATAACCTTTACAGGATCTACTTCAATCCCTCTTTGTGAGACAATGAACCCTAGGATTTTTCCTGATAAAACACCGAAGACACATTTCTTAGGGTTCAAACGAACCTTATAATCTCTTAGACACTGAAAGATAGGCCTCAACAATTTAGGGTGTTCTTTTATACTTTTGGATTTTGCTAAGATATCACCAACATAATCCTCCATAATGTCACTTATCATATCATCGAAAATAATTGTCATGGTCCACTGATAAGTAGCCCCAACGTTCTTAAGACCAAATGGCATGAATTTGTATCAAAAAATTTGACAAGGGGTGATGAATGTTTTCTTCCATAGATCTTCTTCCATAATTCATATCTAGTTATAACTTGAAAAACCATCCATCAAGGACAACATTTCATAGCTAGCATTTGTATCGACTATCATGCCGATGTTAGGTAGGGGAAAATCATCTTATGGACATGATTTGTTGATGTCACGGAAATCCATGCAGATCCTTATTCCAATAGGTTTTTTCTGTACTGGGACTATGTTAGAGATCCATTTTGAATAGTCAATAGGTCTAACGAAATCCATAGATAATAGCTTTTCTAATTCTTATTTGACCAAGAGTGCTACCATAGGATGTATCTTTCTCAACTTTTGTTTGATTGTCTTGGCAACTAGGTGCACAACAAGGTTATGTACAACTAGCTCTGGGTCAAAACCAGACATATCTACATATGTCCATGTACTATTTTAAGATCTCTAAAAAGGTCTTTTGTTCCTGAGCTAAGATTGAAGCTCCCAACTTGAATATTATAGGTTGTTCCTCTAAGACAATGTTGACACTGATTGTTACCTCAATAAGCATTTTAGAAGCATCTTCCATCTATGCAGGATTAGGGGGAAGAGTACTATTGACCTCCTGTGATAGTTCATGATCATATTTGAATGGATAAATCACTTTATCTTTACACTCTTCATTTTGTTTGTCTATGAGCTTATCAAAGAGTCTGTCACTATGGAATTTCCGTTGAGAATTCTTGCTTGGTTTCTCAGAGGTAGGTATACTTTTATTTACAACCTTTTTATTCAACCATCCACACATATCTTCTTCTTCCCCAAAATAGGCGCAGGTGTCTAGTTGAATCTTCAATCCTTTCTTGTGGTCTCCAGTCAAAATAAAGTCCCTGAGTCCCATGAACTCTGTGAATGCCTCATCATTTTAAAAGAAATACAATGACACATGAATTTGTTGATCCCAATCTATAAGTTTAGGATATACAATGGCTACTAGATATTTATCTAGGGGTATGGATTCAGATAAGGTAAGGACTGATGTATCTAGGAATAGTTTTGTGGAGGCAAGATCCTCATAAAGGATACATTGGGAATCTGCGTCACTATCAGAATGAAATGAGGCATCCTCACATTTAGAAGAGGTGGCATCATTCTCAGAAGGTAGAGCATCATGGGGCCTTATTCCAAGGCCATGTTTATAATTTTTTAAATGAGGGATAGGGATAGGATCCAGCCAGCTTTATGCATTATTGCCACATCCAAACCCACTATAGCCCATGATAAACATCATGTGAGGACCTTTGATATACTGAGGCACTTGATTGCATGAAGCCATGGTACCTTCTGACACTCTGTTGGTAGGGTCCTCTAACATTTTCTCCTCATAGAGGTGGCCACTATGGATAAATTTTTCTAATGGTTTAGGACATTGTTCGCGGGTGCTCTTGAACTGAAAATAGGGGCTTACCCCTTGTTCTAGGGGATACTGATAAGTCTGATATCAAAAGAGCTTGTTCAAGAGTGAATGGCCTACTTGGGCCATATTTTGCTGATGTGGCCTCCCATAAAGCAAATGGATTGACCAATGAGGTAAAATCTTGATTGAAAGGTGTGAGAGACTCTGAATCTATTCAGTTTTTCATGGCCTCTGTTTGTAGAGGGACAACAACTTCCACCGAAGGACATTCATAAGTTGCATGAGAAAAAATTTGCAAAGCCCTACAATGCGTGAAAGGTTCTAGGTCGCCTAAAATGGTAACCACCTACCCTTGATGACATATCTTGATGCACTGATGAAAATTTGATGGAATAGCTTGCATGACATGGATCCATGGGCATTCTAATAGTATGTTGTACAGAAGGTCCAAGTCAAGGACATGAAACGTTGTTTCATGAAATATTGGTCCTATCTCCATGGGAACCACTATATTCCGTGCTGACTCTATCTCTTCATTATCATATGCTGTGATTGTGATAGTCTTGGCACCAAGCTTTGTTTCTAAATGGTGTAGCTACTTTACCAGCTTCAAGGTGTAAATATTCAGACCAGATCCCCCATCTACAAGTACTCTTTTGATTTTGTGACGGGTAACCACCACTTCGAGATAAAATGGAAAATATTCTCTGGGTTGTTATGCGGGATGGTAGTGTGATCAAAAGTAATATGATCATTGGTATCTAAGCATGTAATCATGGCTTGAAGGTTCGTGGGATCTATCTCTTTGGAAACCCCTGAATTTAAAAAAAAATTGTATAGTATGTTCTTATGGGCATTAGAGATCTTGAGGAGATCAAGAACAGATATTTTAGCGGGCATTTTCTCTAACTACTCTATTAAGGTATACTGACTTTCCTGAGGGGTAAGAACATGATCTGGTATGATTAAGAGGGTATGTCTTGTCCCAACTTCACAACTCCTTTCTAAAATATGAATGGTGTTGATATGTTCATTAGATGTGCTAATGCATCCAATGAGGGAGTTATAAGGACTATCATTTGTAGGGTACACATAGGCAGTAGTCCTCTAGTCATTGAAAGTTTACCCTTGATCAAGTTTTCTTTTCTTCTTATCTGCATGGTCAGGAAAAGGTTCCTTGTAAATACCCATTTTTTCATTTGATCTTTTCTCGGTCTCAGGGAGATACTTCACATCAATCTTCCCTTCCTCTATGAGATATTAGATATAATGGTGAAATCTCAAACATCTATCCATTTTGTGTCCTTTAACATGGTGGAAGTCACAATATTCATTGTCTTTGAACCAAACCTGTTTTGGAGCATCTTCTGGATATGGTATTGTCGTAGTTGGATATTCTACCATCTTTGCACCATCTAATTGTTTTAGGATGGTAGATAAAGGTTCTGTGAAGGATGTGAATGTACGTTTTGTAGGTGCTTTGGGACGAGGATCTTGCAAAAGTTTTAAGAGTGGGCTTGTCTATATGGCTTTGACTCTCTTGGATTTTGTAACGTCATCACCAACAACATGTTTATTCTTATTGAAGAATTTAGGTTTTCTCTGGATTTGCTTCATTTTTTTTAGTAACAGGTTTAAGTGTGCCCTTGGCAATGAGCACTTTCTAAATTTGACCGTCTTTCTCTATGACTTCTTCAAATTTTGACCTGCAATCCATTTGTAAGTGAAAGGCTATTTTTGGGTTCAAGTTAGGAAAAAATATGCTCACTAACTATATTTCTAGTAAGGCACAAGGAAAGCAACTAGCTAACCCATGCCATTGCTGTAAAAATCCCGCAAACGTCTCATTGGGTTTTTGTTTTGTGCTGCATAGATCGTTCATCATGATGTCACTCTCCATATTATAGGAGTAATGCTTTAAAAATTTCTCTACTAGCATGGGCCATGTTGTAATGAAGCCCTTAGGTATTCTATAAAACCATTCCAATCCCATAACTCCTAGGCTACGAGGAAAAAGTCATATTAAGAAATTATTGCTATACATGACCTCTTGGCAACCGATGTAAAAGTATTTTATATGATCACGAGAATCACTTTTGCATTTATACTTATCAAATTTAGGAACAACAAGGTGTTTTGGGAAAGGTTGTTGTAGCATGTCCTTATCAAAGGGGTAAGGACATAGTTCTTCATACGAATATTTTCTATTTTGGCCTACATTTCCTTGTTGTAATGTAGTAAGCATAACCTTCATAGATTTCAATTCATCCTGAATGAGTTGATCTTTAGTAGGTGATATTGACCTTTGAGCCTCAGTTACATTAAATGTATAGTCTGTATGCGAATCATATTGAAACTCGTTAAGTTTGTTTTTGTCTTTGTCTTTGCACATGTTTCTTTTTGAAGAGCCTAGGTTTACTAGTTTCTAACTCAACTTCAAGATTTTTTTTGGAGGATCTCCTCTTCAACTAGGGGGTCTTCTTCTTCATCAAATTTTGGAGGAGGGGAATCTTTCCACTCAATCTTCACTTTACATGAAGCTTTAAAGGGAGGTTTATGTGATGGTTCACATTCAATAGTAGCATTATGTTGCCTAGAAGTGGAAGCGTACCCCACATCAAAAGGATTATATGTGTCTAAGATGAATATTCACTCTCCTAAGTTAGGGTTAATCACCTTTGTTTATTGTTCATGCTCATGTGGAAGTTTAGCTCCTAATGTCAAGACTCTTACGAGTACTTGATCTTTGTTATAATATAGGAGTTTATCGAATCTACTTAGGTATAACCTTTTTTGTTCTCCTAAAGAGTCTGAATCTTATCCACTATGATCAATTATAGTCTCTGTATCTTTGACTTGAGAGAAGAGCAGTCATAAATTATGACCACTAAATGGGAAGGTGTCGAAAGGGTTTTCTCCCACATCTTGTTCATTTTATTTGGCTGCCATTTTTATGATTTTAGGCATCACTAGTGAATGTTTGTATGTAGCTAGCATAACCCCTAAGTGTATGGTTTTCTTCAAGCCATTTAAGGTGGTGTTGGAATTATAGTGTATCCTAGATGTATTTTTTATGCAATTATCTTTATCAAGGAACACTCATATGAAAACCTAATGTAATGACCACTCAATTTGTTATTGCCAAGCCTATACCCTAAGATAATGACAATGATGTATCAATATGTAATTCAAGTTAGAACCTTAAAAAGGTCTAAGCACTAACATGATGTTGTTGCAGTCCCTTGACAAGGTATACTTAAAACTAGTTTGAATGCCGATGAAAGCCAAACCTTTTAAAAAATGGAATTCATGAATAGATATAGTTTAATAACGTCACTGTGATACACTAACCGAGTAAGCTAGGTGTTATTACCATGACAAATTTATTATGATATATATAAGGCATTATCAAAACTTTTCAAGAAGACTTAGATGACATTGAAACTGAAACCAAGTAATAAGTATAACAAGGATTTTTCAATCATGTGAGTAGTGTAACCACACAATAAGGGGACTTATACCATCTCCTCACAAAATGATAATACGATGTAAGTACCGAGATTGTACATCTAGGATGCAAACAAAACTATCAAATCAAGAAGAGACAAAAGATGAACTGAACACACATCGGTGAAGATGATCTTGAAATCAAGATGGAAGGACTTTTATCAAAGATATGAAAAGTGTACATGTGCACTTTAGACCTTTAACAACCCTGCCACAAACATGGATGGGTGTAAATGGAAAAAAAAAGTGACGAGTACTATCTCTGATAAAAACACGCGATCTATACACCTTTCTCACTCCAAACAATGGGTGGTGAGAATGCAAGGGTACTGATCAAAAGATGGAAACAAGCTAAGCAAAACTTAGGTAGAGATTCACCTCTTCCGAAGACAAGAATAAAACTAAGAAAAAGTGGGACGTAGCTTAGTTCCATGATGAAAATACACTCACTTAAAACTCACAAGGGTTCTTTGCCTTGTTCAAAAAATAAGGTTTAGATTCTAGATGAGTTGTCACTTTGTGATGGCTTGACGCAACAAGGACTAGTAAAGTGGGCTCCTTGACAAAATGGATTCCCTAACAAGTTCTCTCAACTAGGTGTTACAAGGTTTTCTAAGAACGAGGCATGATTTACCCAAAAAATTGTAATGACTAGTTTAGGAGTATCTCAGCTTTTTCTCCTTTCAAGTGCAGTGGGAAATGAATGCATCCAATATGACTCTTACTAGGGTTACGATACAAAAAACTTATAACTCTAACTCACAAGGTGTACTAGTCAAGTGGGTAAGCAAAGCGCTTCCTATTTAATCCACGATGTTACACAGTGGTGGACTACTTTAGGGTTCCTGGTACCACCCCCATTGTTATATCTTAAGGCATTATGCCAAAGGGGTTATGTTCAAGTTGAGTGGTTAGGGACGTACCCTTTTTCAAAACCTGCAATATAATGTTTTGAATGTGGTGTGTTTTTTATCTTGCTTAACTTAATGTGGTTTTTAAGTAGCACACCATTTTCCAACTTGTAACAACACGTGTATTATAAGCTTTGTGTTTTGTTTTTGATGCGTTTCCTCAACAAGCGATAGGTCCTGTAGACAACAAGTCTTTAGTAGTTTTCTAGTTCATAGGTTGATGTCAAGAAAGAGAGATTCCCACCTTGCATTTGATTCCTAAAATCACCAAAAGTCATGAAGGAAGAGCATACGCAATCGTAAAAACCTCTACTAAAATGAAAGTTTTACTTCAACCTTTATAAAGAAAATGTTTTTTGAACAATTTATATGAGTTCTAGATTGGTGTTTTTGATCTCCAAGATCACCTTGGAAGACACAAGGAGAGAGCATACAGAATTCTACAAAATCCACTTCTAAGTCAAAGAAAAAAACACGTTTAATCTATGTAAACTAAAATGTTAAGAAAGAACCCTATTTTTTTTTTCAAATTGTTACTCCTAGAACCCTATTAAAAACCTACAAAAAACACAAATTTTCAAATTTTCAAGAGCAAACAGGTTAGTTGTTAGTCAAAGTATCATATTTCTATATCAAAGCCACAAAATTTATATAAATGAAGGTCATTTAGCTAGGGTTAGAAATAAAATGAGGAAATAACAAGTGATTTAAGCAAAAAACTTGAAAATAAGCTTCGAAAAACCTAAAAGACCTCCATTAATGGAGGGTTGACATAAGTGTCCCACTAGGCATGCCGAATGTGTTCAATGAAAAGTTATAAAAGCCATGGATTTGGGGTAAGAATCTCTAAAGAAACCCCAAAGGATTTTAACAATCTAATAAATGGACCATGTGATAAGAAATGAGCAAGGTTCTCTTCTTTGCATACATTAATTTGAAATAAACATGCAAACTAAGAAAATGAATTTAATCTCTATTCTTTGAAAGCTTGAAATAATGAACCTAAAGGGATCTCAACATTCAGTTTGTGTGTTAAGATAAAGATATCTCCCAATTAATGGCTTCAAGGCCAATGGATCTTGCCTCTTACTGCATGTTAATGCTATGAAATATAAGATTAAATGATTTTAGCTCAAATGAAAGAAGATGAAACAAAAAACTATAGCCTAAACAAATTGCTATAATTTATGCTAGGAAGAAGAGAGAATTCTTAGGAAATGAGGGAGGGGGTATAGCCCTATTTATAGTTTTTGGTTTGGAAGAAAAGGGAGATTTGGGTGCATGTGGGACAAAGGATAAAGTCCAAAAAGCACTTTTAGCAAGTCAAAGAGTTATTTGACTATGTTTAGGGTATTTAACCTAGGTTAGACTAATTAATCTCTCTTAGAGAGTGATTAGGGTTCTGGAAGGGTTCTGTTGATCTTCTAGGGAGCTAATAGAAGCAAGCTAGAAGAGAATAAGAAGCTAATGTAGTTAGAATAAGCATATAACAGCCTATTTAAATGGTTTATAAGATGAAGAACAATGAAAAAGGGCGTCATAAGGAGGGACTTAGATAGGTTTAATTAGCGGTGTGCCGTCAATTTGCAAAGGGAAGAAGCATTAGTGCACCATTAGAAATAATAGTGTATTGATCAAACTACAGGTGTCTACATTTTCCCCTCTTTGAAGTGACATAAGCTACTTCACTTCAAAGAAAGTAGACAAACGTAAAAAAGTAGAAATTTTCTGAAGGGGTAGAAGAAAAATTAATAGAATGAAGGATGAAGAATGTCCCCTTGAGTGCTGATGGGGTGATGAAGAAACTTGATCGATGATCGAAAAAGGAACAAATAGAAAGAAAAGTGTTTAGAGAAGACGAGAAACTACAAAAAAAAGGGATATTGAGCTATGCGTAAATCAATTGCTAACACTTATTTAATCATCATAATGCCTAGGATCCTCCTCATTGGTTCTTATTAAAATGTGAGCATGCGACGGAATCATAACATGACATGAAAAGCCAAGATACAAACAACCATCCTATGCTAAAAAATGACTAACTCTATGCAACATACAGAAATGCAATGCAATACGAGAAATTAAAAAAATACCTGACAGGGAAATAAGTACAATCACACACACTTAAACCAACAACATTCAAGATAGTTGCACAAGTATTTTGTTATCGAAATGAAGTCCCAAATGTTTTGATAAATGACTAGGGTGAAGAATGATGCCCCAAGCAAGGTGTATTATACAAGGGAAAAGATGGAGGATAGTTATGTCCTATGAGAAAACAATGTGCATGAAGAAAATAGTACCAAGCAATTGATAATGCCCTAGAGTACAAACGAAGTAAGCAACATAGCTTATTTAGGTAATTGAAGATTTTGGTGATATGCCAGTTGTTGTTTCAAAACGTTTTGAAAACATCAACAAGACCTAGGATGAGTGCCATGCAATAGACATAGATTTCAGCCGTAGGTGATCGGTTTAACCAATTTTTAGCCATTTTTGATATTTTCAATAATTTTGTTGTTTTTTAAATATTTTTGTGAATATTTTTCTTTTTCAATTTTTTGATCGGTCAGAAGAATTTCAAAAGACCAAATATCTTCTAGAAATACACGTGTAGGCAGTAATGGGAAGGTGAGACTACTGGAGAGCCAGGATATACGCCCACAAGAAGAAAGATGGGTTGAGAATAAAATATTTAAAATAAATTAGTAAATAATTATCATGATGGTAGAAATAGATGAAAAATAGAGGAAAAGGCTGGAAAAGGTGCTTGAAAGTTTCGTAAATTATTTCAGTGCAACGAAGAAATGACCGTTGGATGGCATGAGGTGCCCTAGCATGTGAAAATTAGTAAAAATAATTATTTTAGTAAAAATATAATTATCACAGCGGGTAGAAGATGGTTAGAATGATCAAAGCGGAAAAAACATGCCCCAGGGGCATCACAATCGGTTAATATACTCACTCAGGGTCGGTAAAACAATCACTACCAATTCACTTCTACCAGAGCCTTTGAAAATTTTTACCGTGAGTGAAAGCGAGAGCCTTGGAGTGAGATGGTGAGGATACCGAGGAGGACGAGGCACACAGATCGCATCTAGGAGTACATGTAGGACCCAACGGATGGACCATTTTTGAGTGGCCTAACCCCCTATTAATTATGCATTTAATGCTATTTTTAGGGTTTTCTAGGGTAGGTAGGAGAAATTTTGACACATATGCATGGGCGTATGTGTTAGATTGAAGGGTACATGCATGCGCATGCATCAAAACTGACACAGACACGCACACACATCTGTTCAAAGGAGACAAGGATGCGCATGTGTCCCTGTTTGGCAGAAGTGGGTATGCACATGTGTATCTGTTGGGAAAGGTAGGTACGCACACACGTATATGTAGAAAAGTTAGAGGGGCACATATACATTGATTGATTAGGGTTTGAATGGACACGAACATGCCCATGCATCTAAGAGGGTGCGTAGGCTTAATACGAGGCACTTAAGCATCCTTTATACCCTTGCACCAAAAAAGAGAAAAAGGGGTTGTGCATGTATACATTATCAAGGGTGCCTACTCATCGCTTAGGGAACACAGGTGCCAAAGGAGGCACGTATGCGCTAGAAGCAAGGGAGAAAAGACATTTGGATAAAACAAAATAGCCAAGTATAGAAGAATAAAGGCAAGATTATTTCAGAAGAAGAAGAATAATTATTAAGTTAGATGCATTAAAAGAATTATTTTTCCTTAGAAAAATATATAGAAATGTTAGATGCCTAACACTTGCGTTGATTTTGTAGCATATGTTACTATTTTTCAGACTTGCGAGCACTTATGGTCAATTAGTGGTGATAGAGGCATAGTTTGACAATGATGATAGAGTAACCTTAACGCGTATTTTACATGTGAAAGGATTGTCTCATGTGGCAGAGATGCCACAGATTACTTTAGATCACGGCCTTTTGACAGCCATAGCAAAGTGATGGCACAATGAGAGCCAGTGCTTTCACCTCCTGACTAGGGAGATCACCATTACCTTAGAGGATGTATGGTGCATCATGTAGGTCCTATTTTAGGGACAGCTTATCGAGACTATGAGCCGCTAGACCGACATTCAGCATCATATCATACATCTTTTTGGTGTTCCTACTATACCACGATGCAAGATGTCCATCATAATATCCTGATGTATAGATGATCCAGAGTTAGACTGAGTAGTCATCTATATGATGGCTCTTGTCAATGGAGTTCTACTCCTTGACAAGACTAGTGCTTCATTCTTACTTGGACTCTTGAGAGTGATTCTTGGTTTGGTGGAGGGATAGACCTACTATTGGGGTCAGTGCATTCTAGCACACATATATTGGGACCTCCACTTGATCACTTACTACCATTAGAAGACGGTAAGACCTTCTCACTTACTACTGATTTGGGTGTGGGACCACATTGCCATTGGTCACCCCTTACCTATTATGAGAGTTTGGGCTCTCTAAGAGCCTTCTACGATGGGTTGGGTCCTGACAGGGGATGATGTGTGACCCTTCATGGGAGTTACATACCACTATATGTGCAAGTTAGATAAGCTATGGCATGATTACATTGTATGGAGGACTTAAAGACATTTTCAGTGGTCAGAGGATGGTTTAGAGCTTGGCACTGCTACCATTGAGAATTTTATCTTGGGAAGTTGTAGCTATATGCGGGAGTTATAAAAAGTAGATCGGTACCAGAGGTAGTTTGGCCTTACCCAGAATGTTTGTGGTCCAGATAGATGGTATGCTTATAGAGCTAGAGAGAATTTTGATATGGGTCTGCAGATTACCCGTGATAGAGCATTGGCTAGTTTTTGACAAGTAGAACCTACTATTTGGGTGCCACTGAGACAAAATAGAGATCTGGGCACTACGCTGGAGTATGGGCTATGGTACTATGGTGTGCTCCCATGCCATTTGAGCATTCCTAGAGTGGTTTACAACATCGGTGTGAGACCTCCTCTAGTGGGGCCTCCTAGAAGTGACGAGGGTGGAGATGATAGTGATGAGGGTGGGCCCGATGCGCACCAACATGTTAGTGGTAGGGGATAGGCTCCCATACCACAACAACCATAGAGACAGGGCCCTAGGCCTAGGGCGAGACAGGTATACAGGGCCGTGGAAATAGAGTTGCCCTAAGTGGGCATTCCAGAAAGGATTTATACCCCACTTCAGTAGTTATTACCAGAGCAGGGTCCAACACCTGTTATTCCAGAGAGTAGCAATGTTGGCGGGCAGCGAGCTACTCTTCAGCAACAATTATGGGTAGCCATTATTATACAGTTATATGTGGCTGGTAAGAGAGACATAGCGAGGACCAAGGTATAGGACCTCACAGTAAAGAAATATCAGGCTCTCGCCTTGGTGAAGATGTTGACAACAGAGAGGGATCAGGCTAGGGCACAGATTGCCTAGGCCAGCGATAGTGATACATGGCAGAGTTAGATATGTGAGTTGGCTGTGCAGGCTGCTCAAATATTGAGCCTCTTACAACATTCCTAGACTTAGGTGTGGATGGTTTTTGCTCAGAGGGACCATGCACAAGCACAGTCATAGGGATATCTTACACAGAGAGATCAGGCATGAGCCCAAGTGTAGGTTATTATTACAGAGAGAGATTGAGAGGTTGTTTCCTTGAGATAGGCCCAGGATGATGTTGGTAGTTTGACAGGCCAATGAGATGCCTCCTTATAGGTAGCTCTTTCTTTTGGAGATGTAGAATTGATACGAGATGCCATGAGATCTAGTGGCAAGGCTATGTACTATAGGACTACCTACTTCAAGGTAGTTCTGGCAGGTCAACGAGTAGTCTCCTTTCAGCAATCATAGGCTAGCGTGATATGATCTAGGTCACCGAGATCAGGTCATTTGGTGAGATTAGTTAGGTAGCCTATGCCAGAGGATCCAGCTGGAAAGGGACCATCTAGACAGTTTGGTGGTGCTCCTAGTGCAGATCCATCACAACCACCATTATTCCGTCAACCAGGTAATAGACCCTAGGTCCTCGACGAGGGCAAGTGCTATTGTTGAGCTCTACATTCTTTTTTTTGTATAGATATTTTGTATACAAGCCTCTTATGAAGGATGATTTTGATGTATAGCTGTGTATACCTTCATTTTGATGATGCCTCGTGATGAAGGCTCAATTCTTTTGATGCATGCCCCTTTTTAATTGGCATATCTTATTGATGATGTATTATTTTGAGTACTGACCTGGACAATTATACATGCATATATGGACATTTTTATGTATCATTCTATGATTGATTTATGATGTATGATTTGTTCTTTCCTTTATGTAGGTGGCATACTTCAGATTCTGAAATGTGTATATTTCCTTCTTTCATTCTTGATGATGATGTATCTATATATAGCACCACATGTTTTGGATTCATGAGTTATTTATGCTATCACTTGGGATTATATTAGATGATATTGGGGTGGGGGGGATAGATTTATGATTATGCGTAACCCCTCTTGCCCCCATTGATGATATGATATTTGATGATTAGCTTAGCATACATGCATGATGTAGTGAATAATGTTAGAAATGTGATGAAATGATAGATGATAGATGTGATAACAAACAACTGTGCACAACACACAAGAAAAGTTAAAAAAAATATATAAATATACACATACAACAAACTACTACTAAACAAACACATGCAAAAACTTAACAAGATATTAAAATGAGATCTAATCTAAACAAGCAAGTAAAAATGAAGATAACAAATAAATAAATATACAACTGTCTACAAGTATGATAGATTTCAAATGGACATAATGCAATACATATTTTAAATCAAACAAGATTCAAAATTATATAAGTAAACAATCCATCTAAAGAACCAACAATTCAACGGATTAAGTACATCAAAACTATACAAACCAACAACTAAACGTAATTAAAGCACTACCTTGTTTTTGTGGGACAACATTGACATATTTTCTAATGTTTTTGGGTTTATCTAAAAAGATAATTTTTGACAGCTACGTTTATCAATGTTTGTCTAGGTTTCCCAAAGATAACATTGGGAGATGAATGTAGCTTTATCCTTGGAAAGGGAAATTTTCCAATTGTTTAGTATTTTTGTGTATCATTTTCTAAATGTTTTTATATTTTCCAAGGTCATGTTTTGAAAGCAATGTACAAGAACAAAGAAGCGTGGATGCCCCTAATGTGATGTGGGAATATACAAAGCATAGAATTCCATGCACATATGTGCAAGAAGATGACAATGGTACTTTCATGCTATACGTTAGATGGGAGTATACAAAGGTGATGTCCTCTATGCAGATATAAGAGCAAAAAATCCAGATCATTGCAAGGCAAAGGCGGTCCTAGTAGGGTTTCTAGACTTAGCAGAAAATGTCGTATCTAAAAAGTGGTAACGATTACCCATCCTTTTGTAAGAGTAACTTGTGTCTGGTGAATCTTCCTTTAGTGCTAAAAACTAGTTTTCACTCAAGGACCTACCCACTGCGCCATAATTGCATGGTTTTTACATGAGGGCGACCTACGTTTTCTTTACTATTTTCTCATTTTTCCATTTGTTTTCTTGTTTTTTCTTTGTTTTCCAATTTTTAGTTCTTATTTGATATTCTCGTCATGCCTAAGAGTAGAAATGCTTTAAGTGCATGGAATTCATAGGTTCTAGAAGCTCTTCATTTCTAAATATGCAAATTTGTGTGCTCCTGATCCATTTTTGCAATTATAACATAAGGACCTAACTAGTTATCCTTGAACTTTCCTTTCTTTTCTCTGTCTTTGACGGTGTTTTGCAGATTTTCTTTAAGAACTAGGTCTCCTATATCAAATTCCTAGTGAATGATCTATTTGTTATATCCTCTAGACAATATGTTTTGATAGACTTTTAGGTGATTGAGCACTCTGATATGCCTTTCATCTAGTAGTTCTAACTCTGCTAGGTGAGCAACTCTGTAGTCTTCATCTTTATCAATATAGTCTCTGAGAGATATTATTAGAGAGGGAAGCTCCACTTCCAAAGGTATGATGGCTCCAGTGCCATAGACAAGTAAATAAGGGGTCGCACCAGTAGGAGTGTGGATATAAGTACGATAGGCGTAGAGGGTGGGATGTATCTATAGATGCCAATTATGGCAAATTTTACTGACCATTTTCTCCATAATCCATACAAGCATCTTATTGGTGGCTTCTGCATGTCCATTACCTTGAGGGTAATAAGAGGTAGACCACTTAAGTTAAATATAGAAGCATTGACACAATGTTTTAACCATTTTATTTTTGAAGGATTTACCATTATCAGTGAGAATGGGCAAGGGGATCCCGTAATGGCATATGAGATGGTTCATGATGAACTTTGAAATCTGCACACTGGTGACATAGGTAAGAGGGATAGACTCTACCCATTTGGTAAAGTATTAGGCTGTAGTGATGATGTGAGTATGACCATTTGATGAAGAAGGATGGAGCTTCCCTATGAGATCCAGGCCCCATTTAGAGAATGGCCAAGGCATTGCAATAGGCTATAAGGCTTGTGCTAGCGCATGTATCAAATTTCCATATTTCTAGCATAGCTCACACTTCTTAACAAAGTTATAACAATTAGATTCCATGGTAGGTTGATAATAGCCTACTCTTAATAACTTTTTAGCTAAGCCCATGCCACTAGTATGTACTCCATAAATACCACTATGTACTTCCTTAATTACATGGATAGAATCAACAACATCCAAACACTGAAGAAGATTCCCATCATAGCCATGATGATAAAGGGTGTCTCCTATTACGGTATAATGGGCTATGTAGTGAATAAGGGATTTCTTTTCAGAATGTGTGATGTCGGGGGGAAGAGTTCCATCTTGTAGGTATTGGAAGATAGGGTCGTAATAAGGGAATAAATGACCAACAACTTCACATACAAAACATGACTCTGACATATCATATGCTAGTACCTATAAATGTTCCACAAAGAAAGGCATCTTGCTTTCTTCAGGTGTTATGTGTAAGAGAGACCCAATAGTAGCCATAGCATCCACGGAACTATTATGCGACCTTGGTTTTTGTTCAAATATGACTTGTGTGAAATATTCCTTCAAATTTTCAACCATTTTCTTATACGGAATAAGCTTCTCATCTTTAACCTTTTACTCATCATTAACCTGTTTTATGATAAGTTGAGAGTCCACTATGATTTGTAGTTGTCTGATGTTCCATGTAATAGCTAGCTTGAGGTCAGTGATGAGTGCTTCATACTCTGTAATGTTGTTTTTACATGGGAATCCCAACCAAAATGCTCATGGTATGACATCACCTGTTGGAGTGATGAGCACCACTCCTCTAGATGCATGGAAGGTAAAAGATCCATCAAAATGAACCTGCCATTTCATAGATTCCTCAATATACATCATAGATGCATCTGCTAAATCCAAGCATAAAGGTTCTATTCCTGGGAGAGGAGATTCTTCCAACTAATCGGCCAATACCTTCCCTTTTAAAGAATTCTGATTCACAACCTCGATATCAAACTCACTCAAGAGAATGATCCAATTAACCATTAAGCTTGTAAGGGTAGGTTTGGATAAAAGGTTCTTGAGAGGTTCAACTTTGGATATGAGCTTGGTTTTATTTCTTAATAGATAATGGCGAAGCTTTTGGAATGTGAAGACAACTGCAAAGTAGGCCTTTTCTATTTGGGGATAATTCAGATCGTATGCAATTAAGGTGTGAATAAGATAGTAAACTACTCTCTCTCTTTATGGTCTAAGTCATATTGGGTAAAAAATGCACCAATGGCGAACTGGGTAGTGGAAATGTATAAGAGGAGAGGTTCACTAGGGGTAGGTGGCATTAATACAAGCAGGCCAGCCAAGTACTATTTGAGTAGCGTTAAGGCATTCTGACAATTAGTTTCCCAATTGAATGTGACATCTTTCTTTAGAAAATGAGTAAAGGGGTGGCACTTATCTGCAAGTTGTCAGATAAAGTGATGCATTTCCTGAATCTTTCCTTATAGACTCCTTAGCTACTTGAGAGTGGTAGGTGGTGGCATTTATGTGATAGTTGTAACCTTTACAGGATTTACTTCAATCCCTCTTTTTGAGACAATGAACCCTAGGATTTTTCCTGATAAAACACCGAAGACACATTTCTTAGGGTTCAAATGAACCTTATAATGTCTTAGATGCTAAAAGATACACCTCAACACTTTAGGGTGTTCTTTTCTACTTTTGGATTTTGCTAGGATATCATCAATATTATCCTCCATGATGTAACTTATCATATCATGGAAAATAATTTTCATGGCCCACTGATAAGTAGCCCCAACATTATTAAGCCCAAAGGGAATGAATTTGTAGCAAAATGTTACCCAAGGGGTGATGAATACCATCTTATGTTTATCTTCTTCCGTAATTCGTATCTAGTTATAACCTAAAAAACCATCCATCAAGGAAAACATTTCATATCCAATGGTTAAATCAACTATCATGTCAATGTTAGGTAGGGGAAAATCATCTTTTGGACATGCTTTGTTGATGTCATGGAAATCTATGCAGATCCTTATTCCAACAGGTTTTTTCTGTACTGGGACTATGTTAGAGATCCATTTTGAATATTCAACAGGTTTAATGAAATCCATAGCTAATAGCTTTTCTAATTCTTCTTTGACTAAGAGTTCTACCTTAGGATGCATCTTTCTAAAATTTTGTTTGATTGTCTTGGCATCTGGGTGCACAATGAGGTTGTGTACAACTAGTTCTGGGTCCAAAATGGGCATATCTGCATATGTCCATGTAAATATGTCCACGTACTCTTGTAATATCTCTACAAAGGTCTTTTTTTCATGAGCTAAGAGTGAAGCTCCCAACTTGACTATTCTAGGTTACTCCTCTCAGCCAATGTTGACGCTCCTTCTTGAGCAGAGCTCGATTCGTCCTCTTTATCCTTGCCTTTGACCTTTGGCAGATGTTTCAGCCTGATAGGTGCATTGCCCAATGGGGGCATAGTGAAATCTACCCTAAGGTAGATAAGGCCATTCATTCTGCACCAGTTTTCTATCCTCCGCAATATCTCCCTTGACCCTTTCTTCAATGGTTTGGGGTGCTTTTGTTCTGTCAATTGTAGAAAATGGCTAGTTGTGCCCATCCGTGTCAAGATACACCTGATAAAAATCTTGGTCAGTCATTTGATAACCTTTTGGAATAATGGCCACGCCATACTGAATAATCTCTGTCAGGGCCAGGCGAGAGTGATCCTTCCTTCTAAGTTCAACCTCATGATACAGGTTGATATAGATGTCCTTGATCTGTGGAATGTTGATAGGATTGAGTTTTTCCTTGGGAAGGTAATTCCTTGGATCGAAAGTGGGCCTTTCAGGGAAATTGTGCTTAAGGTTTAACAGTTCAATCTCTACAAAAATTTCTTGAGATTTGTGGTGGGAAATGGAGGTGTACCTTCCCATTGTAAGGGGAAAAGGAGTTCCGCCCTTCTTTCTCTTCAAACACTTCTCATGGTAGGTTATGAGCTATCTGGACAGCTCTAACAGGAACAGCTTGGGGCCAGCATATCTCGGCAATTTGGTGGGCTCCCCCAAGATGTTGGCTTCTCTGAGATAGGTGAAGATGGGGAATTGGGTAAACAGTTCCCCCCACTTCTCAATCACTGTGACTATGCTCTTGGTCATCCAAACATGAGTCATATTTTGCCTCAAAAGGTAGATGATGCCATAGAAGAAAGCATCGTTGATCTTGGTAAACTCTGGGATGCTATTCTCCAGCTTCATCTTTGGGTAGTATTCATATATCTTTACCTGAGGCCAAACTCCACATCGGCTCAGTGATGGATAATCCCTCTCTGAGGCTACAACATAGACTACGTAGGAGTTCATGTAGAACCTCCCTGTTGTGGTGAGTTGTTGGAGCTGCTTGGATATGGTGCTGCTTATGATCTCTGCCCACTCAAAGTGTTGATCTGGCACATTCTTGTTCATAGTTTCAAGGTACCTGAGCATCCATTTGTGAAATTAATGGGCATCAAAAAGCCCAAAAATTCTACTTAGGAATGTGATGGTGTCGCTCAATTCCTCAGAGAAGTCACTACGGTGAATAACCTACGGCCATCTAGTTATTACCTTCTTTTTCTTCAAGTAAAATTCGTTCATCAACTACATGCACTTGTCTTCATTATCCTCCCATGCCTTGGTGTAGTCCTCTTGGCTTATAGCCACAAAATGTTTGTGGTGAGGAATGCCTAGCATGATTTCAAAGTTCCGAGCAGTGAGGTTGATTATGAACTCGCCCTTTTCATTTTCAACACACCTTGTGTCTTTATTGTAACAGTGGGCCACCACCATCTTAAATTCGTTGTTTACTACACTAACGGGGATCCCCCCAACAAAATGCAGTCTACTATCCACCAGCTTGTTCATCTAAGGACTTCATGTGACTCTTATGGTTCTGGCCCAGAAATCTTCCATGTCAATGTGGCCAAGTTTAGAATCCCTGATGTCTAGGTCACATTTCACCTGGGACTCAGGCATTCTGACCCTGTGGTAATTATATTTCATCTCTTCTTCTATAAGCTTAGCCTTACCCTTTAACTTGGTTGGCTTTTTGCTTGATGTAGATATATATGGATTTGAGTTCAGTTGCTGATCTGCAAGGAGTGAAGTCCAATGCAAAAGAGACATGTTAGCTATCAGATCTTCCATTAAAGCACTACATAATGAGGAGTTATCAATTTTAAGGCCTTAGGGCGCAGAGCACAGGAACACTACAAGTTGCAGAGGTAATAGAATAGTGCACTGAATCAGAGTGTTACAAGGAACAAATCAGTGCCAAAGGGTGCAGGGCACAAGGATTTTGCATGACATTATTGTTATTATAAACGGGGATGTGCCTGTGCCATTTATGTAGTTTTATACTGGGCACAAATAATTTTGATTTTGCATGGGGGCAGGGTGCGCTAATGGAACATGAAATTTACATGTAACATGAGACTTTGGTCCACTGAAAGGCGTAGGATTGATGCGTGTAACACCAAAATTACATGCACACAGGGGGACTTTGGCACAACACAGGGAAAACTTGCATGGCACTGTGTTGTTGTAAATGGAAATGTGCCTGTGCCAGGTTTAGGATTTTACTTGGTTTTCACATGGCATAGGGATACTGTAAGTTGCAATCAAGGTTGGTGTGCCTTCTTGGCATAACTGTGTTTCTTGTAACAAAGGTGGCGATTGCACCCAGAGGAAAATAAAGCCCGAGAACAACTTTCAAGTTTTCTTTCCCTTTACGATGGGTTTGTGATCTTTCAGGCTTAACTCCGCATCGATTTATATGGTGAAGGGGGGACAACAGAGAGCTTTGGATTCATTTTCAGGGTAGAACTACCTTGGCCAGTAGATCTAGAAAAAGGACGAAAGATGGTTTGGGAGGGAAGACATGCAAGAACGGTAGGTGGGGTTCATGTCTACAGATCCCTTTCACCAAACTCACAAACAACTAGCAAAAATGAAAAGCACAAGAGGAAAGAGGACCACTTACCTGGAAATATATATAAAGTGAGAGACGAAGTGGGGTCCAAAAAAGTGACATGAGGAGAATGGACGTGCTGACAGGCACAGAGGGATAAAATTTATCACGTGTTTTTTGAATGTGAAAGTTACAGGACGGATGCACCTATATATAGGCAAAGGTGTAATAAATACGGAAACCACTTTGTAAAAGGACGCACCAAAACACGTGTCGACATGTAAAAATTTACACCGTTTGGCGTGGATATACGCATGTTAACACGGAATTATGTGTGCCTTTGGCACAAATTAAGGACTGTCAACACTATATTTTGAGTGCCTTGGTGCACCACAACACAGTGCAACAATTTTGTTGTTGACAGGTAGGCACATGCGCCGTAGCGCATGCAAGAAAGGCACATCATGGGAAGGCACAACAATTGATGTGTCAACACTTCAAAGGGTGCACCAAAGGAAATGAAGGGGGTGCAAATTTAGTCTGTGTTACATAGATAAAAGGTCTGCCCAACCAAAAAAGGACCAGAATGACCAAGTTCAGAGAACTGGATTTCCCAGAAAGGGATTTTATAACATTCTAAACACAGAGGGGTCCCTGACAAGGGACCAAGACAAAATTTGGTATGGTTACCTGTAAAATTGCCCTCATCAATTTTACAGGATAACACAGTGTAGAGTAGAAGGTACACAACCCATGGCATGAATCCAGGGTCTACTGAGCAAAAAATTGTATTAAAACCCCCCTTCCAAAATGTAGAAAAACTCGGGAATAGTCCCGGGACCCACACGAACATGGAGGATGATAGTGCTGAGTGTAGAGGTGATAGCGTCATTGAATGAATGCAACATGACTAGATGTTTATGCATGTAGTTATTGGGTATGCACATTTGTTTTAATGCATGAGAGGAGATGATGTTAATGCTAGCACCCCCATCGATCATAACATGTTAGATGTGTATATTATCGATATGGATGGAGATGAAAAGTGCAGGATCTAGGTCATCAGTTTGGTGGGGGACAATTTCATCATCTGAGAAACTAAGGATAACAACTTGGTGAACAGGTGGAGGTGTTGAGTTAGATGGAAATTTGGTGAGAGAAGTAACATGATGAGGTTTGATAATAGATGCTATAGGTGTGGGATCATTAGGTAAAACCTCAATAGATTGCAGGGACCTCCATGAGAGCTTGACAATGTGACTCTGAGGTTTGGATGAGGTTGTATAAGGACATTTTGAGAGGATACTGGTGTAATTTTTTGAGCATGGTTTGATGTGTGACACCATTACAAATGGGGTATGGGGGGCCGCGGATAGTTATTTTTGGTATGGGTGTAGATGGTATGTTGGGTATAGGATTGGTTGGTGGGTCAGTTGTCTTTTCTTTTCCCTTATCCTTCTGAGCATGTGTAGTGATGTGTTTCATGTTGATCTGAGGGGAGTTGGCGAATGGAGAAGGTGTAGGGTGAGTGGTGTAATGACAGGACGGGCAAAACCCTACTAGCAGAGAAAAACCTTGTAAGGTGAGTTAGTGGGTGGTGGTGTGGCAAGTTCTCTAATGCAAACCATGTTAATTTCTAATTTTTGAGATGGAAAGGAAGGTCATGGCGGTGAAGATGGAGGTTGTGGTATAGGTGTAGGAGGAATATTTGAAGAAGGCAGTGAGGGTGAAATAGGTTCATCATCCAGGAGGTCATCATCATCAAAATTGGGGTCAGAAGGACATAAT
This sequence comes from Taxus chinensis, assembly GCA_019776745.2. Taxonomy (NCBI): domain Eukaryota; kingdom Viridiplantae; phylum Streptophyta; class Pinopsida; order Cupressales; family Taxaceae; genus Taxus; species Taxus chinensis. The sequence continues at coordinate 78,986,029 of CM034146.1, read as the reverse complement.
TGAATGAGGTCATCCTTTAGACCCTTAAATTTCTCAACATTATGTCCTAGTACATGATGGTAGGCGTAAATTTTAGTATCATCAAACCCTTCTGGTTTTGGTTTAAGAGGGTCATAAGGTCTAAGAGGAGGGAGGGTGATAGCAGAGATTTATAGGAGGTTAGCAAACATGATAGTGTAGGATCCCACTAGTGGATCACAATGCGAAGTGAAAGTAGGTTTGGTTGGAATATTGGGTAGTTGTTTTGGTAGTTGAGGTGATGTATTCGTGGATTTGGTTTGTACTTTATTTGGTGTAGGTATAACAACACAAAGAGGGGTAAGTGTAACCACCTCTTTGGAAATTAATGGCTTTTTAAATTTTTGGTGCTTTTTTTAAGGTAGAGGTGTAGGGGGAGCATGTGATGTAGTTGGAAAAGTAGATGGCGGGAGAGGATGAGTGACCCAAGGGGAAAATTGAGGTGCAACAGTGGGAATTGGTCGAGGTCAAGAGGGAGGTACAGGTAAGGTGGAAGAAAATGTCATAGGTAGTGAACGAGGTATAAAAGGTAAGGGTGGTATAGGAGGCAAAAAATTTATCGATGGCGATGAAGGAAACAAGGCTCACCTAGGTAGAGCTGTAGGCTATGGCGAAGGGGTCAAGGGAATTTTAGGTCTACCCCTGGAGAGAGTATATTTTGTTAAGGTAGAGGGGTGAGGTCCCAAGATGGATGGTAGAGGTGAAGGTGATAAAGGTGTAGTTGGTGAGGTCGGTGCATGCAGATTAGAAGGTTGGGTTTTTCGTTTAGGTTGAGGGATTGGTTCAATAGGTATATGAGAAGATGTGGTCAAGTGTATCCTGATATGAGGATGTACAAGGTTTTATGTGGGTGTTACCCCTAGAACACTAGAGGGTTTAGATACAAGAGATGGTGTTAGAACATGTTGACTAGCAGGTAGAGAGGTGGGTATAGATGATGATGATGCAATAGAATCTATATCGAGAGTTATGTTCATGTGTAGTTTGGGCTCTTGAAACATCTTCAGATAAATGGTAGAAGTTTCAGTGGAAGATGATTACATTTCATTTGAGACCGGGAGTAAGAGACACCCCCAAAGTGAATTCCTGCCAACACAGTCCAAGCGGTCAGCCAAATGTGAGAATGACATTGTGTTAGATGAGGTAGGTGTAGAGAAAGTGACGATTCCTATAAAACATGTCTGAGAAATAGGGAATTCACTAACTTCAGCCTCTATAGGTAAGAGAGCTGAAAGTAGGTCCATAGGATCTTAGGTAATGGATGGAAAATGGTCACTGAGTGGTAACAAAAAATCTATTAGATCTTGAATAGGTGGAGAAGATGATGGGTACTCCTCTGTGGGTGAAGGAGGTACAATTGGTAGTGGCTCACTAGGTAGGGAAGCCAAAGGGGAAATGATATTGGTGCTAATGAGAGACTCTTCTACAGGTATATGGGGAGATGAAGGGCTTTCGTCTATGGGTTGAGGAATGGCTAAAGTAGGTTCCTATGTGGGTAGAGGATTTCGGGCTAGGATTTACTGGATGGAGGGGATAAGAGATATTTGGGAATCAAGTGGTAAGTCGGTAAAGATAACATGTACCTCACGTGCATTACTTTTGTTGTGTGAGGCATCACCAGTTTGATCATTAGATGGGGAATGGTTTCTTGAATATATGAAGGTCTTGATTGGTAGGTGCATTAGGGTTATCCAGGACTAACTTGCCACTCTTGAGCATTCCTTGAACAATGTTGTTAAAGGTGATACAATTGCTATCACTGTGACCAATTACCCAGTGATAGTTACAATAGTCATATTCCTTATACCAACCTAGTATGGGGCGAGAGGGATCAAAACCAGTATGTGGTTTGATAAGAGGAATGGTGATGGCATTAGCTTTAATAAGATTTTCTAAAACAGATGAATATGGTTCCCCAATTGAGGTATATTTCTTTTGTCGCGTCTGAATTGGAAGGTTTGGACCGGTGACAGATTGGATGAAGGTTTAACATGATTGGATGTATGAGCAGGGCCAGCTTTAAGTACCATTGCATTGGTAGTTCCCTTGGCTTTGGAATAACTCATCTAAGGTTTCGAGGAAGAGGAAGTATCATGTGATTTAAATGAGGAGTTCTTGTTTCGTAATTATATCTTCTTCTCTTCGATGGCGTGAATTTTGAGTTTACGTGCCATGGTGAAAGCCTCATCGAATGTTTGAAAGGTTTTCACCTGTAAGGTAGTTGAAATATGTCTAGCACAGGGTCGTACAAAGAGCTCTATGAGTTCAGTTTGCGGTAATTAGAAAGTGAGTTGGCTTATTAGGCTATGCCCATGAGTGAAACAATCTGCGATATATTCATCATCATATTGACATGTGGAGTAAAGATCGGTCATGGTAACCTTCTTGACAATGTTAATTGAAAAATGATCCAAGAAGGCTTGGGATATTTGGTTGAATGAGAAGATGGAATGTCTAGGTAATCCACTATACTAGTACAATGCCGGACAAATTAGGGACATGGGAAAGGTTCACAAAAGCAAAGCATCATCATGGGAAATTAAATAACACCCATGTTTGAAGGATCACAAATGTTGCTGTGGATCTTCCTTACTGTTAAAGTGGTTAAACTTAGGCATCTCCCAGTGTATGGGATATGGACGAATGGGAATGGATGGGTGAATAGGCTCATTACAAACCTCATCATAGGTGAGAGAATTGTTGGCGTCGGAAATAGACGTTTCTAATGTCTGCATATTTTCCATGATTAACTTGATAAAGTCATTGTTAGGTTGTGAAGATTGTGTACCCCTAGAGTGAAAGGAGGTTGTTGTGGGGCATATGAAGAATACAAAATTCCAGAATATGGTGGTGTCGAATAAGGAGGTGGGAATTGAGAGATAGACATAAAGGGTATATATCCGGAATAAATGACCGATGAAACAAGAGGCAGCTGGTAGTAGGTATGTGAGTGTGGGACACTCATAGTGACCATGGTAGAGATGGGAGGTAGAGATTGGGGAAAAGAAAGGATAACATTTTGAAATGGGGTAGAGGTTACTGACACCACGGGTGGTAGCGTTGCGACTGATATATATGAGACAACAAGTGAAAATGATGCTATGTTTTGGGTGGTGGATGAAGGTATAGTGGAGACTATGAGTACAATAGAGATGGAAGATGTGGCGGTCAAAGCTGGCATGGTACCTAGCTGCAACACAAATGAGGATAAAACGGGTGAGGTCACCATTGTAGGAGGTGGAGCCAAGGCAAAAGCGATCATTAGGGATGGAGATAAGGATACGGGCATGCCATAGATCAATTGACCTGAGGCATCACAAGTGGAGGCATGGGTGAGGTAGTGGCTCAAAGCAGCAAGATTCTGATCCAAGAGTTGTGCAAACTCCGTGTCACCCAAAGGAAAGGTGATATGTTAATTGGGATCCATGGATGATGAGATAGAAGGTGGTGAAGGACTAGGTGATGAAGGGATAGGTGGGAGCGGTAGTTGACTAGTGTCAAATACGAGGGAGCTCACCTAACTACGGGTCATCACCATATGGCTAAGAACTAATTTGGTGAGACTGTATTATGTCTGAATGGCACATAACACAACAGAACTAGGAAAACAGTCAATAGTGAGTGGATTAGGTTAGATGGTGAGCTTTAAAACATCAAAGGGTGACCGACGCTAGTTCAGGTAAACTGATGCTGGTTAGGCTTAACCGGTATTGGTTACTGTGAAAAACCCATAGTTTGTTAAATGATTGTCCCATACTGGCAATTTCCACACAGGATGAGACGTAAGGTGACTATGATTGAAGTAATGACAATATAAAAGGTGATAGGATCCTTTTACAACTCAGAAAGTGAAATAGGTGTCTTTTGGATAGGTATCTAAGAAGACTTCAGACTGATGCCAGTTGGGTTGAACCGATGCCGGTTGGAATGTAACCGGGGATAATTAAAGATAACCGTAGTTGGTTACTGTGAAATTGAAATAGAGAATAAGAAAGATGGTTGTGATTTAAAAATATGGTGTTGAATCAAACCCAGCAGTTTGAGAATGATGTAGATGTGGTCCAGGAACACTCAGATGAAGTCAGAATACACCGACTATGATTGGGAGTGTGTAAGGAAAGACAAAAATAATGATCGAAAGCTTTCACCTCAAAATTCAAATCAAGCAGAACACTAAGAAAGAACGTTCCTAGAGTGCCTATTCTATTACGTTTTTTCAGCTTATGCTATTTGTATGGACTAACTGTTATAAACTGAACAATAGAATTTCTTGGTGAGGAAGGGTTCTTATGAAGAAAGAATTATAAAGGGTGAGGTTTCGAGAATGTTATGGTGGGGGCAGGCTTCACTCTGAAGTATGACTCGACAGAGCAGCGAGCTGGGTGCCCACTATACCGTGATCGTGTGATCACCTATAACTTGTTCTAGGTAGGATGTTGTTTAAGAAAGTATGTATTTTGAATTTTTGTGTGGTTTGGTAAGACTCAGAGAAAGAGAAAAGGATAGAAGTGCTTTCCTATGATTCGTTTGTCAACCATCAGCTGGTCAGGACTTCCAGCATATAGGTTGCCCTCAATTAATGTGATCTAATGAGTTAAATTAGAATGTAGTGCACTTGTTTTAAATAGGAATAGGGATGCTCTTTCACTAAAATGCAAAAAAACAAGAATAAGAATGTTCTTTTTGATTACACCAAAAGAAATGTGTCTTTCGGAGCAAGTAGAAAGAAAAGAATGTTACCAAGGAGAAAGTTTTAATGTGAATGCTACTTAGAAGGGAAACAAACACACACAATTTTTCACCTAGGATTGAAGAAAGATGCAAGGAACCCCGAATGGGTCCCACCAGCCGTGCCAAAATGTTTCACCTAGTTTCTTAGTTTTCTTGGAAGTACTTGATGAAACAGATAAGGTAAAGGGTGGTAAGAGGAATAGCTATTTTAGGATGGTTGAACGTTATATGTGCACGTATCTAAATTCCCAATCAAAGTGATTATGAGACCTTCCTTTTGGCTAGGAGAAACTACCTGTATAATATTCAAAACAAAAACACCAAAGAGAGTTAAACAATATATGCAGTGGACTGCCTAGCATGTGCTAGATCCTGGAAGTACAATACTTCCTAGGTGGCTATCAATCCACTGTTTAGAACAATTCAATTCTGAAATAAAGTAAATATTGTCCTACTGTAGTTTAGTACGATTTAGGTATCTCATACAAAATGCAATAGGCTAGATCTAATCTAACAAACTAGGTTAGAAGGAGATACAAATCTCAAGTAGGTTGGTTGTAGGTGAATATGAGCTAACAGGATAGGTTAGATATAGATCTGAAGGTCAAATAGGTGTTCAAGTAGGTATATGTCAAAAATAGGTTGTTATTCTAGAAGAGATCAGGTGACACAGAGACCAACCATGGTTTTACAAAACCAATGATGGTTAGAGGGAACCAATGACGGTTAAGTCAGGGTTGGTGGAATCACACAGTATGGGTATTTGGAGTTTTTGGGGTAAAAGTGGAGTGGATAGAAGGTGTGGATTGATCATAGAGGGGGTGTAGATAGGTTGTGAGGGTCTAAGACTACTGAGGAGGTCAAAATGGGAAATTGGGCCAAGTCTTAAGATGATTGGGTATGGAAGGTGGCTGCAACTAGAGAGAGGGAATGGACAGAGGGTAAAAGACTAGGTTCCTTTACCACAAAGACTACACCTGATGATAAGAAAATGAAATAGATGGAAGGAGGATACTTACTCTTCTGTGAGGTATAGGTCTAAAGAATAATGAAGAAGTTGTTGCATTGGAGGATGCTGGGAAGAAAGTTTCATTGTTGTGTCGGTGTATTTGGTTTCCTTTGTTGATCACAAATCGATCTTCATTCTATTGTCATGTCTAAATAGATTGAATTCGAGATCAGAAGTTTTCCAACAATAACCAACCCATATTAAAAAGTTGTAAATGGGTCTAAATAGGCTATTTGGTCCATTTCGGTATAACAATTATATAGGCAATTGGTTTAAGATTTAGGTTAATGGGTCAAATGATGGAGGTGGCTAGGTGAGGTGCATTTAATAAAAGACAATTATATTAAATAGGTGTGTGAGGGTAGTGAATTAATTTAATGTGAATAATTAAATTAATATGTATGGAGGTAAATGGAATTAATTTAATTAAAGTAATTAAATTAAAATGTGTGCGGTACAGGAGGTAGGAGATAAGGTGTTGAGGATGAGGAAGAGATTATAGGGCTGTGCTAGGGGACCAAGGTGATTATGACATGATTTCAGTGTCTACATCATGATGCCATAGAAGATATAAGTCATGGCTCACTAATATCTATCACCAACATTTTTAAGGCCAAAAGGCATGACTCAAAGGTCCCCAAATGAGTGATAAAGGAAATTTTTTGTTGATATTCTGGAGTAAATAGTATTTGATTATAACACAAGAAATCATCCATGATTGATAGCATCTCATAGCTAGCGGTGAGATTAACTAGTTGGTCAATGCCTGGTAGAGGAAAATCATCTTTAGGGAAAGCAAGGTTGAGGTCATGGAAATACGTGTAAATGTGGAGTCCCCCTATCATTTTTGTGACATGAACAATGTTAGAAATCCATTGGGGATAGTCAATGGGTAGGATGAAGGAGACTAAGAGAAGGCACTGAAGTTCTTCTTTGACCAAAAGAGAAATTCGAGGATGCATTTTCCGCAGCTTTTGTTTTATGGGTTTCGCATCAGGAATGGTTATGATATTGTGGACCATAATATTTGGGTCGATACCAAACATATCAGAATAGGACCAAGAAACAACATTGCTATGGTCCTAGAGGAAAGAATTAAAAGCTTCCTATTTAGAAGCATCTAAATATTGGCCTATCTTTAGAATGTGCGCGTTGTCCTGAGTATTAATGTTTACTTTAATAGTTGATTCATTCAACATGGTTCACATCTCAGAAGCTAACAACCGGTGAATATAAGAATATTCCACACCAAGGTAGGTGAGGATAGACTCATCGTCCTAACATTAAATGATGTTAATAGAAGGTGTATCATCATTGATCATGTCAGGATATAGGAAGGGAAGAGAATAGGGAATCTCACCATCGCATTGATAGGTCAGAGGTCCCATGGATATTGTGTTTACAAAAAAAGGTTGGGAGGAATAGATTCAGGATCTATGGATTATGTGGGTGATGGTGGTGACATTGGTGAATGGGATGGAGAAGGTTTGTCTTCCTCAATGATTTCAACACGGGAATTCTTGGAAGGTGGTGCAACAAAGCCAATGCCACTATGGTTTTTTTGCTTATGGGTGGTACAAGAAATCATGGTATCATGGCATTTTTCATAAAAAATGAATCCAAAGACTTTCTATGCGTAACAATGAAGGAAAGTGTGGGAAAAGTGATGGTTAGTGAGAGATTAGATGTCAGATGAAAATGATTGTGTTTGGGATGGAGGTTCAGGTGAATAAGTGGAAGTATTAAGTACCCCATATGTTGAGTAATTGAGAAGGTGTGGAGGACCATAAGGGAAAACCTCTCGTATATGATAGTCATAAAAATGATGTTGGCATAGGTTTCCATACTCTTGTGGAATGAGGAATGTGTCGATATTGTATAGGTGATACTCCCCCAGAGTGAGGTGTTGAAAAACACCCTCTAAGGGAATAATAGTCGATATGTGGGTAGTGGGGATAGATGATTCATTAGATGATTGGGTAGGAGGGGTATCAGTTTTTTAGAAAGTAGATGGGTTAGTTGTAGAGGTTGTGGCAACAGTAGGAATAGAAGAGTTAGATGTGGGAGAGGTGGCGATAGCATTGGTGGATGGGATCATGGGTGAAGGAGAAGTGGGGGTAGTGGAATATTCCTTGACTGGTACAAGTACATCATTGGGTCGGTACAACATGTTACAAGTTTTGAATGGTGACTAGTCGGCGGGGATGGTATATTTATTTCCTTCATGTTCAAATTTTACATAGCGGTGTAAAGTTGAAGGGACACAACCCATGACGTGAATCCAAGGTCTGCTAAGAAATATATTATACTGGAAATCTCCCTCTAAGATGTAGAATTATTTTGGGAAAGTGCAAGGGCCTATGCAAATTTGAAGGATAATGGTTCCAAGGATGGAGGTGATGGCGTCGTTGAAGGAGAACAACATAACTGGGTTATTATACATATAATTAGAAGGGATGTACATTTTATTTTACATGTGGGAGGAGATTATGTTAATCCTAACACCACCATTAATCATGACGTGTCATATGCATATGTTATCGATATAGACATAAATGAAAATGGTGGGATTAGGTTCATTTGACTAGAGAGGTACAATCTCCTCATCAGAGAATCTAAGGGTAGCGACTTGAGGAGTGGGCATGGGGGTAGTAGAAGAAGATGATTTGGTAAGAGAGGCCACATGGTGAGGAGTGATAATGGAGGAAAATGGTGTGGGTTCATTGGGTCAAAATTCAATGGAATGCAAAACCTCTTTAAGGGCTTGTCTATGAGATTCAAAAGTTTGGACAAGATCATACAAAGACATATTTAGAGGGGACTGGTGTAATTGTTTTATCATTCCGTGATGGGTGACCTCATCAGAGATAGGGTATGTAGGTCGTCGAATGGTGATTTTAGGTGTGGGTACAAATGGTATATTGGGCACAGGATTGGTTGATGGGCTAGTTGATTTTTCTTTTCCTTTGTCTTTCTATGTGCAGGTGGCAACTTGAACCATGTTAATATGAGGGGAGGTGGTAAATGGAGAAGGTTTAGGACGAGTATTGTAATGAAATGATGGGAAAAAACCTAATGGTGGGGAAAATCCTTTTGAAGTGAGTTGGGTACACTATCATTTGGGTGGTAATTTGGCCAATTCTTTAATACAGACTATGTTGATCTCAAATTTTTGAGGTGGAAAAAATGGTTGTGGGGGTGGAGATGTTGGTCGTTGAAGAAGCTAGGTATGATGATGTGTTGTGATAGGTAAAGGTGGAAAATGGTCCTCATCAAGAAGGTCATCATCGTCGAATTTTTTTTCAAGAGGACAAAATTGGAGAAGAATGGTTTTTAGAGCCTTACAATTTTCTACATCATGTCCTGGACCACGATGATAGTCAAAAATCCTAGGTTCATCAAACCCTTTTGGTTTGAGTTTGAGAGGATCGTAAGGTCAAAGTGGTGGTAATGTGATGATGGAAGTCTCTAAGATATTGGTTAAAATGTTGGCGTAGGATCCTACTAACGGAACAGATCACAGTAGGAAGTGAGTGTGGGTTTGGGTACAAGTGTGGATGATCATGAGGGAAGAGGATTTATAGGAGGGGGAATGGGTTGGCCCATTGGTTTGGTATGTGGTATTGTCTTAGCTTTTTATGGCATCTGATTAGGTAAAGGTGTGGTAGAAGAGCTAGCGATGGAAGGTTTTACTGGTTTAACTACCTTATTGAAGAGTAGTGGGTTGTTATCTTTGGGTTGCACCTTCTTGGGTAAAGGTGACATAGGGGTACAAGATGTAGAATGGAAATCTGATGGTGGAAGAGGAAGGGTCACCCACAGGGAAAACTAAGTTGTGGTGGAAGTGGTTGGTAGAGATTCGGTGGATGGTATGGGTTGAAGTCGTATAGGTAAGGTTGGGGTTATAGTAGCTGGTGGAGGTATAGGTGGTAAGAAGTGCACGCGTGAAGGTAAGGGTTTTTGGTTTTTGGGTGAATGAGGTGTAATGAAGGCTCGTGATGTTACAACAGGTTTTTTATCTTTTGACTAGCCTTGGGTAGGAGACTATTTGATTAGGGTTGATGGATGGGGCCCTAGGATGGACAGAAGGGGGAAGGTGACAAAGGTGTGGTAGGTGAGACCAGTGTATGCGGCCTAGAGGGTTGGGTTTTCTTTTTAGGTGGAGGGATGATGTTGGTGCAGGATTGGGAAGATGTGGCTAAGTCTAATTTGATAGGTGGGTAAGGCTTGATGTCGGCATGACACCCAAAGTAGTAATGGGTCTAGATACGGGTGAGGAGATAGATGTGTGTAGGATTTTAGGTTTGGATGTAGGTAGAGATGATCAAGAATAATTCATTTCAATTCACATGGTCAATTTTGATCTGGTTGCTAAAAAACCTTTGGGTAGATCATGGAAGTACCCTTAGGTAACATTTGCATTTGGGTCAAAAAGGGAAGTTGAAGATTCCCCAGAGCATGGAATTATCAACGTAATCCAAGTGATAGGAAAGATATGAAAATGGGAATATTGAAGAAGAGGATGGAGTTGGTTTGGTGGCAATCCCTGTAAAATATGTTTGGAAGACAGGGAATTAGCTAGCCTCAGCTATATAGGTAAAGGAGCTGAGATCATGTCAATGGGGTCCTGAGATGCTAAGGGAGTGTTGGTAAAAATTTTGAGTTTGCACACTTTTCCCTAATTTTATATATCCATTTTCGGTCAAAAAATGTTTTGTTTGCTCGAGTGGGTTATCTGCAGCTCATTTTTTCTATTTGAGTCCTTTGAAAGTACTCGCAATCTTGTCATTATGCCCTAAATTGAAAAAAAAATTCAAGGGTTGAAAATGTGTTTTTTTTTAGCTGGGGACCTGCCCCAATCATGGTTGGACACATTTCCACCTAGTCAAAAGGTGAAAAAGTGGAATATCTTTGACACGTGGAGGGATAACATAAAAAGTTGATTTTTAAATCAGTGGTTGATGTGCAATTTCGTTTTTGCATACCATAGGAACTCCAAGAAACTTGGAAATCCCGTTTCTTGATCAAAATGCATGAAATTTTATATGATTTCGCATACCCTCTACCTTTTGAGTGCAATAGCACCATTTTTGGTTGCTAATTTGATGTCTTATGATGTTTTTTGATGAAATTTTTCCCTAGACCCATGAAAAAACGTGAAAAGTGAATATAAAAGGTTGCAGAGGTCAAAAGTGATGAAGTAAAAGGTGAGAAATGATTGAAAATGCATGTTGGCATGTTTGAATGTCAAAAACATGACCCTAGGATGGACAAGGATCTGAATTCATGCAATATTTTAAATTATTTATGCATCCCTGGCATTTTACAAGCTGTTTTATAGTTTAATGTCATTTTCATGAAATGGGTAAAGTTTCTTGTAACAAATTTGATCCCTAAGCATATTATTTGCTTGGGATGCAAGGATCCAAGCTAGCATAGGGTATAAGTTGTTATTTTGAAGCATTTTGTAAGGTCTGTTGAGATTTTTGGAGAAAGAGAAGAATTTTCATGAGGAAAACTGGAAGTAGTCCATTTCTTTTGGAGAAACTACCCGAGAGCCATTTTTAATTCCTTCTTGCATCAAATGTTCATCATGTTGAGTTGGTTTCAGCTATAAAGCCATTAACAAGCATTGAGATTTTCTTGAAAAGCACTCCCTTGCTGGTGTATTTGATCAAATTTATGGATTTACTGGTTTTATCTCTTGGCAAAACTTGCATACACTTGTATTTCAGTATGTTTTCAATTTGTGTTTCATGCTCATGTTTCAATCTTGTGTTTGGGATCTCTTTTGATCATACATGGCCTCATTTCTTATAGAGGGTTTGAAGGTATCTGTAATATTTCATTCAGAAGAGAATTCATTTGAGTGAAGATAAACAGATTTAAATTCATCTGACTTTCCTTGAATATTGAGGGTGTTTGTAAACGTTTGGGTGTACCTTAGGTCATGATCAAATAAGGGTTTCTATATGCTTCATGAATATTTTTCTTCAAGATTTTGTTGTAGGTTATCAAATTTTGTGTGGAATAGTGCAAATTTGGGCCTCCATTTATGCACACATCCTGGTTGAAAGAGAACTTTAAACTCATTGAAACATCTCTGTTGTTTAGGTGTTGTAATTCTTTTGCAAAGGTTCCCAAAGAAGTTGGTAATTCCTTATCTTGTCTTGTCTAAACTTCTCCCATCAGAATTCCATTCAAACTAATTCATCCTACCCATACTAGCCCTACATTACATTGTGTATCAACAAAAGAAATCAATCCTTTCACAAAAATGCACAAACCATATAAGGGTTTTATCATGTCTTTAGTAGTCCTAGCTTTGTTTTGAAAGCATATCCATCATTTAGTAGTGAAAAATCCTTTGAGTTTGGATAATGGATACTTTATCATGTTTTCATAAGGCCTCTTTCATATCATATACAAAACAAAAGGATATCTCTACCTCCTTAACCATACAAGGGCTGCAATAGAGGTTCTCTTGCCTTGGTTGATATGCACAACCTAAAATAGTGAGGGTTAGATCAAAACGCTTATGAAGGTGTTATCAACTTCCTCAAATCTTGAATGAAAACAAGCAAATAGGTGTGATCCCTAGCTATAAATGACACACAAACCATCTATCTACTCTTGAAGTGTCTTGTGCTAGTTTATGATGTTGTTCAAGTTGTGAAGGAGACTAAAACTGGACACCAATACCCAAGTGGCACTGTTGCTGGGGAGTTCTTGGAATTTCTTGGTGGTTTCCAATTGTTTGAAAGGTTTGAGCATTTGTGTGATCAAGTATTTGAGATTTTACATTCTTAACATATAATTTCATACTTCATATCTGCATGTTTTGGGTAAAAAATATTTCAATCTCAGCCTGCTCTTTTCATTTACTAGCAGTTTATATGATTTGGATGCATTATGTTTGGTTGAATCAAGAAGAAAAAGATATGAATTGTAAACCATTGCAAAGTTTTCAGTCATAGCATACATTTGACAAAATATTTTAATGATTTCTTGCACAACTAAGGTGGAAATCCTTAGTGGTGACTCCGTGTTGTTTGGATCTTGAAATACCACTTGTCTTATACATTTATGTCATTTGAAACTTGTTATTTAAATCTGTCAAGCTGGAGGGAAGGAGATCCCTCATCATCCAGGACTTTTCTAAGAAGTTTCTCACCGAATGAAGAAGCTCAAAACTAGAAGGAAGAAGAGTGTGGAAAGTGGTTGGTGATTTGGTTGCAAGAAAATAGATCCCCATAGTTTAATTTGAAGGAGAGCAGCCTATTATTGAAGATTATAATTCTTCTTCAAGTAGATCTAATTCATACAATCTTCTTACTGATTTTCATTCTCCATCAGGTGAGGGACCTTATTGTGTATTTAAAAAACTTGCTCCTAAATCCACTCCTGTGGTTTCTAAGTTTGTTAAAGTTTATCAAGAGAGAGCCTTTGGGGGGTTGTCATTTTAAAGATCACTCGTCTATTCCAATCAGACCCATTACTACTCCTAACCATCTTGTTTCAACTCCAAGATCACCCCCACCAAACAATATGGCTCAGCCTAGACCTCCATTTGTTGTTAACACCTTTGGTCCTATAAATTTTGGAGGAATGGATGGTTATCCAAATGCTGTCCCACAAGATGTGAGAAATAAGTTACCAAAATTCCAAGGTAACAATGCCATTACCGGTGATCAACATCTCAAATTTTTTGATAATATGATGGAAGATTTTGAGATAGAATTTGAGGATGTGTATATCAAGTTTTTTATCCATACACTTGAAGATGATGCTAGGGATTGGTACAAGGCTCTACCTGATAACTCTATTGATTTATGGACTCAGATGAAAAATGCATTTAGGTTGCAATATGGTGACAGGACTGATCCTAGATTCTTTTCTCTGAATTTGAAAATATCAAGAAGAACCTAAATGAGATAGTCCATGACTTAAATACAAGATTCAATAAAACATTGAGAAGGTTGCCTATCATTTTGAAGCCTTGTGATGAATATTTCTTGATCAAATATGCAGATGCATTTGATAAAAGGGCAGCCTATTACTTGAGAGCCAAAAATCCTACAAACTTGAGGCAAGCTTTCACCATGGCACTTCAAATTGAAAATAATATTAAAGCTATTAGTAAACCACTTAAGAGGGATGGTGTGAAGCTGATAAACCATGAGAAGCCTCAAACTAGCAAAGGTGCTGATTTAGAATATGTTGTTAAAACTTTGGCAGGGGCTGTTAAAGAATTTTTTTACAAACTATCTCGGGCTGAGAAAGGAATTGGGAAAAGTTCATAAGGACAAAAAAGAACTCAAAACCATGATAGATTTAGAAATCATCCTAGGGGTGATCAAAGACAAGACGATAGAGGTAAAGGGCCTGTTGGATCTGTAAATAGACAACCCCAAACATGTGAAAATAGAGTGGTGCCTAACCCTTTAACTGTAAGAATTGTTGCTGTTCAAGAAATTACTGATATGGATTGGTGTGATAGATGTTTTCTTCCTCATCCTCCATGTGAAATGAACCAGAAAGATATTGATGATGATAATGAGAATGAAATGGATGATGAAATTTGTATGATGGGTAGATCTTCAGGCTCACAGCAAGCAACAACATCAAAAGATGTGATAAGTGTGAGGAATGCTACATCCTTTTGGGATTGCATAAAGAGGGTACCATTTCTTTGTCTCCCTCATTCTCATGATGTAGATGTTGTTCAGCCCTTTTAAATTCCTAATAATGACTTTAAATATCTAAGGGATTTAATGATCAATAAGTATGATGGTGGTATTCCTTTTGAGGAAGGTAGACAATTGTTAATGAATACAGTGGTTAGACAAGAGAAAGAGTACAATACTAGAAGTAAAGTTGTTAGGGGAGCTTGTCCTCAAGCCAAACCAAAGACACCCTTGCTCACAAACATTCCCAAAGACAATCCTAGAAAAGAAATAATTGCCAAGAACCTTGCTATCCCATGCAAAAATATCAGTCCTCTTCATGCCCAGGCTGCCAAGAGTACTTCTCCATATGATGAACCTTCGTGTTTCCCTTCCATTGTTGTCTTACCCAAGAATGTTCCATATGATATATCCTAGGTTTTGATCCAAATTAAAGTGAGTGTTCCAATTATTGAATTGCTTAGAATTACTGAGCATAAGAAGAGAGCATTCGAGTACTTGGGATTGAAAGAAGAAAAGATTACCCCAAGCAGAAATGTAAATGTTGTTGAGAATCCTCTTCAAAGTATTGTTGGCCTTGAAACACCGCCACCAATGTAATATTTTGGAGAGGCACCTGAAGTATATTTGAGGACATCCTTGGTTGATTCCCAATTTAATGGTGATCCATTCTTCACAACTTTGCTCATAAAAGATAGGTTGCTTCACAATTGCATGTCTGATTTGAGTGCATCATGTAATGTCATACCTCTAGAAGTCATGAATGAGTTGGATATCAAGGTGAAAACAACATATGTGAATTTTATAGCCATTGATTCAAGGGAAGTGCCGGTTGTTGGTTGTGTGAAGGGTTTAGTAGTGCAACTTACAGCCTATCCGGGTAAGAGTTTAAAACTTGATGTTGTAATTGGTGATTGCCCTGCCAAATGGGGTATGCTTTTGTCAAGAAAGTGGGTTGCAAGTGTTAGTGGTAGTGTTCAAATGGACATATCTTTTTCCACCATTTCCATTGAGGGTAGCCTTGTCAAAATCTATGGTGAAAAGAAGATGTTACACTTGATTGAAGATCCCGACAATGCTTCTTATGAAGTTTTGTTTGATGATGTAGATGTTGACAACTTCATTGGTTTTGTTGATGGGAAAGAGAATAAGATGGAAAAATCAGAGTGCCTTGGTATGGTAGGTTCTCCATGGACATTACTATTTGATGGAGCTTTCTCCAAATTTGTCAATGGTGCTGGTATAGTGTTGGTTTCTCCTAGTTTGGAAGAGTTTCCTTTCTCCTTCAAGCTTAATTTTGAATGCACTAACAACATTGCTGAGTATGAGGCATTATTGTTGGGATTAAGGATTGCATAGAATTATGGAGTAAAGGACATTGTTGCCAAGGGAGATTCAGAGCTGGTTGTCAAGCAAGTAAGAATGTTGTATGCTACAAAAAATCAGCGTATGAAACAATATAAGCATGATGTTTGGGACTTGATTGAAATGTTTGATTCCTTTAACATTGTTTACCATGATAGAAGTCTTAATGCTGCTACTGATAAGTTGGATGTCCTTGGTTCTAGATTTGGAAATTGTAACATTTCACCTTTTTGTGAATATAACATTGAAGTGCTAACAAGGCCAGTCTGTCCCGGATAATGTGAAACATTGGCAGATTTTTGATAATGATGCCCAAGTATTGAGATTCTTACAATGCCAAGGTGAGTTTTCTGGTTAGAATATTGATTGGGAACCAATGGTATGCATGAATGAAGGTAGAGAAACTTTTTTTGACAAGGATATTATATAATTGAAAACAAAACACCATTCCAAAAGGTCTTGTTGCACTTGAATCCAATTTTAACAATGTTGATTGCATCATAAATAGAAATATGTTTGGTTCAAGGGATGTGGAAGAGCACAACTTGAGAACCAAGGATAAACCAAGGAATATCTGGTTGGGCAACCATCTCAGAAAAGATGAAAAACTAGTCCTATGCCCAACTTTTAAAGAAGTATCAAGACTGCCTTACCTTGGTCTTATTCAGAGCTGAAGGCATATAGAGAAGATTTATTTTAGCATGAGATTCCTCTTGATGCCAAGACTAAGCCATTCAGACAAAGAAAAAGGCTTATCAATCCAATTCTTTCTATGAAAATGTAAGAAGAGTTGAAGAAATTGAGAGATGGTGGCATCATTCAGCCTACTAGATACTCATCTTGGGTGGCAAACCTTGTGCCAGTTAGAAAGAAGAATGGTGATATCAGACTTTGTGTGGATTTTATGAATCTAAATAAAGCATCTATGAAGGACAACTACCCCTTGCCAAACATGGAGAATATGTTGTAGCTTGTAACAGGGTCAGATATGCTTTCTACTTTGGATGGTTTCTCTAGATACAATCAAGTAGTTGTCAAAGAATCAGAAAGACTTAAGACAACCTTCACTACTCCTTGGGGGACTTATGTTTTTATAAGGATGCCTTTTGGATTGATGAATAATGGTGATAATTTTCAAAGGGCAATGGATGTTTCCTTTTCTGGTTATATCAATGAATTTATTGCAGTTTACCAAGATGATGTGACTATTTTTTCAAGGCGGTGAGGAGACCATTTACAACACCTAGAGAAGATGCTAATCAGATGTAGAGAGTATGGCATTTCTATTAATCCAAAGAAGTGTCATTTTGGCATGTAAAAGGCCAAGATTTTATGAGATATTGTGTCCAAAGAAGGTGTTATGATAGACCCTGAGAGAGTGGAAGTAATCAACAAAGTGCCTATTCCAAGAACCAAGAAAGGTATCCAATCTTTCTTTGGCCAAATCAATTTCATTAGAAGGTTTGTTTCCAATTTTGCTAAGCTAACTCTTCCAATCACAAGCATGCTAAGAAAGGATCAAGTTATCAAGTGGGAGGAGGCTGCCATTCAAGATTTTGAAGGAATAAAGGATGCACTTAAGCATGCACCTATTTTAGCAGCCCCAAACTACAAGAGACCTTTCCAAATCTTTTCTTTTACCTCTGAATTCACTATTGCTTCAGTTTTGTTACAAAAGGATGAGAATGGAGCTGAGAGGCCTATTGCATTCTTTAGCAAGGCTTTACAAGCAGCTAAGTTGAAGTATACAATCATGGAAAAACATGCATTTGCATTGGTAAAAGCAACAAAGATTTTCAGGCCCTATATACTGAGTTCAAAAGTTGTTGCTTATGTTCCCCACACCATGGTTAAAGACATCTTATCAGACATGGAGATATCAAGTAAGAGATGTAGATGGGTCAAAAAATTACAAGAATATGATATGGATATCCAAACAACAAAGCTGGTAAGAGGTTTGGGTCTTGCCAAGCTCATGGCTGAGAGCAATTTGCAAAATGTAGAAGTGAATTAGCTAGAGGAAGAAAGGGCAGATATTTCTTGAGAGACTTTGATGAGTTGTGAATGGTACAAGGATGTGATTTTATACCTTAGACACCTATGCTGTCCTAGTCACTTGAATAAAAATCAGAAAAGTCACTCAAGCAGGCTTCTCAAAAATATATCATAACAGACCTTGGGCTGGCTTGGAAGAACCCTGAAGGTGTCCTCTTGAAATGCATAACTAAAGATGAAGCTCCCAAGTTGATTGCTGATTTCCATGGGGGAGTTTATGGAGGAAATTTTTCTAGGAAAGTGACAACACATAAGATTTTAAGAGCTGGTTATTGGTGGCCTACTCTTTTTAAAGATGCAACCTAGCTAGTTAGAAAGTGTGATAGTTGCCAACATTTCTCTAGGAAGATTGAAAGCTTCAGGATCCCTTCCTTTGCAGCCTGTATTAATTGAAGCTCCTTTCAAACAATGGGGAATGGATTTCTGTTGGTGAGATTTCAGATCCTTCTAGTGCTGGTCATAAATGGATCCTTGTAGCAACTGATTATTTTACAAAATGGGTTGAGGCAATTCCATCTAGAAAAGCAACACACCAAGTGGTAATGGATTTTTTATTGAATCATATCATATGTAGATTTGGATTTACAGTTAATATTGTATCTAATAATGCCATGTGTTTTAGAGCCAAGCCTTTGATAGCAATGTGCAATGAATATGGGATAAATCAGACTTATTCTTCAAACTACAATCCACAAGGGAATGGACAAGCTGAATTCAGTAACAAGAAATTTCTCAAGATCATTAGAAGGACCTTGGAAATCAACAAGAAGAAGTGGGGAGAGCAATTGAAATTTTTATTTTGGGCTGATAGAATAACTCCAAAAAGAGCAACTGGTAAAATTCCATTTGAATTGGTGTATGGAACTCAAGCATTGCTGCCCTTACATTTTCAATTATCCACTTTTTAGTTTTCCCAATAGTTGGAAGATCAAGAACATGGCCCATATGAATCAAGGATCAATCAGATCATTGAGTTGGATGAAGAAAGGAGAGCTTCTCACCAAAGGCATGTCAGATTTAGAGAGAAATTGAAGAATTTTTTTGATAAGAAGGTCACTCCTAGAGCCTTCAGTGTTGGAGATCTAGTTTTACTATGGGATAGTAGGCATGAAGACAAGGGAAAGCATGGCAAGTTTGATGCTCTATGGATGGGCCCTTATGCCATTGATATCAAGATTAGAGAAAATACATTTTTTCTCAAGGATTTGGATGGGGATTTGCTAGAGCTACCTGTTAATGGCATACATTTAAAACATTTCTTGGATTAAATCCCTAGGTGAGGTATCCACAAGTTGTGCATTTTATATAGTACTTGTTTTTTTTTCTTTCGCTGTTGTTGGCTCGTGGTTTTCCCTTTTATCCTTGGCAACCACTTTTTGGTCTGGTTTTCTCAGCCTTGTTTGTTTTTGGTGAATTTTCTGGTTTTTGGGGTTTCTCTACATTTTTTATCTCCTTACCCTATGTATTTTTGGCACTTGGTCTACGTTGTGATCTTGTGGCACTCGCTGGGAGTTCCCATCCCCAAGAAGGAGCCAATGTTTATGAAAATTATGAGTTTGCACACTTTGCCCTAATTCTCTATATCCATATTTTCTCAAAAACATTTTATTTTCCTGAGTGGGTGATTTACAATTCATTTATCCTAGTGGAATCCTTCAAAAATGCCTAAGTTGTTATTTTTTTGCCCTACTTTGAACCAATTTCCAAGTTCCCCCCATTGTATGCCCTAATTTTGTCTTTCCCTCTCTATCGGCTCATATCATTTTTTCCATTTGTCAAAATCATGTAAAAAAATCGAAGTGGATTAAATCAGAGTAATTTGAGGTTAAAATACTGCTTTCCAGGTTGATAGAACAATGTAAAATCATGCTTCCATTCAATTTAAAGCCAAGAAATATGTCCCTCCTTATGAATTTTTCTCGATTTCTAGGGCATCCTCCTGCATTTTTTACATTTTTGACAGGCATACGAGTGTCATTTGCCCATCAAATTCATCCTTGCATCCTTTTGCTGATGTGGTAGATTTCTATTGGCCGAGGATGTGGTTAGGAAAATGTTATAACTTATTACTTTTTAAAAAATTGACAACAAGGAAAATTGTGCTTTGTCCATGACCCCGCATTTGCTACAATGATGTGCCTACTGTGGCATGATTTGATTGGTTGGTGGATCGGCGGGTGGCAGGGATCACTTAGAAAATTTTGCCTTCCATTTTGGAAAATTTCTCAAAATCAATTTTTTTCTCGAAGGCCCGCAACGAATTGGAAGTGGACATGTGTCAAGGAAAGTCAACATGGAGGGGCAGAGTTTTTGAAAATTTTGAAGTTTTTAACTTAAAAATATTAAAGTTGAAATTTGGCCTGAGAGCCCGCCTCCAATGAAAAGTGGACACGTGTCTGGGAATGTCAAACGGAGAAGCGAGAACTTATAAAAATTTGTTGTTTTTGGTCTCAAAGTCACAAAGGTAAAACTTTTGACCCAAAGGTCTACCTCTAATTGGAGGTGGGCATGTGTCAAAGGGAGGTGAGATGGAAGAGCGAGGCTAAAGTGAAAATTGTATGAAATTTTGCCTGCTATGTTTGCAAGGAAAAATTTCAAAGTTAAAAATGGAGACGAATCTCTCATGCAAATGACGAAGTGGACACGTTTCTAGGAAAGGTTTTGATGTAGCTGTGCAGAGTTTGACATAGTTTTGAAGTTTTTCAATTTCAAAGGGTAAAGTCAAATTTTTGGCTGAAGTCCCGCAACCAATTACAAATAGAACATTTTTCCAAAAGGAGGCGGAGGTTCCAAGCTTGGCGAAAACATAGAGGATCTTACACATGTTGGTGAAATTTCTCAAATTCAAAAATTAATCCGTAGCCTTGACAGGAAAATTTGGAAGTGTGCCCCCGCATCCAATAAGGGGGTGACATGTGGCACATTGCAAAGAGCAAAAAGGATAACGTGCACATGCAAGAGGTTTTTGTGCTCGTAGAGTGGAATGAAGGAAAAATAGGAATGTCGGCTCCACAGTGAATGGGAGACCGCCGCGTCGTAGAAGAAGTAGTGGGATTTTTGGCCCACAGAGGTTTTTGAGGAAATTTTCCTTTTCTGAAAAATAGAGAAAATTTCATTATTTTGGCCTGTGACTTTCAATGGGGCCCACCTAAGGACATGTGGCGGGTCCAGGGGGTAAGCAACAAAAATTGTCAAAATTTTCCCGAAGTTCAAAAAGGGTTTAAAATTCATTTTAAGGATTGGGGGCCCTGCTGCAATCATATTTGGCCACGTGTTCCAACTTGTCTAAAGCCAAAAAGGGGGAATATCTTTAGATACGTGGATGGCTCACAATTTAATGTTGAATTTGGAATCAGATGGTTGTTGTGCATTTTCATTTCTTTCCACCATTAGAGCTCTAGGATGCTTGGAATTCATCATTTCTTACACCAAATCACATGAAATTCTATAAGGTATCGCACATCTCCTCGCCCTTATGAATGCAATGGAATCATTCATTTATGAGCTAATTCGGTGCCCTATGATGTTTTTTTCATGAAATATTTTTCAATCAGACGCATGTAAAAATGAGAGAGGTGAAAAGTTAAAGGTTGCAGAGATAAAAAATGAAGAGGTAAAAAAGGTGAGAAAATGATTGTAAATGCATGCTGGCAATGTCTGGAATGAAAAAAAACGTGACCCTAGGCATGGATAAGCACCTGAATTCCATGTAATATTTTATTGTTTTTTTTGCATCCCTAGCATTCTGCGAGCTGTTTCACAGTTTAATTTCATTTTTCATCAAATGGATAAAGTTTCTTGTAACAAATTTGATACTTAGAACATATTCTTTTCTTAGCCGATGCAAGGATCCAAGCTGGCATGAGGATATAAAATGTTAATTTTTGAAGCATTTTGAAAAAGGCCCGGGGGGTAGATTTTTGGAGAGAAGAAGAGACTCATAATTTTCAAGGGGAAAAGGCTGGAAGAAATCCATTTCTCTCTAGAGAAAACCGCTTAAGAGCTATTTTCAATTCCGTTTTTGTATCAGATGTTCATCATGTTTAGTTGGTTTCATTTATAAATCCATTAACAGGCTCTGAGATTGTCTCTCATGACTTTCCCCTGCTAATGTACTTGATAAAATTTCTGTATTGATCCAGTTTTATCTCTTGGCAAAGTTTTCATATACTTATGTTTCAAAATGTTTTCATTTTATGTTTTATGATCATGTTGCAATCTTATGTTTGGGATAATCTCTTTCATCATATAGGGCCTCATTTCTTGTTGATGGTTTGAATGGCATTTACAATATTATCATTCAGAACAACCTTCATCTGAGTAGGAGATACACAGAATTTAAAATCATTTTACTGTCCCTGAATAATGAGACTGTTTGTAAACCTTTGGTTGCACCTCAGTTCATGATCTAAACAGGGATTTTTGGATACTTTGTTGGTACTTTTCTTCAAGATTTTATGGTAGGTTATCAAATTTTGTGTTGAAGAGTGTAGATCTGGGCCTCCATTTGTGCACATATCGTCATTGAAGGAATCACTTAAAAACTCTTTGGAGGTATTTCTTGTTATTTAGGTGTTACAAATATCTTGCAAAGGCTCTCAAAGAAGTTGGTAATTTCCAATCTAGTCTTGTCTAAAACATCTCCCCAAAAGAATTTCATTAAAACTTACTCATCCTACCTATACTACCCCTACATTTGCATTATGTGTCCATAAAATAACTCCATCCTTTAACAAAAATGCACAAAGCATATTAGGGTTTTATCATGTCTTTAGCAGCCCTAGCTTTGTTCTGAAAACCTTTCCATCATTTATTAGTCACAACTCCTTTCAGTTTAGATAATGGATATTTGATTATGTTTTCACAAGGCCTCTTCCATACCATATGTAAAAGACAAGGATATTTCCATCTCCTTTACCATAGAAGGGCTGCAGTATAGGTTCTCTTGCCTTGGTTGATAGGAACAACCTAAAACAATGAGGGTTAGATCAAAACCCTTTTTTGAAGGTGCTATCCACTCCCTCAAATCTTGAATGTAAACAAGTAGATAGGTGTGCTCACTGGCTAAAAATGACATACAAACCATCTATCTATCCTTGAGTGTCTTGTGTAAGTTCATGATGTTGTTTAAGTTATGAAGGAGATTAAATCTAGATACCAGCACCTGAGTGGCATCGTTACCGGGGAATTCTTGGAATTTCTTGGTGGTTTTGAAGTGTTTGAAAGGTTTGAGCATTTTTCTGATCAAGTATTTGAGGTGTTACATTCTTGAGATATCATTTCATATTTCAGATTTGCATGTTTTAGGTAAAAAAGATTTTGAATTCAACCTACTCTTCTTATTTACTAGTAGTTTATGTGATTTAGATGCATTGTTTTTGGTTAAATCAAGAAGAAGAAGATTTGAATTGTAAACCCTTACAAAGTTTTCAGTCACAGCATACATTTGACAAAATATTTTAGTGCTTTCTTACACAACTAAGGTGGAAATCCTTAGTGGTGACTCCATGTTGTTTGGATCTTGAAATACCAGTTGTTTTATACACTTCTATCATTTGAAACTTGTTGTTTAATCTGTCAAGCTGGAGGGAAGGAGATCCCTCTTCATCAAGTTCTTTTCTAAGAATTTTCTCATTGAATAAAGAAGCTCAAAACTAGAAGGAATAAGAGTGTGGAAAGTGGTTGGTGATTTGGTTATAAGAAAAGAGATCCCCATAGTTGAATTTGAAGGAGAGCAGCCTGTTATTGAAGATTATAATTCTTCTTCAAGTAGATCTGATTCAGGCAATCTTCTTGCTGATTTTCATTCTCCATCAGGTGAGGGACCTTCTTGTGTATTTAAAAAACTTGCTCCTAAATGTACTCCTGTGGTTTCTAAGTTTGCTAAAGTTTATCAAGAGAGAGAACCTTTGGGGGGTTGTCATTTTAAAGATCACTCATCTATTCGAATCAGACCCATTACTACTCCATACCAGCTTGTTTCACCTCCAAGATCACCCCCACCAAACAATATGGCTCAGCCTAGACCTCCATTTGTTGTTAACACCTTTGGTCCTATAAATTTTGGAGGAATGGATGGTTATCCAAATGCTGTCCCACAAGATGTGAGAAATAGGTTACCAAAATTCCAAGGTAACAATGCCATTACCGGTGATCAGCATCTCAAACTGTTTGATAATATGATGGAAGATTTTGAGATAGAATTTGAGGATGTGTATATCAAGTTGTTTATCCATACACTTGAAGAAGATGCTAGGGATTGGTACAAGGCTCTACCTGATAACTCTATTGATTCATGGACTGAGATGAAAAATGCATTTAGGTTGCAATATGGTGACAGGACTGATCCTAGATTTCTTTTGTCTGAATTTGAAAATATCAAGAAGAACCCAAATGAGATAGTCCATGACTTCAATACAAGATTCAATAAAACATTGAGAAGTTTTCCTGTCATTTTGAGGCCTTGTGATGAATCTTTCTTGATCAAATATGCAGATGCATTTGATAAAAAGGCAGCCTATTACTTGAGAGACAAAAATCCTACAAACTTGAGGCAAGCTTTCACCATGGCACTTCAAATTGAAAATAATATTAAAGCTATTGGTAAACCACTTAAGAGGGATGGTGTGAAGCTGATAAACCCTGAGAAGCCTCAAGCTAGCAAGGGTTCTGATTTAGAAGATGTTGTTAAAACTTTGGCAGGGGCTATTAAAGAAATCTCTTACAAACTAGCCTGGGCTGAGAAAGGAATTGGGCAAAGTTCAAAAGGACAACAAAGAAATCAAAACCATGATTGATTTGTCAATCATCCTAGGGGTGATCAAAGAAAAGATGATAGAGGTAAAGGGCCTTTTTGGATCTGCAAATAGACAACCCCAAGCACGTGAAAATAGAGTGGTGCCTGACCCTCTAACTACAAGGGTTACTGCTGTTCAAGAAATTGCTGATATGGATTGGTGTGATAGATGTTTTCTTCCTCATCCTCCATGTGAAATGGACCAGCAAGTTATTGAAGATGATAATGAGAATGAAATGGATGATGACATTTGTATGATGGGTAGCTCTTTAGGCTCACAACAAGTAGCAACATCAACAGATGTGATAAGTGCATGGACTGTTGCAACCTTTTGGGATTGCATAAAGAGGGTACCATTTCTTTGTATCCCTTATGCTCATGATGTAGATGTTGTTCATGCCTTTCAAATTCCTAATAATGACATTTAATATCTAAGGGCTCTAATGATCAAGAAGTATTATGGTGGTATTCCTTCCGAGGAAGATAGATAGTTGTTAATGAATGTTGTGGTTGGACAAGAGAAAGAGTACAATACTAGAAGTAAAGTTTTTAGAGGAGCTGGTCCTCAAGCCAAACCAAAGACACCCTTGCTCACAAGCATTCCCAAAGACAATCCTAGAAAAGAAACAATTGCCAAGAACCCTGTTGTCCCATGCAAAAATATCAGTCCTCTTCATGCCCAGGCTACCAAGAATACTTCTCCATCTGATGAACCTTCTTGTTTCCCTTCGAGTGTTGTTTTTCCAAAGAGTGTTCCATATGATATTGCCCAAGTATTCAGCCAAATTAAAGTGAGTGTTCCAATTAATGAGTTGCGTAGAATTCATGTGCATAAGAAGAGAGCATTTGAGTACTTGGGATTGAAAGAAGAAAAGATTACCCCAAGCATAAATGTAAATGTTGTTGAGACTCCTCTTCAAAGCATTGCTGGCCTTGAAACACCACCACCAATGGAAGATTTTGGAGAGGCACCTGAAGTATATTTGGGGACATCCTTGGTTGATTCCCAATTGAATGTTGATCCATTCTTCACAACTTTTCTCATAAAAGATAGGTTGCTTCACAATTGCATGTTTGATTGCAGTGCATCATGTAATGTCATGCCTCTAGAAGTCATGAATGAGTTGGATATCAAGGTGACAGTAGCATATGGGAAGTTTACAGCCATGGATTCAAGGGAATTGTAGGTTATTGGTTGTGTGAAGGGTTTAGTAGTGCAACTTGCAGCCTATCCGGGTAAGAATTTAAAACTTGATGTTGTAATTGTTGATTGCCCTGCCAAATGGGGTATGCTTTTGTCAAGAAAATGGGCTGCAAGTGTTGGTGGTAGTGTTCAAATGGACATGTATTTTGCCACCATTCCCATTGAGGGCAGCCTTGTCAAAATCTATGGTGAAAAGAAGATGTTACACTTGATTGAAGATCCCAACAATGCTTCTTATGAAGTGTTGTTTGCTGATGTAGATGTGGAAAACTTCATTGGTTTTGCTGATGGAAAAGGAGAACAAGATGGAAAAATCAGAATGCCTTGGTATGGTAGGTTCTCCATGGACCTTGCTATTTGATGGAGCTTGCTCCAAATTTTGTAATGGTTCTGGTATAGTTTTGGTTTCTCCTAGTTTGGAAGAGTTTCCTTTTTCCTTGAAACTTAATTTTGAATGCACTAGCAACATAGCTGAGTATGAAGCATTATTGTTGGGGTTAATAATTACATAGAATTATGGAGTAAAGGACATTGTTGCCAAAGGATACTCAGAGTCTGGTTTTCAAACAAATAAGAAAACTATATGCTACAAAAAATTAGCGTATGAAATAATTTAAGCATGTTGTTTGGGACTTGATTGAAATGTTTGATTCCTTTAACATTGTTTACCATGATAGAAGTCTTAATGCTGCTACTGATAAGATGGTTTTCCTTTGTTCTAGATTTGACAGTTGCACTGTTTCACCTTTTTGTGAATATAACATTGAAGTGGTAACAAGGCCAGCTGTCCTGGATAATGTGAAACATTGGTAGATTTTTGACAATGATGCCCAAGTATTGAGATTCTTACAATGCCAAGGTTATTTTTCTGATAAAAATATATGATTGTGAACCAATGGTATGCATGAATGAAGGTAGAGAAACTTTTTTTGACAAGGATATTATACAATTAAAAAAAAACACCATTCCCAAAGGTCTTGTTGTACTTGAATCCAATTTTAGCAATGTTGATTGTATAATTAATAGAAACATGTTTGCTTCAAGGGATGTGGAAGAGCACAACTTGGGAACCAAGGATAAGCCAAGGAAGATCTGGTTGGGCAACCATCTCAGCAAAGATGAAAAATATGTCCTATGTGCAACCTTTAAATAAGTATCAAGACTACCGTACCTGGTCTTATTCAGAGATGAAGGCATATAGAGAAGATATTTTTCAGCATGAGATTCCTCTTAAGGCCAAGACTAAGCCATTCAGAAAAATACAAAGGCATATCAATCCACTTCTTTTCTATGAAGATCCAAGAAGAGTTGAAGAAATTGAGATATGGTGGCATCATCCAGCCTACTAGATACTCATATTGGGTGGTAAACTGTGTGCCAATTAGAAAGAAGAATGGTGATATCAAACTTTGTGTGGATTTTAGGAATCTAAACAAAGCATCAATGAAGGACAACTACCCCTTTCCAAACATGGATAATATGTTGCAGCTTGTAACAGGGTCAGTGATGCTTTCTACTTTGGATGGTTTCTCCGGATACAATCAAGTAGTTGTCAAAGAATTAGAAAGGCTTAAGACAACCTTCACTACTCCTTAGGGGACTTATGTTTTTGTAAGGATGCCTTTTGGATTGATGAATGTTGGTGATAATTTTCAAAGGGCAATGGATGTTTCCTTTTCTGGTTATATTAATGACTTTATTGCAGTTTACCAAGATGATGTGACTATTTTTTTGAGGCAGTAAGCAGACCATTTGCAACACTTAGAGAAGATGCAAATCAGATGTAGAGAGTATCACATTTAACTTAATCCAAAGAAGTGTCATTTTTTCATGTAAAAGGCCAAGTTTTTTGGACATATTGTGTCTAAAGAAGGTGTCATGATAGACCCTGAGAGAGTGGAAGTAATCAACAAAGTGCCTATTCAAAGAACCAAGAAAGGTATCCAATCTTTCTTTGGCCAAATCAATTTCATTAGAAGGTTTGTTTCCAATTTTTCTAAGCTAACTCTTCCAATCACAAGCATTCTAAAAAGTGATCAACTTATCAGATGGGAGGAGGCTGCCATTCAAGATTTTGAAGGAATAAAGGATGCACTTAAGCATGCACATGTTTTAGCAGCCCTAAACTACAAGAGACCTTTTCAAATCTTTTCTTTTGCCTCTGAATTCATTATTGCTTCAGTTTTGTTACAAAAGGATGAGAATGGAGCTGAGAGGCCTATTGAATTCTTTAGCAAGGTTTTACAAGCAGCTGAGTTAAAGTATACAATCATGGAAAAACATGCATTTGCATTGGTAAAATCAAAAAATATTTTCAGGCCCTATATACTAAGTTCAAAAGTTATTGCTTATGTTCCCCACACCATTGTTAAAGACATCTTATTAGACATGGAGATATCAAGCAAGAGATGTATATGGGTCAAAAAATTACATTAATATGATATGGATATCCAAACAACAAATTTGGTAAGAGGTTTGGGTCTTGCTAAGCTCATGGCTGAGAGTAATTTGCCAAATGTAGAAGTGAATTAGCTGGAGGGAGAAAGGGCAGATATTCTTGAGAGACTAATGAGTTGTGAAAGGTACAAGGATGTGATTTTATACCTTAGACATCTATGCTATCCTAGTCACTTCAATAAAAATAAAAAAATGTCCCTCAAGCTGGCTTCTCAAAAATATATCATAACAAACATTGGGCTGGCTTGGAAAGACCCTGATGGTATCCTCTTGAAGTGCTTAACTGAAGATAAAGATCCCAAGTTGATTGCTGATTTCCATGGGGGAGTTTTTGGAGGACATTTTTCTAGGAAAGTGACAACACATAAGATTTTAAGAGCTGGTTATTGGTTGCCTACTCTTTTTAAAGATGTAACCTAGCTAGTTAGAAAGTGTGAGAGTTGCCAACATTTCTCTGGAAGACTGAAAGCTTCAAGATCCCTTCCTTTGCAGCCTGTATCAATTGAAGCTCCTTTCAAACAATGGGGAATGGACTTCATTGGTGAGATTTCAGATCCTTCTAGTGCTGGTCATAAATGGATCCTTGTAGCAACTGATTATTTTACAAAATGTGTTGAAGCAATTCCATCTAGAAAAGCAACACACCAAGTGGTGATAGATTTCTTGTTGAATCATATCATATGCATATTTGGAGTTCTAGTTAAGATTGTATCTAATAATGCCATGTGTTTTAGAGCCAAGCCTTTGATTGCAATGTGCAATTAATATGGAATCAATCTAACTTATGCTTCAAAGTATAATCCACAAGGCGATGGGCAAGCTGAGTCCAGTAACAAGAAATTGCTCAAGATTATTAGAAGGACCTTGGAAATCAACAAGAAGAAGTGGGGAGAGCAATTGAAATTTGTAGTTTGGGCTGATAGAATAACTCCAAAAAGAGAAATTGGTAAAAGTCCATTTGAATTGGTGTATGGAACTCAAACATTGCTGCCCTTACACCAACAATTATCCACTTTTTAGTTTTCTCAACAGTTGGAAGATCAAGAACATGGCCCATATGAATCAAGGATCAATTATATTATTGAGTTGGATGAAGAAAGGAGAGCTTCTCACCAAAGGCATGTTAGATTTAGAGAGAAATTGAAGAATTTGTTTGATAAGAAGGTCACCCCTAGAGCCTTCAGTGTTGGAGAGTTGGTTTTGTTGTGGGCTAGTAGGCATGAAGACAAGGGAAAGCATGGCAAGTTTGATGCTCTATGGATGGGCCCTTATGCCATTGATATCAGGATTAGAGAAAATACATTTTTTCTCAAGGATTTGGATGGGGATTTATTAGAGCTACCTGTTAATGGCAGACATTTAAAACATTTCTTAGATTAAATCCCCATGTGAGGTATGAACAAGTTGTACATTTTTTATAGCCAATTGTTTTACTTTGTTTTTGATGTTGTTTTCCCTTTTGTCCTTGGTAACCGTTTTTGGTCTAGTTTTCTCGGTCTATTTTTGGTGAAATTCTAGTTTTTTGGGGCTGCTTTGTATTTTTGAATCTTTTCCCAATGGATTTCTGGCACTTGGTCTACGTTGTGATCTTGTGGCACTCGTTGGGAGTTCCCATCCCCAAGTAGGAGCCAATGTTGGTCCAAATTATTAGTTTAAACACTTTTCCCTAATTTTCTATATCCATTTTTGGTCAAAAAAACATTTTATTTTCTGAAGTGGGTGATCTGCAACTCATTTTTTCCAGTTGAATACTTTGAAAGTACTCACAGTCTTGTCATTCTAGCCTAAATTGAAACAAAAATTCAAGTTCCCCCCTTCTATGCCCTAATTAATTTTTTTCTAGGGGTTGTGTCATTTTCTCCCTTGCCAAATTGTGAAAAACTCGAAGTGGATTTAATCTGAGTAATTTGAGGTTAAAATCCTACTCCCCAGGTCGAAAACAATGTAAAATCATGCTTCACTTGATTTAGAACCGAGAAATCTAAATTCCTTGTGAAAAAATCTGATTTCCAGGGCATCCTCTAATTTTTTTATGTTTTTGGTGGGTATATGGGTGTGACCTGCCCATCAAATTTATCTTTGCAACATATTGCTAACATGGCAGGCTCCTAGTGGCTGAGGATTTGCGGGAAAATGTTAAAGCTTGTCACTTTTTGAATTTTGGAAAAAGGAAAAATTTTGTCCGCGGCTCCACATTGCTACAGTGAAGTGCCTACATGGCACAATGTGATTGGCTAGAGGATCAGTGGGTGGCAGATCACACTTAGAAATTTTGCCTTCATTTTTGCAAATTTCTCAAAATCAATTTTTCGCCCGAAGGCCCACATCGAATGGGAAGGAGACACGTGGCACAGGAAGCATGTGGGTGGTGAAAAACTTGGAATATTTTATTTTTTGGCTCAATGTGTCAAGGGAAAATTTTGACCCAATGGCCCACCTCCAACAAGAAATGGACACGTGTCCAAGAAAGTCAGCATGGAGGGGCAGAGTTTGTGAAAATTTTAAAGTTTTTAACTTCAAAATGTTAAAGTCAAAATTTGGCCTGAGAGCCTGCATCCAATGGGAAGAGGACATGTGTCTAGTTGAGTCAAGGGAGGAGTGGGGTTGTGCATGCTTTTTGGATTTTTTCCTTTGGAGGTGAAATTTCAAAGTTAAAATTTGAGCCAGATCTTCGCACAAATCACGAAGTGACATGTGTCTCAATGGGTATGATGGATTCACGGAGTTTGTGATGGTTTTGAAGTTTTTAAATATTTCAAATGGTAAAACTCAAATTTTTGGCCAAATTCCCACAACCAATGAAGACATGACACGTGCCCAATAGGAGGCAGGGGTTTGGAGCTAGGATGAAATATTGAAAATTTTACAAATTTTGGCAAAGACAAAAAGTTGTCCATGGCCCCGACAGGGAAACATTGGACATGTGCCCCTGCTGCCAGTCAAGGGGTGACACATGGCATTTTTGATGGGTCAGAAAGAGGAGCGCGGGCCTGCAAAGGTTCTTGTGCTCACGGATGGTTGAAGGTAAACTTGGAGTGTCGGCTCCACAGCAAATGGGAGACCGCCACATGGCAGGGGAGAGAGCGGATGCTCAGGCCCACATAGTTTTTCGAGAAAATTTTCCTTTTTCAAAATTATGCCAAAATTCATCAAAATGGGCCCGCGGTTTTTGTGGGGCACACCTAGGGACACGTGGTGGGTCCAGGGGGCAAGTGAGGATAATTTTCAAAATTTTCCAAAGGCATAAAAAGGGTTGAAAATGTGTTTTTTTAAGCTGGGGACCTGCACCAATCATGTTTGGACATGTGTCCACCTATTCCAAAGGTGAAAAAGGGGAATATCTTTGACACGTGTAGGGCTAACATTACAAGTTGATTTTTAAATCAACAGATTGCTATGCAATTTCATTTTTGGGCGCCATGGGGACTCCAAGAAACTTGGAAATTGACGTTTCTTCATCGAAATGCAATCGAACCTTTATATGATTTCACAGTCCACTTGGCCTTCTGAGAACAATAGCCATTATTTTTATGAGCTAATTTGATGGATTATGATTTTTTTGGATGAAATTTTTGCCCTTGACCCATGAAAAAAACATGAAAAGTTAAAATGAAAGGTTATATAGGTGAAAAATGATGAAATAAAAGGTGAGAAAATGATTGCAAATGCATGTTGACATGTCTAAATGCCAAAAACATGACCCTGGGATGGATAAGGATCTGAAGCCCATGTAATATTTTATTGTTTTTTGTGCATCCCTGGTATTCTATGCAAGCTGTTTCACAATTTAATATCATTTTTTCATCAAATGGATAAAGGTTCTTGTAACAAGTTTGATCCTTGGAGCATATTCTTTGCTTGGGATGCAAGGATCCAAGTTGGCATAGGGTATAAGTTATAATTTTTAAGCATTTTGTAAGGCCTGTTGAGATTTTTGGAGAGAGAAAGAAGAATTTTTAGGAGGAAAACTGGAAGTAATCCATTTCTTTTGGAGAAACTGCCTGAGAGCCATTTTTTAATTCCTTCTTGTATCAAATGTTCATCATGTTGAGTTGGTTTCAGCTGTAAAGCCATCAACAAGCTTTGAGATTGTCTTAATAACATTCCCTTGCTAGTGTATTTGATCAAATTTATGGATTGACTGGTTTTATATCTTGGCAAAACTTGCATACACTTGTATTTCAGTATGTTTTTCAATTTGTGTTTTATGCTCATGTTGCAATCTTGTGTTTTGGATCTCTTTTGATCATACATGGCCTCATTTCTTGTAGAGGGTTTGAAGGCATCTACAATCCTTCATTTAGAAGAGCATTCATTTGAGTAAAGATAAACAGATTTAAATTCATCTTACTTTCCTTGAATATTGAGGGTGTTTGTAAACCTTTGGGTGTACCTCAGGTCATGATCAAATGAGGGTTTCTAGATGCTTCATTGAATATTTTTTTTCAAGATGTTGTGGCAGGTTATCAAAGTTTGTGTGGAATAGTGTAGATTTGGGCCACCATTTTTGTACACATCTTGGTTGTAAAGAGCACTTCAAAATCATTGAAACATCTCTGTTGTTTAGGTGTTGTAATTATTTTGTAAAGGTTCCCAAAGAAGTTAGTAATTTATTATCTTGTATTTTCTAAACTTCTCCCATCAGAATTTCATTTAGACTAATTCATCCTACCTGTACTACCCCTGCATCTGCATTGTGTTTCAACAAAAGAACTACATTCCTTCCACCAAAAATGCACAAAGTATATCAGGGTTTCATTATGTCTTTAGCAGCCCTAGCTTTCTTTTGAAAGCATATCCATCATTTAGTAGTGATAACTCCTTTGAGTTTGGATAATGGATACTTGATCATGTTTTCACAAGGCCTCTTTCATATCACATGCAAAACACAAGGATATCTCTACCTCCTTAACCATACAAGGGCTGCAATATAGGTTCTCTTGCCTTGGTTGATAGGCACAACCTGAAATAGTGAGGGTTAGATCAAAACCCTTATGAAGGTGTTATCCACTTCCTTAAATCTTAAATGCAAACAAGCAGATAGGTGTGATCCCCAGCTATAAATGACACACAAACCATCTATCTACTCTTGAAGTGTCTTGTGTTAGTTCATGATGTTGTTCAACTTGTGAAGGAGACTAAAACTGGATACCAACAAGGGGAACTTCCACCAATAGGTAGTGGCATGTATGACGAGTCTCCCATGGGTAGGAGAGATAATAGGTGGGGTGATGTAGACTTCTTCCTTGGTGGAGGAGAAGACGATCCTGATTCTCCTGTGAATGAGATATTTAAAGTGTTGAACGATCGATAGTTTGATCCAAGAAGACAATGAAGCTACATCGATTATGAATTCTCGTAATTCCTCCATGGGTGAAGAGGGAGATGAATGGGAATCCTTTGGGGTGAATGAGTGGAAGAGGGATGATCCTCTGTGGGTAGAGTAGATCATGCCAACATTTCCTCAATAGACTAAATGGGTGGGATTTGAGGGATGACTGATACGATATCAAAAACTGCGTGGACTTCATGGAAATTATTGTCACTGGACGAAGGTTCACTATTTTGACTAGGTGATGGTTTATGGTCAGGGAATGGATTTTTAAAGATGAGTAACCTGTGGGCATTTTTTGATCTGCTATGGGTTGTCCATCAGTGAGGTGCTCCAGAACCTCAGAAAACCAGCTTTGGAAAATGTTCGTGAGGTATTTTTTTTCAGTTACCGTCTACCTATGGCACTTGTAATGAGATCGTAATCAAAGTAGTCATGTGATTTATGCCATGTAGCCTGTAGGATGGGTAGGATCAATGACCTACATGAGGTTTAACCCTGGGAGGAAGTGTAACTGCTCAAGATCTTGAAGAAGTAAAATCCAAGATTGCAGAATGAGGGGTATTCAGATAAAGTGTACTTCCTCTGGTTGCTCAAAGGCCTGGATAGTGGAAAGATTACAAGAAGGTTGAGCTTAACTAGAACTACCTGATCATGGACCCACCTGTAAGGAATACCTGTGATCCATAGGGATCCAAAATAACTCTACTTCATCAGAAATCAAATCAACACAAAGAAAGAAAACATAGTAAAATGGAGGTTCTGTCTTTTAAGTAACAGGACCGCTGCCTTGGTGCAGGGTGGTGGTTATAAAACTTCCACCCAGCCATAGGGCGGCAGTCCCAGGACTACCAATTCTACATAGGGTGGAAATCCTGGCCATTATGAGACATAAAACAAAATTGAAAATGAACAGCCTTTGAATTTGTAAAGGATGTCCATCTCTCTTCTCCTTCATGACCTTTCCCATTCTCCAATACACGGGAGGACATAAGAAAGGCTATAAATACATGATTGTAGAAGTGTAGAGGGATCATCGAAGCATGAGAGAAAGTGAGCAAGAAGTCTTAGTGCTAGGAAATTGTATTATTATCGAAGAAAGGAGTTTTGAGATAGAGTAAGCAAGTAATTAAAAGGAAGTGTTGAGATATTATCTACTTCCATTTCCTACTTATTGTAAATTATGTACTTGTTGATTTGAATTGGCCAATAGAAGTGGGAAGAAAGAACAATTGCCCTTCCCGACTGAGTTTTTCCTCCTTTGGAGGTTTTCTAAGATAAAATTGTTTTTGTTATGAGCTTATATTCTTTCCTTTACTACAATTATTGATTCTAAGCACATAATAATTCATTCACTAGCTATCTCTGTTATTTTCTAATAGAAAGTAAACAACAATGATTAATTGTGATTTTGTGAATAATTCCAAAGTTGAAGAGTTTATAGATAATTTTGGTATCAGAGCTAACAAGTATCCATGAATGTGGTATTTTGTTCTTGAATTTGTATGACAGTGATAAGATCTAAAGGTGAAGAAACCTTACCTTGCGATCCATAGATTTATACAAAGAAGTGGAAAGAGAGAATTCATGGAGAAATGTAGGAAGACAACTTGGTCCATAGAATCGAGATGCTAGAGACCATGATGGAGAGGATGTTTAGAAGGTAAGAGAAACTTGCAGATTTGTAGAAGACAGCTTCCATCAAGTAAGACTCCATGGAATAGTTAGTTCAAGGCTTAGCCGAAAATTTTGGTATAGATAAGGGCCACCATGAGGAAGATTATGGAGAAGAGAATGAAGAAGAGACTTCTAATAAAAAATAAAAGGTAAAATCTGAACATGCTCCTTCTAAAGTTGAGACTAAAGTTGAAATCAAAATATTTGAATGACAAGTAGATGCAGAGTTACTTGATAAATTGTTGAAATAGTTAGAAGTCTATTTTAGTATCCATAATGTCACTGAGGCACAAAGGATCACCTTTGCACATCTCAAAATGGAGGGACATGATCTATTTTTGTGGGAAACTCATATAACTACTTGTGAAAAGAAGAAGCATCCTATTGTGAAATCTTGGCAAGAATTTAAGGAATTGATTAGAGCTAACTTCTATCCTATTGGCCATAAAACTGACCAAATGATTAAATGGAAATATTTTAGACAAGTTAGTGGTCAAAGTGTGTGGGACTATAGTATGGAGTTGCGGAGGCAAGCCATGTTGCTAAACATGGATTTGGAGGATGAGGATATTATGATGAAGTACTTGGGAGGAATTCACACTCACCTTTGAAGAAAAGTCATCTCCACAAAGCCCAAGCATCTCAATGAAGCATGTGTACATGCATACTACATAGATGATGAGAAAAAGTAAGGAGAAGCAGAGCCGAGGATAAATAACTCGACAAATAAGTAGAAAAAGGATTATGGGCAAACAAGTAATAAGAGTAAGTAGAAAGGAAAAGGTAAATAGGCTGCCACTACTTTAAATACTTGTTAAGATCCCAAGAATTTTTGCAAGAACTGTGATATCAGTGGTCATACTGACGCTACATGTTAGAAGTTGCATCTGGAGTTACATCTAAAGAACTGAACCAAGGACTCAAATAAGTCCATGAAAATTGTAAAAATAGAAGGGGAGGTGGAAATCGAAGATGAATCTAATGTAGACAAAAGGCTTGGATGCACAGCCACTAACATGGACAATTAGGAAGAGGAGATGAGTAGACTATTCCAGATCAAGATAACTAAGGTAAATTTTTTGGTTGATACCGGTTCTTAGTCTAACTTGATTTTTGAATGAATTGTAAAGAAGCTTGGTCTTGAAACTTATGAGCATCCATACCCTTAAAATTTGGGTTGGGTGAAGAAGGGTGTTGAAATTTAGGTAACAAGAATATGTAAGGTCAATTTTGGGATAATTTCCCAGTATATTGATGTTTTGGAACTTGACGTTATTTCACTTGATATTTTTGATGTTGTATTTGGGAGTCCTTGTATATTAAGGATGTTATATTTACGATAAGGGAAAATTGGTACAAATGGGTCAAGGATGGATCAAATACAACATTCGTGTACACCAATGTAAGACACATGTTATTATGGTGAGTGATAACCAAGAAAAATGACTTATTTAGGAAAATCATAATCAGTTTTGTTTACTTTTGTTAAAGGATAAACAAGATGAGGTAGAAGTTTCATATATTTATAACCATGGAAAGCATGATTTGGATAGTATCATTCAATATTTTTAAGAATTATTTCAGGCTCCTAGTGGGTTATCACCAAGATGGGAAGTAGAGCATGAGACTTAGCTATTTCTAGAGTCCCCTCTACCGAACATCAGGTTGTATATGCAATCTTTTCTTGAGAGTACTGAAGTAAAGAAACAAATCAAAGAACTACTAGACCAAGGGCTGATATGTTTGAGCACCTCACCATGCAGTTCACATATTGTGATGGTTCCAAAGAAGGATGGTTCTTAGAGAATGTGCATTGATTACCACGCTTTGAACAAGATCACCATAAAGAACAGATATCAACTTCCCTGCATAGATGATCTCTTGGACCAGCTTCAGCATGCCAAATTCTTCACAAATTTGGATCTCAAGTCAGGTTACCACCAAGTCAGGATGAAGGAGGAGGATATATGGAAGACTGCCTTCAAAACAAAATAGGGTTTGTATGAATGGTTTTGCTTCCTTTTGGATTATGCAATGCACCCACTACATTTTTGAGATTGATGAATGATGTATTGCGGGATTTCATAGATTCATGTGTCATTATATATCTATATGATATCTTGATTTTTAGTGCCACATGGGAAGAACATCTAAAACATTTGTAGCAAGCCTTGCAAGTTCTCAAGGAGAAACAACTACTTTGTAATATGAAGAAATGTGAATTTTCCAAATAATCACTTATCTATCTTGGGAACATGGTTAGAAGAGGATAGCTACGAGTGGATCCAAAGAAGGTGGAAGCCATCACAAATTGGCCAACACCAACAGAAGTCACAGAGACTAGAAGTATTGTGGGAGTAGAATAGTACATGCAAAAATTCATTCCAGGGTTCTCGGTAATTGTAGCACCTCTACACATAGTGGCCACAAAGAGTAAGGGTTTTGAATGGGGTAAGGAACAAGAAAAATCCTTTGAGTTATTGAAATACAAGATTATTCATGCTCCAGTACTTGATCTTCCTTGTTTGCAACAACCTTTTTAAGTAGAGAAAAATGTCAATGATTACGCTATGTGCGCAGTGTTTCTTCAAGGAGGTAAAACCATATGTTATCATTCTAAAACCTTCACTTCAGTAGTTAAAGGATATTGAGTATATGATGAAGAAATGTATGCACTAGTTCTGGCAATTAAAAAATGGAAACATTATTTGTTGGGTAAATAAACTATTGTGCACACTGACCACAAGCCTCTCCAGTATTTGTAAGCACAATCTAAATTACAGCAGGCAAGCCACTACAAATGGATGGGGTTTCTTCAGCAGTTCCACCTAGTGATCACATACAAGAATGGTAGTACAAATTGGGTGGCAGACATGTTGTCTAGGCCACCCACATAGGAAAATTTCTCCTATTTTTCCACTATCACTCAGATCAAGTCCTTCACGAAGGAAGCTTACGGAGAGGCATATGCCCAAGAAAAAGACTTTGGGATGACATTTTAGAAGTTGCAGTCCCAAGGGGCTGAAAAGACATGGATTGAAGATTGTTATCTCAAGGATGGGATTCTCTACTGATGGGGGAAAATTTGTGTGCATAAATAAGAAATACTTCTATTGATGAGGGAATCACATACCTTGAAAGTAGCAAGACATTTCAGTGTTGGTAAGACCCTATCCCACTTTCAAAGGTATGTATATTGGCCAACATGTAAGAAGAAGTATCAAAAGTTATCCGTGTATGTAAACTTTGTTGTAATAGCAAGCCTAAAACTAGGAAGGAAGGTTTGTATATTACTTTACTAGTACCTACTTATCCATGGGAGGACATTTCTATGGATTTTGTAGGAGGATTACCTATGTTTAAACATGGTTATGAATATCTCTATGTTGTTGTTGATAGATTCAGTAAAATGTGTATTCTTATGGCATGTAAAAAGATAGTAAAATCACATGAGGTAGAAAATATTTTCTTTGCTAATGTATGGGTGCATTTTGGTTTGCCAAAGTCTATTGTCTCTGACAGGGATTCCAGGTTCTTGGGGAAGTTTTGGACTACTTTTTGGGACAAGATAGATACCAGGTTATAGAGGAGCACAACTTTCCATCCACAAACAGATGGAAAAATAGAGGTGGTAAATAGAACTTTGGTACAATTGATCAAAAGGTATAAAAACAAATACCCAAGGACTTAGGATGAGTCCTTAGCCTACATTCAACATTCCTATAACCAGGAAATACACACATCCACTATGAAGTCATCATTTGAAACATGCTTGGGATATCTACCTACAAATCCGTTGGACATAACATTTGGACAGTAGGACAAAAATGAGACACGAGACATAAAGGTGACTAGGGATAAAAAATTCATTGAGAGGGTCTAGAAAATCCATCTCAAAGTTAAAGAATAACTAGAGAAATCTCAAGCCAAGTACAAATCTTGGCATGATCAACATAGGAGGGAGCACAAGCTTCATGTTGGAGATAAATTTTGGCTTTACTTAAGCAAGGAGAGATTATAAGGTCAAGTACAGAAGCTCAAGCCAGTACGATATGGACCCTTCACCATATTACAGAAGGTTGGAGAAAATGATTTTTGACTTGATTTGTCATCATTCATGAGGATGTACTCTATAGTAAACTATGAGAATGTGCACCTATATGAGCCATCCATGCTAGATGAAGATGAAGAATTGCAATTTCTACCTTCCATTGAGGATTGTGTCTTGGACTCATGAGGTGAATTGGAGGAGGATGTAGTGCTACAGGAGAAGGTCAAAGAGACTAGAAGAGGTCCCCAAGAGTCTTGGAAGATCAGACTGAAAGGAAAGACACCAAAGTAGGCCCGGTGGTACTCGAAGGAGCAAGCGAGGGAATTGTTTCCTCATCTACTCCCCCACTAAGATTTTGTGGGACCAAAATCCTCCTAAGAAGGGGAGGTGTGATCCAAAGGGATCCAAAATAAATCTACTTTATCAGAAACAGTCAGCTCAAAGAAGGAAAACAATTAACGGAGGTTTTATCTTGTAAGTAATAGGACCGCTGCTCACTACAGAGCAGAAGTTATAGAACTACCACCTAGATAGGGTGGTGGTCTTTGGACTACTGATTTGCATAGGGTGGCGGTCATGGGACCACTGATCTGTATAGGATGGCAGTCCTAGCCATTATGGATAGAAAATAAAATTCAAAATGAACAGCCTATGAATTTGAAAGGATGTTCGTTTCTCTTCTCCTCCATGACCTTTACCATTCTCCAATGCATGGGAGGACATGAGAAATGCTATAAATACATGATTATAGAAGTGTAGAAGATCATCAAAGCATGAGAGCAAGTGAGCAAGAAGTCTTAGTGCTGGAAATTGTATTGTTGTAGAAGAAAGGAGTGTTAAGACAAAGCAATCAAGTAATTGAAAGGAAGTGTTGAGATATTATCTACTTCCCTTTCATACTTATTGTAAATTCTATACTTGTTGATTTGAATTGGCCAATAGAAGTGGGAAGAAAGAGAAATTTCCCTTCCCAACTAGTTTTTAATCCATTGGAGGTTTTCTAGGATAAGATTGTTGGTGTTATGAGCTTATATTCTTTCCTTTACTACAATTATTGATTCTAAGCACATAATGATTCATTCACTAGCTATATCTATTATTTTCTAATAG
Organism: Taxus chinensis; assembly: GCA_019776745.2. NCBI lineage: Eukaryota > Viridiplantae > Streptophyta > Pinopsida > Cupressales > Taxaceae > Taxus > Taxus chinensis. The sequence continues at coordinate 78,945,537 of CM034146.1, read as the reverse complement.
AAAGTAAACAATAACAATTAATTGTGATTTTTTGAATAATTCCAATGTTGAAGAGTTCACAAATCAACTATGTTAGTAGATCCTTTGGCCTTTGAATAGTTATTTTGAGGTTTTGAAGATGAATAAGAGTTGTTTGATTTGAATGAGATGTTCTTGTTTTGTAATTGGATTTTCTTTTCTTCAATGGTATGAATTTCTAGCTTTCGTGCCATGGTGAATTCTTTTTCAAAGGTTCATAAGGTTTGTACCTACAAATTTGGTGAGATGTGTCTAGCACAAGCTCAAGTGAACAACTCAATAAGTTCAGTCTGAGGTAGCTGGAACATTAATTGGTTGATAAGACTCCACCACCAATCAATGAAATCTGTGATAGATTTGTCTTCATATTTTTGGGTTGAATAGAGATTGGTCATGGTGACATTCTTGGTAACATTGATTGAAAAATGGTCTAAGAAATCTTGGGCTACTTGATTAAGGGAATAAATGGAATTTTTAGGTAGTCCACTATACTAATCCAATGTTGGTCCTGTCAATGACATTGGGAAGGTTTGTAGGAGAAAAGCATCATCGTAGGTGATTAGGTATCACCCATGTTTGAATGACTACAAGTGTTGTTGCAGGTCTTCTTTATTATTGAAGCAATTAAATTTAGGCATTTCCTAATGCATAGGGTAGGGGAGAATGCGAATAGATGGATGGATAGGCTCGTTACAGATTTCGCTATAAGTTAAAGAATTACGGGAGCTAGAGACAGATTCTTCTAAGGTTTGCATCTTTTCCATCATCATTTTAATGAGGTCATTGGTAGGTTATGATGAATGGGTGCCCCTTGTAGAAAAGGGAGGTTTACTAATGGGTGTATGGTGTAGATGGCATCCCAATACATGAGGGTGAATAATATGAGAGCTACGCAGGAGGAATAGAAGTAGGTGGAACATAGCCATAATAAGTGATAGATGAGGTTAGGGGTTGTTGGTGAGTATGTGTACAGTGGGTGGGGTATTCGTAATGAATATCTAGTGGTGATTGAGTGGTAGAGGACTACAGGGATAGAAAGGACCAAAGATTCTGGAAAGAGGTGTAGGCTGCCGACACCAGAGATAGTTATGACACCAATAAGTATATGTGAGGTAGAATGGTGTGGATGGGGCTATACTTAAGGTGGATTAGTCGAAGGAACCACTGATGTAACGTTGCAGGTGCAACAAACATGATTGTAGAAACTGTAGTTATGGAACGGATGTGGGACCTAGATAATACACCACAAGTAGTAAAGTGGATGACGGTAGCACCAAGCTGGTGTTATCTGACGTAGAAGTGGGGGAGAGAGTAGGAGGGATAGATACGGGAATGCTATATATTAACTATCCTAAGTAGTCTTGGGTGGATGAGTGGGTGAGATAGTATTATAGGGTCAATGGGGTATTCTGATCAAGGAGTCTTGTGAATTCCTCATCACTTAGTAGCAATGGAGGATAAGTTGAGTCAGATCTATAGGTCACAAGATGGATGGTGGTTATGGACTAGGTGGGAGTGGCTGATAGCTGACATGAAATACGAGGGAATGTTAGTATGGCTGTAAGTCAATAACCATGTGAATAAGTGTTGACCTAGTAAGACTTTGTATTTTGTAAATGACACAAAAAAAAGTAGAAGATGAGAAGGATAATTTATTCTATGAGAGGTGAATACTGTCAGGTTACTTTGATTAAAAATCAAACACATAGACGGACTGACATCGGTCAATAGGCCCGAACTGATAGTTATAGGAGAATCGACGATAGTTATGATAGCTAATACCAGTAACTGTGGGAAGTAATAGTTTGAGCAAGTAAAATAGAAACTGAGGAGTACAATTCAAATGGGGAAGCTATATTTAGTCAATAGATATCAGGAAGTTGCAGAGGATATGGTGACATCCTAAGGACCAAAATTAGAACAGATAATGGGTGATGAGATGAGTTGCTCTTTGGGTAGACTAACCAAAATAGCTACAAGCTGACACCAGTTAGGTAAAACGATCAACATTTAGATGTAAACCAGATGATGGTCAGATGTAATGACCAATGCTGGTTACTATGAAATCTGTAGGAAATGAGATAAAATTTTCATGTTTGTGAATTAAATTTAAATGAAGACATCTAACCCATAATTCTGAGATATGGTACCAGATAAGTGAGTCCTGACATACTCAAAAATAGTCAGAATACACCAACTATGATTATGGAGTGTGAAAGGAAAAAGAAAAATGGAGAATACGTACCTCACACCTCAAAATGTAAGTCAAGAAAAAAGCTAAGAAAAACAACATAATCCTAGAAGTGAATTTAGTGTGTTTATCTTATGCTATTTAAGGACTGACTCGTGAATTTAGAACAAAAAATTTTGTTGGGAAGGATTCCTATGAAGAAGGAAATTCTAAAGGTGAGGTTTCAGGTTACGTTTTGGCAGGGGCGGGCCTCACTTTGAGGTGATGACTGGACAAAGATAACTAGTTGGGTACCCATTATCGATCCTCTAATCGTGTCATCATTTACATCTTCTTCTGGGTGGGATTTTTTTTAAGATGTATATATTCCAATTTGTACAGTTTGGCCAAGAAAGAGAAGAAAGAACGTGCTTTCTACAATTCAGTTATGTCAACCATCAGCTGGTCATGACTTCTAGCATATAAGTTTCCCTCAATTTTAATGTGAGATATCATAATGCAACATACATGGATGAAATACCATACAAGTGTTTTAATCCCAAATCCATGAAATGTGATATTCGATGAGAGCAAGTGATGAACAGGAAGAGGGATTCTCTTTCACTAATGCAATACCAAATAAAATAAAGAAAGTATTCTTTTTAGAGCACTAAACTACATGATGTGCTTTTAGACAATAGAAAGAGGGGAAGAATAATTTTTCCAAAGTTAGAAAATTAATTGTGGAATATCTTTCGAAAGGGAAACAAACACACAACTGATTCACCTAGGAATGAATAAAATGCAAAAGAACCCCTGATGGGTCCCACTGGGTGTGCCAAAATGTTTCACCATTTTCTTTGTGGATTTGACAAAACAAATGAGGTGATGGGCTAAGGAGGAATACATGTTGTGATGGTCAGTTTAAAGGTTTTGTACGTGCATTCTAACTTCTTGATCCAATGTAAAATTTGATAGCTTCCTTTTGGATAGGAGGAACTACCTAAAATACACAACAAGACCACAAAAGAGAGTTAAACAAAATATGTCATTGGGCTGCCTAGTGTGTGCTAGATCTAGGAAGTGTGGTACTTCCATGATGCCAGTCAACCCACTATTTAATACAATTTAATGTAAGAAATAATGTAGATAAATAAAATCCTACTGTATTTGATATGATTTAGGTATCTCATCTAAATACAATAAGAAAATATAATATAACATGTTAGGTTATGATCAAGATCTGGAAGCTAGGGTAGGTGAGTCAAGGTTTTAGGAATAGGTCACGGTCCTATTTCTGGGTGAGCTTGGGATTTCTTGGATGTAGGTTTTTTATGTTTCTATTATTTACCAAATATAGATACTGATGTTACTGAGGCATGACCGATGATGGTTAATAGGGAACCAATGATGGTTAAGGCGGGATGGTAGAAATTCAATAAACTGGGTTTTGAGAACTTTTTGAGGTACAGACAGAATGGGTTTGAAGGAAGATAACTAGGTTTGCAATGGTGTTGGGGGTACTCATGAGGTAGTGTCTAGTGAATCGAATTATATGTGAACTAACATGATTTTTGGGTGATTGGATAAATGGATTGGATTCATATGAAGGTAACAAGGGTGGGATGAAAAATGTAAACCAGATGACTGACTAAACAAGAGATAAAGAAACTTTCGTAATTCTGAATATCTATAGAATGTTATGAATACGAAGTGCACTATAGGAAGAGAAGATACATACTTGTAAATTAATCAAGGATTAGCTGAAGGTTGATCTAGTGAAGATGAAGATACATCTATGTTGCAGTAGTGTAATCTTGGAATGTTTTTGGGAACGCTGTGCAAGTTTCAAATCAGATGAATCAAGACTTTGGTTCATGGTGTTCGAGACTATGCATGGAGTGCTCTGGCGTGTGCTTTCATGCAAATCTCTCTTCTGAAAAGACTTGAATCAAATATGATTCCAGACCTCTCAAACAAGGTATGCCAAAAATTAATATGAATATGGAAACCGATAATGATTGATGGTGACTGACTATCAGATATTAAAGGTGTGCATACACATGTTAGTTAAGGGGGGATAACCTAGGTTCTAACTAGAAATGACTAGATCTGGGAAATCTATTTGGCCAACTCTGGTGGGTGTCTTATGGATACAACAAGGTTAGTATGATGCACTTAGGCTTAGAGCTTGCATTGTGGCTTTTTAGAGGAAGTATAGGCAGGTGAGATTTAGGGTGATAAATTCCAAGCCTACACGGGTAATGTCATGAGTATGTGTTGAGCCCACAGTGATTAGTTAGTTATGGTGAGTGGATCTTGAGTCCTATGTTTACGGTAAGTTTGAAACATGCTAAGAATCAGGTTTCATGATGAGGTGTTTAGGTGAGGTGGTGAAACTAAAAGGTGTATAGTTGAGTTGGAAGCTGTATTTTAATTAAGGTAGCTTACATAGTTGAATATTGTGGGTAAGGGCATGAATTTAATTCTTCATTGAGGTCTGAGTTAATCTCACATATAGTTTAAAGGGGGAGTGTGACCTAAATTTGGTAGACTATCAGTAAGGTGCTTGACAATCATTCCAACAGTGTGGAATTTTTTTTTTGGTTCTAGGATTGCTATTATATCATTAGTATCAAAGTTATGAACTCACAATAGGATGCCTATCTTTTTTCATAATGCCAATGCACAATTGGTCAAAATGTCATACTTTGAGGACCTCAATGGATGAATGGCTCTAATAAGGAGTCCTGTGCTAAAGACTTCGTGAAGCAAGGGGAATACATGTTTCTATCATATATATATATATATATATATATATATATATATATATATGCTACTGACTATGCCTGGTATGTTTATGCAAGCTACAGGTGCAAGGCATAAGCTTGTTAGAGAGTAGGTAATCTATAAAGTTAGAATTCACTGTGTCAGTTATCTACGAAACACCTGTGCAAAAGAGTAGACTAGCAAGTTTGATCGTTGTACATAAAGGAGTACTTAAAAGTGAGGGTTCACCATGGAAGTGTAATCAAGTAAGACTTGATGTCATTACTAGCTTAAATCATCTCAAGATGGAAATGCAGTCTAGACCATATCACACGGTGATCACATCACTTGATGGCTCATGATTTGAAAAGACTAGAGTACTCTGTGTTACCTACTAGTTCATGGCATGAAAAATGTATGAAGTTATGTGTGTCATTAAAGTCTTATCATTCCCAACCAACTCGAAGGAAGAATGATCTCACTAAATAAAATTAAGGTTGTTAGTTTGATGTTGAGTTTCTAAAGGGACTGAGATGTTTTTTATACACAATAGCTTCTAAGAATGAACTCCCTATCAAGTATAGGAATCAGATTCTTTGACAGTTCTGAAAATATGAGAATTTGAAGGTGCCTAAGATTATCATTATACCTACTTGAAAAGCATGACTCCTAAGCATCTAATACTATCATACTAAGGATATCTCTAAGTACAATTTAATTAACATGGAGATATTCATCTAAACCTCGTTATGCATCATTAGATAGTGCATAATGACTGTATTTGTTTACTATATAATAGAAAACCAATATGGATTCCTAATTTTGTTATCAATGAATTCTGAGGTAGGGAGAGTTAATTTTTAGTGTGCCAAGAACAGTGGTTTTAGATGCTCCATAGTTCTAAGAAGGAAGCGTTCATAGTTTTTTCATAATTGGTATTCAGAATCCCTGAAAGGTACGTGAAGGTGATGATCCCAACATTAAAAGAGAACCAATAACTAAGGGAATATCTTTAGTGATGGACACTGATCCCAGTGCTTGAGCATCTTCATGGCTTGTATAGAAGATATCATGCCATCAATTTTTAAACACCAACTTTTCAGTTAGATCATTGGTATTCCCTAAACCCAGGGGGATCTCACAAGAAGTTAATTCACCCCACATCTACTGCATGTGCTTTTATTGCTTAGAATCAATATTTCCCTCCTAAAAAATCTAATGAAGATGTCCCCTAATTTAGGGAAAATCCCATCTAAAAAGAGCATATGAGAGTAATCAGACCCTAAATCTTGGGTTCTTGAGCATTAGATCCCCTACATGTGGTCATTTGGATTGCATACCCAAATGAATCGTTAGATGATCTATTGTAACATGGGAACATCCCCAATGTGTGGGACCTATTAGCTCCTTAGGACCTGAACCTTAGAAGAAGGCTGATATTCTTATCTCCCAACCACCATTTTATCCTCCCAAGACAACCCTAACTTGCATTAACCACTAGAAACCTTAATTTCACCTCATAAGTGAGCATATTTTTATGACGGTAATCACTATCTCCAGGTCACCCTTTTAATTAAATCCATCCCCTTCAATATTTAATAAAATGACCAACTTGTAGGTTATCCATTATCCCTATAATTAATTCACATATACACCTAATCTAATTGAAGATGTAATTAATATCCATATCTCTAACTTTCATGTGAATTAACTTTTGTATTTAGGACGCTCTATTATCCTAAAGTAGTAAATCCCTATGATTTTTCTACATGCTCCTATCTTCTAAATAACTCTCATGATTCATTGGGTAAACAACTGGAGATCTTGCAGCATAATAGTTGGAAGCACTTTTTAATCCCATCATCATTAAAAATCATGAAATCCCAGACCTATCAGCCATCTTGGATCCACTTCCATTGGGGAAAATTTCCCCGTGGTCGGTGATGAATCAGCTCCAGTTGCCATTTGTTTTCCTATAAAACTGAGTTGTGTCTTATCCATAATCATTAGATGCATGTGAATATTGGAGCTTTCTTGTGACTTGTGAACTGAATCTTCATTAACTAAGAATTTTTGCAATATCTTACAAACCTACCATAAACCTCTTATGTCTATCTATGCTCTGCATCACTCATAATCATCCTTACATACATTTCAGATCTCTATTATCAACCTATACGCTTCTAGCTTCCTTACAGATAGGTTGCCCTTTCATCTTTTCTTTCAATTTGGCCTTCACTCCAGCTATGTCTACATTCGTCATCACCCAGCTTGAATATGCCCTATTTTTCAGTTATTGGCTTCATCTACAATCTGTGATGTTACTAGCTGAGTCCCAGAGACATCTCTAGCCTCTGCATGTGTTTTGTATCTTCCTCAACTTACTAAGACCACAGATCTAATCCTCTCTAGCTTGCATTAACCATAAATCTATCCTACATTCTAGTCGCCCTCACCTCACCTTGGTTACCATCTTCTAGGGTCCTAAGAGCTAGTAATCTATCCTTTTCTTATCGATTCTAACTTTAATACCATTTTCTGATATCTTGCATCATCCTCAGCATTCCTCCTCGACAGGTCTGACTCTATCATTAAAAAATCAACTTTTGCAGATTACCTTTAGATTTCATCCAAATCTTGTAGGGTTTGCATATTCACTTATTACTCAAATCTGTACGTCATAGATCAAATTTCAACCTGTTTTTACATCAGTTCTGGGTCACCGACAACCCAAAACATGTATCATTTAATTTATCATTTACTATAATCAAATATGCATCTCATCTTATCTAGATCAGATATCAAGTACTTTCTTCGATTAAGTAGTATCTCTATTTCTACATGTGATCTTCATTATTCATCCTTTACTTCACTTTGTATCTTTAAAACAGGGATTTCACATTTGTGAAAGGAAGGTCACACTTCTTAGGATTGCCATATTTTTTGGTAAACCCACCCTCACATATCTTATTTAACCACTCTATTTGCTTGAGACACTCTTATTAAAATTTTATCAGCTGCAGCAAGGATCAACTACTTGAGTAGGGTCTTCCATTTGTGACCATGTATCCATCACCATCTTATTGAGGTTTAACCTATAAAGCCTCTCATTATTATGAGTTACTACTGTTTTCTTTCAGTAGAAAGATTCATTAATTTGAAATAGGAATGAAGACATTTGGATCAACATTCTTGGATACGCCTGGTGGGTCTCGAACCCTTCTTTCAGGTGATCCCTATTTTCATTTCTTTCTTTTTTTCTTTTTTCCATTCATTATCTTCTACTAACACTGCAATGTGTAGGCCCTAGTTGATTTATTGCTGTGTGTTGTGTATTTATTTCTTGGATAAAATATGTGCTTGCGAAAATAAGAATAAGAATAAAAGATAAAATAACGTTATCCAAGTATTCTTAATTTTTCCTTATTTTCTCTTTTTGCATATTTTTCTTAGTGTCTTCATCAAATACAAAACTTTGTTTTCAACTTAATAAGAACCTCTTCATAGTTGTTTGAAAAAATATTCTAATTAAGGGGATTAATTCTTTGCATTCACTTCTCCCACACACATCCAAAATGTACACATCGTAAACATATTCTTCTAGGTAGAACTATTGGGATTTCATTACCCAAAAGGAAAGTTTTCTTGGTGTTCTAGACATGTTATAATTTTTTAAAATATCATTATATTGGCTAAGAACCCAATACCCTTGTTTCTATGGTGTGTGAAGCGTGGGGGTATGCCCTAATATCAGGCCCTGTACCGGTAGTCATCCAAAACAACCCAAAACCATGTATAGTTTAGCCATTTCCAAGGATCCCTTTGAGCCCATTATATTTTCCTCCACATTCTTCTAATAAGAAAGATAATTAAAAAATTTGTTGCGTGATGTGTTTGAAATATAAAAAATCAGCATAGTCTCTTATTTTATTGTTTTTGTCATGGCTATTATTACATGTTTTCAAGAAAGAAAAATGGAACAAACCATATCATCCAACAACATTCCTACATAAAACATTTCCTCTAAAAAAACTTCATTCCTTTCCATTATCTCCTCCACCCCTTCATTATTTCCTCTACGGTTACCCAACCTACTGTGTCCGTTTCCCATCTTCATGAGTCTCACGATATCCCAACTAACACCCATATTGAAACTAATCCCTTTGTTTATACTCACTCTATTCCATATAGACCGGATACACCCCCATCCGCCAGTTCTTTGGGAGCATTTTGACCTCCTACCATCCCTCGTGGGTGCGTGGAGTTCCAAGAGATCCTTGATGTTAACCATGTAGATATCCGAGATTACCTTGGTAGGATGACCACCCATCTCCCCATCAAAGACCCTCTTGTTGATCAAATTTATCCTTATCCTCCTCATTCTGAGTCCACATAAGTTATTACCTCATAGGTTGTTGTTTTCTTCCCAAGAGTCATGAATGAGTTAGCAAAGTCCTAACAAGAACATGACTACCAAAAATATTCCATTATGGTCTCCCAAGCCCATCAAACCAATCAATTGGTCGTGCCCATTCTGCCCAAATTTCCTTATATGAACATTATACCAACCTCTTCTATCCCCATCATCTCTTCATCCATTTTTATTATTTGTTCTCCTATCCAAAACTTCAAAAGACTCTCATTTACTTATTTGTCCACCCAAAAAACATGATCAAACTTCAATCCCAATATATACATCATATATCCACAAATATTTCATCTCCTCACAACCCCATCCTTATGAATCAAAGCAAGCTAATAAAATTACTCTTTGAAGTTTCCTTCATCACATTTTATCCAACCAATCTAATAAAACATATCAACTCATACCATTAACTACCAATCTAGCATCCCCATCTCTCAACAAGATACACAATCTCATTCATCTTATTACATACCTATATCCCAATAAAAATCCATATCTCAACCATACAAATATCTTTCCCTATCTATGACCTCTGAAAAAAATTACTCATCCTCAATCATATTGTTGTCGTGCAAATGTGTAACATGAAAATTCACAATTTTTGACCATGACAACCACCTCCTAATGAAAATTTTATGTAGAGGTCACCCTAAGCCCTCCTTCAGATCACCCTAATCTATGAGTCAAATTTCCTATATATTGTTTAGGGGTACCTAGTATTTTTAAGAGCTTCTCAAGTGAGATCCATCAAGATAAGCCTTTTGGTAATTGTTATCCAAAATGTGCCCCTTGCTCATTTTGTGGCTAACTCCTTTCATTCTTCCCTCTCTTGTTCCTCAGTCATAATTTTTAGCTTTTCAGGAACTCAAAACTTTCTAGAAATGACACCATTGGATAGATCTCTCTCTCATCTTTCCAGAAAGGTAAAGTTTTCCTCCTAACTCCATGTATTTTTGAAGTTATGGCTTGGCAGAGTTTTTATGGGAAATTTTCCCCTGAAAGGCCCGTAACAAATGAGATGCTGCCACGTGTCCAAGGAAGTGGTAGGGTTAGGAGGAAAACTTGGTTTTTTACCAAGTGTTTTGGTGAAATTTCAAAAGGAAGATTTTTTCCCATAAGCCCTCTGACGAATCAGATGATGCCACATGTCTAGGGGAGAAATTTAAAAAATTTGGCTAAGTGTTGCGCATGGAAAATTTTGGAGGGAAGATTTTTCCCCGTAGGCCCGCCAATCAATCATATTGCGCCACGTGTCCTATGACGTGGGAGTTTCGGAGGGCGGAGGATAAGTTGGATTTTTGGCAAAGTGTTTCGCCAAATTTCAAAGGAGTTTTTGGCCCGCTGCCCCCACCAATCAATCATGTTTCGACATGTGTCCCCGGGGGTCGGAGCTACGGAGCGTGGGAGGAAATTGGGATTTTTTCCCAAAGTGTTGGCGCAAAAGTAAAAATGTTTGTGGATGGCCCGCAACCAATGAAATGCTGCCACGTGTTTCGAACTAGCGGGGGGGGAGAATTTGGGAAATTTTCCCAAAGGAAAAAAGAAGGAATTTTTCAAAGGGAAAAGCCTTCCCCCAAAATGCGAGCCAATGGAATCTCGCCACGTGTCCAGGTGGCACCAAAAAAATTAAGAAAATCCCGCATGAGAAATTTGAAGGGGCAAGCCCACAACCAATGGGGTTTTCCCACGTGTTCAAGTCGAAAATGGTCAAAGTGGCCCGTGGAAAATATAGGAAGGATAGGCCCGCATCTAATCAGCGCACGCCACGTGGCCTCAACTCACCAACCCGGTGGGGATTTTTTGGAAAATCTCCTAAAGGGAAAAACAAAGGAAAATGGAGTAGGATGGGTCCGCGCCTAATAAAAACATGCCATGTGGCACCTGGAAAGGTGTAGCATAGGGATTTTTTGGGAAATTTTCGCAAATGCAAAAAAGGTGAAAAACTTCAAATTTTTTCCCGCCAGTCCGATTTGGCCCTAATTTGCCCTAAAATTTCAAATGGCCATATATTTCGATCCAGAGCTCGGTTTTTCACGTTCTTGATATTAATGGAAAGCTGGTGAAATTCTATACAAGATTTTGGGGTCATGTTTGCATTTTTTTGGAGTTTGGAGAGATAAAATTGAAAAACACCTTTGGCACGTGGTCATGGATAGAAATGACATTTCAACCACCATTTTTAATGAAGAATGGCTCGCATTCTCTCCCAGCATGGATAAAAATGTCAAGGGATGGGCCTGTAAGGATGCCCATGCTGTTTTAATCATGTTTTGGTCAATGGTTGAAACCCTTCCACGTTTTCCCATGTTTCTCTCTCTTGGGCTCGTCCCTTGCACTGTAAAAGCCATTTTTGGCTCATTTTCAAAGGGTTGAACATTTTTTGTGTATTACAGGCTCCCTTTTTTCACCTTGGAAGTGATTTGGTGGAATATCAGACCTTTTCTAAGAACTGTAAGCTATTTTTTCCTCTCAGGTCTTGTAATGCATGTATTTTGATATAAAAAATGACAATGTAAGCTCTATGAATGAGTTTCAATCCTCTACTTATGTTTTTTGCTTCCTTTCTAATATTTCATTACATGTCATTAGTTTGTGCATGATGTTTTGTTGTGTTTCCATGATTTGTGTCAATCTGCAAAAGTAAAAACTGCTCACCACTCCTTTGGTGCATCACCTTATTAGCATTAGTTTTAGTTTTTTACATCCTCTATCTTTGCCCCTTTGGAATTTAGAGTAGGAACTAGGAATATAAACCTCTGCAACTTGTAAGTGATAAATCTGATCAGAGGAGTTAAGGAACAAGCCTATAATCTAGAGATTCCTTTTCCATTTTACAAGTCCCACACTTGGGGAAAGGATTCAATGTTGTGCAATCACATTGGATTCTTAAGATGATCAAACTAGAAATCTGAGCAAAATCCAGGGGTGCTGCTGATTTGCAACAAGAGTTTTGGCATGCCCGGTGGGATGTAAGAGGTCTTCATCTTCATTGCAACAAATTGATGTGCATTTGTTGCAAGTTTCTTGCTTAAAAGAGCCCTAAATTACACATCTGGCGACTCCAAGGAAGAAGAATTAGATGGTTTTAGCAGTACAAGCCTGAAAAATCATGAGAAGAATCACCACAAGGTCAATAGTTGGAGAAGAAGAGGTGCTATTTGAGTATCTGAAGTTATCTCTAGGAAGAAGGCAAAGAGGGAGGAGGATTGAAAGGTCTTCATCTCCACCAAACATAACTCTATCAACTCCTCCACCTGGTAGGCTTTTCATTCAATCAACAAGGGTTCTAAGGCCAATCAGAATGGCACAAAACAAACCCTATGTCAATTTCACTGGCAGCAGCCTACTTTCTCTCAATGCACAAAATCCAATTCCAGTTGTAGCATTGAAGAACATCCCATAATTTACTGGAGAGAATCAGACTACTCCTAGTGATCATGTCAAGGATATTGCTAACATTTGTGCAATCCATGAGATCAATGAGATGCAAGTTGTTGTCAAACTACTGGCGTCTTCATTCAAAGGGAAAGCATTGCAATGGTTCAGGAGTCTTGCCTTAGGTTCTATTCAAAATTGGAACCACTTATGTATATCCCTCCATGAGTAGTTTGGAGAAAAGGGAGACAACTTGTCCCTTTTGGAGCAGTTGACAACCATCAAGAGAGCTCCCAATGAGCAGATGACTAATTTTAATTTCAGATTTCAAAGGACTTGGGAGATAATTCCTAGTGGCAGTCAGGCCAATAACAGAAGGTGCTTTCCTTTATTACCTTAAAGATTTAAATTCTCATATTTCTATGTTAATTCAATCCATAGGAGGCAAAACTATCGCCATTGCTTATAGCATTGCCATTAGAGCTGAAAATTGTTTGATTCAAGCTGGAAAGCTAGCTCCTAAGCCTCCAATGCCATTGTTTCCAAGTTTAGAGAGCCCAAACACTAATCAAACACCTAATTTAGCTCATATCCCCACTCCTAGAAACCAGAATTCAAGTGAAGCTTCTACTTCATCTTCTATTTCCTCAAATGAACTTCAAGAAGTCATGAAGTAGCTATAAAATTTAGGTAATGAGCTGGTTACTATTATCACCAAATCACAGCACCCTAACGTTTATACAAGTGCATATACTTGAACTCACAGTGTGATTGGATAACATGGGTACTATCTCCAAGTTGTGGGACTTGTTACTTGAGATAGACCTCCAGAGAAAGTTGGTTCTTGCTCCTAAACTACCTACCACAATCTACTCTAATGCAGGGGAAACTAACTATTCTAATCTAAATTTCAAAGGGACCAGGGAGAGAGAATGCATAAAATGAAAGCCTACACTAAAGCGGTGATACACCAGAAAAGGAGTGGTGAACACTTCTTGTTCATGAAAATAGACACAGATCATAAAATGCAACATAAAACATCATGCACAGGCTGATAAGATGTAATCAGAGGTTTGAAAGGAAGCAAACAAAACAAACAAAGGACTGAAACCCATTCACAGAGCCTGCATTGTCATTTCCATTGTCAAAAATCCCTGCATTACAACATCAAAGAGGCAGAAAACCTGTTACAATTTTAGAAGAGGTCTAATACTTGCAAAAATCACTTGTTGAAGGTAAAGAAGAAGCTTTCTATTCAAAGAAATGTTCTCCCCTCAAAAAATGAGCCAAATCTGGCTTTTACAATGCATGGGTCGAGCCCAGGAGAGAGAAAACATGTAAAAACATGGGAGCCATTCCTCATTAAATGAAGATGCATTAAAACATCATGGGTGTCCTTACAGACCCATGCCCTGACATTTTTTTCCATACTGAAGGAGAATGCGACCCATTTTGCATTAAAACTGGTTGCTGAAACGTCATTTCTGGCCATTACCACGTGCCAAATATGTGTCTTGATTTTCTCTCTCTAAACTGAACTAAAATGAAAAAATGACCCTAAAATCATGTAGATAATTTCACCAGATTTCCATTGATAGAAAGAACGTGAAAAACTGAGCTCTAGATCGAAAGATATGGCGATCTAAAAATTTAGGGCAAAACAGGCCAAAATTGGATTGGCGGGCAAAAAGCTTGAATTTTTTACCCGTTTGGTCTTTGGAAAAATTTTCAAATTTTCCCCATGCTCCACCACTTGGATGACACGTGTTAGGCTCTGATTCGTCCATGGGCTCATCCTTTGAAAATTTCTTTCGGGCCCTTCCTCAAATTTTTTTTGCCACTTGGACACGTGGCACTATTTTATTGGCTTGGGCCTGAGGGGTGCACCATGCCCTTCAAAAATTTGGCATTTTTCACTTTGGGAAAAATTTCCCATTTTCCCCCCATGCTTCGCCACTTGGATGACATGTGTCAAGATTCCATTCGATGGCAGGGGTAGCGGGCCAAAACTTTTACCTTTGAAAACTTTGACCGAAACTTGGAAAATTTTCTAAGTCCTCTTTTCCCCGCCACTTCCTGGGACACATTCTCCCGCATCGGCCGATTCGGGCTTCCTTGTCCCTATTTGTGGATTTTTCACCTTTTTGCATCCCACGCATCCCTCACGTACCTTTGTCCCAACTATCTCGTGGACTGCCTGGGACAAATATCTCTGAACCGCCCGAAATGGACTGTCTGTCAGCAAACCGGCCGATTCGCATCCCACGCGTACTTTTGTCCCGACTGTCCCAAACCGCGCGAAACAAAAACTTGACGATTTTCCCTACTCTCAGCCATTTTGGCTTTTTGCATCCCTCGCATCTCGATGTCCCAATTGTTCCACGGACCGCCTGGGACAAAAATGTCTGACTTAGCCGATTTTCTTTGTTTTTTCCGGCCCCAAGCTTGGTACGACGAACCTTAGTACAACCCGAACCCTTCAGACCCGAAATGCTTTTAAAAAGTCCTGCAACCTTATTTTTTGCATTTTTTCCATTTTCTCTAACTCGTTGGGATTTCTTCTTGGATGGGAAAGTTAGAAAAAGGCTGAGGGGACCCCGAAAAACATGATTTTGGGCCTCAAATCAATCTTACTTGCTTTGGACTGAATAATTTGATGCATGTTATCAAAATTACCTTGAGGGGTGAATTTTGGATAACAATTTTGGTAACTCAGTGGGGTTATCTACCTACCAGATGAAGAATGGCCAGCTGTCTGAAGCATCCATTAGGCATGGATTCATGAGTTATAGCCTGCAAACTGATCTGAACTTTGAAAACCTCCTCTCTGAGCCACTTGGAAACCCACTGAAATGGACCGTGCAAGAGCAAAACTAGCACCACAAAAACTATGTACAAAACTGAAAATCATACATGCTCCAAATGGAACATGCAGAGTGTGCACAAGCACTTCTTTTACTGAAAGAAAAACTACCTATCCTACTCTAACTGGAAGCCAAAAGTGGGCTAAACAAACCCTGCAACTGGTTGTGCAAAATAGCTTCCTTTCTTCAAAATTGGCAACCATGCAACTGATTTGGCATTGAACATGGCTGATTGGATGAATGGAAAATCAACAAGAAGCTGGTCTTCCACCCAAATCATCAAGGTATCAGCTGAAGGAAAATTCAATACCTCTTTTAGTTTTTTTGCATTTGGATTAGAGAGGTATGACAGCTGATCTTTGGTTCTTTGTAGCTCATCCTCATGCTCAGAAGCAAGCATGACTAGTTGTGACTTCTCCTTTGACTCCAATGAAGTCAAATACCTTATTGGGCAAGGTATGATCCATTTGATATGCCCATAGCTCTGATTTTCAACTCAAAAAATGGAGTCTTCTTGTAGACCTTCTTGAATGGATGGTGTGGAAGCGATGGTATAACCTTTGTGCCATTTCTCTTCCTCCAATGAAGGACATGAAAGATTAAAATCTTCCAATCTTGGTTCCAAAGAGCTGCTATAAGATGTAGGATGCTACAAATGGGTGCTCTCCTTCATGACAGTAGGCTCAGGTGTTTCGAATGTGGATGATGAAAGAGAGAATGGTATGAACTCAACTGGTTCTTCTTCATCAAAACAATCCTCCAAATCTGATAGATAAACTACCTCATTGTTGTCCTACTACAAATGCTCAACTTCCTCCATGGTCTCCTCTTGATCTATAACTTGTTCATCATGGTTTCTTTCATCCTCCAACATTGAGTTTGAGAGATCAAACTCTTCTTCAGCACTAGAACTTGAGAGAGATGAAGTAGAAAGAAGAACTGAAGGTTCTCTTGTAGCCTGCTTTGTGCTCAAAGCCCTTGGATCTGCAATTTTCTCCTCCACAACTAGAATGTGCACCTCTTCTTTTGGATTTGGAGAAGCTTCTTCCTCCTCTACTACTTGAAGACAATCCTACTCTTGATAGAACTCTTCCTCTAGCACGAAGTTCGTTAAGTCAAACTCTTCAATCTGCTGGTCTAGAGGACAAGTTGGGACTGTAGGATCTTCTTCAGAGCTTTCTTCCTCCATGGCTGATTGTGTAACTTGAATTGAATCAATATTCTCTTCAAATAGGATGCTAACATGGACACTACTTTTTGAGCAAACTGATTGCTGATCTGCTTCTTCTTTTTTCTCTTCTCCTGCTACAGCAAATTCAGTCCTAACCACCACTTGTTTTCCAACTCCAACCTCTTCTAAAGGCTTAACCATCAAGGGGATCTTTGTCATCCCAAATTTAAGAGCCCAACTCTTGAGACTTCAAATTTCTTCATCCTTTTTTGGCTTTTCTTTTTGCTGTTGTTTTCCTTGACTAGAATTTTGATTTTTATCCTCCCAACATGGATTTGGGAATGCAAGAGGAGAAGTGGATTGTAACTCAAATGGCTCAGTAATTTTTCGTGGTGGTGGAGGTAGAAACTCTCATTTATTTGGAGGAGAGGGTATTTCTGTTAGCTTTTTTGGAGGGGGTGACTATTTGGAAGGAAAGGGGAAGGAAGAATTGATATGTGGTGAAAGACTAGGAAATGGAGAAATGGAATTAACTCCTAGGGCAGAATTGAATGGATTTAGAATATGAAATTCCAAATGAGATGATGCTGCTTGACTAATGGGAAGAGAAAAATCAGATGATGGTGTAGAACTTACCCATTGACAAGGTTGTTCAACACCAAGTGTATAGGCCTCTATTTCTGCTGTCCATTGTGCAAGTTGGGGCAACATCTTCATCATGAAGTACAGCTTCTCCTAAGGGCTGAAGTGTCTTGGAAAAGGGCCTCCCTATGGAAAAGGAGTCCTGCAACCAATTCTGAAAGCTTTCATTTGAGCTGTTTCTCTTGATTGCACCATCTTCGCCTCCATCTTTTGGATTTGTTCCAGCAGATCTGCATTTTCTTCTTGACTGCCCTCACAACCAGCATACCCTTGTGCTTGACATGCTTCATATGTAAACTTACTTTGGCATTGCTGCTCATATGGGTAGACATGCTGATTTGGAGGATTTGTAAAACATGTTGGAGGTGTGATATACTGCTGTTGTAAATGTGAATTCCATGATGGAAATGAAGTCATGATTGCACAACTTCATGGAATGGAAAAGAATGAAAATGATGGAAAGAAGAATGGATGGAAATGAATGGAAAGCAGGTCTACAACTTAGAGAATGAGTTGTTTACCAGATGGAGTCGCCAGATGTGCTTTTGAAAGTGCCTCCAAAAGGTTGAATCTTTAACAAGAACACACCAAACTATCAAATATAAAGTGGAAGACCTCTAATGTCCCACCGGGTGTGCCAAAACTGTTATCACCGAATCACAGCACCCTAACATTTATACAAGTGCATATACTTGAAATCACGGTGTGATTGGATAACATGGGTACTATCTCCAAGTTATGGGACTTGCTACTTGAGATAGACCTCCAAAGAAAGTTGGTTCTTGCTCCTAAACTACCTACCATAATCTACTCTAATATAGGAGAAACTAACTATTCTAATCTAAATTTCCAAGGGACCAGGGAGAGAGAATGCATAAAATGAAAGCCTACACTAAAGCAGTGATACACCAGAAAAGGAGTGGTGAACACTTCTCATTCATGCAAATAGACACAAATCATAAAATTCAACATAAAACATCATGCACAGGATGATAAGATGTAATCAGAGGTTTGAAATGAAGCAAGCAACACAAACAAAGCACTGAAACCCATTCACAGACCCTGCATTGTCATTTCCACTGTCAAAAATCCCTATATTACAACATCAAAGAGGAAAAAAAACCTGTTTACAATTTTAGAAGAGGTATGATACTTGCAAAAATCACTTGTTGAAGGTGAAAAAAGAAGCTTGCTATTCAAAGAAATGTTCCCCCCTCAAAAAATGAGCCAAATCTAGCTTTTACAATGCATGGGTCAAGTCCAGGAGAGAGAAAACATGTAAAAATGTGGGATCCATTCCTCATTGAATGAAGATGCATTAAAACAGCATGGGCATCCTTACAGACCCATGCCCTAACATTTTTGGCCATACTGAAGGAGAATGCGACCCATTTTGCATTAAAACTGGTTGTTGAAACGTCATTTCTAGCCATTACCACGTGCCAGAGATGTTTCTTGATTTTATCTCTCCAAATTGAACCAAAATGTAGAAATGACCCCATAATCATGTAGAGAATTTCACCAGATTTCCATTGATATAAAGAACCAAAAAACCGAGCTTTGGATCGAAAGATATGGCGATCTGAAAATTTAGGGAAAAAACAGGCCAAAATCGGATCGGCAGGCAAAAAGTTTGAATTTTTTACCCGTTTGGTCTTTGGAAAAATTTTCAAATTTTCCCCGTGCTCCGCCACTTGGATGACATGTGTCAGGCTTTGATTCATCCACGAGCTCATCCTTTGAAAATTTCTTTTGGGCCCTTCCTCAAAAAATTTTTGCCACTTGGACACGTGGCACTATTTTATTGGCTCGGGCCTAAGGGCGCACCTTTCCCTTTGAAAATTTGGCATTTTTCACTTTGGGAAAAATTTCCCATTTCCCCCCCACACTCTGCCACTTGGATGACACATGTCAAGATTCCATTTGATGGTGGGGGTAGCGGGCCAAAACTTTTACCTTTGAAAACTTTCACCGAAACTTGGAAATTTTTCTAAGTCCTCTTTTCCCTGCCACTTCCTGGGACACATTCTCCCGCATCAGCCGATTCGGGATTCCTTGTCCCTGTTTGTGGATTTTTCACCTTTTCATGTCCCACGCATCCCTCGCGTACCTTTGTCCCAACTATCCCGTGGACTGCCTGGGACAAATATCTCTGAACCACCCGAAATGGACTGTCTGTCGGCAAATCAATCGATTCGCGTCCCATGCGTACTTTTGTCCTAGCTGTCCCAAACCACACGAAACAAAAACTTGAAGATTTTCCCTGCTCTCGACCGTTTCAGATTTTTGCATCCCTCGCATCCCAATGTCCCAACTGTCCTACGGACCACCTAGGACAAAAATGTCTGACTTAGCTGATTTTCTTTGTTTTTTTTGGCCCCAAGCTTAGTACGACGATCCTCAGTACGACCCGAACCCTTCAGACCCGAAATGCTTTAAAACAGTCCTGCAACCTTATTTTTTTCATTTTTTCCATTTTCTCTAACTCGTTGGGATTTATTCTTGGATGGGAGGGTTAGAAAAAGGCCGAGGAGACCCTAAAAAACATGATTTTGGGCCTCGAATCAATCTTACTTGCTCGGCATTGAATAATTTGATGCATGTTATCAAAATTACCTTGAGGGGTGAATTTTGGATAACAGTTACACTCAAGAGGCAGCAAGCCCAAGGTTTTAGGCCTCCCTTCTAGCCTCAAGCTGAACCTAATAGGCAGCCATATCAACCCCAAAGACCACCCAATCCAACTGTAGACACCAAATTTGTGTCTTACGACCCCCTGTGACCCGCATCTCATTTCACAACCTAACCTCATCACCTAAACATTACACAATTATTTATTAATTACCTTATAATTAATAAATCCACATCGCCGTACCTGCCACCTCATTTTGCCACCTCATCATGACCTAGTCCTAACCCTAAACTAACCTAATTAAGACCTATAACTTGGTCTACATCCACACCCATGACTAATGACTCCTTACTCGCACCCAAAACTGACCTTGTAGTAACTTGACCAAGCCCACAACTAATCCCTCGAGAGAAAAGGAGGGAAAGTTGGCTATTTTACTAAAAATAGCCCACTTTGACCTGACCAATACCGGTTCCTACTCGACCACCATTGGTTACGTAACCGCCATCGATTCCCTGTAAATGACCTCCCCTAACCAGAAACAAAAGGTCGAAGGATTTTTGATCAATCGGGATCATCAGAAGTGATCGAGAGAGTCTGGATTTTACTTGGCCAAGCAGAGACAAGTGAAGAAACAAGAAGAGTTTGTAGAGAAGGACATCAAGCCCAAGACTGCAACTGAGTAACCAGAGCCTTGTGACACTCATCTGATCATCGGGAGGGAAGATAGCTCATCTTGGGTTGTTAGATCATCCTACTTGAGCCCTGTCTTCGTCATCACAGTCCCAGAACCTGCATTTTCCATCAATAACTAGTAAGTAAGTCTTATATGTTCTTTTAATAACATTTCTTGAATTTTTGAACCACTGCCATCATAAGTCTATTCCTAGATCTACTACCCAGCAACACACTACATCTAACTGTCATTCCTCCACCCTTACATTACCCCCAAGAACACCCCCGGTATTCTCTGAGTCCTTCTCATCACCCCATTACCTAACCACACTCATTTATCAGCCTTATAAAACAACACAACTACCTTACAACCAACCTTCACCCAAATCCCCTAAAACATTGCCCCTACCGATATCGGTTAGAGCCAACCGGGTACCGGTTATAGTGACCGGCATCAGTCACCTTGATTCTAAACCAAGACCAGCCCTTTCTCTATTGTTCTAATAAGGTAAAAAAATTGTAATTGGACAATAGCTTATTTGTTAGAATTTGTGTTAATTCATATTAGCAGGGGAGCTGACCACCTTCAAAAGGAAGTGTTATATTTCCTGGGCCCAAGGCAGTTCCCTCATTTATTGTCTAATCAAAATCTGGTGGTCTTGTATTCTTATTTGTAGGTAGTCCTTCCCAGACAAAAAGGAGTTCTTCGCAGTCGATCTGATCTTTCTCTACGGTACGCACACACCCTCTCGACATCCAACAGGTATTCCTCCTAACCATAAGCTTATCTGTTTCTTAAAGGAATGAAAGGATAGAAGCAACTCTATTCCCAAAAGTTGAAACATTCTGTGTGAAACATTTTGGCACGCCCGGTGGGACCCATTTCGGGTTTCTGTTTCTCTTGCTTGCTTTCATATAGGGAGCATACTTGTTGTTTTCTTCTTTTAAAGATATTCACAAGGTATTTTGTTATTTTGGTAAAAGAAATTGCTTTGCTTTTACATCTTTGCATTAGTGAAAGTCATCTCTTTTGCTTCATCGAATATTATTTTCGATTTGGGTTTAAAACACGTGCATTACATTCTTGCTTGTTGTTTTCAATTCTAATGAACATAGATTAAGTAATAGGTCGTACACATGGGAGTGATTTCCATGGTATTGACAGGAAATTAATCTTACTTTCACTGCACAACACATACTGAATCACTTCATAATTAACACAACAGCTCAAAACATCCCCCCTTCTCCGCGGTATTCCTCCGCCCGATTGGAGGTAACCTTATAAGCCAAAATGAACTTGACATTTCCCCTAGGTCTTTTGTTTAGGATTGACATCATTCTGCATCTAAAGGCATAATCCCAAATTGATTAAAATTAACCCTAGGGTTAGTCTGTTAATTTGTTTGTGTATCTTGTTTGTTTTCAGTTCTATTTCTCTGTCATACACTGTTTCAGTTATCACTTCAGAACAATTTGATAGATGTACTAAACATTGTTAAAAACTCAAATCAGCAGCTTCTTATATTTTCTTATACCAGTCCTATTACACCGACATCAATTAAACTGACCGATGTCGGCTATATTCTAACCAACATCGGTTAGCAGACTGATATCGGTTTACTGTCTTTTATAGTTCCTGACAAACCAGTAACTTACCAATTTCACCATTCTGAGGCTGTTTCCTGTTCCTGATAGATTGAAACCCCTACTGTGTACTCTTTTCCATGGTTGTTATCACTCGAAAGCAAGCCACCGCCATGGTTTCACATGCCTGCTCTGTGCCTTTTCTTGAATCACCCCCTTCACATTCTAGAGGGGAATCCTACGGATACCAGCGAGGTTCCTAAAATTCCTGTAGGAGATAAGGAATTTGCCAAATTTCTGGATGCTAATCCTAGCGCTGTACAATACTATTTGTCTCATGCCCCTGACCGTACGCCCGATGGTCAACTCCTTGTTGGCATGCCTATTAGTATAGCTACTCATTTAGCTCCTTCTCCACCTGATAACTCTGCTTTCCCTTCTGCATCCTTAGTCCCGTCTCCTAACTCAGCAGCTTCAGGGGTTCATACGGCACAGATTGGCTTTCCTTTGGTTAATCTTGGGCCCAACATGTCATTACCACCGACTGCTCCTACCGTGTCTCTCTTGCAAACTGTTCCGTTCATGACTTGCTCTCTACCACCTATCCACATGAGCTTTCCTTCTCAAGCTCCGCCCACCTTTTCATTTCCACACACATATTCGGTAACCTCAACGTCTTATATAGGACATCCCTATTTGGTCGCCTCAACACATTCGCCCTCTATACCTTATCAACATTTAACCCCACCATTTTCTAGCGGTGGCCCTTGGACCAATTTGCCTTCATTTACCACAACCACACCATCATCTTATCCAAATACTGATTTAATTAAAGAAATGATGGACAAAATGTAAAATCTGGAGGCTTCTGTTTCAGGAAGTCGTAGCACCTTGACATACGAGCAAGTTTGTCAGGAGCCTATCCACCCTTCAATCCCCCTTCATTCATATCCTCCTTAATGGGAATTACCAAAATTTACCCATTTTAATAGTAAGGAGGACTCTCAACAACACTTGTGATCATTTATACATGCTTGTTATTTGATTGCTCATGATGATGCCTTGCTACTCCGCACCTTTCCCATGTCCTTATCAGGACCCGCCTTGGAGTGGTACAGTGCTTTAACCCCAGCACTAAATATTCTCTTTTAACCAATTAGCCCAATATTTCTTGGATCATTTCTCCATTAACATTGCCAAGAAAGTATCTATCACCGACCTCTATGCCATCTGACAATTTGAAGACGAATCTATCGCAGATTTCGTTGGACGATGGTGGGGCCTTATCAACCAACTTACGTATTCCTTGCCTCAGGCTGAACTTATTAAACTCTTTACGCGGGCCTGCGTCAAGCACATCTCTCCTACCCTCCAAATTCAAACTTTCCCTACATTTGACGAGGCCTTTACTATGGCTCGAAAACTAGAGATTCGAGCCTTAGAGGAAGAGAAATCGTGGTTGCACAACAAAAACCCCAGTTTCCGAACCCAAGATTCTACCAACAAACCTAACACCACCAATCCTCACCCATTGACTGCTTCGAAATCAAAAGGAGCCATGCACGCAGTGATGGTCAAATCCCAACCACCGTCTAATACCCCGCCAAAAACCACCTATAAGTATAAAGCAGAGCCCATCAACTACACTCCCTTGGGAGAAACATATGGTGTGATATTGAAAAAATTGCTTAAGGCAGGAGCTATTACCTTACCTCCTGTTAAACCTCACTCCAGGTTTGATTCCACTCGTGCCATACCTTCTTGGTACAAAGAAAATGACTTATGTAAATTCCACCATGTGAAGGGACACAATCATGAAAACTGCAAGATGTTGAAAAACATAGTACAGGAAATGGTTGATGTGGGGGATATAGCCCTCGATAATCCTAACGCCCGTGCTAACTGAAATTTGAAAATATTCAACAAACCATTCCCAAATCACTCTTCTAATAGTAACATAAACCAAGATATCTTAGCCGAGGAGAGCGTTCACGAGATCCATGCAATCTTCGACTCCCAGCCAAAAACCTCTATCGAACAAATTTTGAATCAAGCCTCTTCAGTAACGCAGGAACCAGAACTCCCTTCATTACCATCAAGACAAGATGAAATCCTGGCCGTTCCTTTACCAATTAAGGAATGAACCACCCAGAGTCCCCTTCTCACAAATGAGCCTTCTTACACCACATCCTTGCAAGACTGTGAGCGGATGTTATCTAATTTATCTATTTCCCAAACGTCTCCTACCATTCTTGCTGTACAAGAGGAAGGCTCGCCAATTATTTTGTCATCCTTAGACGAGAAACCTCTTGAACCGACATCACCACATTCTTTAAACATGACGGATCCTCTCAAACACACCCTCCTACCTATTAGTTCTTCATCACCTAAATCTTTTTAGCGACCGGTTGACCTCTTAACGCCCATTGATACAGTGCCTCATCTACCCCCTATATCACACCCACAATGGACCAGAATCACAACCCACCTTTCTTCCATACAAAAGTTCTTATCCACACGTGAGGAATATCTTTTCCTAGAAGATAGACGAGTCCTATGGGAACGTTTGAGTACGCCATATTCTACTCAAATGCAGATGATTGATACGGATGCCTCTACCATATACCCGAAGTGTTTACAGAAGCTTAAAATGCCTATGTCCTCATCTTCACCCCCCTCATTTCTACCAAATACCTCATCCACTTCTTTTAACCTAACCAAATCTTCCCCTATGCTTGGGACCTCACCAATACCTAGTCTAACACACCCACCTAAGCGGCTTGATTTATCTAAAAATAAAGCCGTCCATCCCATTAGGAGACAGACTCAATCTCGTCAACCTGTGCCTCTATCACAACTAAAACCCTCATCGTCACACCTACCTTCCATATTGGGACCCCATCCCTCTACCTTGCATCAATATATCATACCTCCTGCGTTTTCTTTAAAGCAACCTATGCCTTCTGCACCCATACAGAAATCCAAGGGTATAGCAACACCATCACCCCACATATCCTGTCCACCTACCAACCCTAAACAAATTCCATCATCAAAAGAATTGTTTGCTGCCACTCCTATTTCTCCGTGGTTGTTTTCTAATACCACATCATCTGTGGCCTCATCATCTAACCAGCTAAACATAGCTTATGCACCAAAGAAGCCACGTTTAGTTAAAACCCATTATCAAAACCCCTTGGCTAAACCACCAACCATACAAACCAACCATACCCCGTAATTACCACAAACTACCCAGTCAATAGCCTCATTTTCCTCTGACTTTGACCCACTCAAAGGGTCTTACGCCAAAATCCTTGCTATGTTGGTGGAGAATGCGACCATTTCCCTACCCCCACTTAGACCTTATGATCCATCTAAACCTCGACCTATAGGTTATGATGAGTCTAAAATCTGTGCTTACCACCGCACACCCAGACATGACGTAGAGGGATGTAAAGCGTTGAAAGCCATACTTCATCAGTCACCTCTCTCAGATAAAAAAGTTAAGAAAGACAACTTACGAAGAGAGAGACCTTTAGCTTCAATTCCCTCTCCTGTACCACCTATCCCCACCTCACCAAGATCTATCATTATTACAGCCTCACCTCTCGAAGACCATGACCTATCCCTACCGTCTTCCTCCTCTCGTATTCACGAGATCAATATGATTAGTGTTGCTACTCGAGGGTAGAACAATAATGAGAAAGCGAAAGAAAGCACACCTGCGTCCTCTCTTTCTCTGTCCACCATCCCGATCGCACCACCACCTAAAGTGGTTATTCGAGGACCCGCTTACCCCGTCTCTAATGGAGTTTCCCACCGAACCATGATCAAACAGCTTCACCAATCACGTGTAAAAATGACACTGTATGATCTCATTCAGACTTCTGAATCTCATCGACAAGCTCTCGTTGAAATCCTTCAAGGGATAGAGGTCTTACCTAATGAAACCTTTCCTGTTACCTCTATTCTAACACCCAATCACGTTGCTTCACTCACCAAAAAACCTATCTCCCCAACTACTTCTCTCTCTATTCAACAAGCCACTGCTGTCAGTTTCTCCAAAGATGAAATTATTGACTTTGGTGCTGAAGATCCTGACCCTGCTCTTTTCATCTCAGCTTATGTCTGGGACATTCAGGTACGTCATGTTATGATTGATGGGGGCACAAGCCTAAACATCATCTCTTCAAAAGCCTTCCAACAAATGAATATCCCTTCTAACTGCATGTGTGCCAACCCCATCATGTTGTGGTCATTCAATGATGTTATTACTTCTACCTTAGGCACCGTGATCCTTAATATTCATGTAGGACCATGTACTTTACCTGAACTCTTCTATGTCCTTGAAGGAGAGTTCCAATACAATATGTTGTTAGGCCGCCCTTGGATCCGGGCTATGGGATGCTTTCCTTCCACCTTACATAGATGCATAAAATTTGAGTACGAGGGAAATTCCTACACCATAAAAG